>OZ022263.1:204591301-205791301 GCA_963978885.1 Nemotelus pantherinus | reverse complement strand
CCATGGTCTTATAATTAACTTGGAGAAATGCCATTTCCTTCGACCATTTGTTAAATTCTTAGATCATGAGGTTTCGTCAAAAGCATTAAGCTCTCCCCAGATTGGGTTGAGGCAATATCTTCAGCTTAACTTCCCAAGACGGTTAAAGACCTAAGAACATTTTTGGGAATGGTCAATTTCAAACGTCGCTTTCTGTCCCACACAGCTGAGATGCAGCAGCCACTGAATGCCTGTCTATCTATCTACACGGATCACAAACCACTGACTTTTGCTTTCAAACAAAAGCCAGAAAAGGCCACACCTCGTCAGTTTAGGCACCTAAGTCATATAAGTGAATTCACTTCTGACATTCGGCATGTCGCTGGTTGCAACTACGTTTTTGCTGACGGACTCTCTCGTCTTGAAGAAATCATTCTTCCCAGTACTCTCGACTGTGCCACAATCGCCTCATCCCAAGCATCAGACGCAGAGTTTCAAAAGATTCTAAGGGACTTAAAATTGGTTTTAATAAAACAACCAATCTTTGGCACCAACGTCGACATTTTTAGTGAAGTATCTGGCCCAACCATTCGACCTTATATTCCTCTTACGTTCAGGTAACATATGCTTCACTCAGAGCACAATATCACTCAGCCTGGTATTCGTGCTACACGAAAGCATATTGCAACCAAAGTCTTCTGGCCTTCGATGAACAAGGACATTGCCACTTGGGCCCGAGAATGTCTATCTTGTCAATGCAAGATAACCAGACATGTGAGCAAACCTACATCGACCTTACATACGGTCTCCGAACGTTTTAAGGTCATTCACATCGACATAATTGGTCTCTTAGCACACTCGCAGGGATACACTTACAGAAATAAGTGAAATTGAAAAATAGAACATTGCGTCGCAAATCAAAAAATATTGCGTTTCATTAAAGTCAGTCTAGTAGTTGATTTGAACATTGGTTGGTCCTTCGAACCGGATTAGTGTATCGATTTCGGTTTTGCTTTACTTAAACAGTGAAATTATATATTGTGAAAGTGAAATCACGCGGTGAAGAAATTATTCGGACCACGAACTTTCGGGAAACAGAAGGTTTGTTGGGTGAGTCCTCCTTTATCCAACTATGCATGCCTATTGATCAACTTAATAACTACTTTATTGAAAATTGAACGTGTAGAATTGACACAGATTTAACGATACTGCGTTAATGAATATCAATAATTTTAAAATTGATGAGAACAAGGTGGTAACATATTATATAATATTGATCCAATTTCTTAACTGTCTATAACAAGTGAAATTGATAAAAATTTGTTATGTTGAATCGGTGAGAAGTGCTATAACCTTGATCCGTTATTCTAATTCTTGCTAGATTTGAAGTTCCCCAATACATTGTCACCAACCAGGGCAGACAATTTGAGTCAGCACTCCATACTGAGCTTGGTCGACTCTTGAGTTTCGAACGCAATCATACCAGAGCGTACCACCCTCAGGCCAAGGATTTCCTAGAAAGATGACATCGTAGTCTAAAATCGGCTATCATGGCTCACAAAGATGCGCCTTGGACTAGAACATGACCAATAATTCTTCTTGGATTACGATCTTCAATCCGAGAAAAATTCACAGCATCACCGGCACAACTCCTTTACGGAAAAAACCTGCGTCTTCCCAGTGATTTTCTTCAAGAAAATCTTAGGAAAATTAGCTAAACAGACTTTGCCTTGTTACGGATTAAATATTTGGGGAATCTTTTTAAACGGTAAATATAGAGGAGAGTCACTTTTGGTCCGATTCCAGATTTAGGTTGCTCTATTTTACCAACGGTTTGTTTGAAAGCTAAAAATAAATGTTCATTACTAATGTTGTTGCCAAATTCATTTTAATACTTTGATGTTTGTATAGATTGTCAATTCAGTAAGCTAAAAAAAAGACAGTTGTAAAAAATTGAATTAGAAAAAAAATGTAGTTTTTGAGTTAGTTGAGTTAGAGAATTCGAGTGACAAGTAATCGTAGAGGAGTTTCGAAGCTATCCCAAGCGGAATCACTCAGGTAAAGAACAATCCAGATCAATTTAAAGACTGGAGGATAGAGGGCAACTTGTTGTGGAAAAGAGTTTCCAATCGTTATTCGGATCTCAAAGGAAACTCATGGAAACAAGTGGTTAACAAAGGGGACAGGAAAAAGGTTCTGCAAGAATGTCACTATGAACCAACAGCAGGACATATGGGTGCAAGTCGCACATACGATCGGGTGGCACAGATGTATTTTTGGCCTAAAATGCGTGCCGATATTCAACGGTATGTGGCCAGATGTAAAGTTTGTCAGGCCACCAAAGTAGAGAGGCGACCGCCATATGGAACCATGACTACCAGGGTAGGTTGAGCAAAAGAACCATGGGAGATTATCTGTATCGATTTAATCGGTCCTTTGCCTCGATCGACGCAGGGCAACACCTATATTTTAACGGTAGTGGATTACTGTACAAAATTTCCTCTGATATTTCCACTAAGGCAGGCCACGGCCGAACAAGTTTCCAGACTACTCGAAGATAGGGTCTTTTTACTGTTTGGAGTCCCTGCGGTAATAGTGTGTGATAACGGGGTACAGTTCCGGTCCAAGGAATTACAGACACTCATGTTGTCATATGGTACCCGGTTGCAATATACAGCCTTCTATCACCCTCAGGCAAATCCGGCAGAGCGTATAAATCAAAATATTAAACGTATGCTTCGGGCGTACGTCAGTGAAAATCATCGGAAGTGGGATCGTGATTTATCACAGATTGGGTGTGCGTTACGCACATACACACACGAGGCCATGGGAGCCACACCTTATTTTGTGAATTTTGATCGAGAGATGATCGTTTCGCGAAAGGGACCACAACCTCCATGCGAGGATGCGTTAGTCAGGGATCCGGTACAGAGGGCGGAGGGACTGACGAAGATTCGGTAAGTAGTACTTCAACATCTAAAGGAGGCCACAGGAAAGAGTATGCACCGATATAGCCTCCGAAAAAGGATTCCTCCATTTTCTGTAGATGAATTGGTTTGGAGGCGTAATTTCGCCCAATCCGACGCAGCTCATTTTTATTCTGTGAAACTAGTTCCAGAATATTTGGGACCTTTTAGAATTGTGCAGCATGAGACTTCATCTATATTTACCGTTTAAAAAGATTCCCCAAATATTTAATCCATACCATTTTCCCCCCTCACGAAAAGAATTTCCTGAAATTCAATTGATGATACACTGACAGACTAAAGCTTTTAATGCATAACTTCATAATTTCTGTTCAATTAAGATAATTCAGTTACTTCAACTAACGAACATCAATTAAAAATAAAAATAAAAAATAATATATACCTATGTATATACATTTTCCCTCGCTTATCCGTGAAGCTACGTCTCGTTCCATAGCCGAGGGAATGCATCGAAATCGAACGAGTGGCGCTGTTTTTCCCACGACCGTCTGCGGCTGTGGTCGGGCAAATCTTCGAGCGTTCCCCGCGGTATTGCGTGATAGCCTCTGAACTAACAGCTACTCTGGCAAAACTTCGGCCGGTTGATGCTAAACATTATACAACACCGGAGATATTAATCTTCAAGCAACCCGACTCTTGCTCACACGTTTTTGTTAGAGTCGATTCTGTTCGTCCACCACTTCTTCCACTTTATGACGGTCCATTCGAAGTCTTAGCCAGACATTCATATTATTTCACACTTGACATATGAAACAAATCCGTCAATGTTTCCATTAACAGGTTCAAGCCCTGTTACATGTTTTCCTCCGTAAAAGTAATATAATATCAATAACGAAATTTTGTCTAAATAACAACATAATATTATTAAAATATCATTGTTCCATCCATCGGACAGACTATAAATGATAAATTGTAATTTTGAGTGCCCGACAAGTAAAGGCCATTAAGTTCGTTATACATATTATTTAAAAGAATTAACAATCTGAGCTTTACAGGTTCAATATCAAATGTAGATCCTATATATTTGAATAAAGCAATTTCCACCACCACCACCACCACCACCAGACATTCATAGTATTTCACACTTGACATATGAAACAAATCCGTCAATGTTTCTATTAACAGGTTCAAGCCCTGTTACATGTTTTCCTCTACGGAACCTGTCGACAAACCTTCCACGAAACAACAAACAGCGGAAACTTCGACTGCACCATTACTACCTTCAGGTCCCGAAAAGAGACCCTGCGAGGAAAGTTTCCTTCGCTCCATTCGTCTCTCTGGCTGGACGAATCACAAAGGTGCCGCTCTCCTACGCCTCGCAATAATGCGTAAAACGCTGGCAGGGGAGTATTGTGGAAATTTATTCTCACATTTCACAACTCACCACACTACTTAACACAAAACACTATTATAAAAAAACAAGTAGGCTAAGTAAAAAATCGTTTGAAGTTTATAAAAAATAATTTTTGTTGTCAATAAAATGTTCTTTATCAATCGATTGATTGTTACGAGGAATGTTGTTGATTAAAAATATATGTATAAGTTGAACATATTATAAATATATGTATAAATTGAATATGTTATAAATTTAATCAAATATATTCTAAACCATATATAAAGCTAATTAGCACAAATTCATGTTACTAAAAGTTTACTACCCGATATTAGAATGATTTCGCGTAAGGATAAGGGAAAATTTCAAATAGAAGTTCAGCGGATAATTCAAAATTTACTGTATCCGGATGGTGGTTAGAAGGTAGTCCCGGTGTTGAGCTAGAAATCACGTATACAATTCGAATAAGGAAAATACGCTATACGTATTGTTTAAGAAATAGTTCTTATCCAATAAGGATAGTTTTTGTTGATAAAATTTATGTATTTGGACGATTATATATATACGAACAATATATATACGTATAGTATATATACTTTAATACGCTGGAAAGCCAGTAACTTAATTAATAGAAAATATAGTTTAATAAAAGAAATCGATTTATTAGACCAATTATGTACTCTTGTAGACATTGAAGGCAGGTTTATAACAATAAATGGCCAAATAGTACCTTCTGTAAATAAACCGTACCCTTTCGATGAAGTAGGTATGTTAGAATAGGTAGAATCAGATTATATGAAACGCTTAAAATTACACCACTTGAATGCCGAAGAACATTCAGAAATTACTAAATTAGTAAAACGATTTGAAAAACACCAACGACTAAGCGTGAGATAATAACTACAACGGATCGCCAAATCAATGCGAAGTTGTACAGGTATCCGCCAAAATATGATGAAAAAGTTAGGAAGTAAATAAAAGAAATGTTACCACAGGGAATCATTACTGAAAGCCGTTCTAGGTATTCAAGCCCCGTAATAATAGTTCCTAAAAAGACCGATAGTTCTGGTGAAAAGAAGTGGTTTTTGATTATAGAAGGTTAAATGAAGTAACTATCGATTATAAGTTTGCATAATCTAATATTGAATCAATTCTAGATAAATTGCGAAAAACCCAATATTTTTCCACAATAGATCTAGCCAAAGGCTACCACAGAATATTGATAATAAAAAGAAGACAGGCACAAAACCTATATTTTTTTTCTACCATAACAGGACGAGATTGTGTTAACTACGAAGTTCACACATCCGCTCCTGCGGAATTCAAAATTTCGGCTGAAGCAAAAATCAGGTGGAAAGTTCGAAGCCTAGAAAACAGGAAATATGATTCTACAATCGGTATAGATTTATTGGACAAATTCGATACAATAATTGATCTAGAGCATAAAACAATCTTGCTTAACGGGCAAATCATAAAAATCCATACACAATTAGTCAAATATGTACGTTGGAGCATATTACAAATAATTATTCAAAACACTTAAAATTAGGTCATTTGAATACGGAAGAATATCGAAAAGTAACGACATTAACTTCAAAAATTAAAAAAATTAACAAACTAAAATTAAAACTATAATAAAATAAAACTATCTTTTTCAGGGAAGGAGATCAGCTTACTAGCACACGTTCCATAGAACACGAAATTCTTACAATTCTTACAGCTTTTCAATCTTTTCTTCCCCACCACAGTAGCAAGAACAAGAACGGCTATGTTGGTGAGGAAGAACTTTCACACTTATCTTCTATCTAATTTCAGCATGGACGATATGACGTTGGTAGCATGTGAGGGGGGCGAAGAGGAGCATGTACTCGTTGTATCCGCCTACATGGCTCACGACAGAGCTGCTCCGCCGGAGGAGGTCGTTAAATTCACTGTGGAGACTCTCAAGAGGAATAAATTGCTGCTCGTGGGGACGGAGGCGAACGCGCACCACACAGTATGGGGCAGCAAGGATATTAACGATAGAGGTGAGTCTCTACTCAGTTTTATAATCAACCATAATCTAGTCGTAGCAAACCGAGGAAATGTCCCTACCTATAGGGGACCTCGTAGTGAAAACGTGCTAGATATAACTCTGCACAATGGCTTAAACGAACAGTTAATAGAGAAAAATCACAGACCGACAAATTAATTCCAAGTTATATAGATATCCGCCCAAACATGAAGAGGAAATTTGGAAATGGAAAGTTAAGGCATAATAAGGAAGAGCAATTCAAAGTACTCGAGTCTTTTGATGATAACTCGGGTGGAAAAAAATTCAGGCTAGTCATCGACTATCGTAAACTAAACGAAGTCACTATTGATTACAAATTTCCCCTACCAAATATCGATTCGATACTAGGCAAACTTGGAAGGGCACAATATTTCACTACAATAGATCTGGCAAAATGCTATCACCAGATCCTTGTGAAAGAAGAAGACAGAAAAAAACTGCCTTCGTAACGCCCATAGACATATAAAGAATGGACACGAAATGATAATCCATGAACCCGTACGTGAATGAAGCATTTTTACTACATATGCAACTTACTCTCTGCAAAAAAGCTTTCCCCTCAATGCCGCACACTATACCCTTCTGCGCTGTTGACTCTCTATGTAAACAAACATTTCCATACATTTCTATTGTTGTGAACATGGTCGATTTTCGGGTTAGTTGGAATAGCAGGGAAAATAAAATATGTGTCACATGGGGCACAAATTTAAAAATTAATCAAATTTTCTGAATGAAATTTGATGTTATTTTGTAAGGGGAGGTGGAAAATGTTGCTTGCATACATATAACATCCATTTTTTTACACAATTCGAAAGCTTTCTATCCTAAATCCGGTGAAAAGAGGTACATTGATTCAAATTGAATTTGTACTTACATCACACATTCTAGGGCGAAATCCTATGAGTAATTGGTGCAAAACACTTTTTACTTTCACACTGTTTATTGATCAATCTAAACATTTATACTTTTAATTGATGAAAACACGAAAATAAAACATGTGTCAAACCGCCCGATCGCCATTTTTATTGATTGCTTTTGTTCATAGGCGGGGAAAGCTTGATAGCGTGTAGGGGCATTAAGTTTGATCAATTATATGAATTGACGTCATTTAGGTGAAGAAAATTGTTCGAACGATGAAAACCGGTGTGAATGAACGATTTAAAGTAGCACAAGTAAACTTTGTAATTGACTTGGGCTACTATTTACGAATGCTGCGTGCAGATTATGATGCTAAATGATCTATACGCATGTAGATGTTTTATGTTACGTTGGTAGGCAAACCGGTTGATTGAAATTAAATTAGCACGTGTTTTGGTCGCGAAAATTTTATTTCAGTTTGATTTCAAATATATCTATTTTAGGGAATTTAAGGGAATTTTAGATTTGATGGCTGTGTTTGTCTGCAAATTAAATTTTCTAAATGGTATTTCTTACACTACAGTTTACTTTTTTATGTTAATAGAAAATACGTTGAATAAGGTGGCTAATAAAGAAATAATATTATTGTTGTTGCATTATTTGCGTCATAGGTATAAAATTAATTATAAAAGACATACAGTGAGAAATGTAATAACAATAAATAAATCAACCAAATTTTTTGAAACAAAGCATCGGTCAGAAAGGCCAAAAATCTTATCTGAGTGTGAAAAAAGTGGATTATCAGAAAAATTATGAAAATCCATAAATTAAGTGCCCCAGTTTTACAAATCAAGGTGAACAAACGAGTTGAAAAGAAAGTCTCTACTCAAATTATTCGAAATTCAAAAAAGAAAACGAATTTAAAGGGCAGAATGGCGGAAACTAACCTTATAATAGTTTAAAAAAAAATTGATTTGTTAAATAACGTTTCGCTTAAGAGTGCGCAAAAAAGCCAAAATAATTCTGGAAGTCCATAATTTTTGTTGCTGAAGTAAAAATTAATGTTTTTGAATCTAATAAGCGGCAATATGTTCGGCGAATGTTTAATACAGAGTTTAGGAGGGAACATACTACTTCCACTGTAAAATACAGCGGAGGAAACATTATGCTATATATAGATTTTGTGAATGGTAGGATGGATCAAACGTGTTGCCTGGGTATTCTTAAAAGAAATATTAAACAAAGTGCTGAAAAATAAGGCATTTTATACAATTTTCGCATGTATCCGGAGCAATGTAGGCTTTGGGCTATTTGTTACTGTCCAAATGCTATTACCGAACTTAAACCCGATCGAACATTTATGGCATCAAATTTATGGCAATCAAATTTGCATTTATGGCAATCAAATCTATGAGCTCGTTCATATAAAAAAACATGTATACCACTCTTGCCACTCTCTCGTATGAAGCATACCAATTTACTTTCTTTTTCCTGGGCTTTGTAAAGACGATCTCTAGGGTGGAAATGTAATTTATTAATTTTGAAAAACCTATTTTACCTGTAATAAATATGTCCGTTTGCTACAAAAAAGTGCGGTTATTTTAAATACAATGGAGGGACGATTTGTAGAGTGGGAAGATAGTTTAAAACAAAAGGATCGCTAATTTCGGGAAATAACCTATTTAACCTGAAATAAATACGTCCCCTTGGTTGAAAAAAGCCAAGATTTTACATGCGATGTAGGGACAAATTTGTAGGGTGGGAACATAATGTAAAACAAAGGGATCATGAATTTTGAAAAAATATGTTTTACCTGAAAGAAATATATCCTTTTGTTACAAGAAAAGTGCGAAGAATTTTGTATATGACGTTGGGACGATTTGTCGGGCAAAAAGGTAATTAAAAACATATGCTTAAGGATCATTTCGTACAACAAATGTGCGAAGAATTTGTATTCGCACATTTTGAAAGCAAAATTTACGGTGAGTGGAAGCGTTAATATTCGTATTGAGCAAAATGAAGTGTAGTGTTGTGAATTGTGATAGTGATTATAAACGCAGTGCGAGGGCGATTTCTTTTTTCCGGTAAGTAAACAATGTTTGAATTTACCACAGCAAATATTGCAAGTAAAACTTGTGTCGAAATAGACGCCGCGATATGTGAAGTGATTTTTTCAGACAAAGGCTATACAGCTTGAGCGCATTTGAAGTAAAATAGTACCATTTTAAATAATACAATAAAATATTATCGGCTTTAGCTTTAGAGACGATATACGTTGTCTATGCTAATTTATAGACTAGAAGGGAACCAGATCACAAATCAATAACCTCTATAAATTGTTTGTTTTTTGTGGATGCCGAGAATTTTCTAACATTATTTGCGCGTAAATGTCTTGAGTGTATATATAATTTGAAACTTTTTTAATACTCGTTAGATTAAAACATTTATTTCAGATTGTTTTATTTGAATAGTTTTTGAGCCTAATAAAGTGACTCAGTGCCGCTGAAATTGAATTTAGAATTTCTCTACCAAATAAATCCAAGTGAAGTTTTTTTTCACGGAATTATGCTTAGTGATCTGCGTTATGTGGCAACACGGCAACAATTAGGTCTGTTCGCGTGCTACAATTAATTGCAATGAAGCCGTTTATGTACTTCGTTTTACTCAATGCTGAAAATTTCGCCTCTTTCAGTAAATTTCAGTAGAGTCTGAGCTATTGAAAAACAGTGAAAAATGTGAAACGCGTGTCGCGAGTAAAAATTTCCAAATGTGCGCGGCAAGCAACATATTTTTGCGTAATGTTGTTTTGAAGATCGAATATTTTTGTGGGGATAATTTATCACCACTTAGAATGACTTTATAATTACTATTGTTCTCACAAAAACCGACAACTGAATCTTTTCCGGAAATGCAATCAGAGCGTTTTCGTACTTTTCCTGAATATCCCCCACCACATGATTCACAAAAATTCTGTGACTGAAAGTACGCGAACAGACTTCAGCTCTGCTCAGAGCTAATCATTTTCATAAAAAAAAACCTGTTCAGCTGCCGCACAACTAATTAAAATACTGCGCACTCTTTTAATGCAATTCGAAACTCATTGATTCGATATTGACGTGAATTACATTACATCAATAGTAATAAATTTGTATTTGCACCAAAAAAGTTGCCCTTTAATTTTACAATATTTCACGCCGCCCTCGTCATACAAACACATTGCGACCTCTCGCTCACACAACTACACCAGAGGTCGAAAATTGCTTCATTTCTCTCGGCCCATTTCGTATCCATTCCTCTCTATATCTATGGTAACGCCACATGGTTTATGCGAATTTATATGTATGCCGTTTGGGCTCAAGAATGCCCCGGTAACGTTTCATTTTGCGGGATTTTATGATAAACCTGCGTCGTCTATCTTGACGATATTTTGATTTTTAGTACCTTTGTCAAGGAACACGTAAAAGCTATAACAAATATTTTTAAAGTCTTAGAGAAGCATAGATCAAAGGTATAAATAAATAAATATTTTTTAAAGAAAGAAACTGATTTTTTTCGGCACGTAGTCACAAGTGAAGGGCGGCCTGAGTTTTTCTTAATAACACCTGGTAGTCTAATTAGTTACACCGTAACAAGGTACAGTCCATTTTCAATTCAAAAAAAATGATGAAAATCGAGTTTCTGGAGATTTGGGACTATTAAATCAATATTGCAAATGTAATCGTGTGCTTGAAAATGTTTGGGGAAATACATCATTCCACATCCACAATATCTTTTAACTTATCACGCCATGGGGAACAGACTGAACAAAGTCTTGGCAACTCAACACGCACCACATAAGACCCGCCATCGGCAGTGGCAACCACCAGCCCCGAAAGAATGGTGTTGGTTCGAAATTAGTCGAAAGCTTGAAAACTTCTGTTCTTATACTGCATATAAGGATATTGTTAAAAATAACTGCTGCGGCGAGATATTTTACATTAAAAATTTGCGAGAAAGTGTGTACGGACGGTCGGTCGGCGGGTCGCTCGACAATCGAATAGTTTTAGGTAGCAGCAGTGAAAAATCATGAAAACAAGAAAAGTGAATTGTTTGTTGTGTGTATCTGGCTCCTGTGGCCATATACTACTTGAAGATAATATGGCGCCGATTAAAGAGCCGAATTCCGGAAAATTCCATGTTGGCAAGGTCATACCGAATTCGGTGAAAAGAAATAAAAAGAAAATCGTGCGTGGCGCCAATAACGAAAATGGTACGCGTGCCAAAATCATAATCAATAAACAGAAAACGGAGAGTGATCAATTATGAAGTGACATTGCCAAGATGCAATCAATATTGGATGAAATTAAAGTGAGTGAGAAAATCCACGGCCATACCGCCACTGCTAATGGCATGGACGACGAAGTGAGTAGCGAATATTTGAATAAACATGCCACCGCCAATATGATGAACGAAGCGAATTGTGAAATTAATGATCAACATACCGCCAATATGGACGATGAAAGTGATTTTGTGACAGTGATGCGTCAAAAGAATAAAAATCGAAAACAAGTGAAAACAATGAATGTCGCCGCAAGTGAGCAACAGGACTCGAGAAAAGTGTCGTCAAGCAAGAAGAATGGTAAGAAAAGTGCAAAAATCAGAATGCCACCGATCAATGCGTTCGACCAAGTGCCTAATGACCTGATCAAACTAATGAAAGACAATTATCAAATCAAAGACTTTAACTTACAACGAATATTCAAAAATAAAGTGAGAATCGAAGTGGAGAATATCGAAGATTATCGAAAAACCAAAAATCTATTGCAAACTGCTGAAGCGGAGCTCTTCACGTATACTCCGAAAGTTGAAAAGACGAAGACCGTGCTGCTTAAAGGACTGAGCGGTGAAAGTGAACCTGCCGAAATAGCCGAAGAGCTGAAAGCCCTGGCCCCCAATTAGATATTCGTGGAGTGACAAGGTTCACCACTCGAAGAGCTTTAAAAGAAGGGCGCATGGACAACATGGCCACCCGGCATCCCATAAAGCTTGTCCAGTACCATAAAGGTTGTCCAGTAAGAAGTATCGGCGCCAATCAGCGACATAAACGAAGGATGACAACGACAACGACGGAACAGGGCCAAATCGCTGCTATGAATTACGTCCGATCTGGAGTGAAATACTCAAGTGTCGTAGGACAAGCGCAGCAGCAGCGACAACAGCCTTCAGTACCAGCAATCAATTTGAATGAAGAAAGCAATTGTCCAGAAATTGGATTTAATTATGAATACATTTAGCAAGCAAATAGATAAGTTTCATAGAATATTAAGCGAACATAGTAATACAATTAATATAATTTACAGAACGATAGGTATAAGAAATATTGATGGATAAATTGACGTCCTCTTCCTCCTCTACTGCAGCAGCACGTCGCTTAAAAATCATAGCGATTAATGTTAATTCGATCGTGCAGCTATACAGGCGATCAAACCTGTTGTAGTTCAGCAAGAAATACACACCTGAAGTTGTGCTTGTCAACGAAACGAAACTCAATCGTCGTCACAACCTATCGTTCGAAAACTTCGACTTCATCCGAACGGATAGAGTGAATGCCACCAATGGCAGAGCAACTGGCATCCTAATTCGAAGCGACCTGAAATACAGAGTCATTCCTGTTGCAAATTTTGGTAAGTTTGAATGTTTGGAAATTAGTTGCATTTGTATTTGCATTAAGCATATCGCCACTATTCCGACACGACATGTCACAACACGATAGGACAAAAATCTGTCAGAATAAATTGTATGTAATTGTATGAACGCCCGCACACTTGACCAACACGTCACGACACGACAGAACAGCAAAAAAATTTTGTCGTTTGGGATGTTCAAATTCAATCCAATCTGACAAATGATGTACGTCGTTGTAGCGTGTCGTGTCGGTTAAGTGTGCGGGCTTTCAAATAGCTTCATAGATTTTATGATAAGCATCAGTTGTCGTTAGGCAGTTTGATATTAAAAAAAATATCGAAATTGTAATGTTTGTAAAATTTTGGCCAGAAACTACTGGGTGGCGCAAAAATTTCTGTCCTTAGTATTTCTTGTACAACATTTAACACACTTGAAGCAACATAATATATAATTAGTATGAATTATGCCCTCTTTCGTTTTCAACACAGTCTAAAATTCGTTTTCTGAAACTTTCACATAAAATTGAATATTTACCACTATTATCAATTCGATGCGCTGAAGAATTCCAGTTTTTCAGGTTTTATAAAAAGTTCGATACATTAATCCTCTTTGAATTTTGGTACCTGTTTTTACCGACTCTAAAACAACAACAGTCATTATTTTGGTATCACCACTGAATTAATTAAAGCTATGTAGGTTTAAGAAAAATAGAAGAGGGTTTCAAAATTTGGAAAGATAGCTTTTTCCCATTAAGTTATTCGGGTTGATTTTTCATATCAAAGAGCAGAAACTTTTACGCCACTCTGTAGAAAGAATTGTATGAAATAAGCTCAAAAAGCTACGACAACACACAAACTACGACAAGCTACGACAACAAAGACAAATAGATGGGAAGAAATTGCAATTAATTTCAGTTTTATCATTTTTTTAATTTTTAACAAAACACATTTTCCATTGCATGAAAAATAATGCATTTTCTGAATACTTTTCGCAAATTGATGTGTCGGTCGGTTCGGTATAGTGTGCGTTGGTCTACCGACTGTCGTAAGACATTTTGCTATGTTGTGTCGTGTCGTGACGGAATAGTGTGCGACAAGCCTTACACTACATGACGGAAGTAATCTGTTTCTGACATCCGTTTATGCCCCTAATAAAACGAGTAACGTATTCATACGTGGAATTCAATCACTTTTCATTCACCTAAAGCTTGACGACCCACACAATTATTTCCTTTTAGCGGGCGATCTAAAGGCCTAGCACTTAGCCTGGCTGAATGCTTCCAACAACCCTCGCGGACTATCTCTGCACAATTGGATTAAAACCAATCAGCTTGAATTCAAGTGTAAGCTTTATGGTCCTGAATTTCTGATCCTTCCCAGATCTGGATCCTATCTGGACATTCGTATTGCTGATGCGAGACTGAAGTTTGTTTGTCTCGGTGCAAGCGAGAAACTGCGCACTCTTCCTTATGATAGCGATCATTTGGCTATAGCTATGATAACACCCCACCGACAGTCACCTCATCCTACCTACCACATGTATCTATTACGGAAGAGGAGCAAAAATTAATCGTAATAGGCAACTAATTGGCGGCAGATCATCAAATTGGCAAACCTCGACTCACGGAAATTGTTATACGCAGGGTGAACGAGCTCAAAGCGACGACGACAACCGGCCAACAAAAGTCGTTTCCGACTTTTATTGACACTTGAATCGCAGAGAATGCGCCAGCGCATGTCTCATTGATATGGAGAAGACATTTGACACGGTGTGGCTGGATGGACTTTTGTTCAAATTCCTTCAGCTCCAATTTCCAAAACATCTTGTCAACACTATAAAGAACATGATCTGTGGCAAAAACTTTGTGGTATCAAGCGGCAAACTAGCATCAAGCAGATCCTTTCACGTCTCTGATGGTTTACAGCAAAGCACTATAACGGCACCGCTCCTTTTTGCCATCTAAACTGCCGGACTGCTCACTTCGTTCGATTTTAATTCGTCGCCGAAACGAAAGATTGTTGCATTTGCCGATGACCTAATTATCTACACGGCCGATAAAAAAGCCAGCGTCGTTCAGAACGAGCTCCAGATCATGTTCGATAATGTTAAGTCCTTCACCAAAGCGTGGAAGATGAAAATTAATCCACAGAAATGTGAGACGATTTTATTCCGGCCGACATTGCAAATGCACATCAACTATGATGGTATTAGTGGCAATCACCCGGGCTTCAGCCGCCGAAGCCCCCACAATGCCTACGTTAGATACTTGGGCGTGTACCAGGATCAGCATCTGAACTACTCCCAACACATTGACATGCAACTCAACAAAGCAAGGGCCGCATTCATGTCTCTTTGGAGGCTCTTTCACTCGAAACACCTTGATTCTGGGGTAAAACTGACTTGCTACAAGAGTTTAATCAGACCGATTATCACGTATGGATGCTCAGTGTGGTTCAATCTGAGTGCACAGCAGATGGAGCGTGTAAGAGTTTTCGAACGGAAATGTGGGAGTGTACAGAGAAGCGGGGACAGACTACCTGCACTATGCAAGTAATCAGGCAATTTATTATATTGCGAAGATCCCAAAGATTCATTCTGAGACTCGTGCGCGATAAAATCGCCAGATCATCCACGGCTTAGCAAATACAAAACTAATGGATACGGCACCCATTCTACCCTAATCCCACGTACTTCGAGCGAACAATACTCACCGTCTTCATTCCGCCTGAAGCTTTCACATACTTTTTACGAACAAGGCCATATATCTGACTCCCATGAAGTGCCCATCATATACCATGTTCCCCGGCGACGCACTCACAAATAGATTGCTTACCCGAAAGCAACTGTCATTCAACATTCGAATGTAGAGTTTCGATACTCGACGACACTACACGACATCAGGCATAGTCCAGGGCGATCAAGGCTACGGTTGCTGCTCGACAACGACAACGGCGTACAGACATAGGAGCAGGCCAATCCTATCCGTTCGAGATGTAATAAATCAAATAATATGTACATAGTTATAGATAGTAAGGATATAATGTAAAAAATGAATTAGGCAGCAAGACCTGCATATGTCGGCGGGACCTTTTTTTTTGGACCAACGACATTTTAGGATTAAGTTGAAAAATAGTCGATAGGGAGTAGGATAAGTTAGTTTAAGATTAGCATGTAAGAGAGGGATTGATTTGCGGGTTTTCTTTTTCCCGCCAAACCACTAATTCCGATATTGTAAGCTTAACCTTTGAAATTAAATTATTCGATTGTGTGAAGGTTCTAAATATTTAAGATAGTTGTAACTTTGAGTGCCCAAGTGGCCATTCAGTTCTTTGCAAGTGTATAGAATAAGAATCTTGGCTTTACCAAACCAAGCAGCCGCGAACCAAGCAGCCTCGAATAAGAATCTTAGCGAAACCAAACCAGCAGCCTCGAAACCTGGCCAACCGCCATCTCGATAACGCTGCTGATGACTGGCTCAGCCTTGAGAGCAGGAATTGATCATTCATTACACTTGTACAATCCACAAACACTTCAAAATACACCAAAATTTACAATCACAGTAGGCTACGTTTCAAAACAACAAAAATATTTTTGAATGTTAATTCAGTTCAATATATTATTATACGTCATGAAGACGCTTTCTTCATTATGTCTTAAATTAAATTATATTGGAAGCAATCTACTTCCAAAGTCAGATGAAACCGAAAATTTTTAAAAAAATATAATAGCGCCCAGTGTGGGAAATTATTATTAGGGTGAAAATACACTGGAAAGGGTTTGAAAATCACTTCAACAGATTTGAATATACATAAAATACTAATTATGTCAACAAAATTCTTTCTTATGGACCCAACTTTGATATCAATGAAGTTGAGTATCTGAGTAATAGAAGCTTAGATGAGATAATTGACTCCAATAGTCAAATAATGGATTGAATTTTGGAAAAAAAATGTTAAATGCTAGAAAAATTTGTGAAACTTGCCGCCAAGCTGTCTCAGTAACTTCGCAACCATTGTAGAAGCATCGTTAGATTGTTTGTATTATAGCAGCATTAACTTTGTAATTTTATTTTCCTTTCGAACGTCATAAACCGCACAGGATAGATCGCGGTGAATATGAAGGAAATATACTAAAGTTATTGTAAATTAGTGAATAATTGTTTTCAGAAATAAAATTTCCCTGGATAAAGCCAAGATTAGTGTTTTATTTCACTGTTCGGTTAGATACACTGTCATAAATTCACTTCACTTACATACATTCCACAACTCTCTGCAAACACTAGACACTTATAAAAACCAAAAAATGCAATTTAAGTTTTAAAATAAAAAAACTAATTGTCAGTTGAAGATTATGTGTTGCATGAGACAGTTAAAAAAATAATATTGATCTATTTTTTGGTAACGTTTAAACATGTTTGATTTTGAAATCTATAAAATTAAAACATTCAAATCAATTTGGAAGCATTTTTTCACTTCCAAACTACCATAGGATCAACCTGTTGAAGAAAATTTTCCTTTTCTCGTCTATCTTGCATTTCTCGATAGATACACTGACAAATCAACCTTAAAGATCGTTTCTTATAGGTTTAGTTTACTTATAACTACTACATTGAAGTAAAATTCGGGAGATACGAGCCCTGGTGTGAAACCGGTTTCAAAAACTGTCTTATTCAGGACAAAAGCAAGTTCAAAATCTAATTCAAGTACTGAAGAAAGTGAGAGGCGCAGTTTCACTTCGTACAGTTGGCTATCAAATGACTGCACCAAAACGGAAGGAGATTGCGAGTGTAGTAGAAGCGTGAAGTTTAATTCTTAATTCATCCCAAATTAACAGAATGCAAATCAACTTAGAAACATCGAAACCAATTTCAGACTTTTCCAAGCTCCATCCATAATGGACTCCCTTTCATCGTTTTCATCAAAACCAGTGAAGGTTATAGTTTCACCAGAGAATTTTCCCTTACTCTGATTATACGATAATATTAAGGTCCACAAAGATAATAAAGCCCAACAGATGTTGTGGACAAAAGATTGTCTAAAAATATTCATATACAGATTGGTGTCAGAAGTGGGATTTTTTGCCTTTGTAAATCAATCACAAATTTTCAACGAATTTTCGAAACTGTTAATTTCTGAAAAAACTGTGCAAAAAAAAACCACCCGGAATAATAAGGAATATATTGTAAATATCAGCGAAATGTGTGTGAAATAGCGTAGAGTTGCCGAAAAAAAAGCAACCCCAAAATTAGTAAGCGAGTTAACGTTGATGAAATAGAAAGTGGAGTGCAGGCAATAAACTAAACAGATTGGTTATCATTATGAAGAAAGGTTTTGAGAGTGGAGGGCACCAGTGCAGCAACATTTAAATTTTCTGATAAGGAAGCGGACAAAGATCATGCTCCAGAAGTACAAAGCAACGTTAAAAAGAATCCGATGATCGACTTGCTGCTCAAAACGGCTTTCGACATGCAGTAGCAAGCCACAAAACTCATTTCGAAAATATATCAACAAGCTGTGGTCATGCAAGAGCAATTGGAGAAGAAATGTGATCAATAAGTTTGGAAACTCAACGAGAAGTTCGAAAAACAAGTTCTGAATATCAAGAAACAGTTATTAAAGTTATTAAAGCGAAAAATAGTTAACAGAAATCAGTTGCGGCAGCAATTAGAAATTGAGGCTGTGGAAGTAAACCAGCAGAGCCCAAAACTGTGGGTACTATTTGGACTGAAGAATCTGGCAACTAATAGCGCAAATTTTCGATAGGCAGCTTTTTGATGCTCGATCAGATGCTGGAATTATGGGAAAGGGGGAATTTGAGATATGACTGTTGGAAGGAATAGAACATCACCTGCTGGTGGAGCTCCAGTGTGCTGGAACTGCGGCAGAGAAGAGCAATTGAGTCATAATTTTCGTAGGAAATATAAACTCAGATACTTTCAAAGATGCGAAAAGAAAGGTGAGTTCAAAGGGGAAAAGTGACTACTCCTTTTTGGAGAGTGTAATATATTTAATTTGGTTTAATTGAATTGATAGATGTCTCTACGACCAAGTTACCAACTTACAAACACAATTGTAAATAATACTTCTTCTCTATCCTTGTTTGTAACTAATTGTGAAGTTGCTTGAAACCAGTTTGTAACCATATACATTAAGTTTCCGTAAAGAGAATAAATCACTGAATTATAATGTAATGCGTATATAGAAGTTTCAATTTCAAATTATAAATCGAATACACACCATTGTCGACGAGCAAAACGAAATACTTTTGGAGGTAATCTATAAACTTTGCTGTAAAATTTGAACAGATAGATTACGGAGACAACAGTGAGTCTGGGAATAGGCACATTGCGCAAGTTCAATCATTCAACGATGGAGTGGAAAGTGTCCGTAAACAAAATTTCGGATGCAAATTGGCACCGGGCCATTTTGTTAACTATGATTTTAGAAGAATCATATAAACTTTTGGTTAATTTATGTTTTCCTGCGGAACCTTAGAGCAAAACATATGGTGATATTGTTGATGTCTTGAACCAGCATTTCCAGCCAGTGATCTCCGCCTTTGTTGAGCGAGAAAAATTTTATGCAGCTCGATTGGATACATCTGAGCAAATTCAAAAATGGGCAAGGCGAATTTAAAAAATGTCTACAACATGTAATTTTGGGTCTATCTTGGGCGAAGTCTTACGGGACATTTTCATACTGGGAATTTCGTCGAAGCGAATTAAAGAAAAGTTGTTTTCCCACGGCACAGAGTTAACTTTTGATAAAGCTGTGCAAATAGCATTGGAAATGGAAGCATCGATAGACGTCATAAATTCCCATATAATCAAAACATAACCCATCAACAAAATTAAGAAGCAACAACAACGAATGGATCACAAATTGCCGTCTATGAGTGATAAGTGCCATTGTTGTGGAACTACCGGTCATAAATCAACAACCTGTAGGCATAGAAAGCTTAAGATGTTTAAATTGCTGTAAAATAGGTCATTTAGTTAAAGTATGTAAATCAGCTGTAAATGCTAAATCGAAATTGCAAAAACCTGTTAAGAAGAACTGTATTAAAGTAGACGAGAGAGAGGAAAAATTATTTGCATGATAGTATAGATCCGATATTATTGACAGTTCTTGTAAACAAGATTTCCATAAAAGCGGAATTAGATAGTGGTGCGGCGATAAGATGCATTAGCAACACTGATTACTACATCAAGTGGTTTTCTAATATTCCATTCAAAAGAACAAACGTGAAATTAATCAATTACACAATGGTTCGAATTTTTTCCCGATTGGTGAAATATATGTGAAAATTGAATTTAAAGGTGCGTGAGTAAAAGCAACGAGCACGTAATGGATGGTTGACGCATTCACTAAATATACCATATGTAAAGCCGTGAAAAGTACTGCAACTAAGCACGTTGTCAGTTTTCTAGATGAAGTGACTGGATACTTTGGCGTACCGAAACGTATTATCTCCGACAGAGGAACATCATTCACGTCAAACCAGTTCAAGAAATATTGTCAGGACAACGATATCCGATATGTATTAAATGCTGTAAGGACACCCAGAGCGAACGGACAGGTAGAGCGAGCCAACAGAACTTTATTGTCGATGTTATTGCCGTCAACAAATAACAAAAAGCACTGGGATCGAAACTTACGAACGATTCAATATGACATTAATGGCTCAATAAACAAGAGCAGCGGTAAAGCCCCAAGCGAGTTATTATTCGGATTCAAACCACAAGATATATTAGGAAACAAATTAATTCTAGCTTTACATGATGGCGAATTCAGATCTGACGATGAAATTGCAAGAATGAGAGAAGAGTCTGCAAATCGAATTACTGAGCAACGAAAAAAGGCGAAGCAGCGATTAGACAATACTCACGGAAAGCCAAAGGTGTACAAGTTAGGTGATCTTGTGCTCGTAGAGAAGGAACCAGCTAGTACGGGTGGCTCTCGCAAATTAGAGCCACGTTATAAAGGACCATTTGAAGTCACCAAAGTTTTGGGTCATGATCGATACGTAGTGGAAGACCTCAAGGGTTCTCATAGGACTAAACACCACTATTCATCAGTTTACGCTTCGGACAAGATGAACCCTGGTGCACGCTACCCAGTTTTAGTGACGATGGAGAAGACGAAAGCGAATGAGAAGATGCACAAGAAGCAAAAAAATAAAGGAAGCAACTCGAGGGCGCGTTGATGATCAGGATGGTCGAACTGTAAGGCAATGATATTGTGATGTCGTGACAACTTTAAACTAAAAAGGACATCTCGTTGAATGAGTAGTCGACGAAACATAATAGCAACGACTAGACGTCTTTTTTCTTTTTTTTTTCAACAACGTCAAGATTTGATTTATAATTAATGTAATAAAAAGCTATTCTAAAATATATTAAGGGGAGGTTCTCCTCTTTTTTTTCAAAAAATCAATTTTTTTTTTTTGATGAAATGAAAGGTATGAATGTCGAGAATATGTGTGCAAAAGGATTTTTCGATCCGCAGCATATTTATCGCATAGGAGCGTCTCTGATGCGTCGAACTTTCGCGCGCGGAGGAACGCTCTGGTGCTATTTTACTGCGCGGCCAAAGATGTCCATAAATGGTTATATATTTATCGAAGCGGAGTAAAGACGGTATTATTTACCGAGCTGTTTATGCAAAAAACAGTCAATGCGTCAAAAAAGACGACAGATGAAAAATCGATTGATGGATATCTTAATGACCGTGAAAAGATTACGTTACGTTTGTCGTCGTGTAGCTAGACAATGCAAGACCGGGAAAGTCATTAAGGAGAGGTTTTTTTCTTTCCGGTTCGGTCCCACGCCCTTCAATTCATGTTTTCTATTCATTTATATTTCATTATTGACAGCATCGTTTGAAGAAAACGTTGAGATTAGATAAATCTAGACCACCGAACTTTTTCATCTGTTGATTTCTGACTTCGAACAGTACTGACGACTCTTCCCGCGATATCACTTGTTCTTTTTACCGAAAACTGCCATTAGTACGCTGCGTTCGCTAGCGAGTCTTACTTCAGTTCAAACATTTTTTTGCCGGTTTAGAAATGCCGAAAAGTCGTCCTCGACTTTCCCGGTCTCGGAAAAAGTCTTTCCAGGGGAATCAATTTACCGCTGAGGCAACAGTGGACTTTGTAAGTTCGTCTGCGAAAAAAATGAAAAACGTTGATTACGATGATGTGGGAATTGACGCGAACTCCAGTTACGTAATTCTCAATTTTTTGTTGGTGTTCAACGCCTTGAGTGAGTTGGTTGTGTGCAAATCCTGTTCCGGAGCAGTGTCATTCGGGCGCAAGGAGGGAGCTGGTGTGGGGTTCAAACTTATCGTGAACTGTGCGTGCAATAGGTGCGAAATATATTCATCTCCGATGTCACAAAACGTCTACGAGATAAATCAGCGACTTTTGTTCGTTTTTCAGATTCTGGGTTCCGGATTGCAGAGTGTCAAGAGATTTTGCTCCCTATTGGATATCCAACACTCGTTCAGTTATAAAATGTATTACAACTTCTTGAACAATTTACATGCCGCCTCAACAACCGTCTTTAAATTTTTGCAAAAGAAAGCTGTGCGCGAGGAAATCGAAGGCAACACCGCAGCTGGGAACGAGCCCACTCACTTAACCGTTTCTGGTGACGGATCGTGGAAGAAGCGAGGATTTTCGTCGCTGTTTGGGCTTGTCTCACTTATTGGCAAGTACACGGCTAAAATTTTGGATGTAATTGTCAAATCTTCATACTGCCAAGCCTGCCACAATTGGGCATCAAAGCGAGGGACGCCGGAGTATGAGGAATGGAGCGAGAACCATTCGGACAAGTGCACCGCGAATCACGTTGGGAGTGCCGGTAAAATGGAGGTGGACGGCGCGTGTGAGATGTTTTCGCGATCAGACAAAGTTCTTGGCGTGAAATACAAAAACTACATAGGCGACGGGGACACAAAAACCTACAAGGCTCTCGTCGATTCGAATCCATATGAAGACTGCCTGGTATTGAAAAAAGAGTGTGTAGGTCATGTTCAGAAGAGAATGGGCACGCGACTTCGTAAATTGAAAAAAGACACGAAGGGCCTGGGTGGGAAAGGGGCTGGCAAGCTAACAGACAAACTAATCGCGGACTTGACACTGTATTATGGACTGGCGATTAGACGCAACCCAGATTCCGCTTCCAGCATGAAAGATGCCATCTGGGCCACTTATTTCCATAAGTGCTCTACTGATAATAATCCGCAGCACCATTTGTGCCCGGAAGGAGATGAGAGCTGGTGCAAGTGGCGAGTTGCAGAGAAAGAAGGAACACTGGAGACCTTCAAACATCCACCTCCTCTCGCGCAAAATGTAGCCGAAGCCGTCAAGCCCATCTACGAAGCACTCTCCAACGCGGACCTGCTAGAACGCTGCGTTGGAGCAAACACGCAAAACTCCAACGAGTCATTCAATGCAACAGTGTGGAAGATGGCACCAAAGCATCTACATTGTGGTGGGAAAGTCATCGAAGTGTCTACTTACATTGCTGCTTGCTTGTTCAATGAGTTGAGATCGTCTTTACTGAAAATCATGAACGCGATGGGAATCAGTATTGGCCTTGTAGCTAGCCGATACACGATTCGAGAAGATGACAAAAGGATCCTAGCAGCCGAACGAAAAATATCGCCTGCTGTTCGAAACGCCCGCCTCGCTCAACGTCTGCAAGAGCAGGCAAACCAGGAGCATTTTGAAATTGAGGAGGGACTCTTGTACGGCCCAGGAATAGCTGACTAAGATCCTGACGTGAGTACAATGTAGTATATTTAATATTTATGTCATTAAAATTTATATGCCACCATCGTAAAGAGGACCCTTGAAAATACTATAAAAGAGGTGGAGCGAATTTCTTGCTTGCCAATTTCAAGGTTTTCATTGAGTAGATGATAGTACTCTTAGAATGTGTTTTTGAGACTTACGACTTTAAACGCGTTTATCTCAAAACCATTTTTTTCATCCTAACGTCAAGCGTAACTCATGATCTACTTATCCGATTTACTTCATCTATAGCATTTCTTAAAGGGTATGATTTTTTATATGACTTATACCTAAAACAAATATAAACAAATGTGTAATAATAGTCTTTTAACAAAAGAAAAGTCGAAAAAAAGATGGTAAAAATTGAACTTTTTCTATGATTATGCATAAATTAGATGATTTTTTATAAAAATTATTCAAAAATAGGTATAAGTCATAGGGAATTTAATATTCTTGACTATAAAAAAAAAATTTTTGATTTCAGTTCACTACAAGTGGCTACAGCCTTGACGTTTCCGAACAATGTCTCGCTTGCAGAGGTTGACAAGACCCGCCATTTTTGGGCCGCCATATTGGATTTTGTAAAAAAAAATTTTTTTCTTGTATTTTAGAAAGATGGCTTAATAAACCATCAAAACCGTCTATTCGTGAGTCGTTTCATTATCCGACAGTAAATTAAAGAATTTCGCTTTATTTTCGGCCGAAAAGAGGAGAACCTCCCCTTAAAAGAACGTTTACACGTGTAATAATTTGAAGCTATACCATCTGATCAAATTTGACCCGGACTGGTCCATTAAAACAGCGCGCGCAAACCGAATCGGTAAAAGTTTTTTTTGCTAGATTGGTACAACCTGTTTTTATGTTCGTGTCAAGTTTCATCTTTATATGTCAGTTAGTGTGTGTTTGGCAGCTGTTTGTTTACGACGCGAAAAGTTTGTCTGGCGATTTTTACCATGAACAAAGCAACGAGTTTGCTTAAAAATTTGTGTTTCTAATGGAATTACGGCTACGGAATCGTTGAAAATGTTGCAAAAATGTTTTGGGGAGTCTACTTTATCACGAACACAAGTGTTTGAGTGGCACAAAGCATTCAGTGAAGGTCGTGAAGTCATCGATAAGTTGCCTCATGCGAGTCGTCCATCCACCTCTGTTTAGGACGATAACATCGAAAAAGTTAAAGAAACCGTGCTTGAAAATCGTCGTGTTGGCATCCGAGAGATAGCAGAGGATCTGAACATCTCTTACGGATCGACTCAACACATTTTGGTTAATGTTTTGTCGGTCGGTCAAAAATCAAAGTCATGCTCACCGTTTTGTTTGATTACCGTGGAGTGGTTCACCATGAATTCGTTCCACAGGATTAGTCGGTCAATAAGGAATACTACTTGGCCGTTTTGAGGCGTCTACGTGAAGCGATTCGTTGTAAACGACCGGATTTGTGGGCAGAAAATTCATGGATTTTCCACCACGATAATGCGCCGTCACATTCTAGCATCATTGTGACTGACTTTTTTTAGCTAAACACGAAAGGAGAGTCATCACTCAGCCACCGTATTCACCAGATTTTCGAACCTGAAAAATCCGCTTCGGGGAACGCGCCATGAGTCCATTGAAGCCATTAAAAGTCATTCGCTCAAGGCTCTGAAAGCCATCCCACCCGAGGCTTATAACAAGTGTATGGAAACTTGGATTAAGCGTTCGCATGCTTGTATTGGCTCAAAAGGAGCCTATTTGGAAGGCGACAATTAGGATTTTTTTAAAATACGTGAAAATGTTGTTTTTTTTTGTCAGTTCGGGTCAAATTTGATCAGATGGTATATTGTTGATAGTAAGAGTGCACCATTGTCGTGGTTTTATGCAAAAATTCAACATTGAATTCAACGTAAAGAAACTCGAGGTGTGTGTTGAGATGCAAAAGCTAGTCAAGAAATATTCCAAAGTAATTAGTGATTCTTTAGGAACTTTTAACCAAGATAAAATTAAATTCAAATTAGGTGACAATGTGTCTCCACGTTATTTTTCGCCCCGATCTTTGCCTTTTAAGCTGAAAAGAAAAGTAGAAAGTGAAATAGAAAGGCTGGTTAACATGAAAATTCTTGAACCGGTCGAATTTTCGGACTGGGCCACGCCAATAGTTCTCATCATCAAATCTGATGGATCTGTGAGAATATGCGGCGATTCAAACATTATTTTTAATCCGCATATTAAAATAGGAAGTTTCGTTCTTCCAAAAGTTTGAGATTTATTAAGATCATTATCTGATGGAAGAATTTTCGCGAAAATTGACTTAGCACATGCTTATCAGCAAATGGAGCTTGATAAGGAAAGTCAAATACGTACCACGATCTGTACACACCAAGGGTTGTTCAAATATACGAGACTACCTTTTGGCATTAGCACTTGTCCAACTATCTTTCAAAAAAGAATTGAACAAAAGTTTTGTTAGGGATCGCGGGTATTTCAGTTTTTCAGGATGACATTTTAGTATACGGTAAAAGCAGTAGTGGCTTATACAAAAAAATAGAATCAGTTCTAAAAGCGATTACAAAAAAACGGATTGACCGTTAAGAAGTCTAAATGTGCATTTTTCGAGGATTCAGTGAATTATTTAGGATTTATCATTGACCAGTATGGCCATTCGTCTCTCTCCCGAAAAAGTGAAAGCAATTTTGCAACTACCAGTACCCAAAAATGTTCAAGAGTTGCTTGAAACCAGTTTGTAACCATGTACATTAAGTTTCCGTAAAGAAAATAAATCACTGAATTATAATGTAATCCGTAAATAGAAGTTTCAATTTCAAATTATAAATCGAAGACACAACAGAAAGCAACCGTAAAATTTGAAATTTCAGATTTGATTAGATCGCTTGAGTCAAGATGTGGATTTTAAATTAAAACTCATTTCCTTCATAAAATGTAATTGTTTTGTTTTGTGGCTTTTTACATACTGGCAATGCAAAGAAATATTTTTAGCGCATAAAGTGATCAAATATAAATAATAGTAAAAGTCTTTGGCATCATCACATTCCAGTACAAAAAGAAAACAAGCAGTACCGGAAAAAATGGCAAAAGCTACAGCAAATCAACAGGTGCAGTTCGAAAATGTTGATTTTAATATGCTTTGTGTCGCATGCACTTGGCTAGGCTGCCAAATAGCTAAGAAGAAGACCTATGTAAAGGAACTGAAAATTGCTTTTTGGTCAGATAATGATAATGGTAATGACACACGTCATTCGTACTAATTAAAGGGTAACGTTCCTATCTTGCTTGATACTGAATGGTCTCCAAACATATTTGGTTGAGATTGTCGGAACACTTGGGCACACAACCAAAATCCATAGCTATTGGTCAATTTAATATATTATTTTAAACCGAACAGACGTGTTCTTTTTATTTCTTTTGTATATTTATTGCAGGATGAAATCTTCCAAATTGGTGACCCCGATTGCAGCAGCTCTTTCTGAGCAGTATTTTAGATTATCAGTAACTATTTTAATTAATTAATTATATTTGCCATGTCTGATTTCGACGCAAAATGGTGACCCCGAGAAGGTGGGGGGTAATTACAATGGGAACACGTGGGTACACAGCCAAAAGCCACATACAATCCACAACTATCTACAGACACTTTGACACTGACCAGAAAAAGTTTTGAAAAGAGAAACATATTATTTTTATTTGTCAATGTAATATATTATTTTAAACTGAACAGACGTGATCTTTTCATTTCTTTTGAATATTTATTCGAGAATGAGGACTAACAAAACTTCTTTGATTCTTTTTCAGTTCTACGAAGTGAAAGGTGAGAGAATAAAATTGCAGTTTTTATTTGGTCCAACATTCTGTACACAAGTGGGACCATTTCAAAACAATAGTCGAACGCAATACTGAAATCAAGCTAGAAGTGCAAGAAAAAAAGAATAGGAAAAAACACTTCGGTTTAGAGAAAAAAATCATTTTTAATTCCCAAATATATCTACTATCGAGTTTATTATTTCCCAATACGTTTTTATAATTCCCCTCGAATCCGTATGTAGCCGTCAAGGACAGCTCCATGTTTAAGTGTGATGTGAAATCGAAATAAAATCGATTTGATTCTCCTTCCGGTTGAAGAAATGAATGGATCCGTGAGGAGAGTTTCACAGAAAAGAACTAACCAAAATTAAACAAAACTCATGATCTAAGGCGTTTTAAGTGGTAAAAATCAATTATGGTTTAAAAAAGATTGCAGTGTTAACGATAAAACGTAAAATCATCCAAATTGGTTGATTGTGGTTCTTGATAAAAACAAGGACCGAAAATCATGAAATTTGAAGCTACCGGCCATCAACTACATTGTATTCTTGTCGCGGCACCGAGTTTTTTTTCTCAAAAACAAAAACTTGAAGCAACCTTTGCGTCAAAGATCTCTCTGGCTGGCTGAACCACAAAAGTTCTCACTTACGTTTGTTTCACGGTAATACGCGTTACGCTGTCAGCAAGACTCAACAACTCTTAGAGAAAGGTAAAACAGGTACCAATACGAAATCACAATAGCATCAATTCAGAGAACATTATAATATTTTAGATCCATACACCCAGCGACAAAAAAATATACGAATTAGGCATTTTCTAGGTTATCATAAATATGATTGGATTAGCTTATCCAGAGACAAACAAAATTTCCTAGGTGAAAATTAGGGATCCTATATAAGCTAGAAAAAGCTGAATTTTCGCACCAGTTTGATTTTACAAACCAGTGGGGAAAATATTAATAATCGACACTCCAAAATACGTCAAGTTGAGTATAGAACAAAAAGCTGAGATTTGGGGATGAATCCCAATCGAAAATTGCTCGGCAAGTAGGATGCAGCAACGGGACAGTTCGTAATTTAACACTAAAAGATAGCAAGAAAAAAACAAGAAACTTTCAGTTTCGAAAAAAGGGCAATGGAAGGAAATGAGGCAGCACGCAAAGATATGAAAATCATTTGAAGTTCCTGGCTCTGGCAAATCGATTCGAATTAGAGTCGAAATTACGAGCGCAGATGTCGAAGTCGATGGATAAGCCTTTCAGTACCAGAACAATTAAAACGGGGCTGAATTATATGGGGTTTACCATGTTCATGTCGCCCTGCGAAAGAGCCTGTGAGACACTGACAAAATTATATTTATGAAAAGGAAAACCAAATATATGTTTTGTTTTGAGTTTTGACAGGAGATAGAAAATATATTTTTAAGAATGAAATAGCTGTATTTTTCAATTCTGATATTAATTGTGGGAGACGAAAACTTCCAAACTGGTAGGCCCGATAAGTAGTACGATAAGTTCATATTTGCTGGAAGCAAACGTCAATCAGCGTCGCCGCAACAGCAAGGAGTATAAATCTTTGGCAGCCACCACCACGGTTGCCAGATGGGGCGACTTATCGCCGATTGGGCTATCTTTTCTATCACTTTGCGATATTTTATTTGGGCAAGTCGCTTGCTACTTTGGGCAATATTTTGTTGCATCTTTACATTGGCTTTGTCAATCGTCGTTGGCATCGTGAATAGTGAATGAGTGCGGCGCGTGTGCTGATGCGTATATTGCAAAGTGACGTCTAAAGAACCTGGCTGGAACCACAGGATTTTCATGAAGTTCATATCAGTTCAAAAGCAACTAAATTTCATGTATCTACCGCACCACATTGGATGGAATGAGATGGTGTGTAAATTTCAATTTATTTTGAACTGGTATATTTGGTGACGGCTTTCGTTCCTTCACTAACAGTGTGCTTTGTTAATTCTCCGGGGAGTAAAAGACGTACGGCAGCTGAGCTGCATGAGTTGAATGAATTGGTACGAGATTCGGAAATATAAAAAAAAAAGTTTCAGCTCTCTTAGCATCAAGACTACACGAGAAAAACTTACTTGAAAAGGAACTTAAGGTATCCTATTTTGGATCCTTAAAACGGTCTGCTTCATCCTGGCCAGCAACGACGACATACTAAAAGTAGAGCTCGTGAGAAGCATTGGGAGCAATCATATTGGCTGCCAAGATCTGACCTGAAATCTGGTGATTCAGATATTCTACATCAGCCAGTTGTGGATGAAAAGAACATTATATTTCCACCACTGCGTATAAAATTGGATTTAATGAAGCAATTCCTTGAAGCTTTGACACTATTGAACGACTGAAGATTGTTTCAAGTATCTCGTTTCGGCATTTGTCATTAGAACAGATGAAGGCCGGTATTTTTGATGGTCCACAGATTTGGCAACTTTTTAAAGATAAAAGAATGTTTGGATTACATTCAAAAGTATTGTAGAAGACTTCCCCGAGAATAAACGAACACAGAATCACGCCGAAATTGTCCTGCGACTCTTGTAGAACTGTAGGTTGCAACATGAGCAGCGAATTGCATTTTTTACACAGCCATCTTCTTCCCAGAAAATCTTGGTGGAGTCAGTGATGACCAGACTGTGCGATTCCACAAAGATTCAAAGGCCATGGATGCACAGTATCAAGGTAGATGCGACGTACATATGATGGCGGACTATTGTTGGAGCATCCAGCGAGAATGTCAACAGATCAAACAATCTAGCAAAAGCTATAAGCAAATATTTGTACCTTAATATGTAATTACCGTGCGATAAAGAAAAAACCACTATTTGTATGAACACAATTGCAGGTTCTATTATAGCTTTTGTAAAAATGAAATTATTCATGCACAATTTTTATGACTTTTGAGGGTACCCTGTAGCTTAAAAAGATAACGTGATAGACAAAAACCGCAGCTATTTTTTGGAACCAGAGGAAAAAGTTCGTTGCAAACAAGCCACAGATTGAAGACAATGAATTTGCAACTCCCCAGTGTTATTGATTGATGTGCATTATCTGTGTAGAATGGTGAAAGTTAAAAGAAAACTATGTGAAAAATTTATCGCGGAAACCATTGTTTGACCAAAATAACAGATTAGGTCAAACTATTGAGTTCAAATTTTCGTTTTTTGAAATTTTGAAATATAGCGGCTAATTATTTGAAAAGATAAATATCAGCTATATCTTAATATTATTAGAGACATTGCTTCATATTTTTGACCTTATTTGGACATGGAAAACGGTAGAAATTTCAACGTGGGGATACATTCACACAAATATACAGCATCTTACAGAAATTGCACAAATATTGACACCAAACACTTGTATTAAAATTCAAAAACCTGTAGGCTCCAGAAAAAAATGGGAAATCTCAATTATTTGTTATGGTTAACTTGTGACATGTTGAGAATAAAATATTGTGTTTGAAGCGACAATTAAAGTTGGTGGCCTTGACGTCATAGTTCTCTAAATTAATATCAAAATCTAAGAGATTTTCTTCCAATATTATCGCGACTTCAATGCAAAAATACATAAATTTGGATAGGTAAACGAAGTTCGAAGAATGAATAAAGTTGAATTGCAATCGATAAAACAATGAAAATCATTTGAAATAGTTTTGCAAGCTTTGAAATTAATCAAAACAATATTTCGAGGTAAACGTATGACATTGAGGTGTTGTTTAAGGTCCAAAAATCATCAATGTAATATTGCGCCCAGTGTGGGATATGATCACTTAGGTCAAAAATTTAGTAGAAGTGGTTTGACAAGAAGCAATTAAAACGCGCGAGAACCAGCAATCCAACCAATAGAGAAGTGTAGCGTTCACACCTGCAGCGCCACCAGAAAATAGTGGTTCGTATTAGTTTTAATGCTTGTGACTTTCTTATATTATTTTCAATGTAGTTGGCATCAATGAATTAGATGCGCATTATGTTTTTGTATTTCATCATCCTTATTACGCTCTTGGTAAATAAAGGACGTTTGTTAGAATCGTGTAGTTAAGTTATTTCTATCTGCAAATTGTGTAGGTCAGTTATTCTACAACTACAGAAGTATGACAAGCCGAACAGGGGCGATGAAGAAGAGGTGGCGAGGACTAGAGATTTCTTTAATTCATTTTTTTTTCAAATTTATCCTGCAGTTTTTACAGGATTTGAAGGTAAACTTGCGGATATTCTTATATAAATAAACTCAACATCAAAATTTAAAAACAAATACAGCTTAATAATTAATAATTGTAAAAAATAATAGTTTTCAAATTTGAATTAAATTTGGTTTTGAAAGAGAAATAAGATGAACTTTTTGGAGTGACTTTGTTATAAAGATCTACACTGCAAGAATTGAAATAAAGATCGTTTTGCTCCACCATTGTTGATTGAATGATAGTTATAAAATAGTCAAAATTTACAAACGGCAGAGTCACACAAAATTTAATATAGCATTCAGAGACCATTTGATGGATATAAAGCCGAATCGCAATTGCGAGTAATTTTTAATTTTTAATGTACTTCTAATGTACCTGGGATAGATTTAAACAGGCGATGAAGAAGAGCGTCGTTCGTTCCGATCGAAAGGAATTCTTGTAATTTTCCAAGACGAATTGGACGAAAAACCGGAAATAGGAAATAAATCACCAATATCACTATTTAACCAGCCAAAACCATTTCATTCAATCATTTATCACGTAGATCGCAGCCACAAAGTCAATAGGCAGTAGTTATTAGATTTACAAGTTCTGCGAATCCATATGTACTGTTATAAATTTCAGAATGACACAGTCTGGACGCATTTACATGCAGACCATGTGTACAGTCGCTTGCTTGACGCTAGCAATCGATTTGATCTATGAAGTGCTTAAAAAGTGCATTATAGCGAAACTGTACGAAGATTTAGAGTCTTCTAGCAGTAATATATTGTTATTGGAAAAACTTTGCTGTGAATAGCAGTAATAAAAAGTGCAGTCACGTAAATACACCTATAAATGGACAATTTTTACATTCGCGAACAATATATGGTGATTACCGACGTTCAGGTGCCCTATTTTCAAGTAGATTAAAATTCATATTATAAGTTCACATGGGAATAACAGCTCTAGAATCTCGTGGGTTCAGTAGTTTCATGCAAGATAAGATATTGTAATTTTGAGTGGCCTAAGTTCGTTGTATTATGTATAATTTCGATTAATTAACAATCTGAGCTTTACAGATTCATTGTGAAAATTCTAGATCCTATATGAACAATTCCAATAAAGCAATTTCCACCACCAGCAGAGTAATTAGTGATAAACTAATAAATTTAAATGAGAATAATTTTCTCTTTTTGGAAAATTCAACATATTTGCATTTGTAAAATAATGATAAATTGACAAGATGATGCTTTGAGTAAATGCTCCCAAAACTGGTGACCCCGAACAAGCATGCGAACGATGAAGAATTTTCAATATTCATTTTTTTAAATCATTTTTTAAAAGGCATTCATGTTTCCCACCATCTGTGGCTAGACAAGACGTCCTTGTGTTTCGTCTAGTTGGAAAGCCAGTTTGCTTTGTCGAGGTTAAAAAAAAATTCAGGAAATTTCTGAAAAAAAATTACATGGTCTCCTCTTTGGGATCCACGGAATAAAAGACAGTAAGGGATGTTTTGGCGAGTCCTGACGGTGTATTTGGTTTTAAAGAGAGCCCCGGCCAAGCTGAAACACTTGTTGGGCAATTTGAAACTGGATGACCGCCAATCTTCTCATCTTCTTTGGAAAATGAAGTAGTTGGTAGGTTCTTCAGGTTGCGAAGGATCTACTAACGACCTTCTGGACGCCAATTGCTATAACGTACATATTAAGGTGTAAAGAAATGGTTTGAACATAAACATATAATAAGTTGGAAAATATCACTTTAAGAAGGCTAGCATCGAACTCAAAGATATTTTTCCGCTTCAAATTAAGACTCCATTTTAGAAATGTAGCAAGACACATTTGGGAGGAAATATTTTTGGCTGATAATCCCTCTACAGCCTTTGACCGCTTTCTTTGCATCTTAGAGCGTCACATTTCAAATTGCAGCCGTAGCAGTCGCTCTAATAAATTTAAACCACTAAAGCCGTGGATGAATTTTATGCTTCTTAAGAAAATCAAGAAAAAAAACCTGCTAAGCTCTAAAGTTAAAAAACACCCACATAATACAAGGCTTCTAATATATTATAAAAGACTTTGTCGCGAAATCAATCTTGATGTCGCTGCTTGTAAAGCAAATTATTTCAACAGCAAACTTGCCTCAAATTTAGGCAATGTAAAAAAAGAATGGGAAATCGTAAATGAAATTCTAAGTAAAAACAAAAAAGATAATATCTCCAGCATAACTGTTAATGATTCCATTGTTTCTGATCCTCTAGATGTTGCTAATTTATTTAATGATTACTTTTCGTCTGTTGCAAATAATTTCAATTTCGACAACCCCGAAGTTTTAAGTCCATCTTCTGTTAATGTTTTCTCCAGCCGGGAATTCTCCTCGTTGAATAGCCTATTTTTTGAGGATTTTTCATCTTCGGAAATCTACAAAATTATTATTTAATTTATTTAATTTATTTACCAAACAAGGCAACATACATTAACAGTTCAATATAACAACATAACAATTACATACAAATTTTCCAACACAGTAGAAAACAAAATACAACACAACTTTTTATTTTAGTTACTTTACTTTACTTTAATATATTTTATTTTGATTTTAGCTAAATTGATGGGCAAATTAAGTGGGATTAGGATGTTGATAGGGTCTTTAATAAGTTTGTTCTAAAAGTGTGTTTAGAGATCCCCGAAGCGTAGTTGCTGCTTGTAGAGTTGAAAATTCTACAGCACCTATTTATGGGCTCGTTATATGCATAGTTAGTGTGGTGATTGAACTCCTTGAGCAGAGTTGCATGCCTAGTGCGTCTTGGTTGGTCGTTGAAAATAATTTTGTTGGAGAGAGCTTCAACATTGACTGCACCACTTATAATATCAAAGGTTAAGCATGCACTTAACAGTGTTCTTCTAGAAGAGAGAGGCATTAAATTAAGTAGGCTCAGTCTGGTTTTGTAAGAAGGAAGATGTTGGAAGTCTTTTGGATCATAAAGGTCCCTCAAAGCGAAAAGTAAAAACTGTTTCTGAACAGATTCTACTCTCTCACTATGTAGCTCAAAAACTGGGTTCCATATTATGCAGGCATACTCCAATAAAGGACGCACCAGAGTGATATATAATGACTTGGTAACCCATATATTCTTGAACTCTTTAGCACGTCTCTTAATGAATCCGAGCTGTTTATTAGCCCTGGCAAGGATTTTGTCATAGTGGAGATTGAACCGCATCTTGTTGTCCAATACTACCCCGAGATCTAGAATATGATCAACCCTATTCAATATGGTGTTGTTAAGGCAGTAAGAATACTTTTTGATCGTATTCTTACGGGAAAAGCTTATTACATGACACTTGTTAATGTTAAGATCCAAATGATTCTCATTGCACCACTGTTCGAGAGATTGAAGCTTTGATTGTAGAAGAATTGCGTCAGATTGCGTGTTTACGCTGTGGTAAATTTTTAAATCGTCTGCATAAAAGAGATGGGGTATACCAAGCAATGTCTCAGAAAGATCAGAAATGAAGAGTTAAAAAGCAGGGGACCTAGATGACTGCCTTGCGGTACTCCAGAAGATGCGAAAACTCTTTTAGATAAGTGGCCCTGGAATTTAACAAGCTGAGTTCGATCGCGAAGATAAGACTGGAGCCAATCAAGAAGAGACCCTGATATACCGAAGTTGCGAAGCTTGTATATTAGAGTTTGATGGTCAACCCGGTCGAAAGCCTTACTAAAGTCCGTATAGACTGCGTCAATTTGACTTCCTTTTTCCATTTCACAGAGCACATCAGAGACCAGGATCATGAGATTAGTAGAAGTCGATCTACCCTTACGAAATCCATGTTGTTGCTCATTTAAAAGAGGGTCGATTATGCGAGTAAGTTTTTCACAAACTAACTTCTCAAAAAGTTTGGGGATAACAGATAGAATAGCAATCCCCCGATAGTTATCGACTGATCGTTTATCACCACTTTTGAAAATAGGCGTAAGGTATGAAGATTTCCAGAGAGATGGAAAAACACCTATGGAGAGGGATTTATTGAAAATCATGTGCAATTATGTCACTAAAGTCGTCAGCTTCATCTTCTTATGATAGAATATCCAGCAAAATTTTAAAACAAATTGTTTTTCAAATTTCCGACATTCTGTGCTTCTTATTTAATTTTAGTATCTAGAGGGGGATTTTCCCGGACGCACTAAAACTGGCGGTTGTAGTACCTGTACATAAAAAAGGCGATAAAACTAGTTTAGGCAATTATAGACTCATATCTCTGCTATCTGTTTTTTCAAAAATTATTGAAAAAGGTGTCAAAAACGCAGGATAGTGACGTTTTTAAATAAAATTAAGTTTTTTAACGACTGTCAGTTTGGTTTTACGTCAGGAAAAGCCACAGAAGGTGCCTTACTTAAATTCTGTCACGAAATTTATAGTGCTATAAACGTTGTCCAAAATTCCCGCAGCATTATTTATTGATATTACTAAAGCTTTCGATCTGGTCGATCATTCCATCCTACTGCAAAAACTTTATAGTGCAGGAATAAGGGATAATGTTTTGGATTGGTTTCATTCTTTTCTTTGCGATCGTAAGCAGAAAGTTAAAATAAATGACATCTGGAGTTCTGCAACGACCCTAAAAATTGGAGTTCCTCAAGGCTCGGTCCTGTCTCCAGTATTATTTCTGATTTTCATAAATTCACTATTTTCTGAAAACTTTTATGGGAAAATTATAGCTTTTGTAGATGACGCTGTCCTGTCCTACTCCAGTTTCAATTACTTTGAAACATATGTCAAAATGAGCCATGACCTTGAAATTTTAAGATATTGGTTCAGTGTCCCTAAACTAAGGCTGAGTGACAAGACAAAATATATGATATTCAACCTAGTGAGATCAGTTTGTGTTGATTTGAATTTCACTTTCCACGCCCCAACCTGCTTAAAATATCTTTTTTCACCAATGAGAGCTGAAGATGAGGTTCTTTATTCTTTTGACCAAAATGCGAGTTGTTCTCCATACTGCTTTGATATTGAAAGAGTTGATAGTTTTAAGTATCTGGGAGTGTTAATTGACACCAAATTAAATTGGAGAGATCACACCGTGTATCTGAAAGCGTATTTTAACAATTTGGTCAGACAATTGTATCACCTAAGCCTATATTGCCCCTTTTCAGTTCTAAAACTAGTTTACAACGGTCTGTTTTTGTCTAAACTTCAATAGGGATTAAGCTGCTGGGGAGGTACACATTTTAATAAACTGGAACCATTGATTGTTAAACAAAAACATGCCGTTCGAATTATTTTCAAAGTTCACCGCAGAACGCCAAGTTTTAATCTATTTCAAGCACTAGGTACACTTCCATCAAGGCATTTGTTTTTTTTAAGGTTCTACGAATTTTCTTCGAGAACTCAGGATATCAAACACCAAGAGTTTATGATTCAGCTAATCTACGGGTTAACACTAGAAATTTAGTGATAGTTCCCATTTGCAATAAATCACACTTTAGTCGCTTTTACAGCATTGTTGCTCCTCGTCTATTTAACCTTTTGCCACCAAATATTAGAGGCGAGTCCAGAAAGACAACGTTTTCGAAAAAAATCAAATCTTGGCTCTTTTCAATTGATCACTTGAGCGTTGAAAAACTGTTGAATCCCTTAACATAACCTTTGCATTTGTTTTCAATATTATTTTTTGCTATTTTTCTCTATCTACGGTCTTTATATCTTAGTTTAATTTATGAGTCCCCCACCATAAATTGACGATTCATGTTTTTTTTTCTATCTTATTAACGGGCATTCGACTCTTGCGTAAAGCAACTGAATGCTTTGTATTTCATCTGCATCTTCTTCAGCACCTCAGCATCAAAATATCGAGTTAGTTGAATTTCTGTTTTATTTTATTTCTTTCTTTAAATTTTCTATTTCTTGATGTTAGGTATAAACGTAATTAAAGTTCAGAGGATTTTGTTGAATTTATTATAGCTGTAAGTTTATGCACATAAAATAAAGACTATTATTATATATTGAGGTTTTAGAAAATATTTCAAGTTCTACAATTAGCATCAATTTGTTTGTTTCAGACAGGAAGAAGCCACGTTTCAACGAAAATGAGCCATTTCCGAGGAGAATGATAGTGTCACGATTGATAGCTTGAGTTCCCATCACAAGTGAAGTAAACATTTAAATTTCTTTATTTTTGCGTGGATTCGTAACTATAGAGCATCAGAAACCTAAACGCTGCTTTCACCGCTAAGATTGTGTGGATACACAAACACCTACACTTATCATTCCCACATTCACTATTCACCACACTACTTGACATCAAACATATCACACCAAAATTTTAACATAAAGTAGGCTAAGCTGAAAATTGTTTTGAAGTTTGAAAATTATATGAATTGTCAATTGATTTTCACGTTATGATGTAGAGATTGTTTTTTTTAACATTGTTACGAAGTAGAGACTTTTGAATTGTTTCTAATAAAATAAGGGCTGCTCCCTTTAAAACAAACCTTGGAAGTAATTGATTGTTTTATAACTTACTATTTAAGGACAACCCTTTAATTGCTTAGCGAATAGAAAAGTCTCCCACTAAGGCGCATTGTCCACAGGTAGTGACCATAAATACATCACATTCAACACCGCTAATTCTGGAGAACGCTTGGTTGTACGAAACCGCCAAAGACGTTGCTATTCAAATTAACGAACAAAAAACAAAAATTATGACCCATTCAAAGAAAAGGGCATCTAGAGATGAACTTCTCCAAAGATGGGAATGAGCATGAATTATTGATAATAACATACATTTATAGACTACGTTAACGTCTGTGCATAATCTAGTCTATGCACAAAGAAAATTTGTGAAAAAAATAAGCAAGCGATTGTCAGCTGTCATGAGCTACTCAGAATTACATACCTAGATTATACATTTCTTACTGAATAAACTAGTCGTCTTTGAACACTCGAAGTGAGCAGTTGTTTTTTTTTTCATTGGAACTCGGTTTTTCTTGACAATTTCAGAAGTGGGATTTACTGAAACATTTTCCGGTAAGAAAGAAAGAAAGTGATATGTCGGCCCAAGTGACGAGTCTAACGGTTAAGGAACTGCAGCAGTTGCTAGCGCGTGATGGTCTTTCAACAAAAGGCCCAAAAATCGGAGCTAGTGCATCGATTGGTAGAGCACGTGGGATCTACTGAAATATCAATCGAAGGGCTAGAGGATAGCGACACCACGAGTGAAATATCGGAAATTCGAAAACTCAGATGGCATCATTGGTTGAAGCGTTAAAAACAGTGTTGTCGTCTAATGCAGAGAAAGTGGACAAACACGTGGAGGACAAAGGCATGAGCAAATCGAGACACCTCGATCCGATGCATGATGCTACCATGTCGTTACCAGGAGCATCATCGGAGCACGCTGACGAAAGATTTGCTGATGGCGAAATGGCACCGCATCAAGCCTTCACGACGGCGACGGGAGCGCATGTGGCTGTGTGCAGTAGTGTGCCTGACGAACAGTTGCCTTTCACGTGTAATGAAAGTGTGCTGAAAAGAGGCGACCCAAATGATAATCGAAATGCTACGGCGACGAGAGTATTTCAACCGCGAGAGGTAGTAGATATTCTACCAACGTTTGATCCTCTCGAATCTGAGTCGGTTACAAGTTTGCAATTCATCGAAAGAATTGAACGACTTGCGAGAATATACGGTTGGGACGAGCAGCTGATTTTGTTCGCCAGTCAAGCGAAATTGAAAGGCCCCGAAAAATAATGGATATATGGACGGCGAGAAGCATATGCCACATGGGCCCGATTTTCGAAAGATTAAAGAAACGACTTTCCAGCTCCTGAAGTAAATTTCGACATACATTACCGAATGATTGCGAGTAGCCGATCGGCAGATGAAAGTGTCGAACAATTCTATTATCGTATGTGTGCCATGGGCCGGATATCAAATTTAGATGAGCTTGTGATCATTCACTACGTAAAAAACAGCCTGAGCCATACCACTCTGCAAACGACCATTTCGGGTGTCAACATTCCAAGCCTAAACGAGCTGTTTGCGATGATGCGGAGATTTCTTGCGAACGTACCGCGAAAACTTCATACTAGCAGTCGAGAAGCCGTTCAAGGAAAAGAATCAGTAGGGGAAAGTACATGGCAAGCGACGTCGAAATTTGATAACCGTATGTGCTATAATTGTCGTGAACACGGACATATGTCTGCAACATGTCCGAAGCCTCAAAGGAAATCACGGTGTGCTTTGTGCGGTAAGATAGGACATGAAGCTACCACTTGCGAAGTAAATGCAAGAGTGAATCGAGTAAAGTACACCTCGCTACAAAAAAGCGTGACGTTGGATCCAGACTCAAGCAACGAAGAAACCGAAGCCAGCAAGAATCTCAATCCGAGGACGTCTTGAAGCAGGATGGCCGAGCTGTCAGCTGTCATGAGCTACTCAGAATTACTTACTTAGATTATACATTTCTTACTAAATAAACTAATCGTCTTTGAACACTCGAAGTGAGCAGTTGTTTTTTTTTTCATTGGAACTCGGTTTTTCTTGACACGATGTATTGTATGATATTTGACACATCATACATCGCTCGCTCGCAAAATTCAAAATTCGCACTTACTGAACAACAACGACGACGATGACGCTACAACATAGGAGCAGGCCATACGGATTCGAAGATGTCTTGCTATGATATGTATTCACAAAAGTATCGAATATGCACATATATGTGTTCGGTAGCTTAACCAAATACCAATTATATTTTTGTTTTTTAAAACTAAACATTAAAACTAGCATTAAGTTGAATAGAATTCACTATGAAAGGTACAGATCAAGCGCGATTGATTTGCGGGTTTTCATTTGAATTTTTCCCGTAAAAGTAATAATTTCAATAACGAAATTTTGTCTAAATAACAACATATTAAAATATCATTGTTCCATCATCGAACAGACTATAAATGATAAATTGTAATTTTGAATGCCCGACAAGTAAAGGCCATTAAGTTCGTTAATAATCAGTTTGATTATTTTTATTAAAAATTCAATAAAAAATAAAAAATGAGAATTAAAGCTTCAGTTACAATGTCTTTACAAAAATAAGACAGTGTTTTAATATTAGAAAATACCCTCAAGCTAAAAGTAGTGACCCCGACGTGAAATTCCACCACGTACAACAACAGCAGCATCAAAAACAATTAAATATCGACCAACGCCTCCTCGTTGGCAACAAATCTACCAGTTACAGAGGAGTAGTGATCCAGGCAAGTCAAAGATTTTAATCATATTTAATTTTGGGAACATAACAAGTGGTGATTAAAACAATTGAATTGATGAACAGAAAGCTCAAAGGGTATCGTAGTGTAGTGCCACATTTGTGTAGTGTGTCTATCAGTAAATCTAAAGGATTGAAACTTCACTGTCAGTCTAGTCAACGAATATTATCGTCCTAGTAAGATTGCGGCAGTCCTCGTAACTTCATCGCATTATCCAGCTTTGTTGCGATCATCGAAGTTCATTCAATAAAAGCTTTGACGAAAAGATAATTATAATTCGAGTGCACAAATGAGCACAGCGCTTGCTTAGGCTCAATATATTCATACCGGCAGTTATTCGTGAACTATATCGGAACTTCTGCTTTCAAATTCAACTCTTATTTTAAATTTGACACTTTAAATTTATTTATAAATACACACTACCTCTCAAATATTGTTCAAACAACCACTAGTCGCAGATGAGCGGTGCTACATCTACGACCAACGTTGGAAAACCGAAATATTGAAATTGTTAGATATTTATAGTTAGGCTCTTAATTATAATTCAACAATTTAACATATCTATACATACTTTTAGACACTTTTCAGCCACCCTATTCTTCTGCCGCGTTCCAATTCCGTCCGTTCCGTCGCACTTCCGAAATTCGAATAAGAAATGTCGTTAGACAATGAGGATGCGGTTCCCTCAGGCGCGTCCGCGGTACCGCAAATTAGTACGACGTCAATAAAACCGCCCGTGTTTTGGCAAGCAGAGCCAGCTTTGTGGTTCTCCCAGTTAGAGAGCCAGTTTGCGAACGCACGTATAAAGTGTTTACAAACTAAATATCATTACGTGATTTCCTCGCTGGGGCCTGACCAGTTGAAGGTGGTCAGAGACGTAGTAGCGAGCCCGGACCCCGAAACTCCATACGAGGTCCTCAAGAAAGCGCTGGTATCGCGGCTTTCAGCCAACGATTCTGTTAGTCTCGTCAGGTGACAGACAGCCTTCCCAATCGCTTCGGGAAATGAAACAGTTTTGGGGCTCCACCATTGGAGATGACCTGTTAAGGACCTGCAGCGGCTGCAGCGGCTTCCGAAGCAGACACAGGCTATTTTAGCCTGCTCTCCAGAAGCAAGCCTGAACAAGTTGGAGGAAACGGCAGACAAAATCGCTGAAGTTTTTTTCCAGCCACAAATTAACTCAGTCGCCGTTTCCCCCCAGCAATCAGAGGTGGCCGAGTTAACGAAACAGGTCGCTGCGCTGACAAAGCTCGTTCACCAGCAAATAAGATTGCGTTCGAGGTCCTGTGGGAGATCTCGCTCGCAGCCACGTCGCCGCAGCCAGTCACGAGGGACTGGTGTTTGTTGGTACCACAGCAAATATGGCTCAAACACTATTAGATGCTTCCCTCCATGCGCCTACAAGGCTGGATCATCTGAACCAAAAAACTAAGTCGCCATTCTCTTCAGACGATAAGACAATGCGACTTATCACCTAGCCGTCGTCTAATTATTATTCATGACAACTTGTCTAAACGACACTATCTGATTGATACAGGCGCAGATATTTCGGTGCTTTCAGCACCTGCTACCGGAAAACTTCCACCTTCTGGTATGCGACTTGTCGTGGCAAACCAGTCAACCATCAACACCTATGGACGAAAGGTGATAAAACTAGAACTGGGACTCCGTCGTGAGGTTTCGTGGGATTTTATCATCGCCGATGTCTCTAGACCCATTTTAGGCGCAGACTTCCTCTGCCACTATGGGCTAGTCGTTGACTTGGCAAATGCTATCCTTGTTGATCCTCTTACTTTGCTTTCATCGAAAGGCACATTTACTTCATATAACTGTCCAAAACTAAGTGTTTTGATTGAGTTATTCTCAAGAAACAACCAATTTTTGACACCAGCGTCGACATTTTTTGTCAAGGGTCTGGTCCAACCACACCACCTTATATTCCTCTTACGTTCAGGAAACAGATATTTAATTTGGAGCAGAATATAGCTCACCCTGACGTGCTTCACGAAAGCACATAACAACCAAACGGTTCTGGCCTTCGATGAACAAAGGCATTGTCACTTGGAACCGCGAATATCATATCTGGTCAAAACTACAATACATCCAGACATGGTGAAATTAATCAAGATTATAACTACTTGGTTTTATTTTCTAAAATTACCGTTTGTTTGAGACGTATCAGCTTAGCTCATTTGGAAGTATTATTCAACTGAATAACTGAGTTTTAATAATAAAAGTAGCCAATCATAGTATTTGCTATAATTTGCTTTTATAATTGATTTAGTTTACCGAAGCATCGAAATGCTGTCTTTTTTTCGAACTACCAAGAAACTTGTACGGTGTTTTGGCGTGAAAAACACACTATCCACTCCATGGATTGCTTGAAAAAGTAACTGAACCTGAACAAGTTTTTTTATTATCAGCTATTACAACAGCCCAGCAGTTCTTCCCCACACACCCATATTCACCAGACGGCATGTTCTTCAAGGAACATTTCGAATAAATAGAACAGCAGCGATCATAGAACGGCAAACAAGTTAAGTTTGTGATCATACGCAGGAGGCACTCTAGGGTCCCCTAAATAAATGGTTAAAATAAAACTTGCTCTTTTTTTTACTTTTTGTGGTACAACGCTATACAGCGCAATTTTGTTGGTTATGAGCTAATTTTAATACATACAATTTTATTTTGATCAACTCAATCATTGAAATTTTCAGAGAGAGAGAATCGTCAATAGAATGTAGTTGTCTTGAAACTGATAAAGATCAGAATTATTAATTGTTTATCAAATTAATTGAATATTTAAATAAAATCAAATGCTTTAATAAGTTTAAATAAAGACTTCCATGAGTTAACTACCATCAAGATAAAAATCAATCGCGCATTTAATCAATTAAATGACAAAAAGTTTCTAGGATATGTATTTCGATATTTTTTTCGCATCAAAGAAAAATATCCATGCTTGTAGCTGCAGTAAATTTCGCAGGATATTTTAATGCATGATGATCCGTGTAGTTCATACCCAAAAAAAAAAACAAAAAGAACACCAATTTTTGCCCATGTTCTTATATACAATATGATAAATGTGAATTGAGCTAGATACTGGCCCATTTACGACGGTTTTTTGTCGACCTCACTGGCTTGACTGTTAAATCGGAGACGGATCTAGCAAATAATTAAGTGAAACATTTGTGAAATTATCTAGAAAGCGCGAAAATATTTCCGTTAAATGAAATAGTTGATAATTTGAAACAATGGAAATCGATGATAACTTAACTTTCTTTAGTACATTGTTTATACAGACAAATCTCAGGGGCATTATCTCGTCTGTATAGCAAAATGAAATGACGAAAATCATTTTGAAGGCTTTTAAAATTAGAAAAGTTATGCTACAATACTAGTGGGGTGTTTAAAGTGTTGGTTGCTGCCCATGTCAAACCAACGATTTTAAAAGATTAAATTGTTCTTATCCCAAGATAAAAGTCAGCAAGAATAACAGCAGCAATAACCGTAGCAACAGCAACAACAAATAACAGCACCAATAAATAGCTCAAGCTCCGTCCGTTTCTACGGAATGATCGCAGAATATAACGAACCAAAGAAGAGGAAAAGGACCTTTATAGGGACATCAGAGTTGCGAAATACCACAAACAAATATCAACGGGCTGCGCATAGCTCAGCGAGCCCTGATTGTCTATCCCAAAAGGACAGTATCTGTCCAAAACGTCGTCCGAATTGACTAATGGTCCATTATCTGAAAAGGCATTGTGGATACACAAACACATACACTTATCTCACTTACATTCCACTACTCACCACAGTACTTGACATCTAACACACTACACGAAAATATTGTATATCAAGTAGGCTAAGTGAAAAATGTTTGAATTTTGTGAAAAAAAAATAATATTTTCAGATTGGTTTTTCAAGTACGTATCGCTGTTAAATTTTTGGATAAATAAAAAACCAAATTGGTGACCCCGACGTGATTTGAGCACACAACCTGCTGATTTGGCCATTAGGGCTGCTCTGCAGCAAAAATGTCAAGGCTCTTGGCAACCCCTTGGTTTTTACTCCGACAAATTAAGCGACGCACAAAGAAAGTACAGTGCATACGACCGCGAACTCTTAGCGACTTATCAGGGCATTCGTTATTTTCGATACTTTTTGAAGGCCCAAAGGCTTACATTACACACCGACTAATAACCATTGACTTTTGCTTTCAAACAAAAGCCAGAAAAGACCACACCTCGTCAACTTAGACATCTAAGTTACATAAGTGAGTTCACTTCTGACATTCGGCATGTCTCTGGTTGCAACAACGTTGTTGCTGACGCACTCTCTCGTCTAGAAGAAATCATTCTTCCCAGTACTCTTGACTTTGCCGCAATCGCCTCGTCCCAAGCATCGGACGCAGAGTTTCAGAAGATTCTAAAGGACTCTAAATTTCTTTTAAAGAAACAACCAATATTTGGCACCAACGTCGACATTTGTTGTGAAGTGTCTGGCCCAACCATTCGACCTTATATTCCTCATCAGGAAACAGGTATTCCACTCCGAACAAAATATCGCTGACCCTGATATTCGTACTACACGAAAGCACATTTCAACCGAATTCTTCTGGCCTTCGATGAACAAGGACATTGCTACTTGGGTCCGAGAATGTCTATCTTGTCAAAAATGCAAGACAACCAGACATGTGAGCAAACCTGTATGGACCTTTCCTACGGTCTCCGAACGTTTTATGGTCATTCACGTCGACATAGTTGGTCCCCTAACACACTCGCAGGGATACACATACTGTCTCACCATAATCGACACGTTGGCCTGAAGCAATTCCTTTAGCCAGCATTACTGCCAATGACTGTGCTACTGCTTTACTAAGCCACCTGGATTTCTTGATTTGGAGTTTCCCAATACATTGTCACCGACCAGGGCAGACAACTCGAGTCAGCGTTCCATGCTGAGCTTGGTCGACTCTTGGGCTTCGAACGCAATCGTACCACAGCGTACCACCCTCAGGCCAACAGTTTCTTAGAAAGATGGCATCGTACACTTATTAAATCGGCTATCATGGCTCACAAAGATGTTTCTTGGACTACAACACTTCCCATAATTCTTCTTGGATTACGATCTCCAATCCGAGAAGAATTCACAACATCACCGGCACAACTCCTATACGGAGAGAACCTGCGTCTTCCTAGTGATTTTCTTCAAGAAAATCCTAGGAAGATTAGCCAAACATACTTTGCCACCGAACTTACGGCTACAATGGCAAAACTTCGACCGGTTAATGCTAAACATCACACAACACTGAAGATATTCATCTTCAAGCAACTCGACTCTTGCTCACACGTCTTCGTTAGAGTCGATTCTGTTCGTCCAACCTGTTGACAAACTTTCCACGAACCAGCAAACATCGGATTCTTCGACGGCACCATTACTACCTTCAGCTCCCGAAAAGAGACCAGCGAGGAAGGTTACTTTCGCTCCGTACGTTTCTCTAGCTGGGCGAACCACAAAGGTGCCACTCTCTTACGCCTCGCGATAACGCGTAAAACGCTGGCAGGGGAGTATTGTGGATACACAAACGCATACACTTATCATTCTCACATTCACTACTCACCACACTACTTGACATCGAACACACCACATCAAAATTTAAAAATCAAGTAGGTTAAGAAAAAATGTTTTGTTTTGTCAATTAATTTTCATAGAGAGTTGTCAATCTTGATTGAGATTTAAAAACAAAAAATCGTTCTTTGTTATTCTTTTTAAGAATGTAAAAATAGACAGTATATCAATGTTAATAAACTTAATCAATGTTATTAAACACGTTCCTGATTAATATCAAAGCAAATATATATATTATGACATTTCTTATTTTAGATATTTGATTACAAAATACTAAAAGGTGTAAGGAAATCCTGCCATTGGTTTAAAAAACCAAAGCATATTTGCCCGGTACTTCCCAGGAATTTAAAACCATTGCCCAGAGACAAAAAGTTTACTCCGGGTGTACTGCCATGGCTATATTGAGCGAGGAGACTTATTTCCGGATCTAAGCCGCTAATCCCAGCTATGAGAAAACCGTTCCAACGGCAGCTCATGATTACTATACCGCTGTAATGGTCTGCTACAGATTATTAGTGTTACATCGGAAAATAAAATGCGTTACAGTAATAGTAAGGATAATCAAGCAAGTAGTATTTGAGTGTGGGAAGACATCATTACACATCCACTAATATAAGTAGTAGGGATATGGCGGTTCTGTATACCGATGACCTTTGGACTAATAGTCATCATGCTTTGTTATAACACAGACACACACGTGACGTCATCCACGCGCGTTTGCGGTTGGTGATAAGTGAGGTTAGAGTGATTGATAAGCGTGCGAGTATTAGAAAAATAGATATTTGTGTCTTGTCAGCAATAAACGGATGTATTCAATCGCAAAATTTCACTAATTAGCGTGGTTTTTATCGTGTTTTGAGTTTACATTTGATACATTTGACTTTGTTTTGGTTTGGGTGCTTCTATGTACGGCAGATTTGGGTCTTATCATGCTTTGTGGTTTGGGTCTTATCATTTCTAGCGTGCTTCGAGTTTGTTTACATTATTGGATGACGTCATCGCGTTGCGGCTGAGTATGAATGGTAACATATGAATAGGAGTGGTTGATAACGTACGAGTATTAGAAAAATAGGTGATTTTCGCGCCTTATCATTTTTTGTGGTTTTCTAGCGTTTCGACTTTGTTTATGTGGATGACGTCACGTTTGAACATGTGTGTTGCGGTTTTGTTTGTTATGTGAATAAGTGATAGATTGGAGGGACTGATAAGCGTGCGAGTAGTGGATGCCGAAAAATTTTGGCTCGTGCTTAATGTACGGAACCGCAAGATTTCACTAATTAGCGTGGTTTTCTGGCGTTTTTCGAGTTTCGACATGTTTGAACATGCCCGTTGTGGTTTTTTGTTGGCGAAGAATTCTTCGAATTTTGGCCTGTGGTTTTGAATGATAATAAGCAATATATGAAGCGTGTTAGTTTGGAATCACTGATAAGAATTAGAATCCATGCGGGTGCATATTGCTTGATCATTATATTGAAAATATTGGGTGATTTTCGCGTCTTATCATTCTTTGTGGTTTTCGAGCGTTTCGAGTTTATGTTGGATGACGACACGTTTGAACATGTGCGTTACGTGTTTTTGTTGGCGAAGGATTCGTTGAATATGTGATAGATTGGAGTGACTGATAAGCGTGCGAGTACTAGAAAAATATTCGTCTTATCAACAAAGAACGGAATACTCAACCGCAAGAATTTCACTAATTAGCGTGTACGTTTTGAGTTTACATTTGAATTTGTTTACATTGCTGGATGAAGTCACGCGTCGACACGTTTGAACATGAATTCGCTTGATTGGTTCGTTATCAGTAAATTCGGATGTTTGTATATAAATAGTAAACAAGATCAAGAGTTATCATTCTTTCAAGCGATCTTGGTGCGGAAAAAATGTTTTGGATTGAAGTACTTCAAGATAAAACTGTATATTGTATCTGTGAACATGTATGGTTATCTTTTCGAATTATCAATATAACCGTGACTGGAGGATTTTTCGAGTTGCACATGACTCCTGAGGGTGGTCCAAAAACGTTAGTGTTAAGACTAAGAAATGGCGAACCTATTCCCAAGCATTTCAACGTTGATTTCAATTTCGAACCATTTCAACACGTTCAAATTGCAGTATATGGTGAGTATTCATTCTTTCTCTTTGTAAGATAATGGTGTTACTTTTCTATTCAAGGAGGTGACATCGTTCTAATGGGATCAACAATCAGTGGCTTTAAAAACTCCCGAGCACTCAATAAATTCCCATCCGGGTGCACCTTTAATCATTACGATGACTGGTATCGTAGCGAATCATTCCACAGATTGCGTCTGGAGAGAATAAGTGAGGAAGCGGGAATCAAAGAGAAAATGCGTAGAGATAGCGGCAAACGCGAACCTAGGACCAAAAGCGATTCAGAGGTTCTTTGGGAGAAAGTTCCAGAGAAAAAATAAATCATGTTCTTTTTCCTTATACAACAAAAATGCAATAAAAGATTTTTTTTTCAATAAATTTTTATTTTTTCTTAACATAAGTGTGTACAGCTTTTACAGCAAGATAGTGATAAGTTGTTCGAAAATGCAGCTGCAACGGAAGTATTCAACCGCAAGTTATTTCACTAATTAGCGAAATTGTGGTTTAGGAAACTATTTCATGTTATGTGATCGTGGGAATTAACTTGATAACAAATTCAGCCGTACAATCTGAGAAATCATGTTGAAATAGAGCGGAAGTATTCAGCGGAAGTATTCAACCGCAAGTTATTTCACTAATTAGTGGTTTAGGAAACTATTTCATGTTATGTGATCGTGGGAATTAACTTGATAACAAATTCGTATAAATAGCCGTGCAATCTGAGAACAGTATCGTTTTCCTTCAAAGTTAGTCAAAGCGTGAACATCGAAGAACAATGGAATCAATCAATGAGCTGTTAAAGTGCAAGCCGTTATTATACGCGAAAGTAGCAGATTTGGAAGTTGGCAAGCGGTATAGAATTACAGCTGGTGAGAGAATGTCAACACGGTAAGCTAAATTTAATGATATACATAAGTACTTGAAAGTAATTTTTTTTTGTTTTCAGGTATGGAACGGCAATCGTAATCGACTTGGACAACAGCATGCGAATATTTCTGCCAGCACGATTCAACAAATGTAGCGATAGAGTTTTGGAGGACTTTAACGGTGGAAAGCTAGCGCTGAGTTGTACCACCAAAGATCACAAAGGACTACAATTCCATGAAGTGGATGAAACCTATTTCTACACTCCCTATTAAAAAAAATAGTTGAAATAAAACGTAGTTAATAAAAAGTATTCTACACTCTTCACCAGGCAGCTAGCGCAAAATGCAAAAAGAATTTATCAATATCTGGTTGAAATAAAACAAGAATGTTTATTCACAAAAAAGTATTTTTATTTAATGGATTTCATAATATAATTTTTCAGAAGGAATACATTTTGTTGTGCACAACATCCACTATGCAAAGTACATTGTGGTGTTTCAGGATATTGTTTTTTCAGCGCTTTCAGATTAGGGCAATTGTAGTCATCCAAGTTGATTATAGTGGTAATGTTCCCCAACAAGTGAGCGAGCCAGTTTTTCTTCTCCAATCCTTTGACGAATATTATGACATCTTTCATATTTAAAAGCAAATATTCTTTTAGCTTCGAGAACGTCGTATGACCGCATTCCCAATCCAAACCATGATAATTTTCGTATAGCCACTCCGCTTGATATTGAAGCTCTTTTGAAAGTGTTGCAAATCTGAAGGGAGCTTTGAGTAGGAAATGTCGATGAGAATGCTCGTACACATTTACGACAGCCAACTCTTTGACGATGAAGGCGTTGTTGGGTCCTCTGAATCCTTGCATGTCGATGGCGAAAGTTTTCGTTGCCATAATGGAAGAGCATAAACGTGATACTGACTAAACATTTATATTTGTCATAGTTTTTATACAAGTTTCTCAACTGTGCTTGTGAGAGGATTGTATTCTAATACGCGATCATGAAGGAGTAAGCAGTAGGCTGTAGTTGAAGCAGGTACATCTACAGATGTTTTGATATCTAGTCGGATGTCAACTGAGCCGGATTTCATGGAATCATTTTGACGTGAACAATCAATTACTACAATTGGTGCAGATTTCTTGTATTCGATTCGTGAGAGTAGTGGTTGTGGTTGAACACCGTAATAAGATTGTTGAAAACTGCTGTACATATCATAAAGCAGAGCAAATCGATCACGCGTGAATTTGATATTCATATCATCATAGGGATACGATTCAGAGTTCAAATGTAATTTGACATTGGATAAATCACAATGATCGAATTTGCTAGCATCCTTATCTTTGTGATTTTTTCGATTTGTTTGCAATGCTAAAATAATATAACGAGGTTTCTCGAGCTGACTGGTGGTTTTTACACTCCACACATGTTCTGTTGTTGTTGGTAAGACTGGATATTCGTATAGTTCCCAACTTCGAAAGCTTACTTGAACTGGTTGTGCTCCTTCAATATATTTCAGCATTGTCAGCTTTTCAGAGCCATCTGGTGTGACGTGTGGCACCTTCCATTGTAATTTAAAGATTTTGACGTGTACATCATCGGTGCTGGAAAGAAAAGCGTTTTCGTCGCTTCTAGTACGAATAAGAATCAGCTCATGTTTGGCATTAACGATAACCTTCTTGTAGTCTTCGGCGAATCCCAAAAGTTTTCTTAGCGGAACGCAAAAGTTAAAGTAACCACTTGACGGGGTGATGAGTTCGTTTGGCGACCAGCCGGCATTATAAAGCATTTTACTTTCGTTTTCATTAAGGGATATATAGTTTTTCAATGTCGATGTTATTCCAACATTTTTGTTTCGGTCAATTTCGATTCCATTGAGTTCATATCTGATCTCGTCAAATAGAAATGCGATGGTATTATTCGTTAGTTGGGCGGTTGTTGAGCTTGTTCCATCCGCCTTAGTTAGAGCGCCTTCAATATAGATGAAACTCTGGCTGGGTAAAATGCACAAATCCTGTTGTTGTAGAGGAATTCTTATTTCATCACTGCAGTTGAATGATGATAAAAATGGAGAATAGCTGTGGTATTCAATTTTCGAAATACTATTGTCGAAGTTGACTTTACGCGTAACGTTCAGAAGCTCATTCATTTTCTGTTTACTTTGAACCCTAATTGTTTCAAGAACTGCTTATTTTGTAGCGTCAATCGTGATCTGACTCGTTTGGTTTTCCTGTTGCAACTGATTGCGTTGGGCGGGTATTTATCGTTATATAGCAGCATTCTGGGGCTTCAAATGAAGTCTTATAGTTATTGTTTCTCCCTTGAAATTGATTATGTCACCGTCCTGATCAATCAGTTTAAGAGTCAACGTACTTATTCGTTTAACGTTTACCGGTAAATAGATTACATTACTAGGAACTTCCACTATTTTATAGCCTGGTCCTACCTCGGGCGAGAATTCGTGTATTGTGTGTGAAGGTATACTATTAATATACGAATTTCCAACAATGGTGCAATCAATCCGTATGACGTTCACTTTACTTATGCTCACAGGTAGATCGGAAGTATGCTTTATATTGACTTTTAATTCTCGTTTATTGAACCCTAGTAATTGACCAATCGATCTTTCTTTATCAAAGTAAATAGGAGCAGTCGACTTGATTTCACTTTTGAGGGTATTATTATTGGCGCGTATTGTAAGATTTATTTTATTATTGATCTTGGATAGTTCTTTGTATAGGTAGTTGGCAATATCATCAATTTCGTACGATCCAACGGGAATTTCTATAATGTGTTTTCCAATGTGTAGTAGATTATTTTTTCCATCCACATTAGGTATAGAATTATATGTTTGAAAATCAACAAGCCCGCATACATAGTCGCCTTGTAGTTCGATGGGAGGAAAGTAATCTGTTGTAAGAATGGATGAGGTTCCACTTAGAGTCAGTGTTAGTGCCATGGTAGTATACGAAACAATGATTGATTTTTGATTTATCAATAGTATTTATTCATCTAGAAGCTTATACAAAAATTTCAAACATAAATGACCACAGTTGTATGAATCATAGCTTTGATATGTGTTGTAGTTGTATTTTATACTAGATCCTAGATAGTCAATTAATTCTCTCGGTGGAGGTAAGTTTCCAAAGCTATCAAAGTATTCTACATTACGTTTTTTCTTGTTGTACGCTACCCAATGTGTACCGGGACCTTGAATATCATCGAGATTGACAATCCCACATTCGTTTTGCATTGGGGATCCCTTCGGTAAACTATTTCGCATGAAAACTCCTCTAAAGTCTGGTAAGAATCGTGCAAACTTTGTTAAATCATTCTCGTTTAGGGCTCTCTTGGGTAGCGTTTCTAAGAGTTTTTTGGAGTCGGTTTTAAATACAAGCCCAATCCTTTCCTGTACGGCTTCAAATGTAAACCTCGACCTACTGCTATCTGCTCCATTTTCTGGTTGTGTCGCTTCTTTTCTTCTAATGTGCTTTTCGCATTACTAGCATCATTAACAGCTTTAGCTATTCCGGCAGCACCACCAGATAAAGCGCCTATTGCAGATAATCCCGCGAAAAGAGGAATCAGAAACGGTAGAACTCCTCCAACTTTAGGAATGGGTATTATTCTGGGAGTTTGGATTGACTTCTTCTGTCCCTTGGTTATACTCTTTGCTGCAGCTAAAGCAATTTTAATGCTTGTTTTGAGATTGTCGGGCTTCTTTTTCTTCATAATTTTCCGTAGTTTGGTAACAACTGTTCCAAATCTCGTTGTGTTTTTCACTCCCATTCCTAATTTTACTTTAGCTTTCATCATATTGGTCACGAGTAGTGCGTGGGTGCGTTCTGCTAATCCTGCGTCTGTTGCCCGGACTCGTTGCCACGCCTTTTCGGCTAATATTCTATCAAGTTTGTGACGATCGCTCGTTTCTTTGAATTTCGAATATCCAATATCGTGTTCTTTACAGGCCTGATCCAATAAATTTATTCTGGGGTCACCTCTAGCAAGTCGCTCGCTTAGTTTTGTACCAGGTCCACAGTACTGATAGCCAGGTAAATGCAGTTCAAACGGTAGTTTACTGATGAGAGTATTAACAAGACCTCTTCCGCTCACCGCTTTTCATGATCTACTGGAACATTCCTTTTTGTGATCAATCATTTTATACTATTCGATCCGTCTCGTTCAACAGCTTCTCGTAGACTATACCTTAAACCTAGTTGTTTTCATGTTTTCTGTTAGTTCAACTCAGAATGCGATTCATACAACAACAACAAAAGTTGTCGGTGGAAAATGCTGACAATACGAATGAAATTTGCTCAGCTAAACATAGCAATTTATTACCTAATAGCATCCGCGGTATAATAGTGGGTCCTTCAAACTGTGGTAAAACCAACGTAATGATTTCTCTGCTGAAACATCCGAATGGTGTTAAATTCGAAAATATATACATCTACTCAAAGTCATTGCACCAACCCAAATATAGACACTTGGAACAGGCGGTAAGACCTATTTCCGGACTAGGCTTCCATACATTTTCAAACAATAGTGAAGTGATTGCACCTGAAGAAGCTCAGTCTAATTCTATATTCATTTTCGATGACATTGCCACCGAGAAACAAGATAACGTTCGATCATATTTCTGTATGGGACGACATCATAATATTGATAGTTTCTATCTGTGTCAAACTTATACGAGAATACCGAAGCACCTTATTCGAGATAACGCAAATTTTCTGATTGCATTCAAACAGGATGATATGAATTTAAGGCACATTTACAATGACCACGTGAACACCGATATGACTTTCGAACAGTTTAGAACCGTTTGTGCGGAATGTTGGAATGATAAATATGGATTCTGTGTAATCGATAAAGACAGCCCCCTGGACAAGGGTCGGTATCGAAAGGGGTTCGATATATTCATAATGATATAGAAGCTTATAAAAACAACTCATAACATCGAAACAGTACAGTTGCAGTTCAAAAGCAGTTAAAAGCAGTACAGTTGCAGTTCAAAAGCAGTTAAAAGCAGTTCAGTACCAGTTAAAAGCAGTTCAATACCAGTTAAAAACAGTTCAGTACCAGTTCAGGACCAGTTCAGTACCAGTTAAAAGCAGTTCAGTGGAGTTTCATGCAGCTCGATAGCTGTTCAATACAGTTTGATACCAGATCAATACGGTTTGAGTGTAGCAACAGTGAAGATAGTTCGGGAAAAATCGAGAAGAGCGTAAATCGATTTAAATACAACAAAAATCACTTCAAAATCAAATTAGAACCCATTAGGAGAATATTTCAAAATATTGTAGAGACGTTTCGAAACTGTTGCGCAAACACCAAGAACAATGAAGTCTGATAAACGGTTGCTCAATGATATTGTAGAGACGACAAATTCGATAAGGAAAAAGTATCAACAGCTGAAAGCCAACAAAGCCGGAATTGAAGTTCAGTTGGAGGAAACATTTAAGCCAATCACCAAACCTCTCAATGAATTCGTGAAAAGAACCAAGCTCTCGGAAATTAAAGAAGAGCCTCTGAAACGTGAAGAAAGAAGTTCGGAGGGGAGTGACGACGATGAAGACAGTTTCAAAACTCCCACGAGGCGAAAACTTGACCTCACCATCACCCCATCCAACTCTTCTACAAAAACCGTTCGTAAATTTGTTAGGACCCCGAAAGGACAAGAACATCTTAGACAATACATGGATCAGAAACAATTTTCGGAAATTCCTATGCAATATTTACACACATTTATTAATGAACCCTCTGCAATTGATAATACATATGGGGTATATAAGGATGATGATGATGGAGAACAATGGAAAATAGGAAATTCGAATTTCACAATCGATGGCAATAAAATACTTGTAAATGAGAAATCATATACGGGGACTCGTGGTTTATATGAACTGCTTTTTATGAAACAGCCAGATGAAACTATATATAACGATAAAGATTTAGAGAATTATAAAAGTATTCTTCTGTACACGAATGCTCACAGACGTTCTTACGACAGCGATGGTCAAATAAATGGAAATCGAAGTTTTAAATATACAAAAATAATTTCTAAACTTCTAAACAAAGGAGGAAAAGGGTTAGAACCTAACATTAGCAAAGACTACAGCTTGATGCAAACATCGAATAAACCAAAAGATTACATATATTGGGATAATCCGAATGAATTAGTGGATCGGTTGCGACTCCTTATTGCATCACACCAAGCCGGTCACAATAACCACAACAACGAAATTATATCAATCATTGAAGAACTGAAAGAATCACAAATAATAGATTAAACGAAAATGGGTATTGATAAATTTGGTCGATTTTCAACGGAGAGAGGAGCAAAACGTGGCTTACAAGGTCTTCAGGGTCCCCCAGGTCCACCAGGAGCACCAGGTCCACCAGGTCAGCAGGGACCACCAGGAAAACCTGGCATCGAGGGCCCCCAAGGTGTAGGGTTCAGTAAAACGGAAGATGGTGACTACGTTCTTAATTATAAACGAATTAAATACCTTGAATCACCCATTGAGGATGACGATGCTTGCACAAAGAACTACGTTGATATTAATATTGTGAAACTTAAGCAATATATAGATAAAGAAATTCAAAAACGACACACTAATGTCTCTGGTCATAAGTAGACTGGTTGCATACAATGAGCAAAAGACAAGTCGTAAACGAATTACATAAGACCGCTCGAAAAAATTTTAAACGACGACGAGTTGTAATAAAAGGTTTGGATGATCTGTGGCAGGCTGATTTAGTTGAGATGGGAACATATGCTAGCGAGAATACAGGATTTCGTTTTCTCCTCACAATCATTGACACATTTTCCAAGTTTGCGTGGACGGCTCCTATCAAAACGAAGACTGGCATAGAAGTTACTAGGGCGATGGAACACATACTCCAACAAGAACGCATTCCCCAAAACCTGCAAACAGACGATGGAAAAGAATTCTACAACAGCCATTTCAAAAACCTCATGAAAAAATATCAAATAAACCATTATTCTACGTATAGTTCGCTCAAGGCGTCAATTGTTGAACGATTCAATCGAACACTAAAGAACATGATGTGGAAGGAGTTTAGTATGAATGGAAATTACAAATGGATTCGTATAGTTGATGATCTGGTTAAGACATACAACAATAAAAAACATAGAACAATAAAAATGTCTCCATCTGCTGTTAATAGTTCCAATGAAAAATTGCTTCTGTCTACCGTATACAACAACATTAAGGTGATGGATCCATCCAAATATAAAGTGGGTGATCATGTGCGAATCAGTAAATACAAGCATGTGTTTGAAAAGGGCTATACACCAAACTGGACTACGGAAATTTTCAGGATCCGTCAAATTCGAATAACCAACCCCGTCACATACCTACTGGAAGATTATGAAGGAAACCCCATCGAAGGCGGCTTCTATGAATCTGAACTATTGAAAGCCAAGTATCCGTCGCTCTATCTCGTGGAAAAAGTATTGAAACGGAGTGGAAATCGAGCGTTTGTCAAGTGGCTGGGATTTTCGGAAAAACACAATTCCTGGCTAAATATTAAGGATATAATAAGATAATTTGAAACATTGTATAGTTTTTAAAATTATTTATTAATAGCACGTAAAGTTGAACAAGTTTCTTCATTTTTAATAAAACGTCTGTAAAGTTGAACACGTTTTTTCATTTCACATATTATCCTACGAACACTATAACATTCACAAGTATCTGGTCCGGATTTCGCATCATCATAAGCCCAAGGACAGCTCACATAATGTTGACCAAATTTGCTGACTTTCTGCTCCATAACGGTGTAGGGCTTCAAAAACGCATAGTTACTCGTAAATTCATCAAAGTGTTCGTCAAAAATGTATTCTCTATTAGCGTAGAAAAAACTTTTATAATCCTCAAGAGAATGTTGAAGATCGTTTTCCGTTTCGTTGTTGCTATTCATGACTACGATGTGCACTGTTTTACGGTTCAAGTAATACTCATGCTATATGTTTGCTTCATCCTCTTTAAATCCAGAAATTCTATATTTGACTTATAGTTTGGATCTTCTTGCTTTATATATTCAACTTCGCCATTGCTTAGAATTCTTTCGGCTTCAAATTCATGATATTCATAACACGAGATCTTGAGTGAGCGCATCGAATAATTGCTATCATATGTACATCGAACTGTCAACATTTTTTCATCGTCAAACTCTAATTTAAAATGTCTGTAAAAAATATTTTTGCTCTCGATTATTCCAGCTATTTCCATTTCTTTCTTAAGCAAATCTTGCCGAAATCCCTCTATTGCTTCATCGACCGTAACAAATCTTCTCGATGGTTCTGTTGTTGTAGTCGGCGAAATTTCCGTCGATGATGAAATAGCAGCGTCATTCAATGTTTCCGTTTGTGGTGAAATTGTCATAAGTCGAAAAGATAATGCTACTTCCACTGTCTTGTTATCAGGAAGCGCGAGATTAAATGCCAAATTGTTAATGCTTTCATTCTCACTAAGGGTCACCACTGGCAGGGGGCTACCTTGAAGAAAAGACACTACACTCAAAATAAGAGCTATGTGTAAGAACGCCATTCTCTATTCCAATCAACAAACAAACTGATTTCCTGTCTCCCAACCTGAAACTATTTATAGTGAAAATTCTTCTACTCTCTCGCTCACACCACCGCTAATTGAAAGAAACAAAAATTGTTTTTTCATTGTTTTTATTACTTATATTACTAATCTACATCCATAACTATACTTATATCACTAATCTACATCCATAGCTATATTATAATGTCCCCAAGCATACGTACTAACCCCATCTTCCCTTATAAAACGCTTATCATCTGTACAACTAAGTGCAATCTTATTAATACATTCCGTATATAAATTGTGTAGCTTAGATCTAAATACATACATACTACCTCTAAAAATTTTTTTCTTAAATAAACAATCTCTATAGCTATCTAAAGTTAATCCATCTATTATAATTTTTTTCACACCTTTTGCTTTCTTAACTATCTCGCCATTATCTACACTTAATGAATACATTTTAGATCTTAATCCTACAAATTCCTTCATAATTACTCCATTGTTCTCGTCCTTCATCATCCCCAATACTTTTCCATTCCTCTGAGGTATATTATAGACGTTGTTGGCGGCATATTCTGAAGTGTCAAAGTATTCATCGATATCGGGCGAAATATCTTTATAGAAATCAGCCGTTTGAATTGTGTATATAAAGGAATCCGTATCCATATAGTTAAGAGTAATATTTTCACCATATTTGGGCTTCATGAAACTATAGTGAAAATCATACATCTTTAACTTTGATAAGTCGAGCACTGTGAACCCCAGATAGATCGGCTTATTATAACAGGTTAATACTCGATCCATTTGGATAGCGGCCATGTTTTCAGTAAATACGGCTGCACTATGGAAATTGGGTTTCGATATTAGACTTCGAGCACCCGAATGTCTACCTCGACTTTCCCAATCTGTGACAATTTGAACGTCCTTCCTGTTGTCAACGTTCTCCATAGTTTTCCCATAAACCGCATTATTCATCAACTTGAAAAAGTTTTTCTCAAATGAATTTGTGCTTTTTTTGCGGTGAAAAGTATTAAGATCAATATATTGTTTCATCCAAGATGACTGCCGAAACTGTAAACCCCTATAGGTTCGAACCAGTTTCATCCCATTTTTAATGCATTGCTGCAGATTCCTATAGTGAATTATATATTTGTGTTTGTTCGTCAAATCAGCAATCAATTTTGAGGTTTTTGAACCACCCACTATTTTGTTTTCAGCACAGAAAGGTAAATCATTATGACTGTCATGCATTGATTGCGGATATTCCAAATCAACTTCAAATATGTAACCAATGTCAGAATCTGCAGCAATACTAAAAATATCAATATCATCCGGATTGACAATCCACTTAAATTGAGAATGCGGAAGTGGCTGAGACATCGCCCACCCATACAAATTGTTAGCATCTAAGTATAACAGATATTTGGATGGATCTTGCGCCTTATAATTGTCCATATATTTATTATTTGCGATTGAATGACGATGTGAGCATTGAACGATACCACCTCTGATTCCCCGTTTAACGAAATGATGTATGGTAACGTCAGTTAACAGCTCAAGTTGAATAGATGTTGTTTTGAGCATTGCATCCCACGATAACCCAGGAGTTGTATAATACTGACAGGGATCAAGACCATATATTTTCCGACAAACTTTTCTAAAATTCTCAAACACATCTGTCAGAAGTAGCACGTCCGTCTTTAAATATAATTCCAAATAGTCCGAAAGCACAGTACAGTTGAACTCTGTCCAAACATTTTGCGCATGTTGGTAATCGTTCTCTTTGCACTCGCTATTTGTCATTTTATTGAAAAACTTCTCGCGTGGTGGTAGGCAAACGTCATTCAATCGATCCCAAGAATTAATATAGTCATAAGGAAATACACCCTTTCGAGTAAGTAGCTGAACTTTCTCATCCTCTCCATACGCCGAAAATACCGTTTTTAAATCTTCTTTGGATAAATTTTTCACAAGAGCATCCAAACTGCTCTGCATAAATCTGGCTGAGTCCAAGAATCTAAGTTCAATCGTTTCAAAACCGTTGTCACTAATAACTTTAATGCGTTTAGAGAGTGAGACGTACAGCTCCTTATTCAAGGGAATCACCGATATTCCCCCATCAACTCTATCCAATTCTTTAATAAATAAATGGCAATCGTAGCCGGAGAGGTTGTGGAATAGTATTGGGAAGAATTTCGGAACCCGAAACAATAAATTACACGCGTTATGAGCTGGACCTCTATAATTGCCAGTGAAATGACAATGATCACGCACCCTGTCACTCCCAAGCTCTTTTTGACAAATATGGCAATTATTTAAATTTTTAAATTCAACTTCCTCTTCCAATGTTAGGGGAGTCATTGCCTTTGGTTTCCTGACGTGGTTGAAGTAAAGGAATTTAACGTCATTGACAATTGAGTCAACGAAGTTTTTGGGCGAGTCAAGTCCTTTATACATTCTAAACTTATCTAAACGTTTATCATACGAACACTTAATATAATAGGCGAAAGCACAAGGTACATGCTCCTGAATTTTTGTTGTTGATGATTCCTCTGGATCGGGCTCACAACTATCGATGTCCTGCAGAAGGCACTCAAAGTCCGCGTAGATTACGAACGGTACATCCAGTTGCCGCTCGTAATTTTTATACTGCAGCGTTGACTTTTCCGGCTCCACCATTTTCGTCACTATGCGACTGCATTCGGTTTTGTGTGCTTCGTGTTTTTCAGCGGTGGTAAAGTATTGCAGACACTTGTTGCATACATATACTGCGGTTTCGTGTGACGTTTGTTGAGAACGAATTAATCTGTAAAAAGAAACATATTTAACTATGAAACATTTATTCTTTCGAATAATCATACCTTGAAATATCTTTAATCCAAATATAGTGGCACTTCTCCTCGACTTGCAATAACAACAGATTAACATGGTGTTCCTTTTCCTCTTTTGTAATATGGTAGGGCCCAACCACTTTTTTTAATTCTGCATCGTAGCCAAATAGATTGATGCTTATAGTGTGATTCATCAACTCAAAATTACGAATATCTTCCGCCTTTAACGAAAACTGCAGTCCGGAAAAATTCAGAACGAGCCCATTTCTCAATCGTATTAGTGTGTCAGTGATATCTTCGATTTGGTATGAGAAAGTTCGATCTGAATTACGTTCTACTGGGTACAGAGCGGAAATAATGCTCCACTTGAAGCAATAACTGTCTTTATTTTTTACGTTCACGCATGCCTTTTTCGCGTACAAGTATTTGGGAGTAGGGATGTAACTTGAACCTCTCAGCGGTTTATATTCATTCACGTTCAACTCACAATGCACTATTCTAAGTAGAGCCCACCCACTGTCTCTCTCTTGGAACTCTTCCATTTTCACTTTTATTTGAATGCACATGTCCTTGAATGCAGAGTTCAATTCGCACTTATTTGTTATAACAGTCATTTTCGTATTAAATGATTTTACACTCACTTTTAACTCACTATCAAGATTATCATCATTGTTCACATCCATTTTTATATATTCCCCAAAAAGTTCAATGTTAAATTTAATTGCGCCGCGTTCATCCACAGTCTTAATAAGGTATTCCATTAGTGGACCTTCCATTCTCTTTAAAAATTCTTCGGGGTACAACAAACCTTCATCTTTATTTTCAAAGATAAGAGTTTCAATCCGGTTGTTGAAACACCCTTTTACCCTCTTAAAATGCTCATTTACGGACTCTGTACAGTTTCGTTTGTGGAAATTCGTCCGCAAATGGCTCGCCCATAAATTGTTTTGCACTTCGATTTTACAAATTTCACAATACATATTGTCTTCGAAAATAATGTCACTTGATTAAAAACCGAAAATTGTCTATTGCTTTACACTTGTTTATCTATATATTAACGACACAATGTCAAAGTTTTCTCAGAGTTTATTTTTCACTTTCACTTTCACAACCTGAAAAACGGAAAGTCGCGATTAGTAATACAAGTAAAATCAAAATGTCACACAGGAAATATTTATATTTAAAGTTACTCACCAGATTTAAACTGTTTTCGCTTGCTTTCCACCTACTCACTGTTCAAACAAATCAATCGTTATATTAAATTGAAACTGTTAATAACTTTATGCAAAAAGGCAATCGAATTTGGAACCGTCTGAATTCACCAGAAGCCGAATACAAACTTGTGTCAAGAAAATCTTGCAGTAGTTTTTATACAAAAATCGTGACCGCAATTCAATGCTTATCAAATCAACTACTGTAAATGTTTTCTTCTCACATCCTAAAACAATAAAAACCACAATTATTTCGCTAATTAGTGAAATTCTCATGAATCCACTTGCGGTTGAATACTTCCGTCCATTGCTGACGAGCCAATATTTTTCCAATACCCGCGCCTTATCAGTCACTCTAATCTAACCTCACTTATTACCAACCACAGGCTAAAATTGCATACTCAACCACAACGCGCATGTTCGAACGTGTGGAAACTCGAAACGCTAGAAAACCACAAAGAATGATAAGACGCGAAAATCACCCAATATTTTTAATATAATGATCAAGCAATATGCACCCGCATGGATTCTAATTCTTATCAGTGATTCCAAACTTACTCGCTTCATATATTGCTTATTATCATTCAAAACCACAGGCCAAAATTCGAAGAATTCTTCGCCAACAAAAAACCACAACGGGCATGTTCAAACATGTCGAAACTCGAAAAACGCCAGAAAACCACGCTAATTAGTGAAATCTTGCGGTTCCGTACATTAAGCACGAGCCAAAATTTTTCGGCATCCACTACTCGCACGCTTATCAGTCCCTCCAATCTATCACTTATTCACATAACAAACAAAACCGCAACACACATGTTCAAACGTGACGTCATCCACATAAACAAAGTCGAAACGCTAGAAAACCACAAAAAATGATAAGAAAATCACCTATTTTTCTAATACTCGTACGTTATCAACCACTCCTATTCATATGTTACCATTCATACTCAGCCGCAACGCGATGACGTCATCCAATAATGTAAACAAACTCGAAGCACGCTAGAAATGATAAGACCCAAACCACAAAGCATGATAAGACCCAAATCTGCCGTACATAGAAGCACCCAAACCAAAACAAAGTCAAATGTATCAAATGTAAACTCAAAACACGATAAAAACCACGCTAATTAGTGAAATTTTGCGATTGAATACATCCGTTTATTGCTGACAAGACACAAATATCTATTTTTCTAATACTCGCACGCTTATCAATCACTCTAACCTCACTTATCACCAACCGCAAACGCGCGTGGATGACGTCACGTGTGTGTCTGTGTTATAACAAAGCATGATGACTATTAGTCCAAAGGTCATCGGTATACAGAACCGCCATATCCCTACTACTAATATACATCCACAGTCCACAAACACTTTAAACTTCAAAACACCCACCAAAATTTACACAAAGTAGGCTAAGGAAAATATCATTAAAAAGTCACTGTAAAAACAAAATTATAATCTAATATACAGTTTTTTGAACAGACATGCTTGCTCTCCTATGTAAAATTTTATGGAAGATGTCACTTCCAAAATTGGTGACCCCGAATAGGCACGCACGCCTACTTCTTGACTGGAGCAGCCAGCTAAGCTACAACATCAGCCGCAGCAACCGCAAAAACCTCAAATACAGAATCCTTACAAAAAGCTACGCGGTAACAGCAACGATGTCTTTTGCAAAATAGCATATATAAAACTTTTTTCAGTTGTGTGTCTGACCAGGAGTAAAACATTTTCAAGCAAAGAATAATGAAGAAATGGACATAAAGGAAAGCCACCTTCATTTATAAATGGCAGACAAGTGTAGTCCCGAAAAAGTCTGTGAGGCCTGTGAAGACGAGGTATATCAGCGCTTGCAAAAAAAATTTATTTAACATTGTTCAATGGAACGTAGCGTCCACCTACAGCAAATGGCCGATGGTATACAATATAGGGCTTCCAATTTATATGCAAGGAATATTGGGCTAAAGTTTAAAAGAAAATTCTTAAAGCGGAATTTCCATTATTACAGGGAAATCCAGGCTAAACAATTATAAGTAAATGCTAATTGTTGCATTTTGCATTTTGCAAAATATATCTTTTCGTCGATTTCTAGGGACAAGATATTAACTTAAGCAACTATAAACAATCAATTTTTATTCAATAAAATTATTTAGAAAAATAAATTGTGTGACACTAATCGCACTCACCTCACAAAAATATCAGTTAACATTAACTTTTATTTAATTCCTTCATTTTATTGCAATAAATAATATTTCAAATTTTACAGATGAAAATGAAAAAGACCAGTAACAAATTTCCGAAGTAGTCGCTAGACGAGATCTGTCGGTGAAATTGCATCAAAAATAATTTTAAAGTCCATGCAAGCAATGTTGTCGACATCAACAAAAAAAAAAAACACAATGTCGAAAAAATGCTCTAAGTGTGGGAGAGACGGCTCCAATGTCTCCGATATACGTTTGTATTGTTCACCTCAAAACCGTATATAGCAATCGAAGACTACTCGATGTTCCAGTGTGATTGGAGCTCTGCTCCAAAAATGATGCGATTCCACCTCATGTTGAAGAGGAGAATAGGTTGGTGACTCGGATTGCAGTGTTAACGATAGAACGTAAAATTATCTAAGGTGCATGGTTGAAAGTTCTATGCACGTGTTCTGTGCTCAAAATAGTTGCTGATTGACAATGACTTGTATTTAAGTATTTTCTTTCATTCTAAATCAAAGGTAGATAAAGTAGCACAGCTTCCAATAAAACGCCAAAGAAGTTGACCCCGAGAAATCCGACGAAGTCTTAGGGAAATAAGAGAAGGCGAAGAAAAATCTGATGAAGATGCTGAGAAATTAGGGTGTGGCAGTCCTCTGTAGTGTAACATTAGAAAATGTTACAATCTATTTTTTGGTTAATATTTAGGCTTAGAAGATAAAAAAGTATTGTTTGTTTTAGATATGTCATTATTCTAAAATATATTTTGAAGGAGTATAGTTTATATAATTTTAAGACACAATTTCGAACGTCTACATTGGTGATTATTGAGTCTGCTAATAGAAACACTGGCAGACTTGTATTTGATCTCAAGTGTGTGGGAGTTTGTATGCTTGGCTACAACTTCGAATGGATCGTCATACGGTGGATGCAGTGTCAGGTACGCTAATGAATTAAACGACTAGTATAAGAGTTTATTCAACTTTTGTATTAGTATTCGACTCAAAACGAGATAGGAGTAGCTTTAATAGTTCTATTCGGACATCAAAGGGGGAACTTATCCCGTCTGAAAACAAATTCGAAATTGCAAAAGAATTTAACCAGCATTTTTCAACAGTAGGACATAAAATAACATCCCTTAATCATTCAGCTGACAATGAACGTATGCTACCGAGAGCTCAAACCACTTTTTTCTTTTATCCAGTTTCTGAAAAGGAAATAAATCGACTTATCCGCCAATGTAAACCAAATACTGCCCCTGGTATTGACGGAATTCAATCAAAACATCTGCGGGAAAATGCAGCATCAATATCTAAGCCGTTAACTCACATTATAAATCTTTGTTTCAGCACCGGCCACTTTCCAACTCAACTTAAGGGGAGATATACACCTAGGAGCCGGATAAAACGGTCATTTTTGTGCATTTTTTTAAGGAAAACTATTTGAAATATCGGATTGGGAGTTTAATTATCTAAAAGTATACACATTCAAAAGTATGCTTAATTTTTTTTATTTAAAAATATAAAAAATATACAAGGATATTGTATGATCCTTGGAGCGCTGTAAAAAAAACAGCGTTAACGGTACCCACTGGCATTTGTTCAAAAATTATCTGAAGAAAAAAATGGAAAAAAATTATTAAATTAGATACTATAATCTAGTACTTGTCATAGCCGATTTTGAAAATATCGATTAATGACAAAATGGCGGACGTTTGAACATGAATAGTGATTTTTTGACCAAAAATTAGATATTATTTTGGCTATAAAACAAAAACTAAGTAACGAAAAAGAAAAATCCTATGACAAGTACTAGATAATGTTATATAAAATAATCACAAAAAGAATTAAGGTAATCAGTTAATTGGTTTCCGAGAAATTTTGGGTACCGATTTGAAAAACGTGTTTTTAAGAAAAACGCGTTTGAAAATTTAGCACTGAATAAATCATTAAATTTGTCAACTAACATGGAATCATCGATACCAGGCCCATAGTGTAAGTCTTTTACTGTTTACGGAATATTCATGGCTTCTACATTGTCTTGCCGACGCCGTATTCAACCTTCTTTCGTCTGTTCTTGCGCTTGCAGTTCGGCTTTCGCTATGCAAGTTTCGTCTTCTTGCGCTGCGTACAAGTGCGCTCCCGATCCGAACGATATTCTTAACACATTCATGACTTCCAGCGATGAGGTGAAACCATTGTTGAATGTACATGTTGCAAGATATACTGCAATGCTAACGATTTTGGCCCCGCTGTTCATCGTTTTTGGGGCTATTGTCCAAATAAGTTGGTTGCAGTTTTGGGTATATCGACTAACACAGCGTTCCAACAATTTTTCATTGCTGAGGTCTCCGTTTACTGGTTTGATGACATCTAGCACCATTTTTGGCAATGCTCAATAATTGTGACGAACATTTTCCAGTTCTCCTTTAGCCTTTGCTCGTTGCAACAGGCACCACGATTCGGGGCCTTCGGGACAGAAATGTTGTTGAGGCTTGCTGTCTGTTGAGCCGTAATGGTAAAATGTTACCCGTATCGCTTTTTTCATTTCATCCTTGGAGGCACAGTTTCTGCAAATAGCTAAGCCATAGTAAATCTTCAGTATATCTATAAACTTTGCCCTCAATTTGTTTTTGCTGCTGATTCCAGGACTTTTTTCTTTCATTCGCGAAGAAGGGTTCACAATCGCTTTTGAACGTGACCCACTCATTCTTTTTTTGTAATTTCAATCTCGTTACCATACGGTTTCACATTCACTAATCCCGTGTTCGTCTTAGAGTCACCATCCCCGGCGTAATTAGTGTACATAACTCTATACTTTTCGGCAGATTGTGAAAACAATTCTTTCATGGCGTCTACTTCCATTTTACCTGCCGATCCATCATGATTGGCCTGGCAATTTCCATCGTGATTCGATTTCTATTCCTCACATTGCTCAGTATTTTCGAGTTTATTCCAATAGTTACATTTAGCACAATAAGAAGATTTTACAAGAATATCAAAAACTTTTCCTGTAAACTGTCCAATGAGAGCCTCAACTCCCTACAATGAGGTAAAACCATGTTTTCGCCCCGTACTATCTCCAAAAACGGTTAGTTTGGTTATTACAGCACTCGAATTTTGCTTTTATTTCCCGTTGTACTTCTTTTACAGCTTGTTTTAACACCAATTGAACAATACTTGAAGCAGCCTAATGAATGTTATTAACTATCGTATCATACTTTGTAAAACACGTTTGATTATATCGGCTGTAACTAGCTTATTTATAGAAATATTAACTTGGTGTTTTCACCAGATATTTTTGAGACCTGTATCTTCACGAAAATGCAATAAAAAATAAATCGATTTTGCCGACCATTCTAGGTGGATATCTCTCCTTAAACATTCGTTAATAGTGCCTATCTATAAAGGGGGTGAGTGTTCAAGTTTAAACAATTATCGACCTATATCTCTCTTATCATGCCTTTCTAAAATATTCGAAAAAGCACTAAAAATTAGACTTACAAGGTATTTGGAAGAGTTAGGGCTTCTTTCAGATGCCCAATACGGCTTCAGGAAATCACGTTCAACAGAAGATGCAATCTATAATGTAACTAAAACATTGGTATCAAAACTAGATAAAAGGATGAGATGTGTAGGAATATTTCTTGATTTCCAGAAAGCTTTTGACACTGTAGATCACCATTTGCTTCTACTAAAAATGGAAAGGAAGGGTATACGGGGAATTGCGTTGAATCTTTTTAGAAGCTTTCTGCAAGGCAGAACTCAGTCAGTTCCCATAGATGAACATTTAAGCTCTAACCTCGGTGTTAGTATTGGAATTCCACAAGGCACAGTACTAGGTCCTATTTTGTTTTTGATATACATTAACGACCTATTGGAATTACATATAAAAAAACTCTTCTGTTTTTGCATTCACTGATGATACGGTAGCTCTTTTTTGGGGCAGTGATTGGAGCGAAGCAACCGAAGTAGCTAATGCGGGGATTAATAAAATATCACGTTGGTTAGATAAAAATAAGGTGAGCATTAATATAAAAAAATCTGCATTAGTTCCGTTTTTCCTGAATTTATTAGGATTACCGAGGGAGGCTCCTCGAGTTTTTATGCACAAATCCTCATGCTCATCAGTTATGTGTAACTGCTCTCCACTCCCAGTAAACTCATCTGTAAAATATCTTGGCGTAATGATAGACCAACATTTACGCTGGGAAAAACATATTACTTTTGTCTGTAGTCGATTAAGAAAAACTATTTATAAATTTGTAGAACTAAGAACAATACTAAAAATGAACCAATTGAGGATGGTATTTCTTGCCTTAGTTCAATCTGTAGTAGAGTACGCAATTGTGAGTTGGGGGGGTCTAGCTGCCAGTACCTTACGACCTTTGCTACTATTGCATAAAAAAATAATAAAAATCTGCTTAAGAAAGCCAGTACGATACCCTACTCAATTTCTTTATTCTAATTTAATATCCTTTCAATATCTAGCAGTTATAAGTTTAAAATGCTGCTATATATACACAAACACCTTAGCGAATTCCCTCTTGAATTAAATACAGGCCACTCAACGCGTTTACAAAACCGTAGAGCACTTCAAGAGCCCAGATTCCCAACTGCAACTGCTGGAAATCATGCATCTTATGTAGCTCCACGAGTTTTCAATAGATTACCAGTCAATATATGTAGGATAATGAATTATCATATTTTTCGAAAAGCTTTGAAGAAGCACCTCCAGGAAAATAATATTACTTAATCGAATTTTGATTTGAAATAACTTCTGCAAATGGCAATCTTGTAAATATATTATTAATAGTGCTGTATACAAAATGTTAAATCACTTATTACTATGAATAAATTAGCAAAACTTGGAAAAATAAGTTTAAACATACAGGCTCTCTTTCCATACCACGAGCTTTGCTCTTTATGGAAAGGCCAACTATACATTTTTTTTTGTCTTGTAATTTATGTTTGAAATGTAATTCTTGAATTTGGCAATAAACTTATTATTATTATTATTATTATTATTATTAGTATTGCTTTGTGTAAGAATAAGTTAAGTTAGTTTTAAGTTAAGACAATAAATCCAGTTCACGTTCTACAGTCACGCGAACGTGTTACTTATTATAAGCTGCGCTGCCCTGATATATTTGCAGTCTTCACCTCCGTGCAAAAAAAAAACGAGCGAAGAAAGTCACCTTTCCACCATACGCCACTCTCTTTTTCTCTCTCTCTCTCTCTCTCTCTCTCTCTCGCCGAATGAAGTACAAAGTTAACTACCTAAGTAACGCGCGTAACGCCAGTAAAAGAGTATTGTTGATACATTTACAAAAATAAACTTTCATTCCACGCACAGACCATTACTCTCCATAGGCACCAAACCAACAGTTTCTTAGCAATTATAAAAGCTAATTAGTTCGAAAAAAAAGCTAGTAGGTCCAGCATTGCTTACAAAAGTCAATTGAAAGAATTCGAGCGGACTCTATTCGATTCGGAGAATTTAATCCTGAAAAAAAAGGGAAACGGTTCGAAAGTGCTTCAGGTAATAGTTTATATTTCGATCAGATAATAATGAAGATTTTATTTCTTTGTTTTTAATTTTATTATTTATTTGTCAGTTTTTATTTCTTTGCTTTTTGCAAATTAAAAGTTTCGAAGAAAAGAAATAGCGAATATTATTTTTCTTTTTGTTTTCGCCGAGTTTGTTTTACGACTTGCATAAAATTTAATATGTGTGAGATGTATTTATTCAAAGCAAGTAAAGATTGTGAATTCTATCGTAGAAAGGAACGAAAAAATGTATGAACTAAGTATCGAACCAAGCAAAGTTAGGTACCAAAAAAATAGTTTTGCATAAGAGTGAGGAAGCACAACACCCCAAGGCCTAGCATTTCTTACTTTAGTAATTGCAAAAAAAATGTTTAGGGTTGAAAAAATTTGCGGAAGATAGGTCAAGTTAAAGACCTGTGAACAAAACACAAATTTTGACGCGAGCAGTGACCCCGAGATCAGCGAGATCCCTGATTTTCAAGGTGAAAAATAGAGTCTTGTGAAACGATAGAATTGTGAATTATCTTATAAAAAATGCAACTCGTTCCAAGTCATTCTTCGACGTAATCAAGCAGGGAGGATGAGCTGTCTCTTCTGAATAAGAACGAATGGTCGATTATACTGAATTTTCCGGTTCATATTGATACCATAGTTTCTTAACAATTATAAAAGTTAGTTAGTTCGAAAAAAAGCTAGTAGGTCCTGCTTTGCTTACAAAAGTCAATTGAAAGAATTCGAGCGGTGTCTATTCGAGTCGGAGAATTTAATCCCGAAAAAAGGGAAACGGTTCGAAGGAGATTCGGGTAATTCTGTATTTCGATCAGATATTAATGAAAATTTTTTTTCTTTGTTTCAAAACTGATTATCATTGTTTGTCAGTTTCGATGAAGAGAAATAGCGAAGATTATTATATATTTTCTTTGTGTTCGTTAAATTTGTTTTACTATTTGCATAAGATTTGTGTGAGATGTAGTTATTCAAAGTGTGTCAAGGTTGTGAACTCTATCATAGATAGGAACGAAAAAATCTAGGAGCTACATATTTAGGCAAGAAGAGCTAGGCACAAAATAAGGCTTGCAAACGTGCGTCGTTTAAAGCGAGGACTCATATTACTAAGAAAAATAATATCAAAGTGATAGCATGAGTTTTTATTAACTGTCAAAAAAAATGTTTAGTGTAAAAGGACTTAGAGGGAGATAGGTCAAGCTAAAAACCTGTGAGCAAAAAACAAATTTTGACGCAAGCAGTGATCTCGAGGGACTTGCGACTTCAATGCCTGTGCTGAGGTGAGGAGTGGGGAAGCAAGAACGCCAACGCTAGGGGCCGAGTGTTATTGGAGGCTTTTTCGCGGTTAAATGTCTTCTTCGCAAACAATGGGAATGCTAACACCTTCAGTAGGTGAGAACTGGGTTCCATTGTAGACCTTACTTTTATGAGCGACATTCAACCTCCAGCTTGTGATCGCTTAGAGCAAGAGGGAGCACTTTAGGAAGCTGTATAACGAGTCTGCGTCTGATAAAATCCTTGCGTAAAATGGTTCAAGCAATGTCTAGTTCATGGGAACGGCGAGTAATTGAGAAGTTTAAGTTTTATCAGGGTGATAAAGTCATGGCTTGGTTGTGCTGGTCTTAAACTAGCCGACCATAAGACGGAAATTGTGCTAGTCACGAAACTACCAGTCATACGGATAAAGGTTGGCGACAGCATAATTACTCCGTAGTCTGCTATAAAATACCTGGACGTAACTATCGACAATAAACTGAGTTTTAAACCTAATCTAGAGAAATTTGGCATAAGTTGTTCGTTCGGTACTCGCTAGAATGGTACCCAATATTGGCGGCCCGAAGCAAAGTCGAAGGCTACTGATTTCAACAGTGATGAGCTCTGTTTTACTGTACGTAGCACCAGTGTGGGCACCGGCGCGACAAATAAAATCGAATCGGCGAAAAATGCAAGCGGCCTATCGACTGACTGCACTTCGAACCTGATGCGCCTTTCGAAAAAAAGCACTGCGCAGCAAAAAAACTGAAAAAGCACGTTCTTTTTGGATAACTGGGAAAAAGTTTTAGGTAAGTGGGAAAAAGCAGAAAACGACTTGTGGAAACTGGAACCGCTAATCGTAATGAAAAAAAGAACAAAAAACATAAAAGAAATTAAGTTCTTGTTGTTGGAACCATTGATATAACAATGTAGAAGAAGTGCGAATAGCATATACGTATACGACTGTTGCCAGAAACAATTGCCTGAATATGGGTGAGAATGCAGTGTTCTGACATTCCCAATTGTTCCACCATCGTTCCAATAACTGGGACTGTCAATTTGAGTTTCATAAAAATCAGAAAACGTTTTACAATTCGTGATCGGGAGCTGCATTCAAAAAAATATTGCATTTAGTGCCTTGTGCGTATGAGTGGCAGTCAGTGGCGGCCTTGCCATATGTGCACATGAGCACGTGAACCCCCTGACCGAAAAGCATACCAGCTAAAAACACTATAATATTGACTAAAACATAATTTCCCAAATCACATATGAGTCGTGCTCTTAGCATAGAATACCAGAGACCAATTCTACACTGATGGTCGGACGATAGATTATGGTGATATCACGTTGCTGGGACAGCACAAATATGTACACTGAACGTCTTGAAAAATTATTTATATGATCATTTTAATTTTAGGGTGAGTTTTATTTATGTTGAGTTTACTGGAATTATATAAACCATATGCTTAATATTTACATAATCATTCTAAATATTTTGTAACTAACCGCGAAAGTTAAATAGTAGCTTAATATTTGCAGAAAATATAAAAGAAAAACGATTAAGATGAGCATTGAATATCTGCAAATTTGTTGATATAAGGATTAATATCTCACCAGTTCATGAAAATATTTATGTGCATCTACGCTCATAAAAAATATGAGGTTGAATTCAATTATTTAAAATTTTTATCTTACGTTTTTCAGATACCTTTTTGCAATAGTAACAGAAAGAATGATACACTGAACTATTGATTTTGTGGATGCACTTACAAAAATATACATCCCCATACACACACAATCTTCAACGTTCCACAAACACTCAACAATTACAAACTGAAAAATACTAGTAAGCTAAGTAAAAAATGTTTGAAGTTGGAGAAAAATAAAATTGAGTTGTCAATATGTTATGTAGAAAAAAGGTTAATAGAATGCTAGTTGGATTTTTTGTACAGTTCAGATATTAATGAAATTTGGAATGTTATCTGTTGCAAAGTTTTGTTTGAAAACTGAAAAGATACATTGATTGCAGAACATTCCCTAAAATTTAGAGATTTTTAATTAGAGATCTGTTAGTTTGATCTTGCGTTAGCCAGCATCGATTATCAGATTTTTTACCGCTAAAATAACTATGTATTTTTGCATCATTCTCAAGGACACTATATAAATTATTCAAAATAAATTTAATCTCTAAGTTTTGTAGCGAAAAGATTTGAAATTAAATTTAAGCAAATTTTTTAAGGCACTTCTAGTTGAAAGAATAAAGTTTTGTTTCAGCTCTTGGTCCTGTGTTTCCTCAGTTTGAGCTATAATGGCTTCCGGTCTCTTATAAGGATCGTTTTATTGCAGGCTTCGTTAATTAGCATAGCAACCAAGGAAACGTACAAGCATTGAAACATTCAATACAATAAAAACTAAAACAATATACTTCACTACCACATTAAGTAACATGCAAATATCTTTCGTTTGATATAATATAATATCTTGGTACATCATATCACTTAACATTTACTTTAAGCAAACTAAAAGCCATTAATTGTCCCGACCCGCCTGGCTAATGATGGGTGGTTAGAGTATGCGACCTCGCCGCTCAGTATTTATCATAAGCAACCATCTTAATATTCTTAATACAAAATATAATTCTCCGGGTTGTCGATTCTACCTAAATATAAGCAGACATAAATATCGCAAGTGACCTTTTCTGCTACGTTGTAAACATGTAACGCTTGTAGGCCAATTAAAAAGGCCACATTTAATACTGGATAAAACGGGCCAAGGAATAAACAAATTTCTGAGAAATCAGTTCCTAAGTAGCCGATAAGTGAAATTTAAATGCAATTATGAATTTACTCAGAATATAGAATATAGCTACGTAGTATTTATCTACCTAAAAAATGAAAAAATGTCAAAATGACTTTTCTACTAGGAAAAAATCAAAAAGGCAGATCGTAGTGAGTATTCAGCGCGTAGACATTTTTCTTTTGGCACAAATACAAACCTTTGAAAATGAGTAGTGTTAGTGTTGGGTTTTTAAAAACAAGTTTTAAAAATCTTCCTATCGAAGAAAAAATTAAAAATAAAAAATTATGGTAGGCCCATACCCTTAATTTCAATTGTGCAAATCACAAAATCGAAAAATAGGCAGTTCAGGTGAGTATTCAATGCAGAAATCTATGAAAAAACGAAATGGATGTGTGGATGTTCTGATACAAATCGGCTTTATTGTTTCCCTTGCATCTTATTCGGAGGCACTAACGATGATTCAAGTTGGACGAAAACAGGAGTGGATGATCTGATCTAGTTCACCTGGTCCAGAAGATAAAGAAGCATGAGCGCTCATAATCTCATATAAGCGCTCAGCTAGATTTAAATTAATTTGGAAAGCAAGACATACGGCAGCAGTTAGATAGTGCATTTAGGCAGCAAGTAGAGCAAAATAACGAAAAAGTCGCTACATATCATCTAAAATTATTAATTGTATTAAATTTTGTGGAGTTTAGGAATTAGCTCTCCGTGGTCATGATGAAACAGATAATTCACCGAATCCTGGAGTTTTTCGCAGTTTAATAAATTATACCACTGATTTCGATGCAGCGTTGAAAGAACACATTGAGAACGCAACGGTTTTCAAAGGATTTTCAAAAACAATCCAAAACGAGCTTTTAGATTGCATGCTAGAAGTTTTGCAAGAAATAATGACAGCGGATTTCGTTTCGGTAAAAGCTGATGAAACAACCGATGTATCATCAATATTTCAAATGTCGGTGGTGTTCAGGTACATTCTGAAAGATGGGACTCCGGTGGAACGATTTTGGACATTTTCCAATCCCCTCGATCATGATGCTGCTAGTTTGGCTCAAGCAATCGAAATAAATCAGCAAAAAGTGGTAGATAAATCTGAAAAATTTATTTCGCAAAGTAACGATGGTGCTTATGTTAAATATTATAGCCCCAAAGTAGGATTTTCAATTGTCAAGCCATGGTGATTCTACACGTTTGTGCGAAATAAATTCTTTTGATGCAAAACATCGATTTTTTTTTGTGCAAAATTGGAATAAAAACAAAATCATTATGTTTTTTCATGGAAAAAAATTTGAACTTAACGTTAGAAACGCAAAATAATTCTGGTGCTTTTTGTTTTCCGTTGGACTGGTATATTTCTAGATAAGATGACTTAATTGATAAGGTAAAGAAATCATTTTATCCTTTGATTGGTAAGCCTAAAATGTGTAAAGCTCCATTAACATACGACGAATGTGTCATTTCAGTAATTTCGTTTGCTGACGTGATAAATCACTTGTTACTATTTGACAGAATGAATTTGCTGCCGAAAATTACTTTTTTGAAAATTTTACCATGAGTGGAACTATTAACTTCAAAGGCTGTTTTAATTTGAACAGATGTTGATGTTGGTTTCAATTTCGATAATTCAATTATCTTTTTTGCCATTTGCTGCAATGGATTATTCCCCGATCGAAGCAGCGATTTCAAATATTGAAGCATATTTTCAAAAGGATATGCGCTGATAGCTGGTAATGGGCCAAATTGTAACATCATATTTTGACATCCTATTAATTGTGACATCCTATTGTCAAATTTATCCTATTGTTTTGTGGATACACAAGCACATACACATATCATTCACACATTCACTATTCACCACAGATTGGTTACTAATTAAAAAAAGAAGCTTGTTGTTACCGAATATAGATGGACAATTGAATTTAATAAAAGAAGTTGTTCAATTAAATTAAAAGAAATTATTGAATTATTTTCTTTTAAATGTTTAACAACTAATTTATAAATTTATAGATAAGGCTGAAAGGAAATTATGAAATTGAATTAACAACCAAAGTTTAATTCAAAATCCTATGAACGCGAAATCAGCAAAAAAAATACAATGTCCTTTGATCAAGATACAGCACATCCCGATTCGGTTCGGTGTTATACTGATCAAGATTTCCGATTGATCGATATTGTGCACCGATTTACAATCCACCAGATAAGAATTATTGTTGTCGTCCTTATGTGGAAAATCTATAACGTGATATCGAATATCAATTATTACAGAGAACAAGGCTGTATGTTGTTACATATGGCACGGAGGAGTCTGAATACATATGTACAAATTTGAATTGAACCAAGTGGCCAATTCGTCATCTCATAATGGAAAGTAAATAAGTACCCCTTTAGATAGGAATTACTTTGAAATGTTTCATGGGACAAAATGAATATATTAACAACGAATGATTCCTCTTAAATATCAATATGCATCCGCAAAACAGATTAAATTATGTTATGAAAGAAAATTAAGATGAATCAGTTGCAATATTTGTTGAAACCTTTGTTATCATTGTGAAAAAAATCTATCAATCAATTGAATATTTATATTACTGATAGTTAACATAATTATTAGTTCAACCATGTCCAAGTGTAGTCCAAAATATGTCCATTGAGTTACTTTATAGATTAAGCGGACCATCTAGACCGGAAAAATGAGTTAATTCAAGTCATTTACTGATAGCGCCCAGCGTGGGTGAATTCCGATTCAAAACGATAAATACTGCCAATACTCTGAATACAATCAACTTACATTTCACACATGCAATGATATTTCTAGTTGAACGATTCGAGACTTCTTAAGCCTTCCCAGAATATTATTTTTAATATGAGACTCTTAAAAATAATAGTGTATTTACTGAATATTTTTACACATTTATACTTTTACACATTTTATATAATTTCAGTCATCCTATCTTCGTTGCCTTCACGCAATTCGTTAAGATATCGCTTGGCAAAGAAGAACTACCATCAATAGGCACCAGCGAGAATAACTTCAACAGTTATCTGGGGCAACAAAAAATATATAACAAAACAAATCGAACAAGTCTTGTCACTTCTATCAAATCTTTCGAACAAAAAACTCGTATTCAGACCAGCAGATCCTTCTTAAAAAAAATTAATTGAGGTTAGTATGATGAAGATATTGCAGAACCCTGCAATTTCGAATATCGAGGAATTCAAATCAATTTCAAATTGATACGGTAAAAACCGAAAATTAATGAAGAAAATAGAACATCAATGACGCGCAATAAGCTTAAGACAAATTATTTCACATCCATTAAGCATGCTTAAAAAATGCATTTTTCAATGATTCTTCAGCCTAGCAGAAAGACTGATTAGAATTATAATGTCGTCCATATTAAATTGAAAATTTAGAACAAACAAGTCTATTTTGTAAGTAAAATTATATTCTACTCACAGTCAAAAATAATAATTTATTCTTTACAAAACTTAGCCTACTTTTTATAGTTAATTTTGATGTCATTGTTGCTGAGTGTAAAGTGTTTGTGGATGTGTAATTGTAGATTGTGTGATTGAGTGTTCTCATACTAGATGCCACCATGAACAATTTCGGCAACAGCAGAAGCAACAACAACAGCAACATGAACGATGTCTAATGAGATGCAGCAATAGACATAGTTGATGTTGCTGTTGTTGTTACCGCTGCAATAGTTGCTGGTGCCGTTGCTGTTGTCGGTGTTGCGCTTGTTGTTGTGCTCGCTTTTGAGTTTGTTGCTAGAATCGCTGCTGAGTCTGTTGCTGTGCTGAAGTTGTTGACTGCATAGTTGCAATAGCAATTGAATTCGATATGTGTAGATCGTACTGATGAAGGATATATAGGATATATAGCAGTGTACCGTAGTGTGACTCCAGCTTGCTGGCAACATGTTTTTGTTACATCATATTGCCGACCGTAGCCATAATCGTATGTTGCTCATAAAAAGATAATCTAAAACTGATGGCCCCGAGGAGAGTACGATAAGAGTGATAGTTGACGACCGCCTGGGAAGGACGGAAAATTCACCAGAAACATATAAAAGCTGCTTAGCAGTGTCTCTGCAACCAAGTGTCTTCAAGATAAGATAGGATCACTCGAAACAACTGCGACAAGAATATAACCACCGAAACTTTGACAGGTGGAGGCAACTTTGTGGTTCGTCTAGCTTGAGAGTCAGATTGCTTTGTCAAGGACTCAATTAATTGGTGTCCTCGCTGGTTTGACAAAGTTAAGGACGGTTGGAGACTTAAATGGGAGCCAAAAACGCCAAATGACGTCCTCAAGATGAATATTATATGGCGACTTTTATTTAGCAAAATGGGAAATTCAAGTGTTCTCACATCTGAACAAGATCAAAGAACATAGGCTTCGTAGCTTTCGACGAGTTTTTTTTACCGTTTAAACGCGTGACATATTTGTCTGGAAATAAAACAGATTATTGCTTAAACACGAAATCTGCCTAAATAATAAAGATCATTGTTTTAGCTCTTAAATATAAACTTATGACAACGCATGAAGCTAATGAGCCATTCAATTTTATTGAAACTTTTTGTATACATAAGAGACCTTTGGTTGATATACGAAGCATTTTAAAATACACTAACCTTAGAAATCAAGATAACGTTGAGAACTCTCCTGGTATTCAGATTATTAGATATAAGTAATTGTTTAGAAGTAACAGGATTTGTTCGAAACTAGAAATAAATCATAAATGGTAGCAAGAACAGAAATCCTGAGCCCAGATGAAAATATCGAAGTTGTCAAGAGCTGACAAGTGCCTAAGAGCTACCATTACATACAGCCTGAATATGAAAAGACCTTTGAGTTAAGTGAACAATCAACTCTTAAATCACGCACGCTGACTAATACAGGGTTCTGCGGAGCTGTCAATCGCCAGATATAGAGTGCAAACTATAACGAGAATACTAAGCCCAAAGTTTTTCAGATAGTTAAATTTGAGTTAAGTTCAGTTTCAAAATTATTCAAAGTCAGTCCTATTAAACTTCTGTCAACACTTATTAATGGCTTTTGATGGATTTTCACAATAGTTCACAATAATAAAATGTCACCATGTAATATACCGTTGACGCACTGCCCTCGAATGACGTGAAAATTGTTCTAGGTGACTTCAATGCAAAAATCGGCCGCGAGAAGGCTCATAGAGGAACCACAGGAGGACACAGCCTTCATCCAATTACGAACGAAAACGGGCAGCATCTGATTGACTTCGCAGCTAGCAGGAACCTTCATACAACATACTTCCCACATCGAGACATACACAAACGAACGTGGGCATCACCAGATGGTCGCACCTACAATCAAATAGACCACGTTCTCGTAGAAAAAAGGGTGGCCACCAGCATTCTTGATGTTCGAACACTACGTGACGCGAACTGTGACTCCGATCATTACCTTATCAGAGCGAAATACCGATGTCGTATATCGAGGTGTGAAAAACACTCAAAATCACGAATTCCGAAATACGACCTAGAAAAACTCAAGGAAAACTCGGTAGCTATAAAATCAACTCCAAGATATCCCGCTGCCGGAGAAAATGACGCAGATATCGATACCATGTTGACAAAGGTAAAAGAAGGAAGCAAAACAGTAGCGGAAAAGACCTTGGGATATATACGCCAAAACCCTCGGAATGACTGGTTTGATAATGAGTGTCAAGATGCTATTAAAAAGAGAAATGAGGCTTACAAAAAGTTAATCCAACGACCAACACGCGCTAAAACCGAAAACTATAACATCTTCCGCCGACAGGCAAAAAAAATGTGTCGCCAAAAGAAACGCTAACTTACCAACGACAAGATCCAGAAACCGAACGAAAACATGACCTATAACCATCTACGAGCTGCGTATTCCTCAATCAAATAGCTACACGAGGGATACAAACCGCGAACGAGCCTTTGTAAGGATGAAAGTGGATCCATCATCAGTAACTCGGTCGAGATTAAAGAAAGATGGGCACGGTATTTTAAACAGCTGGTTAATCCCGCGCCGACGACAAACTCAGCAGATCCAAATATCCCAGAAGCAGTTCAGGACATTTACATCTCTCCACCAACATTCGAAGAAGTTCAGGCAGCCATACGTTACCTTCGAATAAACAAAGCTCCGGGAATAGATGGAATACCTCCCGAATTACTCAGAAATGGTGGAACTCTTCTTTGCAACATTCTCCACCAATTAGTATTAAAATGATTGCCAAATGATTGGCGAAAAAGTATTATATGCCCCATTTACAAAAAAGGAGATAAATTAAGTTGCGAAAACTACAGAGGCATCGCTTTATTATGCTCGTCCTATAAAGTTTTGCCCAAAATTATTGAACGTAAAATGAAGCCCTTCTATGATAACATCATAGGAGAGTATCAAGGCGGCTTCAGGTCCTTACGATCTACGATAGATAAAATATTCTCAGTCAAACAGGTGCTTGAAAAATGCTGGGAGTATAATATCGACGTGCACCAGGTCTTCGTATATTTCAAGCAAGCATACGATGGTGTAGACAGAAATACACTTTACCGAATCATGCGTGACTTGGGAATTCCAACAAAACTCGTCCGCATGACTAAGGTGACAATGATGAACGCCGAATCTCAGGTCAAAGTCAACAGTGACCTATCCAACAGCTTCCACACCAACTCAGGCTTAAAGCAAGGAGATGGACTTGCCCCCATGCTATTCAACCTTGCTCTAGAACACGTCATCAGAAGAATACCAGCTGATACAACAGGCACACTACTGTTCAAGTCCACGCAAATAGTAGCATTCGCCCATGACGTCAACATTATGGCACGGACCATACCAGAAGCAAAGGAAGCTTTCCTAAGTTTGGAGTCAGAAGCCAAGGAAATAAATCTACGGGTCAACGAAGATAAAACCAAACTAATGACCCAAACAAGAAAAATGGCGCCAATCAGACAAAACTTGACCTTAGGAGACTACAACATCGAAAATGTAGATAGCTTCATCTACTTAGGAGTCCACCTTGATAAATCAGGCAGTGAAAAGGACGAAATTTTACGGCGAATAAATGCAGCAAACAAGGCGTACTATTTCATACTCCCCATAATCAAGTCTACGAACGTGCACAGGAATAATAAGCTTCGCATATACAAAACACTCGTTAAACCTGTGCTTCTCTATGGAAGCGAAGCCTGGACTTTGACTACGGACTCCGAAAAGGCGCTGGACGTATTCGAGCGCAAAGTGCTACGACGAATCTTTGGCCCCATACAAGAAGGGACAGAGTGGAGAATGCGATACAACAATGAGTTGTACCATATATACGACGACCCACCTGTATCCACATGCATTAAATTACGAAAATTACAATGGGCCGGCCACGTCGAAAGGATGGAGGCCAATAGACTACCTAAAAGAACGTTGGAAGGCAAAGCACAAGGGAAGCGTCCAGTTGGTAAGCCGAGGAAACGTTGGGAAGACACGATAGACGCAGACAGCAGGTCAATACTGGGGTTCAATAATTGGAGAACCAGGTCGCAGCATCGAGATGATTGAAGGCGAACGTTACTGGAGGCCAAGGCCCGATTTGGGCTGTCGCGCCATCGATGATGATGATGATGTAATATACATATAGTGCCTCATTTTGTGCAAGAGTGCTTTTTGTGCTTTTTTATGCATTTCCAGCAAGACGAATAACATCGAATTCAATTTTTTATGGGACGTGTAAACGCTCATAGAATAGATTTTCATTGAATAGAACTAATGGGAAAAATTTGATTTAATTTTTTTCATAAATGCATAAAATGCCTTCAGATTTTTGAAATCTTTTCAGTCTCCATATTATCATCTTCTAAAATAATGAAGAAACGCTGGCTGCGGGGAACCGATTCTTTTCTCCGTCTTGCAAACACCCAGGGGCAGAAGACTGCAAATCATAATAAACATAAAAATAATCGAGACATTCAAATCTATGTGTTCCGTGTATTCGGTGTGAATGCGATTCTAGATGCAGCTTCTTGGCCGATACTGAAGCCACGCTAGCACTTTTTATATTTTAAGTTTATTAAAGTATTGGACATTTAATTGCCAATTCAAAATTGACTATGCTTACAAATATGTTGAACGATTGAAGTATATAAGAGTTATGTGAAAGTAAAGCACTTGCTTGCAATGTGATTAATTGGTTTTTGAAATATTTAGCTAAAATTATAATAATTTAAATTGAATTTCCAGTACAGTTATGTCTATGTACAAAGTTCAGAAAGTATCGAAGAAGCATTGAGCGCAGATCCATTTAATGTCGTCCCCTGCAGAGGACATTAAAAAAATGTAAACAACTCTTATCGAGTGTACGGTGAACGATATTCTCTCATATTTTAGCAGTTCCATGACAATTACTAATTATATCTGCCAAGTGCTATTTTTCAAGTTCACATTCAAATAACTTCCCGCTCAAAATTATTCAAATGTGAACTTATGGCCATGCATATACGTGTGATCTGGCAATGCCATGCGATCTGATTAGTCAATGTGTCAGATTAGATGACGAGATTTTTTTACAGCTATTCAAATGGGTCGAAAAACCATTTCGAATCGCTACACGGCAACGAGGGTATTTTTGGATTGAGAGTGGGACGTGCACGGACGTCAAAGAGGTAAATAAGATTTGTAAATCACGAACACATCGACAATTCACAAACACTTTACACTCAACAACACTGATACTAAAATTATTATACAAGTAGGTTGTTTTTGAAGAAAAAAAATATATAAGATACCAAAACGCAAAAAAAAAGAGTAAAGCGAAAAAAAGTAAGGAGAACGAGACGTCGAAAACCAAAGACAACGATTCGCTTGCATCCGATTATTCTTTCAACTTGAATTCAGTACAGTTATGTCTATGTAAATTCAACTTTTCATGTTCACGACACTAAGGCATCTACGTTATTTTGTGTATATGATGATAAAACTTTCATTTTTCTTGCTTTTTGTAGACGTAATTTGTTTTTAAGATTTTTTTTGGTTCATTATTTTATGCTTTCAATTTTCTTCTAAAAATTCGACGGAGCGAATAGTAACTAATTACGATCTCTAATTCGAGAAGGATTCACAGCATCATCGGCACAACTCCTTTACGGAGAGAACCTGAGTCTTCCTAGTGATTTTCTTCAAGAAAATCCTAGGAAGATTAGCCAAACAGACTTTGCCACCAAACTAACGGCTACAATGGCAAAACTTTGACCGGTTGATGCTAACATCACACAACACCGAAGATATTAATCTTCAAGCAACTCGACTCTTGCTCACACGTGTTCGTTAGAGTCGATTCTGTTCGTCCACCACTTCTTCCACCTTATGACGGTCCATTCGAAGTCTTAGCCAGACATTCATAGTATTTCACACTTGACATATGAAACAAATCCGTCAATGTTTCCATTAACAGGCTCAAGCCCTGTTACATGTCTTCCGCTACGGAACCTGTCGACAATTCTTCAACGAAACAACAAATATCGGAAACTCCGACTGCACCATTACTACCTTCAGCTCACAAAAAGAGCCCAGCGAGGAAGGTTGTTTTCGCTCCGTACGTCTCTCTAGCTGGGCGAACCACAAAGGTCCAACTCTCCCACGCCTCGCGATAACGCGTAAAATGCTGGCAGGGGAGTATTGTGGATACACATTCAAAATACACTTTTCCAACAAACATTTCACAACTCACCACACTAATTTACAGAAACACTATTTGGAAAGGAAGTAGTCTTAAGAATGAAAAATATTGTAATGTGTCAAGTTTTAAAAAAATGTTTTTTCTTGTTTTTTTTTTTGGAGAGAGATGTCATGTGTGATTGTTCTGTAACGTACGAAATATTCTATAGATTGCTCACCAGTAATTGTCTGAATATTGTTGTTCGAGTTCATATATACATACATTGTATAGAAAATAAATGTATGGTTAAATTTCATTATAAAGCAAAATATAAGTCAGTGTTTTAATTATAGAATCAACAAGATACCCAAAGCCTAGGCTTTGCCTGATACCGAAGGCATAACAAGAAAGATACATAAGCTAAACACTCAATTAATTGATATCCTCGCTGGTTTGACAAAATTGACAAATGGGAGCCGGAAACGCCAAATGAAGTCCTCAAGATGAATCTTATATAGAGACTTTTATTTAGAAAAATGGGAAATTTAAGTGTTCTTACATCTAAACAAGTCCAAAGAATATAGGCTTCGTAGCTTTTGACGCATTTTTCAGCGTTTAAACGGGAGACATATTTGTCTGGAAATTAAACAGCTTATTGCTTAAACAAGAAATCTGTCTAAATAATAAAGATTATTGTTTCAGTTGTTAAATATAAACTTATGACAGTGCATGAACCTTTTATTGAACCTTTCTGTATATATAAGAGCTATTGGTTGATATACTAAGCATTTTAAAATACACTAACCTTAGAAATCAAGATAACATTGAGAACTGTCCTGGTACATGTGTTAGCTGACTTGTTCCCTCATGATGTTAACCTTGATATAGTTGTTTAAATGCCTGAAACTTTTTCTATTTTGGATTCCATTAATAAATATATGGTAACGTTAATAAACCTCCTTAGAGGAATGAATTTTTTAAATGTTTGTTACCCTTTGTATTTGTTCGAAAATTTTAATTTTTATTTTTTGCATAATCGCTAATTATATGTTATTTAAACATATAATTAGCGATTAGCAGTATCATGACCCACAAGAAAGAAATATACTGCATGGCTTTGCTGAATTTATGCGGCAGACGGGCGAGGCAGCTGCCGCAAACCTTCTCGACCGTCAATTAGGATATCCTATTCGTGATGAGAGGTTAAAAAGTCTAGAAACAAACATTGTAGCTGGAAATTTCGAAGTGGCTGAAGAGATTATTAACAATCTATTAGTTCGGATACCAGTGGAGTCTCGAATAAAATTATCTCTAAATATGAGATTTTTGATTTGGGAGCAAAAATATCTTGAGCACATCGAACTAAAACAGTTCAGACGTGCACTGCGTACTTTGCAAGAAAAACTGGCACCTCTTCTAGTTAGGTGTGACCGAGTAGACAAGTTGGCGTCGTATCTAGCCCACAAAAATCTAAATATCCGCGTAGTGGAAAATTGGGCTGGTTGCGACGTCCGCATAAACGCATATAACGAGGTAAAACGTCTCTTACCTGCCCCTAATGCCCTGCCACACGATATAAAGGAGCAATAAGCAAGAATATTCCACATAGAGGAATGAATTTTTTAAATGTTTGTTACCCTTTATATTTGTTCGAAAATTTTAATTTTTATTTTTTGCATAATCGCTAATTATATGTTCAACATATTTTTTTACTTAAACATTATAGACAATGGCGCAAAGAGACAACCCCGATCACGATGCAGTAGAAAGAAATATACTGCACTGCCTTGCTGTGTTACATCTGAACAAGTTCAAAGAACATAGGTTTCGTAGCTTTTGACGCGTTTTTTAGCGTTTAAACGCGAGACATATTTGTCTGGAAATAAAACAGATTATTGCTTAAATAAGAAATCTGTCTTAATAATAAATATTATTGTTTCAGTTGTTAAATATTAACTTATGACAGCGCATGAACCTAATGAGCCATTCAATTTTATTGAACCTTTTTGTATATATAAGAGACCTTTGGTTGATATACTAAGCATCTTAAAATACACTAACCTTAGAAATCAAGATAGCGTTGAGAATTCTCCTGGTATTCAGATTATTAGATATAAGTAAGTGAGTTAGAGTAAGCTATTAGATATAAGTAAGTGAGTTAGAGTAAGATATAGAAGTGTCAGGATTTGTTCGAAACTAGAAATAAATCATAAATGGTAGCAAGAACAGAAATTCTGAGCCCAAATCTTTGCTTAAAATAGTTTAAGCAATGCCTAGTTCCTGGGAATGGCGAGTAATTGAGAAGTTTAAGTTTTGTCTCAAACTTTCACGTCCAATTGCGATATTCACTTCATTTCGTGCACTTCTTTATCGTACTGGCTAAAAGCAGTAAATGTTGATTCAAATTTTTGCACAGTTTAATTGTCTGTTTATCTGGGCAACTCTGACAACTTTAGATTCGACGTAATGCGCTTAAAGTTGATGTATCAGAGCACGAATTTTGTTAATAAATTTGCACTATCTCTAAACTTTGCTGAATTAGAAGCGCATTGTAGGAAAATGCAACAAACTTGTTTCACACCTATTACAAACAAATATTCTAGATTCGAATAAGTTCGATAACATTTCATTGAAAAGTGGAATTTGGAGTAAAAAAGATGAACATAAAGAAGTTGTCAAGAACTAACAAGTGCCTAAGAGCTACCATTACAAACAACCTGAATATGAAAAGAGATAATCGAGATATTCAAATTTATGTGTTCCGTGTATTCGGTGTGAATGCGATTCTAGACGCAGCTTCTTGGCCGATACTAAAGCCACGCTAGCAATTCTTATATTTTAGGTTTATTAAGGTTTCAATTGGACATTTAATTGCCAATTCAAAACATAAAATACCAATGCAAATATGTTGAATGATTGAAGTTTATAAGAGCTATGTGAAAGTGAAGCTTTTGCTCGCAATATAATTAATTGGTTTTTGAAATATCTAGCTAAAATTGTAATAATTTGAAATGAATTTTTAGTGCAGTTATCTCAATGTACAAAGTTCAGAAAGTATCGAAGAAGCATTGAGCGCAGATCCATTTAATGTCGTCCCGTTGCAGACGCTGACTTAGCAGACATGCTTAGGCGCAATTTGCTGCCAGATATTCGTCGTGGTCTGCTTCAAATTCATCTTCCTTCCGTCCGTATTCTCCGTCAGGCCGTCATCCGTGCGGAGAACTTCGAAATGGAGCTCGGAGGTCGACGCCGATCCTCGCACTGGAGAAATGCCGCGGAAGAATTGCGTGAAGTGAATCACAATGAATTCGAAAATATAGTGTGTACAGGGGAAGGAAGATACATTCGCAGTTTTATCATATCAATTGGATGGATTGAACATTTTAAAAGATGCGGATATCCGTAAAAAAAATTGTATGCGGAACTTGCGCCATGCCAAACGAAAGATACTGATGCATCAACGTCGACAAAATGGCCTACTGCGGATAGTTTAGCCTTACTACAAAGCATCTTAGCGCGAATTCCATCCACAACCTATGAGCCCTTCGAAGAAACTTTAAAAACTATAGATTGGCGAAAGATTGTGGTTAAGAATTATACCGTTGAAGATCTAAAAGCCAAGCTCGATCGGTAGCTACTACCAGCACAAAGTGCCGATGAGAAAATAAAAAAGAAGTACAAGGACTTAGCAATTAAGTTAAAGGCAGAGTATAAAGAAGCCACGAAACTATACAAGGTCTCTAAAAACCGCCTTAAAAATATGCAGAAAGCAAACGAAATCAATCCCCCCAGGCCATCGGGGTCAGGGCTCTACTAACATCGGGGGCCCGGGGCTGTCTGCCTCACCCGGGCTCCTCTGAAAAGAGAGGTAGCACTTTTCCCTTGTTTCCTTTTGTAGAATTTTCAATTTTTGGCTCCGTGCGTTGTCACGAGCACTGGGTCTGCTTAGTCAGCCCATGTTGCAGAGCCTGGGTGGTTTCCTTTACGGAACTATGCCCCATTTTGTCCCTGGGTATTTTATATACCAGTTTGCGGCTACGAATTCATGACGGATGAATATCACGTAGCATCCCGTTTCTTCTGAGAGCTAATCAACCCCATTTTTTTGTCAAGAACCCACCCCAGCCGCAGCGAGCTAGCAAAGCGGCACCCCAGCATCCGTCGGGGTTGGTTAAAGAGTGCTCCGCTAATGCGGACGAGGGGCCTTCACGGCCATTTCTAGGGCACCCTGCTCTCGGGGCAATTCTTTTTTTTTGTTTTGTCTCTTGAATGGCAGCAGCCATTCCCACTTGTGCTGGACCTTGGCCATCTTGGTTCCGGACTTCGGTCTGGTTCTGAGTTGTGCTAAGTCTAGCACTCCTCCACATCTTTAAATTTCGCTACAAGAAGTTAAGAAACAAATAAAAAAAATTTGTTAGCACAAGCAATCGTTCTAGTTATTCAAGCTCCATAATAATAGTTCCTAAAAAGACCGATAATTCTGGTGAAACGAAGGGGTAGTTGATTCTAGAAGGTTAAATGAAGTAACTATCGATGATAAGTTTCCATTACCTAATATTGAATCAATTCTAGATAAATTGGGAAGAGCCCAATATTTTTCCACAACAGATCTAGCCAAAAGCTACCACCAAATATTGATAAAAAACAACAAAAGAGAAGGCAGGCATAAAACCGCCTTTGTCAACCTTATGACCTATATGAGTCCGTAAGAATGTAATTTGGTCTCAAATATTCTCCTGCAACATTTCAGAGGCTTATGAATGACATTCTTTTCGGTCTTATAAACAGAAATCACGTAGTTTATTTAGATGATGTTCTGATATTCAATAAGAAGAACAAATAGAAGAAGAAATAAGAAAAACATGCAATTTCTGTAACAGAAATATTTAAGATCTTCGAAAAACATCGATTGAAGATACAAGTTGATAAGTGTAATTTCTGGAGAAAGGAGACTGCATTCCAAGAATAAATTATTACAAGTAACGGATTGATGGCAAATCCTGAAAAAACCAACATAATACAACAGATAAACTACCTAAAACGCAAAAGCAAATTAGCGAAATGGACAAATTTAAGGATATCGTTTCGACGAGAATATCAATTAATAATGAAGAAGAAAGCGAAACCGTCATGGGTATATTTTGAAAAGATGTTGTTTCTACAACCATTTGTAAGGAAGTAAGTTTAGACACTTGAATTTCTCGTATTTATTTTTAATTTTGCTATGACAAAACGATAAGTTTGCAGAGATTTTCCTACATAACATCATAGTGATACCCTGTAGCTACAGCAAGCACGTGAAAAAATCATTCAAATTACTAAGCCGCTTTTTGAAAAATGCACACGATTGATCAATTTTACCCCTTGCCCACCATGTCAATTTAAAATTTTCAAAACTTCGAGTTACACAGATCAGTAGCACTTCACCAATTATCTATTTTCAGAGCCGTCGAAGCTTCTGTTCACGAGAACTCAAGACAGAATTATCAGATCAATATGGAATTCACAGGATGTGTTGCCTTTGAGAAGGAACAGGTCTGACAGAAGTCATTTGGATGTGTGGGCAACCCTGTAGTAGTGGTGCCATCTTAAAAAATCACTACAAAAAATAAATGCTTCATGCATTATAACTTCCGATGAAGGTATCAGATTTTAAAGACTTTCACACAGTTATGGCTAAGTAAGTTTGGTAGGAATTTGGTTTAGGAATAAATTAGGATAGAGCTGCCTGCTAGGGTAGGTTATTCCATTTTATTTCATAAAATATGCTATCATTAAATTAACAAGTGATTATCATCTTCTGGATAAAAAATAATGATCTTGTAGTGGAAGATAGCACCAAGCGTTTCAATTTCAAAAATCGGAAAACTTTCGCAGGCGGTAACCCTAAATACCCTTCTACCTCTATAACGTAAAATGTACTCATTGGATAAAAATGAAATTCGAATGAAGTGCCAGCAAAGGTTTTGCAGCACTGAGCATTCTACTAGGAGGTACCCTCAGATTTCCATATGATAAGCATCCTATAATGAAAATAAACAAGTGTTTGACTTTCAGTAATTTTGAAACTCTTACGAGTCTCTACCCTGGATCGTTTCTACTATATGGCTTTCCACGCTGTCATTGGATCAAAATCGTACATGACCTTCGACACAAATTACAAAATCCTTCTACTTTTCTTCGTATATCAGTTTTTATATCATCAAATCATTACGAAATTGCTAGGGTATATTAACGCTTTTGTAACTCAATAGATGATTTAGACCATCAATTTTTTACTAATTTTCGAAGTGTAAATTTTTGTTAAAAAAAAAAGTACTAGGAATGAAAACTTATTATATTTTTAGTTTGCTTATGATAAAGAAAAGGAACTTTTGAGCCTTGTGTAGGCGCGGAGTGCCTAAAAGTAGACAAGGATTTTTTTCAAATTTCGATTTGACATAAAAATGCTTCAGGAAAGCACATTGCACCAAATTATTCTGGCCTTCGATGAACAAGGACATGGCCACTTGGGCCCGAGAATATCTATTTTGTCAAAAATGCAAGACAACCAGACATTTGAGCACACCTGTGTCGACCTTTCCTACGGTCTCCGAATGTTATAAGGTCATTCACATCGACATAGTTGGTCTCCTAACACACTCGCAGGGATACACTTATTGTCTCACCATTATCGACCGTTTCACACGCTGGCCTGAAGCAATTTTTTTAGCCAGCATTACTGCCAATGGCTGTGCTACTGCTTTACTAAGCACCTGGATTGCTAGGTTTGGAGTTCTCCAATACATTGTCACCGACCAGGGCAGACAATTCGAGTCAGCGCTCTATGCTGAGCTTGGTCGACTCTTGGGCTTCGAATGCAATCGTACCATAGCGTACCACCTTCAGGCCAACGGTTTTTTAGAGAGATGGCATTGTACACTTAAATCGGCTTTCATGGCTCACAACGATGTTTTTTGGACTAAAACACTACCCATAATTCTTCTTTGATTACGATATCTAATCTGAGAAGAATTCACAACATCACCGGCACAACTCCTATACGGAGAAAATCTGCGTCGACAGTTAGTTTTTTCCGAGTGAACATGAGTTTTTGGTTCTTGTTCAAAATATAAAAATGTGAAATACTCAGAAATCATAAATTATTAAAAAATTCTAACAAGTGTTTATAAAATGTGCTATATATTCGTTAGCGAATGCAATTGAGCCACTCTGATTCACAGGAGGTAGAAAGCTCTAATCACATACCACATTTGATATACAATTTGACGTAACAAAAGACAAGCTTTTTTAACATTTTTGGTCTTCGAACCGGATCTCTTCGGAAATGTACAATCCTTAAAAACACTGAAGCGCTTTTAAGTCACAACGATAAGAGTTAACCACATAAAACGCCATATTGGCGAACAGATGATCAGCCTCAAAACTATTTCTGAAAGAAAATCCTAGGAAGTTTAGCCAAACCGACTTTGCCTCCGAACTTTCGACTACAATGGCAAAACTTCGGCCGGTTGATGCCAAACACCACACAACACCGAAGATATTCATCTTCAAGCAACTCGACCCTTGCTCTCATGTCTTCGTTAGAGTTGAATCTGTTCGTTCACTACTCTTCCCACCGTATGATGGTCCTTTCAAAGTAGTAGCCATACATATAAATTACTTTACACTGGAAATCAGGAATAAATCCGTCAATCCTCCACGGAACCTGTCGACAAATCTCTCGAAAAGCAGCAACATACACACAGAAACAAATCATTGCTGCCATTATCTCTTAAAATGAAACCCTTTTGCGCCATATGTCTCTCTGAGCGAGGATTATTGTGAGAGAGGATTATTGTGGATACACTTCACGTGCATACATTCTCTTCAAAAACATTGTACACTAATTGAAAAAATAAAACAGAAGTAGCCTAAGTTGAAAAATGTAATGTCACGAAAAAAATGAAATATGAGTATGAGCTGTCAATGTTTTGTAATTAGCTTTTTTCATTTATTTTTCGCATTTAATTTTGGGAAATTGAATACTGAAAATCCGTTAAATTAGTCATCTTATTTTTAAAAGATCCATCTTTTGAATTGCGAGAAATGGGTCAGATTATAAAGATATCTCCTGGGTGCACAGCGTTTAATAAGCTAGTTCGAGCTAGTTACGATGCATTAGCCTCTAGATCACCAGGATTCTCAAGCTTCGTCAGCCCTGCGATGTACTCTTATTACATCGGAAAAGTCCTTTTAGCTAGGTTTATTAATTTTTACATGGTGAGTAAATTCCGATGGGATTACGATGTGGATTGGTTCACGGCCGCTTGTTACGCGGTAACAAATGCGGCGGAACTCGCGAGAAAAACAACCACAGCCCGAGAAAATTGTTTTAATCGTGACGCCACCACTCAACTATGTAGGGCCATGACGCATAAATGTAACCACCACTCGTAGGCAGGAAAGAAGTCATAGCATCCGACTTATGTCATATATTGGTCGGATGCTGATGATATAGAGTTAAGAAATTTAGAAATAGTGTACCGACCCACAATCAACAGAGAACCGGCGAACTTTCGCGAATAAAACCAAACGCTGCAGACAATGTACATCTCGGATGCCTTGGGGGGGGCAACCTCGCCACACCACTGACTCCCGAAATATGGGCAGGTGGATCCACGAGTCCCACACGGCCCGGAAGCTGTGGAAGATCAGCCGCATGGTGAAAAGCGTCACACACCATGGAAGGGTGCATAGAATATCATGCGCGGAGCTTACACCTGGAAGCTTTGGAAGGAAACCGGTCCACAAAAGCGAACGACGCAAGGCAGGAACGGACCGAGGTTCTTTTCAAATTGGGACGGCAAAGCGCTCGGATGGGAGCGAAAATTAGCTAACGCCAGTAAAATCATTTTCCGAAATCCAGGTGAGATCACGTGCTTTTCTTCCTACGCTTTTTCAAATTGGGACGGCAAAGCGCTCGGACGGGAGCGAAAATTAGCTAACGCCAGTAAAATCATTTTCCGAAATCCAGAACCAGCGAATACGACAGGAATTAGCTCGGAACACAAGTACAATCACGTGCTTTTGCCATCGGATACGAATAGGTGGACGTAGAATATTGTACGCTATATTGGCAAGTACATCAACTCCAGTCGCACATCAACTCCTTCAATACCATTTTAGAGGAACAAGTCCTTCTACTCTTTGGGGTACCAAAATGGCTGGTCTGTGACAACGGCGTGCAGTTTCGAGGAAACGTGCTGAAACACCTAACGGAGTCCTATGGAACTAGGGTAAAATTCACAGCTTTATACCACCCACAAGCCAATCCAGCAGAGCGCAAGAACCAGGACATAAAACGTATGCTGCGGTCGTATGCCACCGAAAATCACCGCGAGTGGGATAAGGACCTGGCTAAGATAGCGTGTGCTCTACGCACCTATAAACATGAGGTGACACGAATCAGTCCGTACTTTTTTAATTTTGGAAGGGAGATGGTGACATACCATGAGGGACGAGAACAACCCGGAGGGGGGCAGGATATTTTAGGGCCCAGGGCCAGAGCGGAGGAACTCACCAAAGTACGCTCGGATGTATTGGAGCGCATGAAACACGCCGCAAGGCAAAGCGCCCAACGATATAATCTGCGGCGGCGGGACGTCACGTTCGTGGAGGGAGAGGCCGTGTGGCGGAAAAATTACACCCTCTCGGATGCGGCGAAGTATTACTCCGCAAAGCTGGCGCCGGAATACATTGGTCCTTTTTGGATTCGCAAAAGAGTGTCGGGATGGACTTACCTGTTGGTAGACAACAGTGGCAAGGAAGTAGGGGTATGGCACACGAAGGATTTGAAACCATACGTCAACTAGTTAACTAACCAGCAAGGGGGCCGGTGCAAGACATGTGCGCGGTGGCGCCCAATTTGCTCTTCAGCCAGGGGGAAGCAAGTGTCCTTAGAGACATTACGTCACTTCCTTGTTGTTTGCCTTCCACTGGGAATCGCACCCACAATGGCTAAGAAAAAAAGGGGGTGAAAATCTAATAAATATAGGGTAATTGCGTGTAAATGCCAAGGAGATAGAGGTTAGACGCGGCAATGGTTAAGCCCAAAGCAAACGAACTTGTAGTTAAATTAGAAATTAGGTGGTATAATTAGTGTGGCTTGATAAACAGTAGAATATGAACCAGAGATAGGCACTTAACCAATAAAATTTTAGTTAAATTAGAAGTTAGGAGGTAGAGATTAGGGTTGCTTGAAAAGCCTATCTACAATAAATAGAATATGAGCCAGAGTTAGGCACCCAGCACAGGAAATTTTAGTTAAATCGGGAGTTAGGAAATAGAAATTAGTGTTTCGTTACGAACATACATAATCAGCGTAGGATAGGGGTGAAGATTAGACACTCAGTCCATGAAATTTTGTTCGAATTAGAAGTTAGGAGCTAGAGTTAGGGCTGCTGTATGAACAGGCATTCTCAGAATAGAATAGGATCCCGGATTAAATACTCAACCCAGGAAATTTGATTTGAATTAGAGGCTAAGAATTAGAATAAGAGTTGTTTGATAAACATATACATATCTATTTATACCCAAAGTAAAATAGGCGTTAGGATTAGACTATCAGCAAATAGAAATTTATTCGAATTAATGGCGGGGAATGGGAAGTAGTGTTGCTTTACCAACATATCTCCGCGAGGTAGGGGGAGCAAGATTAGACCCTCCGCAAAAGAATGACTATTTGAGTTAGGATTCCTGAATTAGAATTAGTGGCATCTGTGTAAATTTACAGATCCGCAGGAGAATAGGGGCTAGGGTTAGACACATAATCAAATGAATTGTGGTTTAATTAAGAAATTAAAGATGGAAAACAATTTGCCAAGAAGTAGGGTAGATACTAGGGTTTGTTACATAGCATTTAGATGCTCCATAAACTGGAAATAGATAATGGGATAAGACGGCAAGTATAAGACATGCATAGACGGATAGGAACCAGGAAGCACTACTTAGCAAGTAGACTTTGGCTCAAACTTGGGTTAAGGTTTAGAGTTAGCGTTGGACAAAATATATAGACGCACGCAACAAAGTGCACTGGGCAGGCCAAAGCTTTAGGAAATTAGTTTCACGAAAGGCAGGTCACCGAGGTTGATCACGGGGCGAAACGTATGATATTCTCGAATCAGGGCGATTTCCTCGACGCGGAACTAAACACCCGTTGATATATTTTTTCTTTTTTTTTCTCCTTTATCGAGACAGACGCGAACACGATATCGGTGACGGATTTCCGGGGAAATCCTTTTCGGGTAAGGGGGGAGTTGTTACGCGGTAACAAATGCGGCGGAACTCGCGAGAAAAACAACCACAGCCCGAGAAAATTGTTTTAATCGTGACGCCACCACTCAACTATGTAGGGCCATGACGCATAAATGTAACCACCACTCGTAGGCAGGAAAGAAGTCATAGCATCCGACTTATGTCATATATTGGTCGGATGCTGATGATATAGAGTTAAGAAATTTAGAAATAGTGTACCGACCCACAATCAACAGAGAACCGGCGAACTTTCGCGAATAAAACCAAACGCTGCAGACAATGTACATCTCGGATGCCTTGGGGGGGGGGCAACCTCGCCACACCACTGACTCCCGAAATATGGGCAGGTGGATCCACGAGTCCCACACGGCCCGGAAGCTGTGGAAGATTAGCCGCATGGTGAAAAGCGTCACACACCATGGAAGGGTGCATAGAATATCATGCGCGGAGCTTACACCTGGAAGCTTTGGAAGGAAACCGGTCCACAAAAGCGAACGACGCAAGGCAGGAACGGACCGAGGTTCTTTTCAAATTGGGACGGCAAAGCGCTCGGATGGGAGCGAAAATTAGCTAACGCCAGTAAAATCATTTTCCGAAATCCAGGTGAGATCACGTGCTTTTCTTCCTACGCTTTTTCAAATTGGGACGGCAAAGCGCTCGGACGGGAGCGAAAATTAGCTAACGCCAGTAAAATCATTTTCCGAAATCCAGAACCAGCGAATACGACAGGAATTAGCTCGGAACACAAGTACAATCACGTGCTTTTGCCATCGGATACGAATAGGTGGACGTAGAATATTGTACGCTATATTGGCAAGTACATCAACTCCAGTCGCCGGCTCCGTTGGCGTAAGGAGAGCGTGGCGGCTCGGCACGCAACAGGTTCGAACCCTGGGCCGGGCGATGATGAGACGGCAAGCGACAGCAACTGAAAGGCTTTTGACTGAAATCGGCGGTCTCAGCCCGGGCGATCACGGTGAACGGAGCTGAATTTTTTTGAGTGGCGGAGGATAAATCAACAGGTCAGTCGTTTCCTTTGTTCCCAATTTATTTTATTTCCTATTAACAACATGATCAACGTGAAAAATTGTATACCGATGGAGGGTGTGTAAGATGGTCAGTGAAAGGCCGTGTAGTCATAAGTTAGCGTAGAATGTCATACAAGATTTGCGGTTTATTTGATATTTGGTTGATTCAATTAGGTTGTATGTACAACGTTTGTGAATAGTTGAGTGGTGGGCGCGGAACGTAATCGAAAGCCTGAATCGATCGGCATTACAATACGATAGTTGGATTGTCGGAATAAGCGTATATAAGTATGTATTATTTTGTGGTAACGCATTAAGGGATAGCAGAAGGAATTGTACGGTAGTGTATTAGGTGAATTGTGATCGGAACGATTAAATAAAATAGATTCAGAATATAAACGGTGGCTCTGTACAGGTTAAGGTAACCGGCGTATTGTAGTGTTAATACAAGACGAAGAATTAGTGACGAGGTGAAATTATTAAGTGAATTGTTGTCAGAACGACTAAATTAAATAGAATCAGAATATAAACGGTGGCTCTGTACAGGTTAAGGTAACCGGCGTATTGTAGTGTTAGTACAAGACGAAGAATTAATGACGAGGTGAAATTATTAAGTGAATTGTTGTCAGAACGACTAAACTAAATAGAATCAGAATATAAACGGTGGCTCTGTACAGGTTAAGGTAACCGGCGTATTGTAGTGTTAATACAAGACGAAGAATTAGTGACGAGGTGAAATTATTAAGTGAATTGTTGTCAGAACGACTAAATTAAATAGAATCAGAATATAAACGGTGGCTCTGTACAGGTTAAGGTAACCGGCGTATTGTAGTGTTAGTACAAGACGAAGAATTAGTGACGAGGTGAAATTATTAAGGGAATTGTTGTCAGAACGACTAAATTAAATAGAAGCAGAATATAAACGGTGGCTCTGTACAGGTTATCGGGATCGGCTTGGGTGGTGGCGCCCAAACTAAGTAAAGCGAGATTCGGGGAAGCCCAACCTCACTCGGGGCTTCAGGTCCATCACAGAGGTGAGTGAGTAGCGCCCACGCCCATCTCCATTGGGTTAGACCGGGACCCAAACGGATCAGCCCGGATCTCGACCTCCCGTAGGCGAGGGAGGTAACACGCTATCGAGGCGGGACGTTATCTAGTGCCGATGTCACATCAAATATGCATAAATGTATTTGGTGATTCTACAGAACCATGTTCTAAAACAGTACGTATGGTCCTACTCAATATCGATTTTCTTAGTGCTATCCACATAGGGTACTTTGGTCCGATTAAAGACCATCTCGATCAATAATAATATCTTCTAGCTTCAGGAGTTTTAGCCATACGATTGGCTGTTACTAGAAAGACCAAAACATTCCTCCAGCGTGGAATCTTTCCATCGAATACATTATCCTGGCAGCAGCGAATGACTGCTGGCATATGGAGCACTGAGCCTCCACTGTGGTGCCAGACAGGTCCTCACTACTGTGTCTTAACGGCATTGTGTCAAGTCAGAGAAAAGTCCTGTGTTGGGTTCTGAAACTTCAAAGATTAAATGCACGATAACGTGACTGATGAAATTAATACGCTTAAACTAAAGTTGGTTTGCTGATAATTCAGGCAGAACCAAGTGCACAGCAATGTGTGTCTAACTCTTTTGAATAAGTAACTTAATAGCTAATAGGCCAAAGTGCCAAGTTCAAAATATAGATAAGTGTGTGCACACCAGGTGGTGTGTCTAACTCTCAAAAGTAGAAAATTGGGATAGATTCCAATTTGGGCAAAATCTTAAAACTTCTATTGTTGCCAAAGAAGTTTAAAGGGAATGATTTGATTTAGCAAAATTCGATTTAAAGAAAATTTATGCAAAAATCTATAATAGTGGGCCTTCTTATTAAACGAAACCCGGTCCGTTCTTCTCCCCTTTCAGGTCCGCTGGCTGGCTGGGTTTTCGAATCAAAGCGCAAAGATAAAATTTTTAATTACGAACAATGTTAAAGCGTGAAACAAATGTTTACATGTGAAAAATGTTTAAGTGAGATGAATGTTTTAGTGTGATAAATTAAAGTAGGTCGATTCCTAAAGGGAATCGCCCTGTATGGGGGACTGTTCACCCACCCGAAATTCCTCGAAAAGAGAGGAGCAAAGATCAAAAATACAACTATGTTGTTGCTTGGCTCAACTTCAGCAAATGGTTCATTTCGGGGATCGCTTCAGGGATGCCGACCTGATGGAGATTTACTCCTTTTGGTATCCAATAGAAGCACGCGTAGAATATTTTTCCCTTTAGAATTAATATGGGTAAAATTAAATGATAAGAACGTAAATGAGTTGAATTTTAATGGGATAAGTGGCATTCATTTCTTCAACAAAATTGCAAGTGAGTATCCAGTAAAAATAAAGACAACAGGAACTATAGAAATGGCTAGACAGGCTCTATTTCATTCAATATTCGGGACTTATGTGGAAGATCTCGGGATACTCGGTCAAATAACCTCTGAAACTCAATGGAAGAGTAGGAAGGAACTAGACACATTTTTTGTAGCAAGAGCAAATGCAGAATATGTTAAAACCAAGATGATAACCTTCGTGTACCTCTCTAAAATGTTGAGAGCAAATCCGACCAAAATGTTAGCGACAGTACAACCTATGATATGTTCAGGACTGGTATTCTCAGGAAAACGCAAGAGGAACTTTACACAAGCATTCAAGGACTATCTCACAAGTGGGAAACAAGCTACTTCTCATGGAACAGATGCTGCATCACTTACTTATGCAATCAGGACCCTTAGAGTGGAACTTTCAAAGGACTTAAATGAAGAGAGATCCATTAATGCAGGAGCTACGGAATGGTTCAGAATTGAAAATGGTGTTCTTGTGGATGCTAAATTTGTTGCGAGGGAAACGGGGCAATATTTCTACTCTTAATTTTTTAAAATGTTCAGTGACAAAAACTTGTATGTCTTGCTTTGTTAGGATGAGGCAAGAAGTGCTGATGAATGCATTGTCTTCTCGGATGGATCAAAATCCTGTTTGGGAGTGGGCTGTGCCTTTGTAACTGGGGATGGGGTGTATGAGGGTTCTTTCTCTCTCTGCTCTCACACCTCGGTGGTAAATGCGGAACTCACTGGCATTTTATTGGGTATCTCTTCAACCCTTGAGAAGGAAGTTAATAATGTTATGGTACTTACGGATTCCAATCAGGCATGTATGGATTTGATTTCCAACCCATGGAATAAGCAGATTATAAATAAGATTTATAATATGTGTAAAAGTTACTCTCATAGATCTATAAGTATCATGTGGATTCCGGGGCATAGGAACCTTGGTAAATCAGAGAGAGTGGATTATTTGGCTAGGGAAGGAATGATTGGAGGAACGACGTACATCACTGGATGGGAACCAGATGAGGCTATCCAAAGCATCAGCTCCCAGCTAAAGAGAGAATGGCAAACTCAGTACGAAAGTGAATGTAGGAGACTTAAAAGATGTACGTGGTTTAATGCCTTTCTAAGTGGGAGAGAAAAAGTCTGGTTCAAAGATTTGAGGATTAAAAGTAGTTACATGAAGCAATTAAATAGGTTATTCACAAACAAATGCTATAATAAACTTAGGTTAGTAAAGATTAAGGTTTTAGATGACGCAAATTGTCCTTTCTGTGAAGCAGATGATGATTTGGACCATCAGATTTTTCACTGTCAGAAGTTTGTTAATACGATAATTGGATATCAGATGTTTCAGCATTTTAACTCAGTGGATGCACTACTCACTACTCATTGTAAAGAGCACATCAAGGAATTAGGAAGTTTCCTAGAGGCAGCAAAAATAGATATTTAAGTATTTGAACTTGAAAATGAATTGTTTCAGTCTTTTAAGTTTAAGATTTGTAGAATAATTTTTTGATTCTCAGGAGACATAAAATGTAATCACAAATAATTTGCGAATTTGTTGAGCATTGCATTAATCTAGTAATAATTATAGATATAAGTCTCTATTTTAAGTTGGAGTTCATTTGTTTGTTGGAGGTTTTTGTGATTTACTGCTGCCGCAGGATATGCTATTGTAAAGTAATTATTTAAAGTCAATTTTTGTAACTCGAAAATTTTAAATTATTTAAGTTAGTCATGACCAATTAAAATTCGCTACTTTTGTAAGAGCTCGAAAAAAAAAATAGAAAATAAAAAAGATATATAGAAGTTTATGGTCAAACCATTATTTCTCGAATTTCTTGCACCAGCTAGTTACGATGCACTACCACGAATCACCAGGATTCTCAAGGTTCGTCAGTCCTGCGATATACTCTTATTACATCGGAAAAGTCCTTTTAGCTAGGTTCATTCATTTTTACATGGTGAGTGAATTCCGATGGGATTACGATGTGGATCGGTTCTCGGTCGCTATCGAGGCGGGACGTTATCTTGTGCCGATGTCACATCAAATATGCATAAATGTATTTGGTGATTCTACAGAACCATGTTCTAAAACAGTACGTGTGGTCCTACTCAATATCGATTTTCTTAGTGCTATTCACATAGGGTACTTTGGTCCGATTAAAGACCATCTCGATCAATAATAATATCTTCTAGCTTCAGGAGTTTTAGCCATACGATTGGCTGTTACAAGAAAGACCAAAACATTCCTCCAGCGTGGAATCTTTCCCTCGAATACATTATCCTGGACATTATCCTGGCAGCAGCGAATGACTGCTGGCATATGGAGCACTGAGCCTCCACTGTGGTGCCAGACAGGTCCTCACTACTGTGTCTTAACGGCATTGTGTCAAGTCAGAGAAAAGTCCTGTGTTGGGTTCTGAAACTTCAAAGATTAAATGCACGATAACGTGACTGACGAAATTAATACGCTTAAACTAAAGTTGGTTTGCTGATAATTCAGGCAGAACCAAGTGCACAGCAATGTGTGTCTAACTCTTTTGAATAAGTAACTTAATAGCTAAAAGGCCAAAGTGCCAAGTTCAAAATATAGATAAGTGTGTGCACACCAGGTGGTGTGTCTAACTCTCAAAAGTAGAAAATTGGGATAGATTCCAATTTGGGCAAAATCTCAAAACTTCTATTGTTGCCAAAGAAGTTTAAAGGGAATGATTTGATTTAGCTAAATTCGATTTAAAGAAGTAGTAAGACTCTGGTTGCTGTATAATGCCCAAAATCAGCTTAGTACACCGCCCCAATCTCCTGACCTTAATCCAATACAGCATTTGTGGCATCACTTGGAACAAAGGATTCGAGCGCACACAATAACGTCGAAGGTAATGCTCAAGGAAGTCCTGATCCAGGAGTGGAATTCAATAACCCCAGAGTTCACTAAGAAGCTGGTAGATTCCATGCAAAAACGGTTGTGGGAAGTAATAACGAGACGAGGATATCTCACAAGCTATTAACGAGGAAAAACAATTGTTTTATTTTCAAAAGAAATATTTGTACGCATACTTTTTATTGCTACAGTTCAGGATTTGTCTTCGTTTTTTAATTTTAATATTTTTATGGAGTACAATAATCATCATTTTTGTTTTGTTTTATGTTTGTAATAAAGCCATTAAAATAAAGAAAAAAAAACTATTATGAAATAAATTACTTAAAACGATGTTTTTTTTATAGATATGTTGGATGTGTTGAGTGTGTACGCAGACTTTTTCTGCCAAGTGTATATATTATCAGCAAAATGATTAAGGGAGATAATCTCTGGAGTGGCCGATTCGATTGAGCTGAAATTTTCGGAGAACGTAGATGTATATAGTAGGTAGGTCCACAACTTTCTCAAATTCAGATATTCTAAACCTTTTGGCGGCGGCGAGCGTTTTAGTGAATTTTGAGGTACTCCTATATATCCAAGCAGTGTAAATTTTTTTTAAAGAAAAGTATTGAAAATGAAAACTAATTATGTTCTTAGCTTGTCTATGATAAAGAATTGGAAATTTTGAGCCACGTGTGGGTGCAGATTGCCTAAAAGTAGGCAAGGATTTTTTTTCAAATTCTGATTTGTCATTACTTCTAAGAAAAACAATGGATCATCGTGAAATTTGCAAAACGTATTAATGTTGACTAAAATTTAGCACACGTGGATTTTCAAGATAGTGCGGGTAACCCTGTAGCTACGGCAAGCTCCTGAAAAAAAAAACCTTCAAATCATTGATCTTCCTGAAAATTTTTTGATTTTTGACAAAAAAATCAGATCACTGATAAATTTTAACCTTTGTCCATCATGTCAAATTGAAATTTTTAAAATTCCGATTTGTACAAGAACGGCAACCCATCACCAAATTACCTCTATTTTCAGCACTCGAAAGTTCTGTTCACGAGAACTCACGACCGGATTATCCGATCATAGTGAAATTTACAGGACATGTTGGTATTAGCTAGGACCAGGTCTGCTAGAAGTGGTTTTGAAATGCGGTTAACCCTGTGCCAGTGGTACCATCTTGAAAAATCACTGAGAAAAAAAACCTATAGCTTCCGATTCAGCCATCAGATTTTGACAAGATCCATACAGTACTTGGATCTTACTCTATGTAACATTTGATGAAAATTTGGCTGAAAAATTAGAATAGAGTTGCCAGCTATGGTGATTTTTGTCTCCTAAATCTTGCAAATTTGCTCAGCAAAATAAAGCTTTTTTCCCTATAAATTCCGGTCCAGTGTAGAAATCAGAACGAAGTTGACGCAGTAAATGGATTTCAATGTGAACCAAATGTCGTAGAAATTTCGTACCAAACTCATGAAAGGGCTGCCAGCTATGACAATTTTTGTAATTTTGTTTAATTTCTTTACTGAGCGATTATGTCATTAGATTTCCAAATGGAAATGATCCTGCAATGATAATTAACAACAAATACTAACGCTTTAAAAATTTGAAAAGTTTTGAGGGTGGTAACCCTAAAATTCTTTTCACCCGTATACCTTCCAGCGCAGTGATTCAATCGAAACGAATTTTAGTGGTTGGGTTTAACTTAACGTGAAGCACAATTGGTATGTATTATGCTTTGCTGTTGACACAGGCTAACCAGCATTAGCCATTTCCGTAAATATTGCACCAACAGATGCTTCAAACAACGTTCTCATATGCAAAGCACTTGCAATAAAAATAAGGAATTCTTTCTTAAATTTTTCGAGTTTTGAACATTTTTCGGATGACAGCCTCAACCAACGTTTAACCGCTGAAACTTTCGATGAAATCCTGCGAAGAGAACGAAATTCAAAGGATGCGTTGATTTGAGTATGAGCTTGTTATCGTAAACTTATTGCTGCTTCGTTGGGAAAGTGTTACCAGCACTGAATTATATGTGTTATAGTTGAGTTTTGTTGCTTTGGATAAGGAATGGTTGATATGATTCTAAAAAAAACAGTGTATTACGTCTTTCCACACTTTTTTTGTCACTCAAAGACAATTTCTTCGAAAATTAGTTTTCTAGCGGTTCAGGTGCGCTAGAGTTTTTTTTTTTCTTTAAAAATGTGTGATAGCCTTTCAGCATCCAAATCATCATCTTCTAAAATAATGAAGGGAATTTTATTTCGGTACACAAGAAAGTATACTATTTAGTGTAATTCATTCAAAGGCAGATGCCGAGATGTTCGATGAACGTAACCGAAATTGTCTTTCAAAGCTCTATGTAAGAAGAGACAGCAAAAACAATGTTGCAGATAGCTGCGACAAATGGGAGATTAAAAATAGTGGCGAGTTTTAAATCAATTGTAATAATTGATCCATCGCGTTTAATTTAAGCAGTGCGATAGAGCTCCAAAACGAAAATTCAACGAATAAATTGCGATAACTGTGATAGATGACAATCCAGCAGCTGCAAACGATGTCGATTTTTTAGAGGTAACTAGCGGCCTTTTATGATGACTATATTAAAATGATAATATTATTTTTAACACGTGGTAGTGCCATAAGCAAAATTAAGGGAAAAGTTGGCAATGATGCAAAAGAATTTATTATAGATATGGCTAGGATTTATAAATTAAGGGATAAAGTTGATAGATCTTCATTATCAACTGGTATAACTGCTAAATTTCCACAAACTACTAGTTCTATTCTTAATCATTTAGATTTTAATATAAGCAGACGTTTATTTGGACTCTGCGAAATTTGGTGCCAAACATTTCAGAGGTTTGACAACATCTACAGCTTGTAGTCTGGTTCCTAAAACAACCATTAGTGTTGATCTCATGAAATGTATCTTATTATATTTAATTGAAGAATTTAAGGTATTAGATCCCAAAATTAAGATAAATAATTTAGAGATTTTCAATACAAATAAGATGTATTATATGGCTGCTTTTAAGTCACCTGCTGTAGAATTCAAAAATAGAGAAGACATTTGCATAAAATTAAAATGTATTAATGAAGATGGTACTTTAAGTAAAAATTTAGAAACTGCTATCAAAAATGCACATATACAACTATGATATATTATAATATCATCCATACGTTGCTGGTAGCCCTTTGCTGGCACCGTAGCAAAAACTATGTCGCATCTGCCTTACGTTGAAGTCAATTAGATTGAGCTGCTGGGGAAAATTCATTGAATTTTTTTTCTTTAAAAATGTGTGATAGCCTTTCAGCATCCAAATCATCATCTTCTAAAATAATGAAGGGAATCTTATTTCGATACTCAAGAAAGTATACTATTTAGTGCCATTCATTCAAAGGTTGATGCTGAGATGTTCGATGAACGTAACCGAAATTGTCTTTCAAAGCTCTATGTAAGAAGAGACAGCAAAAACAATATTGTAGATAGCTGCGACAAATGGGAGATTAAAAATAGTGGCGAGTTCTAAATCAATTGTAATAATTGATCTGTCGCGTTTAATTTAAGCAGTGCAATAGAGCTCCAAAACGAAAATTCAACGAATAAATTGCGATAACTGTGATAGATGATAATCTAGCAACTGCAAAGGATGTCAATTATTTAGAAATGACTAGCGGCCTATCTGTTAAAACTAAAAGTAAGCTCGATGAAAATTCGAACGTTCTTCCTTCTTTGCAAACAAATTAATATGTATGTAGGGTAGCAGCTCGGTTAGAAATAAAAGCAAGCAAAACCTCGTACAGAACAAATATCTGAGCGTGAGTCATATATTTACTTACTTACCCATAATAAAAAAAATGGCGCAAATTTCTGCATTACATGTCGAAAAGCATAAACGTCGAATTGCGCTTCCCTTCACTTCCCTTCCCTTCCCTAAACCGTGGATGACAAATGGTCTACTTAAATCGATTAGAAATAGAGATAAACTTGCTCAAAAACTATCGAAACAACCCTACAACATAGCTTTAAGGGAAAAGTTAATTCTGTATCGAAACAACCTAAAATCTCTGCTACGTGTAGCTAAATCCGACCACTATAGAATCTTATTTGAAAACAGTAGTAATAATATTAGAAGAATGTGGGATTCAATTAATGAGGTTACAAGTTCAAAACGAGATAGGAGTAGCTTTAATAGTTCTATTCGGACATCAAAGGGGGAACTTATCCCGTCTGAAAACAAATTCGAAATTGCAGAAGAATTTAACCAGCATTTTTCAACAGTAGGACATAAAATAACATCCCTTAATCATTCAGCTGACAATGAACCTATGCTACCGAGAGCTCAAACCACTTTTTTCTTATATCCAGTTTCTGAAGAGGAAATAAATCGACTTATCCTCCAATGTAAACCAAATACTGCCCCTGGCATTGACGGAATTCAATCAAAACATCTGCGGGTAAATGCAGCCTCAATATCTAAGCCGTTAACTCACATTATGAATCTTTGTTTCAGCACCGGCCACTTTCCAACTCAACTTAAACATTCGTTAATAGTGCCTATCTATAAAGGGGGTGAGTGTTCAAGTTTAAACAATTATCGACCTATATCTCTCTTATCATGTCTTTCTAAAGTATTCGAAAAAGCACTAAAAATTAGACTTACAAGGTATTTGGAAGAGTTAGGGCTTCTTTCAGATGCCCAATACGGCTTCAGGAAATCACGCTCAACAGAAGATGCAATCTATAATGTAACTAAAACATTGGTATCAAAACTAGATAAAAGGATGAGATGTGTAGGAATATTTCTTGATTTCCAGAAAGCTTTCGACACTGTAGATCACCATTTGCTTCTACTAAAAATGGAAAGGAAGGGTATACGGGGAATTGCGTTGAATCTTTTTAGAAGCTTTCTGCAAGGCAGACCTCAGTCAGTTCACATAGATGAACATTTAAGCTCTAACCTCGGTGTTAGTATTGGGATTCCACAAGGCACAGTACTAGGTCCAATTTTGTTTTTGATATACATCAACGACCTATTGGAATTACATATAAAAAACTGTTCTGTTTTTGCATTCGCTGATGATACGGTAGCTCTTTTTTGGGGCAGTGATTGGAGCGAAGCAACCGAAGTAGCTAATGCGGGGATTAATAAAATATCGCGTTGGTTAGACACAAATAAGGTCAGCATTAATATAAAAAAATCTGCATTAGTTCCGTTTTCCCTGAATTTATTAGGATTACCGAGGGAGGTTCCTCGAGTTTTTATGCACAAATCCTCATGCTCATCAGTTATGTGTAACTGCTCTCCACTCCCAGTAAACTCATCTGTAAAATATCTTGGCGTAGTGATAGACCAACATTTACGCTGGGAAAAACATATTACTTTTGTCTGTAGTCGATTGAAAAAAACTATTTATAAATTTGTAGAACTAAGAACAATACTAAAAATAAACCAATTGAGGATGGTATTTCTTGCCTTAATTCAATCTGTAGTAGAGTATGCAATTGTGAGTTGGGGGGGGGGGGTCTAGCTGCCAGTACCTTACGACCTTTGCTACTATTGCATAAAAAATAATAAAAATCTGCTTAAGAAAGCCAGTACGATACCCTACTCAATTTCTTTATTCTAATTTTAATATCCTTTCAATATCTAGCAGTTATAAGTTTAAAATGCTGCTATATATACACAAACACCTTAGCGAATTCCCTCTTGAATTAAATACAGGCTACTCAACGCGTTTACAAAACCGTAGAGCACTTCAAGAGCCCAGATTCCCAACTGCAACTGCTGGAAATCATGCATCTTATGTAGCTCCACGAGTTTTCAATAGATTACCAGTCAACATATGTAGGATAATGAATTATCATATTTTTCGAAAAGCTGTGAAGAAGCACCTCCAGGAAAATAATATTACTTAATCGAATTTTGATTTGAAATAACTTCTGCAAATGGCAATCTTGTAAATATATTATTAATACTGCTGTATACAAAATGTTAAATCACTTATAACAATGAATTAATTAGCAAAACTTGTAAAAATATGTTTAAACATACAGGCTTTCTTTCCATAGCACGAGCTTTGCTCTTTATGGAAAGGCCAACTATACATTTTTTGTCTTGTAATTTATATTTGAAATGTAATTCTTGAATTTGGCAATAAACTTATTATTATTATTATTATTATTATTATTATATTAATATGGTCTAAGATCAATAGGATTAATAAAGATAAAGATGATAATGTCAAATTTGTTTTCCTCCCTGAAGGTGCCAAAATGATACATTTCACTAGCAAAAACGGCACGCTAGCATATAACAGTGTTCCTTCTTTAATTGGATGCAGCAATCATGTGTTATTTAAACAGTAATATTTTCATTGTGTTTTTGGCACTCATGGAGAAGATCATGGAATCTTGGAATATAACACCAACTTTAAAGGATGGTCCACTCGATGCCTCCCTATGTTTAGTGTGATGAGGAAAAAGAATTTTTCTGATGAATTTATGAAATTTGTCAGGTCCACTCATGAAACAATACAGCTAACAAGACTAGACACTGCTGATGTTTATTTGGGTATTGTAGTGTATTTACCAGAAACTTTTTCAACATTGGATTGTATTGACGTATATGGTAACGTCGATAAGCCCTCACCTTTAAGTAGAGCATTGATAGCCAATAAATTGCCATTGGAGATTAAAACTTATGTAAATTTAGTTTACAGAGTGTTCGGCGATGCCTAAAAACATGCCCAAATTTACTAAACATGTAAACATGCCCAATTTTCGAAGTTCGGATATCAAATCTAGTACCTTGTCTCACAAGTCACTGCCAAAGTGGAATTAAAAACACAATCAAGTAGATACTGAAAAATATTTTGTGAAGTCAATTGAAAATTCAGTCTTGAAGTGAAATTCAACCAAGGATCATCGTGTGGAAACCGTAAGTAGAAAATATTAGTTCAATGATTCAGCTTGATAAAGCACTTTTATAGTGGAATTTATATAGCTATCTTGAACAGTTGCGTAATATGTGTCATATGAATAATTAATAATTACTATGCCAAGTGTTGATAGAAATTAAACTATGAATTAATGTATTAAATTAAATTTAACTTATAAATAAACCAAACGTTTTGTAGAAAATCCGAACTAGTTTTTTATTTGAACAGCACAAACTACACATCAGGTTGCTGCCCTCACGAGGCTCGTCCACCAACCACTACGATCGCGTTCGAGGTCCCAAGGGAGATCTCGCTCGCAGCCACGTCGACGAAGCCAGTCACGACGGACTGGTATTTGTTGGTATCACTACAAATTCGGCTCCAAGGCTCTAAAATGCATCTCTCCATGCGCCTTCAAGGCTGGTTCATCTGAACCAAAAAACTAAGTCGCTGTTCTCTTCAGACGGTAAGAAAACGTGACTTGTCACCTAGCCGTCGTCTAATTATTCAGGACGACTTGTCTATACGACACTTCTTGATTGAAACAGGCGCAGAAATTTCGGTGCTTCCAGCACCTGCTACCGGAAAACTTCCACCTTCTGGTATGCGACTTGCTGCGGCAAACCATTCAAACTAGATCTGGGACTCCGTCGTGAGTTTTCATGGGATTTTATCATTGTTGATGTCTCTAAACCCATTTTAGGCGCAGACTTCCTCTGCCACTATGGGCTAGTCGTCGACAGCACAAACGTTCAGTTCAATTTCAGCGGATCGAGAAAGTATTTCTCCGTTGAACACAGAGCTAAAAGCAATTTTACTAGAAAGAAAATTTATTCTATAAAAGAATTATCTATTGATGATACCTTTCATCATATACCACTTATACTTATAATTAACTCTGCATTTGATTCTTGTTGGAATTCTTTTTTACAATATGTATTACCAAAAATTGGTGACATACCATTATTCCATAGAGACTTTGAATCACATTTCGGCATTGAGTTGGTAGTTATTTTAACTCCGGATGATTTCGAAGGAATTCGTGTAAGTTTGAATAATATCAATGATGTTATAATTGATAATAAATATAAATATATTATATCCCCTGATTGTGCAAAAAACTACTATGATATATATATTTTTTGTCATTAATAATACCACTATAATTGGTGACCCTGACGTGATCTGGCAACTTAACGAGAAGAAATAATAGACACACAAGAGACAGCAATTAACTACTTGAGTTCTGCCCACTGCAAGCAAGTACCATCAGCCCAAGATACATCTTTTTTTCGAAATCCAATCCTTAAAATTAAGTGGGAGGATCAACAAAGGTAGTAAATTGAAATCGTTCACACCAATTTTGGACGGCCATAATGTTTTACGAGTAGGAGGTCGACGTCGAAATCATAGCCTGCCATATGATGAGAAATATCTTATCGTATTACCGTCTAAACATCATTTCACACGACTAGTAATATCTTCATGTCCAACATTAGTGTGTAAGGAACAAAATTTATGTCGAAAACTAGCTTTGAAAAATAAACCAATAAGAGCCAGATTTTAAGTTTCTTTTGTTGATTAAACTTTAAGTTAGGTTAAGAATGTACAATTGATTTATAATAAAAAGATTTTCAAATTCAAATTCAATTCTTCATGTCATATGAAAACCCTGCATGGAGGGTTAACCATTGATATAAAATTATAGAGGATAAGCGAATAGTATATACGTATACTGTACTGTTGCCAGAAACAATCGTATGAATATGGGTGAGAACGCAGTGTTCTGACATGCCCAGTTGTTCCAGCATCGTTCCACTAACTGGGACTGTCAATTTGAGTTGGATTTGTTGATTCGAGATTGCCGTCGCGATATTTTAAATCGTCGAAAAATCATGATTTAAGGTGTTTATTGATATAAATCATAAGTTCGATACGAAAAGTGCAAAGTGTGTTGGTAAGTGGAAGTGATAAATGTTCTGGGGAACAAGTTATATCGTGTTTTTTTTCGCAGAAAAACAAATAGAATGCGGTGCTGCGTGGTTGGTTGCCCAAAAAGGCAGAGTTTCGATGTGAATGGAGTTTCGTTTTTCAGGTAATGTATTGTTATAAATTAAAATAAGACTTTCTAAATGTGAAACGCGTAATAAAATCGGTATAGAATAGTCAAAGGCTATTGAATTAGTGCGTCTTCTATTTGTTTACATTTGTGGATACACAAACACCTACATTTATCATTCTTACATTCACTACTCACCACACTACTTCACAACACACCAAAATGTTAAAATCAAGTAGACTAAGATAAAAAAATGTATTGAAGTTTGGTGAAAAGAAACAATAGAGAATTGAGTTGTCAAATTTTTTTGGTCATGAGTAAATTTGAATATTCAACACAAAGACAGATGAGCTAAATTGGGAAGGATCTACTAACGACCTTTTGGACGCAAATTACTATGACATAGATATTAAGGTGTAAAGAAATGGTTTGAACATAAACATGTAACAAGTTCGAAAATATCACTTTAAGAAGGCTGGCATCGAACTCCAAGGCATTATTCCGCTTCAAATTAAGACTCATTGTGACAACTATAGCACGACATATTTGGCCAATATTGAGGTTTTAGAAAATATTTCAAGTTCTACAATCAGCATCAATTTGTTTGTTTCAGACAGGAAGAAGCCACGTTTCAACGAAAATGAGCCATTTCCGAGGAGAATGATAGTGTCACGAGTGATAGCTTGAGTTCCCATCACAAGTGAAGTAAACATTTAAATTTCTTTATTTTTGCGTGGATTCGTAACTATAGAGCATCAGAAACCTAAACGCTGCTTTCACCGCTAAGATTGTGTGGATACACAAACACCTACACTTATCATTCCCACATTCACTATTCACCACACTACTTGACATCAAACACATCACACCAAAATTCTAACATAAAGTAGGCTAAGCTGAAAATTGTTTTGAAGTTTGAAAATTATATGAATTGTCAATTGATTTTCACATTATGATGTAGAGATTGTTTTTTTAACATTGTTACGAAGTAGAGACTTTTGAATTGTTTCTAATAAAATAAGGGCTGTTCCCTTTAAAACAAACCTTGGAAGTAATTGATTGTTTTATAACATAAAACTATTTAAGGACAACCCTTTAATTGCTTAGCGAATAGAAAAGTCTCCCACTAAGGCGCATTGTCCACAGGTAGTGACCATAAATACATCACATTCAACACCGCTAATTCTGGAGAACGCTTGGTTGAACGAAACCGCCAAAGACGTTGCTATTCAAATTAACGAACAAAAAAACCAAAATTATGACCCATTCAAAGAAAAGGGCATCTAGAGATGTACCTCTCCAAAGATGGGAATGAGCATGAATTATTGATAATAACATACATTTATAGACTACGTTAACGTCTGTGCATAATCTAGTCTGCGCACAAAGAAAATTTGTGCAAAAAATAAACAAGCGATTGTCAGCTGTCATGAGCTACTCAGAATTACTTACCTAGATTATACATTTCTTACTGAATAAACTAGTCGTCTTTGAACACTCGAAGTGAGCAGTTGTTTTTTTTTCATTGGAACTCGGTTTTTCTTGACAATTTCAGAAGTGGGATTTACTGAAACATTTTCCGGTAAGAAAGAAAGAAAGTGATATGTCGGCCCAAGTGACGAGTCTAACGGTTAAGGAACTGTGGCAGTTGCTAGCGCGTGATGGTCTTTCAACAAAAGGCCCAAAAATCGGAGCTAGTGCATCGATTGGTAGAGCACGTGGGATCTACTGAAATATCAATCGAAGGGCTAGAGGAAAGCGACACCACGAGTGAAATATCGGAAATTCGAAAACTCAGATGGCATCATTGGTTGAAGCGTTAAAAACAGTGTTGTCGTCTAATGCAGAGAAAGTGGACAAACATGTGGAGGACGAAGGCATGAGCAAATCGAGACACCTCGATCCGATGCATGATGCTACCATGTCGTTACCAGGAGCATCATCGGAGCACGCTGACGAAAGATTTGCTAATGGCGAAACGGCACCGCATCAAGCATTCACGACGTCGACGGGAGCGTATGTGGCTGTGTGCAGTAGTGTGCCTGACGAACAGTTGCCTTTCACGTGTAAAAAAAGTGTGCTGAAAAGAGGCGACCCAAATGATAATCGAAATGCTATGGCGACGAGAGTATTTCAACCGCGAGAGGTAGTAGATATTCTATCAACGTTTGATCCTCTCGATTCTGAGTCGGTTACAAGTTTGCAATTCATCGAAAGAATTGAACGACTTGCGAGAATATACGGTTGGGACGAGCAGCTGATTTTGTTCGCCAGTCAAGCGAAATTGAAAGGCCCCGAAAAATAATGGATAGATGGACGGCGAGAAGCATATTTTCGAAAGATTAAAGAAACGACTTTCCAGCTCCTGAAGTAAATGTCAACATACATTACCGTATGATTGCGAGTAGCCGATCGGCAGATGAAAGTGTCGAACAATTCTATTAACGTATGTGTGCCATGGGCCGGAGATCAAATTTAGATGAGCTTGTGATCATTCACTACATAAGAAACGGCCTGAACCATACCACTCTGCAAACGGCCATTGCGGGTGTCAACATTCCAAGCCTAAACGAGCTGTTTGCGATAATGCAGAGATTTCTTGCGAACGTACCGCGAAAACTTCATACTAGCAGTCGAGAAGCCGTTCAAGGAAAATAATCAGTTGGGGAAAGTACATGGCAAGCGACGTCGAAATTTGATAATCGTATGTGCTATAATTGTCGTGAACACGGACATATATCTGCAACATGTTCGAAGCCTCAAAGGAAATCATGGTGTGCTTTGTGCGGTAAGATAGGACATGAAGCTACCACTTGGGAAGTAAATGCAAGAGTGAATCGAGTAGAGTACACCTCGCAACAAAAAAGCGTGACGTTGGATCGTGACTCAAGCGACGAAGAAACCGAAGCCAACAAGAATCTCAATCCGAGGACGTCTTGAAGCAGGATGGCCGAGCTGTCAGCTGTCATGAGCTACTCAGAATTACTTACCTAGATTATACACTTCTTACTAAATAAACTAATCGTCTTTGAACACTCGAAGTGAGCAGTTGTTTTTTTTTTCATTGGAACTCGGTTTTTCTTGACACGATGTATTGTATGATGTTTGACACATCATACATCGCTCGCGCGTAATATTCAAAATTCGCGCTTACTGAACAACAACGACGACGACGACGATGACGCTACAACATAGGAGCAGGCCATATGGATTCGAAGATGTCTTGCTATGTTATGTATTCACAAAAGTATCGAATATGCACATATATATGTGTTCGGCAGCTTAACCAAATACCAATTATATTTTTTTTTTTTAAAACTAAATATTAAAACTAGCATTATATTGAATAGAATTTACTATGTAAGATACAGATCAAGCGCGATTGATTTGCGGGTTTTTATTTGAATTTTTCCCGTAAAAGTAATAATTTCAATAACGAAATTTTGTCTAAATAACAACATATTAAAATTTCATTGTTCCATCTATCGAACAGACTATAAATGATAAATTGTAATTTTGAGTGCCCGACAAGTAAAGGCCATTATGTTCGTTAATAATCAGTTTGATTATTTTTATTAAAAATTCAATAAAAAATAAAAAATGAGAATTGAAGCTTCAGTCAAAATGTCTACAAAAATAAGACAGTGTTTTAATATTAGAAAATACCCTCAAGCTAAAAGTGGTGACCCCGACGTGAAATCCCACCATGTACAACAACAGCAGCATCAAAAACAATTGAACATCGACCAACGCCTCCTCGTCGGCAACAAATCTATCAGTTACAGAAGAGTAGTGATCCAGGCAAGTCGAAGATTTTAATCATATTTAATTTTGGGAGCATAACAAGTGGTGATTAAAACAATTGAATTGATGAACAGAAAGCTTAAAGGGTATCGAAGTGTAGTGCCACACTTGTGTAGTGAGTCTATCAGTAAATCTTAAGGATTGAAACTTCATTGTCAGTCTAGTCAACGAATATTATCGTCCTAGTACGATTGCGGCAGTCCTCGTAACTTCATCGCATTATGATTTCGAAGGAATTCGTGTAATTTTGAATAATATCAATGATGTTGTAATTAATAATAAATATAAATATATTATATCCCCTGATTGTGCAAAAAACTACTATGATATATATATTTTTTGTCATTAATAATACCACTATAATTGGTGACCCTGACGTGATCTGGCAACATAACGAGGAGAAATAATAGGCACACAAGAGACAGCAATTAACTACTTGAGTTCTGCCCACTGCAAGCAAGTACCATCAGCCCAAGATACATCTTTTTTTCGAAATCCAATCCTTAAAATTAAGTGGGAGGATCAACAAAGGTAGTAAATTGAAATCGTTCACACCAATTTTGGACGACCATAATGTTTTACGAGTAGGAGGTCGACGTCGAAATTATAACCTGCCATATGATGAGAAATATCTTATCATATTACCGTCTAAACATCATTTCACACGACTAGTCCAACATTAGTGTGTAAGGAACAAAATTTATGTCGAAAACTAGCTTTGAAAAATAAACCAATAAGATCCAGATTTTAAGTTTCTTTTGTTGATTAAACTTCAAGTTAGGTTAAGAATGTACAATTGATTTATAATAAAAACATTTTCAAATTCAATTCTTCATGTCATATGAAAACCCTGCATGGAGGGTTAACTATTGATATAAAATTATAGAAGATAAGCGAATAGTATATACGTATACTGTACTGTTGCCAGAAACAATCGTATGAATATGGGTGAGAACGCAGTGTTCTGACATGCCCAGTTGTTCCAGCATCGTTCCAGTAACTGGGACTATCAATTTGAGTTGGATTTGTTGATTCGAGATTGTCGTCGCGATATTTTAAATCGTCGAAAAATCGTGATTTAAGGTGTTTATTGATATAAATCATAAATTCGATACGAAAAGTGCAAAGTGTGTTGGTAAGTGGAAGTGCTAAATGTTCTGCGGAACAAGTTATATCGTGTTTTTTTCGCAGAAAAACAAATAGAATGCGGTGCTGCGTGGTTGGTTGCCCAAAAAGGCAGAGTTTCGATGTGAATGGAGTTTCGTTTTTCAGGTAATGTATTGTTATAAATTAAAATAAGACTTTCTAAATGTGAAACGCGTAATAAAATCGGTATAGAATAGTCAGAGGCTATTAAATTGTAACTTGAATTAGTGCGTCTTCTAATTTGTTTACATTTGTGGATACACAAACACCTATATTTATCATTCTTACATTCACTACTCACCACACTACTTTACATCAAACACAACACACCAAAATGTTAAAATCAAGTAGACTAAGATAAAAAAATGTATTGAAGTTTGGTGAAAAGAAACAATAGAGAATTGAGTTGTCAGATTTTTTTGGTCATCAGTAAATTTGAATATTGTTCGTTGTAATTAATTAGTATTTTCGTTGTAATTAAAAAAAACTAATAAAGATTATTATATCGTCAAAATAGGCAGACTTCAAACGTTCTTTTAATTGCAGCAACACATTCGGCGGAGCTGAAGGTGGTCAGGGACGTGGTTGTGAGCCCGGACCCTGACACGTCTTACGAAATCCTCAAGAGGGCGCTTATATCACGGCTTTCAGCCAGCGATTCGTCAAAGCTGAAGTACCTCTGGGGGAATCTTACACTAGGCGATAGACAACCTTCACAGCAGCTTCGTGATATGAAGCAGTTGGGAGGTTTCGCGGTTGGGGACGACCTTTTGAGGACCCTTCGGCTGCAGCGGCTTCCGGAGCAGACTCAGGCTATTCTAGCTTGCTCTCCGGAGGCCAGCCTGAGCAAGTTGGCAGAGACGGCGGACAAAAAAAACGGAGGTTTTTGTCACGCCACAAGTAAGCTCAGTCACCGTTTCCCCCCAGCAGTCAGAGGTGGCGGCTTTGACACATCAGGTTGCTGCCCTCACGAGGCTCGTGCACCAACAACTAGGATCGCGTTCGAGGTCCCAAGGGAGATCTCGCTCGCAGCCACGTCGCCGAAGCCAGTCACGAGGGACTGGTATTTGTTGGTATCACTACAAATTCGGCTCCAAGGCTCTAAAATGCATCTCTCCATGCGCCTTCAAGGCTGGTTCATCTGAACCAAAACACTAAGTCGCTGTTCTCTTCAGACGGTAAGAAAACGTGACTTGTCACCTAGTTGTCGTCTAATTATTCAGGACAACTTGTCTATACGACACTTCTTGATTGACACAGGCGCAGACATTTCGGTGCTTCCAGCACCTGCTACCGGAAAACTTCAGTCAAACTAGATCTGGGACTCCGTCGTGAGTTTTCATGGGATTTTATCATTGTTGATGTCTCTAGACCCATTTTAGGCGCAGACTTTCTCTGCCACTATGGGCTAGTCGTCGACTTGGCAAATGCTATCTTTGTTGATCCTCTTACTTCTCTTTCATCGAAAGGCACGTACATTTCGTACAAAGGTCCAAAACTAAGTGTTTTGTTTGAGCAAACCTCTGATCCACGGATAAATGCCCTTCTCAACAAATACCATGCCATCACGGTCAACACAGGGTTCTCACAACGCTGTAAACATAAGGTGACACACCACATTTTGACCACAGGCCCTCCAATAGTGTCGAGACCACGTCGACTTGCACCAGATAAGCTCGCGGCGGCTAAGAAAGAATTCGTTTTCCTGCTACAGCAGGGAATTTGCCGCTCCTCAAACAGCAGCTGGTTTTCTCCGCTACACATGGTACGCAAGGCTAATGGGGAATGGCGTCCTTGCGGCGATAACAGACGCCTTAACGCCATAACCGTCCCGAATAGATATCCGATCCCCATTATCCAAAACTTCTTCTTCTACATGGCAAAAATATATTTTCTACTATAGACCTGACTAAGGCCTACCATCAAATTCCAGTCGAGCCAAACGATATTCCAAATACCGCCATCTGCACACTTTTCGGACTCTTTGAGTTCACCCGAATGACTTTCGGACTTTGCAATGCGGCACAATCGTTCCAACGTTTCATCCATGAAGTCCTACACGGATTAAAATTCTGTTTTATTTACCTCGACGACATTTTGGTAGCTTTGACTTCCTAAGAAGAGCATCTTGTTCACTTAGAACAAATTTTCAAACGATTAGCGGACCATGGTCTAATAATCAACATGGAGAAATGCCATTTCTTTCGACCTTCAATTAAATTCTTAGGTCATGAGGTTTCGCCGAAAGGCATTAAGCCCTTCCCAGATCGGGTTGAGGCAATATTAACAGCTAAACTCCCCAAGACGATTAAAGTCCTAAGAAGATTTTTGGGGATGGTCAATTTCAATCGTCGCTTTCTTTCTCACACAGCTGAGATGCAGCAACCACTCAACGCCTATCTTTGTGGCTCCAAGAAAGATGGTGCTATGATAATCGACTAGTCAATGGAAGCTAGCAAAGCTTTTGACCAAGTCAAGACTGGTTTAACAGAAGCCACTCTATTGTCCTTTCCGGACCCAAACGCCGAGCTTGGTCTATTCGTAGACGCTTCTGATTCCGCCATCGGGGCTGCTCTGCAGCAAAAATATCAAGGCTCTTGGCAACCCCATGGTTTTTACTCGGCCAAATTAAGCGACGCACAAAGAAAGTATAGTGCATACGACCGCGAACTCTTAGCGGCTTATCAGGGCATACGTTACTTCCGATACTTTTTGGAGGCCCAAAGGTTTAACACTATACACCGACGACAAACCATTAACTTTTGCTTTCAAACAAAAGCCAGAAAAGGCCACACCACGTCGAGGACATCTAAGTTACATTAGTCAGTTCACTTCTGACATTCGGCATGTCTCTGGTTGCAACAACGTTGTTGCTGACGCACGCTCTCGTCTAGAAGAAATTATTCTTCCCAGTACTCTCGACTTTGCCGCAATCGCCTCGTCACAAGCATCGGACGCAGAGTTTCAGAAGATTCTCAAGGACTCTAAATTTGTTTTAAAGAAACAACCAATCTTTGGCACCAACGTCGACATTTTTTGTGAAGTGTCTGGCCCAACCATACGACCTTATATTCTTCACACGTTCAGGAAACAGGTGTTCAACTCAGAACATAATATCGCTAACCCTGGTATTCGTGCTTCACGAAAGCACATTGCAACCAAAGTCTTCTGGCCTTCGATAAACAAGGACATTGCCACCTGGGCCCGAGACTGTCTATCCTGTCAAAAATGGAAGATAACCAGACATGTGAGCAAACCTGTGTCGACCTTTCCTACGGTCTCCGAACGTTTTAAGGTTATTCATATCGACATAGTTGGTCCCCTAACACACTCGCAAATAAAAGAAAATATTCTTTAAATAAATACATCTAATTAGTTCTTTTTAATAGCTAAAGTTCTATCGTTTGTTTGCTCAATCTGTTTTATGAAAGAAAAAAGAGCTACAATTAGGCCCAGATAATTGGATAAACAATAAAAAGGAAAATACCAATAATTCAATATCAGCTTTTGAGATACCATCACAATATCGCCACTACTTGGGATGTAAATATGCGGAGCACATTATCACAGTCTAGAACTGGTTTATGCCAGCTAGCCCCTTCTTTTGTTAGCAAAGCCGGAACATAGACACTATAGTTCCAAAAATAAAAATGCTGTAATTAGAGCATACCATTTTTTAAATAATATAGAATTTATTGCCGACCACGTTCAGTCAAGTTCACCACAAGTTAATATACCCATAATATGAAAAATAGCGCATATTTCTGTATTACATGTCGAAAAGCATAAGCGTCGAATTGCACTTCCCTTCATATTAATATGGTCTAAGATCAATATGATTGATAAAGACAAAGATGATAATGTCAAATTTGTTTTCCTCCCTGAAGGTGCCAAGAAAATGATACATTTCACTAGTAAAAAAGGCATGCTAGCATATAACGGTTTTCCTTTTTTAATTGGATGCAGCAATCATGTGTTATTTAAACAGTGGTATTTTCATTGTGATTTTGGCACAATCTTGGAATATACGGCCAACTTTAAAGGATGGTCCACTAAATAAAAATTCACTAATTTCTGGAATGAAATTAAACCCTGCCATACTCATAGCACACCTATTAAACATATTCCTGTCTTAAAATACTCAAAAAAGTATTACAGCTGCACAAAATTCTCTTTTATCTCAGGGTGGAAATGTTTATGGATGCCTCCCTATGTTTAGTGGGATGATGAAAAAGATTTTTTCTGATGAATTTGTGAAATTTTTTAGGTCCACTCATGAAACAATACAGCTAACAAGACTAGACACTGCTTCCATATTACAATATTTAGAAGGAATCATTGAACATGTCTTTCGCAAAATTTAAGAGATTCAAGATAAAGGGGACATGATTGAGTATGGTAGTGCAAATTGGTACTCTATTGCTGGTGCTACATATTGTAGGAGCTCGCATTCGCAGCGACGTGGAATCGAATTGCGGCAGGATTTTGAATTTGTATTTTGATCAAAGCTAGCCACATGAGGCATAAAATATGAAACAGAGGAATGTTTAGTTTTCAGTTGTCAGAAAAAAATAAAATATTGTTTGGTGTTACAATTCAGCATAATTTAGAGTTTTTACTTTTTTATACAAGTTGGAGTCTCTGATTCAATCAGAGGTAAGATCAGTAGTGAGAGACTCAACACTGGTGACCCCGACGAAGAAAAAGAAGTAAGTAATGTCTCTAATGTCTTTGTCGGCGATTCGACCTGCTTCGCATGGGACAGCGGTCGGCAACTTCGGGATGCACTGCCAGAGGCCGAAAGGTGCCAGTCGCTGTAGAGTAGTTATAATTCGTATCAAAGTCGAAATTCCAGTTTTTTCGATGCATGGTTCGTTGAAGTCAGTTAGACGAGAAGCGAGTTAGAGTCAGTTAGACGAGGAGTGACGGAACAATTAAACTAAATCGTGTATTGTTAATTGTCTTTCTTCTCATCATTTGGAAATAAAAGTGTACTATTGTCAAATCCTGTATTTAGTTTGTTCAATTTGTTCAAGTAAGGAAACATTTGCATATATTGCCACTCAAGTGGGTGTTAGTAAAGAAACAGTCTTTTCATAAGTAAGTAATGTCTTTTTCAGACGGAGACAGCAGCCAGCCCCAGCAATATGCGGAGTCACATGCGAATTCGGGCTGTCAAGCCAATAGTCTTCGTAATAAAACTCCCACCTTTCTGTACACACAACCCAAACTGTGGTTTCTACGAGTCGAAGCACAATTTCGCTCCGGAAGAATCACGAGCGATGCAACAAAGTTTGATCGAGTTTTGAGTGTGCTCGACGAAAGTGTGCTGAATCAAGTCGTAGATATCCTCGATGACCCTCCAGCTACAGACAAATTCTTAGCACTCAAGAGTTGCCTGATAGACACCTATGAAAATTCAGAGGATGAAAAAACTCGCACTCTTCTTTATTCCCTTGAATTATGGGATTAGCGCCATAGGCGCGCCGTAGGGGAGGCCTTAGGCTTCTTTCCGATCAATAGTATAACGGCCGATCAGTAAAAAAAATTTGGTTTCATTGTGTGTGGGCCTTTTGTTGGATACAGGAGTATTAGATCACTTTCGATGGTGCATCATCAAATCTCACTTTGTGCAATCTTTTGGGATGTGATATTCGAGATACATCTTTGAACGGTTACTTAATGTTTGAAAATTCTGCTGAAAAATATGCGATTCATCCAGACCCATGCCATATGATCAAACTAGTTTGGAATTCCCTAGCAGATCTTAAAACGCTTAAAGACAGCGAAGGAAATCTGATAAAATGGGAGTATTTGATCCGACTGTTTGAACTACAAGAAACAGAAGGCCTGCATTTGGGGAACAAAATTCGGAAAGTCCACATATTCTTTCAGCAGCAAAAAATGAAGGTCCGTTTGGCTGTGAAAACGCAGAGCAAATCTGTTGCTGATGCTCTTGACTTTTGCCGAGAAGTCTTTCATTTAAGAGAATTTGCTGGCAGTGAAAGTACGTCTAAATTTATTAGACTCTTCAACGACATTTTTGATGTTTTGAATAGTAAAAATTTATCTGAATGCGAGTACAAAAAAAAAGCATTATGTGACTCAAATGAAGCCAGTATAGATGATTTTACAAAAATGGCTATTGAATACATAAAACAGCTAACACTCCCGACAGGAACGTTAGTCCTGAATTGTCGAAGAAATACCGGCTTCCTTGGAATTATCGCTGCGTTGCGAAACATAAATCTACTATATGAGCGTTTCATTGTCACAACAATTCTCAAATTCCTACCGCTTTATAAACTCAACCAGGATCATATAGAGCTGTTTTTTTCTTCAATACGTGCGGGACTGGGATACAACAATAATCCCACAGTTAGACAATTCATTGCTGCACATAAAAAAATTTTGTTTCGATGCCAGCTAAGAGAAAAGGGAATTGGAAATCAGTATTCTCAACACAAACTTAATCGCAGAAATTAACCAAACTGTCGCTAGGCATGCAAAGTACGACCTGGAATTGCATTTTTACGACGAACGTTTATCCGACACAAATGAAGATTCATTTGAAACTGATATGCAATGTCTCAACGATCACTTTTTGCAAGAGCATGTGTTAGGCGATGCCTAAAAACATGCCCGAATTCGCTAAATATGTAAACATGCCCAATCTAGAAAGTTCAAAGATCAAATCTAGTACATTGTCTGACAAATCACTGCCAAAGTGGAATTAAAAACACAATCAAGTAGGTACTGAAAAGTATTTTGTGAAGTCAATTGAATTGAAAATTCAGTCTATAAGTGAAGTCCAAACGAGGAACATTGGAAACAGTAAGTAGATTATTAGTTCAAGGGTTCAGCTTGATAAAGCACTGTTTAAGTGGAATTTGTTAGTGTCCGACCGAAGCTTCGGCTACGGCTTCGGCTTCGGCCACCTTCGGCCACAAAAAGCGCCTTCGGCTCCGAATTCGGCTTCGGTGAATACGGGCCGAAGGATTGGCCGAAGAAACCTAATGTAGCATCTAGTTGTACATTATGAAATTCACGTAATTTAAAGATTTCGGAAACGCACGTGGAAAACAATGCAAATAGTGCCGAAGTAGTGTAGTGCAAGGAATATAAGTTAATGTAAGTTTACGTTGAATTATAACAAAATATTGCAAATGATCCGCATAAAAACAAAATTTTGTAATGTTTGGTTGGTGAACTGCCATGCTCCAACCAAAGACAAGGACGACGCAGTAAAGGACGACTTTTACAGCACCTTAGAACGCACCGTTGACGCACTGCCCTCGAATGACGTGAAAATTGTTCTAGGTGACTTCAATGCAAAAATCGGCCGCGAGAAGGCTCATAGAGGAACCACAGGAGGACACAGCCTTCATCCAATTACGAACGAAAACGGGCAGCGTCTGATTGACTACGCAGCTAGCAGGAACCTTCTTGTAAGCTCAACCTACTTCCCACATCGAGACATACACAACGAACGTGGGCATCACCAGATGGTCGCACCTACAATCAAATAGACCACGTTCTCGTAGAAAAAAGGGTGGCCGCCAGCAATCTTGATGTTCGAACACTACGTGGCGCGAACAATGACTCCGATCATTACCTTATCAGAGCGAAATACCGATGTCGTATTTCGAGGTGTGAAAAATACTCAAAATCACGAATTCCGAAGTACGACCTAGAAAAACTCAAGGAAAACTCGGTAGCTATAAAATCAACTCCAAGATATCCCTCTGGCGGGAGAAAACGACGCAGATATCGAAACCATGTGGACAAAGGTAAAAGAAGGAATCAAAACAGTAGCACTAAAGACCTTAGGACATAAACGCCAAAACCCTAGGAATGACTGGTTTGATAATGAGTGTCAAGATGCTATTAAAAAGAGGAATGAGGCTAACAAAGAGTTAATCCAACGACCAACACGCGCTAAAACCGAAAACTATAACATCCTCCGCCGACAGGCAAAAAAATTGTGTCGCCAAAAGAAACCCTAACTTACCAACAACAAGATCCAGAAACCGAACGAAAACATGACCTATAACCATCCACGAGCTGCGTATTCCTCAATCAAACAGCTACGCGAGGGATACAAACCGCGAACGAGCCTTTGTAAGGATGAAAGTGGATCCATCATCAGTAACTCGGTCGAGATTAAGGAAAGATGGGCACGGTATTTTAAACAGCTGATTAATCCCGCGCCGACGACAAACTCAGCAGATCCAAATATCCCAGAAGCAGTTCAGGACATTTACATCTCTCCACCAACATTCGAAGAAGTTCAGGCAGCCATATGTTACCTTCGAATGAACAAAGCTCCGGGAATAGATGGAATACCTCCCGAATTACTCAGAAATGGTGGAACTCTTCTTTGCAACATTCTCCACCAATTAATATTAAAAATTTGGGCAGCAGAACAGTTGCCAAATGATTGGCGAAAAAGTATTATATGCCCCATTTACAAAAAAGGAGACAAATTAAGTTGCGAAAACTACCGAGGCATCGCTTTGTTATGCTCGTCCTATAAAGTTTTGTCCAAAATTATTGAACGTAAAATGAAGCCCTTCTATGATAACATCATAGGAGAGTATCAAGGCGGCTTCAGGTCCGGACGATCTACGATAGATCAAATATTCTCAGTCAAACAGGTGCTTGAAAAATGCTGGGAGTATAATATCGACGTGCACCAGGTCTTCGTAGATTTCAAGCAAGCATACGATAGTGTAGACAGAAATACACTTTACCGAATCATGCTTGACTTGGGAATTCCAACAAAACTCGTCCGCATGACTAAGGTGGCAATGATGAACGCCGAATCTCAAGTCAAAGTCAACAGTGACCTATCTAACAGCTTCCACAGCAACTCAGGCTTAAAGCAAGGAGATGGACTTGCCCCGATGCTATTCAACCTTGCTCTGGAACACGTCATCAGAAGAATACCAGCTGATACAACAGGCACACTACTGTTCAAGTCCACGCAAATAGTAGCATTCGCCGATGACGTCAACATTATGGCACGGACCATACCAGAAGCAAAGGAAGCTTTCCTAAGTTTGAAGTCAGAAGTCAAAAAAATAAATCTACGGGTCAACGAAGATAAAACCAAACTAATGACCCAAACAATAAAAATGGCGCCAATCAGACCAAACTTGACCTTAGGAGACTACAACGTCGAAAATGTAGATAGCTTCATCTACTTAGGAGTCCATCTTGATAAATCAGGCAGTGAAAAGGACGAAATTTTACGGCGAATAAATGCAGCAAACAAGGCGTACTATTCCATACTCCCCATAATTAAGCCTACGAACGTGCACAGGAATAATAAGCTTCGCATATACAAAACACTCGTTAAACCTGTGCTTCTCTATGGAAGCGAAGCCTGGACTTTGACTACGGACTCCGAAAAGGCACTGGACGTATTCAAGCGCAAAGTGCTACGACGAATCTTTGGCCCCATACAAGAAGGGACAGAGTGGAGAATGCGATACAACAATGAGTTGTATCATATATACGACGACCCACCTGTATCCACAAATTACGAAAATTACAATGGGCCGGCCACGTCGAAAGGATGGAGGCCAATAGACTACCCAAAAGAACGTTGGAAGGCAAAGCACAAGAGAAGCGTCCAGTTGGTAAGCCGAGGAAACGTTGGGAAGACACGATAGACGCAGACAGCAGGTCAATACTGGGGTTCAATAATTGGAGAACCAGATCGCAGGATTGAAACGATTGGAGGCGAACGTTACTGGAGGCCAAGGCCCGATTTGGGCTGTCGCGCCATCGATGATGATGATGACAGACAATTTAAGAAGTCTGCAAAGCAACACAACAGAAGGTCCACTTATCAATCAGACAAGTATTCACACGAGTACCAAATCACAATACTGCCCTCGAATTAATCTGCCCAAGTTTGAAGGCGATTATTCAACTTGGCAATCTTTCAGGGATTTATTCGTGTCAATCGTAGATGAGAACGAATATCTAGCACCAGTGCAAAAGTTGCATAATTTAAAAGGCTGTTTGATCGGAGAAGCAGAAAGACTGCTCAGGCACTTTCCCATAACCAACGATAATTACAGCCCAGCATGGGAAACATTAAAACGGTACGAGAACAAGCGGGTTCTTGTAAATACACAATTAAAGATTTTAACAAATCAAATGAAATCTAATACTGAAAACAGCAAATCCATCAAAGAAATTATGGATACAACATAAGAGTGTTTGCAACAATTATCGTCGTTACAAGTCGATACCTCCTCTTGGGACGTATTATTAATACATTTGATAGTGCAAAAACTACCATTTGTGACATTGCGATTATGGGAGGAAGAAACTGGGGGCCAACACCGAGCTGCCCACATTTAAGAGATTTCAAGAATTTCTACAAACTAGATTCAGAGTATTAGAATCTATGGCAAACACAATTGATAGCAAACATACAGTAAAGCTGACAACCAAGGCATACTACAGCTTTCCAACAAACAAATGTCCAGCATTCATATTGCCAATAAATGCAAAAGCATGTGTCGATGTAATATATGTAAAGGGTCACACCATAGTCTCGTGCATTTGATAGAACACAGGGAAGAATATGAAAGGAATGCAACAAATCAGCAAGCACAGCAAACAAACATTGCAAGAGCCCAACAACCAATCAATGCTAGCCATAACAAATCTGAAGATAAGATTCAAACGTTTTTTACAGACGCTCAAAATGCACTACTAGCCACAGCAGTGGTTGAAGCTAAAGATGCGAATGGCAAAGGAGTTCAATTAAGAAAAATGGCAAATTATCAAGACGATGTGCTGCTACTTACTGAAGACAATGGATGGTTATCAGATAGCTCGATCTGGAGCCCAAATAGCCAGTCCCAAAGCTGTGGAAGAAGAAAGTTGCACAGGTCCAAGTAGCCTAACTTGGCAGATTGATGACTTTGAAAGTGACGATCGGTATGGTAGGTCCAGTAGTCCTAGATGGAATCCAGCCAGCCTCAAGGAAGTGTATCAGCAAGCCGGCCCCAGCTCGACTAACGAAAAAAAAATGAAGACATGTCAAGCTCGCATCAATCCGAAAGACACGGACGAACTTCCACCAGCAAAAATCAATGGGATTTATGAGACAAAATGGAGCCTGCTACGACCGTCTGACACCATTCAAGAAATTCATATGAGAATCGATAATGATATTCAAAAATTTATAACAAAAGAAAGTATTGAAGTGTATATTCCGAAAGAAGATTTGAAACGAATTCATTGTAGAAAATCCAAACAAGTCTTTTATTTAACAGCACGAACGTTCAATTCAATTTCAGCGGATCGAAAAGGTATTTCTCCGTTGAACAGCATGACTACGCAGCCGATCCAATGCATTTATCGTCATTCGTCAACAGTGTTGTTGAATATATATCTGGCTTCATTGTGTTTAAACTTTGCAAGAAACTTCAATGTGAACATTGCATTTCTGTGATTCAAGGAGAGAAAAATATATAAAATATTTTGATTTCATACAAGAGTAGGGGCTATTTGAAAATACCATCAGAAAGTGTGGTAGCTGTGTGTAAAATTGCGGAGCGAGAGATTCGCAAAACTATATATTTAGAAGATAAGCAAATTTTGAAAACGGCACTTTTTAAAAAAATGTCTTATTGTAGGCAAAATAAACATAGGACTTCTTCTTATGAAGGGACAGTTTACGGCGGTCGACAGATGTTTCTCACGCGACGAAGCAACTGAGTAAATATCCTGTCGATGGGCGAGCGGTCCCTTTGAACGAGGTTTTATGATTTTATTGCTTAGTTATGAATCCTTTTATCTTTCACAGGGAATGCCGAAGACCACGAATGATATGAGATAGATCGCTTGAGCACAGATGGCGGAAGAAGGTTTAGTTTTAGGCAGAACGTACTGCGAGCCAGACGAACTAGTAATTGGTCACGTATGAAGTGTAAAATTTTGTTTTCAATAAAGTTTGTATTATATGAACTAGTGTGTGTATTAACTTACTTTTGGTTCAGAAGTGGAATTAATCCAACGCGTAATTGAAAAAAAAACCGACGAAGAGACAGTGAAGTGAGTGAACGTTTTATTTTTGTAGTTTTAAAAAAAAAATCTTAAAGTTAGTGCAAATTTGGGGCGCGATAAAAGACAAAGATCTCCATCTAAATCAGATGAAGATTCCAAACGTTATCGCGATGGTAACCTTTCACGTAGTAGTAGAGATAGATATCGCGTTGTTTCTTCAACGGCGTCGGAAAGTGATGAAGGTGATATGGCTCGTGATAAAAGTTTTCCGAGCCAGACGCGTAACCTTTCTGCACGCAGAAGTAAAAGGTATATTCGAGTCGAAAGTTGACCGCGTTCTCCTTCATATTCCACGGGTAGAAATACTTACCATCAAAGCGATCGAGGACAAAGTACTAGTGGTCAGGATATGGACACTAGACTCCAACGGCTAGGAGTGCATGTTGGAAACATTGATCCGCAGAGATGACGGGACAAAGATTGAGAGAGTAGTCTGGTCTCATGCTAAAGCTGACTGTATACCGGAATTTCATCCAGAAAAATCCGAACAGCCAATGCCGAAAATCAACCTCAACCCCACCAGCCCCGAGAGCTGGCCATCGTCCATCTCGGCACGCGCTAAATACGGGTTCCGATAGCTGGCCATCGGCCATCTTGGACCCCTCCAGGCAGTCACCATGGCCATTTGAACAGCCGCGACCGATGGCAGCAGCAACACAGACCCGAGATCTGGTCATTGACCATCTCGGCAGAGCAGCTGGCTACTGCCTCAGCCTTGAGAGCACGCTGTTTACGGGGCCCGAGAGCTGGCCATCGTCCATCTCGGCATGGCTCGTACAGGCAGTCGCCAAGGCTAACAAACCATGTCCCACTTAATTAATTGTTTGCATCACATCCTCTTCACACTGTGTTCACTCATTGGAGTGAGTAGGACAGGTAAACTACTGTAACTATAAATATTAGCGCTTTTCTTCTGCAAAGTTTAACTCCGCCTCCTCGACCTCAGCATCATCCTGACACTAGGGGGATAGTAGTGTGGGAATACATACTTAACATCTACAGAACGCACTTCCAGAATCCAAAGCAACTATACACTTACAGAATTTAAAAATTAAAATAGGCTAAGAAAAGTGTAGTTAGGAAGTAAAATTATTATGAATTTAGTTGGAGTTAGTTGTCGACAAGGCAACAAGTTGAAAAATAAATAAATATACTCCCAACTCAAAATTGGTTATTTTTCTTTTTTAGATACTTCCATAATTTTATACAATTTTTTGAATGCAACACGAACCGACGTTTCTCAAAAACTTCCAAGAGGCCATATTTCCGCAAATATACCATATTTTCCAAAAAATATTTCATTTTCAATTTCATCAAAATCTGGTAACTGAATCAGAATTTATAGAGAGAACGGTTACTAAAGAATGTGAATTATTTAATAAGGCTGCTTCAATAAGAGAACAGAATTAATAGAATTACTCAGATGAAAGACTGATCTATCTTTCGCAAATCCAGTCCAAAAAATCTCTCTTTTAATGACTGATCAAAATCAAAATGAAGAAATCTCTTATCGAGATTAAGTATAAGTAAATCATCAATAACTTGATCTTAATATATCTTAAAAAGATAAGTCTACTTTTAGTTTTATCTTTTTTATTTCTTTTTAACTTGAAAGATAATTCATTTGAAAGATTCATTCTTTGATCAATTCTTTTTTCTTCTCGATTATTTACATTGTTTTCTTATTAGTACATTGTTCTAATTGTAAGTATTTATTCCACTACATTAAAAATTGATTTTGACAAGTGTAACAAAATAGTAGGCAGTGAGTCAAGACACAAAAAAAAAATCACGTGAATAAAAAATCGAATAATAAAAATGTCAAGAGCATAATCGTGAGTTTTTCATTTGTATAATCGGACTCATACCCAATTTTTATATGAATTATCATTAGTTCTCATATTCACATTTGAAACACGTTCAAAATTCATTTTGCAAAAGTTATAAGTATGTTGACAGAAAAATAGGTATATTTAAAACATCACCAAAATGGCCACCGGCGCCAAAGGGTTAAAGATTAATCACTTTTTGTGAGACCTGGCACTATTCTGCATATACTGTTGCGGAACAGCCTCACCGCCAATTAATACGCACACACCCACAAACATCGCTACTGCGGTAGAGCATGCAATAGTCAAATGTATTGCATTGTCCGCCAAAACAGGCTTTCTGATGCATTTGATTGTTGCATGTTTGATTGCGGCGCGATTGCGAAACTAGAAATGTTGGGTGCTGGCTGCGGGTGCTGTGCAACGGGTAGGTGCACAGCTGATAACGGATTTGAGAACCGGTGCGTGGCGGAATGCTAGGAAGGCTGGGAGATGCTGATGACTTGGGGGAGTGTTGTGATTGAGCTTGCGGCGGCAGCGGTAGCTGTCGCCGTAGGCTTTTCGAAAAGCAAGGTTTTTTTCGATTCGGAGGTTGGAACTAAAAAGGAATGAAAGTTTGGGGGAATTGGAAAGATAATTTTTTTTTGAAAGTAAAAAACTGTGGAGTTCGAAAAGATTTTTGAAAAGGCAATATTTTTGAAAAGTGAAATATTTTTGAAAAGTGAAATATTGAAATTTGAATTTGAAAATATTCATAGTAACAATAACAAGTACGAGTTCGAAAAGATTTGTGAAAAGTGCAATATTTTTGAAAAGTACGAATTCGTAAAGACCTTGCGAGGTGAGAATACCGTGCGAATGGGAAAAAATTTTGAATTGGGGAAAAACCTTGAAAATCCGAAAATCGGAGCGAACGGGGGAGAATCTATTGGCGAACGTGATTTGCGGTTAGAACCAGCCACACCTGTTACTACACACAACCTGCATTAAGAAGACAGCATCAGCTAAGTAATATCAAAAATTCGAGTTGATTCAATAAAAACCTGCATGGTAGATTTTTGATTAACTTGATCTATGAACTTTTCCCTGTATTAGTAACTTTGTTAAACAAATAACAATTGCCGTTATCCGTTATGAATTACCTATTTTTCAGTGGGATTTTGGACCTTTCATTATATATGTTCATTATTAATTATCATGATTTTGGTGCGTGTTTTGTAAATTAATTATAAGTTTGGGATATTCGATTTTCCTTCTGTAAAAAAATTGTAAACCAGTTCCGGCCGGGGTTGGGTATAATTTAACACACAAATACTCATTATTATTCTTTTTTTATGCTATTTGGTTTCAACTTCTGTTGAAGGCTATTAAAATTCCTTTGCATTATTGTTTCTTTTGTTTTTTATATAAATTTTCGGAGTAAAATGTATCTAACGAATATGGAATAAATAGAAATTATAATGATTCTTACGGAAACTTTTCTTTTCCTTTCGCCTGAATCTTTGTAGTTGTTTATTGTGATGTAACAAGTGTTCTACCTGTTGTTTCGTATGCGTCCCATAGCACGTAAAGATTCTTCCGCCCGAAAACCCACGCCATGCTGAGCTAGTCGGCTGGGGAAAAGGCACGCCGGGCAAAAGAAGGAAGATCTTTAAATAAATATATGTTGCACTGACGGCGGCTCGGCTGCTTTCGGGTTTCGCAACAATACACCAATGAATCCTGAAAATTTCAGTACTATCGGATGGCGCGTTCCTCAGTGAAATCCTCAACCTCAGTGAAAATTTCACTGAAATTTTTTGATATATATGTATATATCACAGATATGAAAGAATATGGATACGCGTGTACCTATACGTGAGTGTGCCTTTTTTAATACACGCACAAAATTGCTCTCTCACAAAAATTCCGCTCAGTGCGCCCCTTTCTACTGCACTTATAGCCGGGAAGACTTAATGATGTGTCTTATTACGAAAAAATGTGTGGAATACCAGATCGGTGTAAAAACTTGCAACGGGCAATACGGAAAGAAACGTCTATGTCAGTTTGATTTGTGTCGTAGACTGAAAACATTTTCTTTCAGTCAAAATTTATCAAAGAAAATTTGGAAATTTTTGGCGTGTGCGGTGGAAACGTTTGAGCGCAATAATTTGTTCGGTTTCGCGAATAAGTTAGCAGTCAAAAATTATAAAACAGTGCGATAATGAAGTGCCGCATTCCAGGCTGCAAAAATAGCTACTGAAGTGCTTCGCAAGGGATATCGTATTTCGGGTAAGTAAAATTAACCTTCGGCATCAATTTCATTTTGCTTTTGTGTGAAATCATAATTAATTTCATTCATAAAAAGCATTTTAATCTCCACTCGCCGGTTGCGTGGAAAGAAATGTCAAACGACGTTCAAAATGGCGATCTCTCGTGCTTTTTACATTGGCGTTACCGTATAAACTATGTAGGGCACACACTAGTACCTCATTCTCACACCAGTAAGCAAAAAGTCGAAAATTGGCACATTTCTTTCGGTCGACTTCTAATCTATTCTCTCTTATATCTGTGGTATCAACATATCGACTTAACCAAGCCATACTGGAGAATATTTTCGGAGTAATTCGCTCCAAAGGAGGACTTCACAACCACCCCGACAGACAAGAATTTAAGTATAGGTAACGATCCTATATTCTTGGCTACAACGAAGGAGCTCTATCGAGCAGTGGCAATGTATCACGCGATGACACGCCGGATTCAGAATGTCCACTTAAGGTAGAAACAAACTGCTGTCTCAAGTGAGCTCACGTGCTGTCACATCAGCTGACCTCACGTGCCATAGATCTGCAGTACCATTTTGTACGCTTAGAAGCACACTGGTGGCACGTCACGTCACGCCACGTCACCCCATCTGCTGTCACGTGAGCTCTGCAAATTTAGATTTAATATCTGCAAATTTAGATTTTTGAGCTCACGTGACAGCACGTTTAACATGTAACGTAAGTATATTTTTGAATGCGTAATGGTATGGGGCTTTGTGACTGCCAACGGAGTTGGAAACTTAGAAATAGTTGAAGGAATCATGGATCATCGGTCATATATTGAAATTTTCAAGAGAAATTTGAAGCCACCTGCTTGGGTGTATGAAAGGATTTTTATTTTCAACAAGATAATGATCCTAAGCACATGGCCCATAATACTAGGATGTTCTTGGCGTACAAAACTACACATTTGCTTAAAACACCATCGCAAAGTCCTGATCTCAATCCCATTGAGCACATGTAGAACATGCTGGAAAAAAGGATGAGGACTCATATTAGCTCGAAACCTAAGTTGAAATAGGCTCTTCAGCAGGAATGGGTGAAAATAGAGCCAAGCTATGCAAAAAACTTGTAGAATCGATGCCACACCAAACTGTGATTAAAAGCAAAGGCTACCCAACTAAATGTTAACAAAACCTGTATATATATTTTTTAAGATTTTTCATAAACTGTTTCGTAAGTGTACGAAGATTTTTATTTGGGGCAAATGGTCGACTTTGTTTTATTTTTAGTTAATAACTTTTTAATGAATAATTCAAATGGATTAGTTTTTGTTTCCAAATTAAATAAAACTGTTTCATTATTAAATCTGTATCAAAACTGTTTCAAATTTCTTGCAACAATTCATTCTTTTTTAACAGTTAAAAATTTTAACAGTTAAAAATGTTCTTCTTCGAACATTAGTAAAAAAAACAGCAGCTTACATACGAAAATCATCCTACAAATTTAAACGAGCCTTGAACACGGGTGCAAGCAAATTATTCAAAACTTGTTGGGAGTCCATGTAAAGGCGAATAAAACAGTGTCATAAAAAACAAGAAACTGTGGACAAAATATTAAAACAATATACTCAAAAACGAAACGTGCACAGGTGGATACAAAGACTGAATTGATAATTTTCTTCTTTTTTTGATGTTTATGAAAATGATAAGTTCTCTTTTAATTTTGTATGTAATAGTAATGTTTAAAACAAAAGATTTTTTAATCAAACATTGTGTTTAATTTCCTCGTTTTAAAACATAAACTTGATTTTTAATGTATCGTATTCGGTTTTACTCGCCAGTGAACATCTAATTCATTTGGTCAGTAAAACAACATTCCTTCAAGAGCAGATGCACTTAAGGCTCTTGGTACGTTGAATAGATACGTCGATAGCCTGCAGCTTAATTTAAGCACTTTTGAACTGATTGAGAATTTTTTTTTGAACACAACGAACACCAATTGCAAACAGACAAAAATTCTCTCATTTTATAAATAATCATATGAATTTTAGTGTTTTTTCTTCCAATCTAATATTTTACAAATATATTTGTATTCTGCGATTTCAATTTACGCCATTGCGGCATTTCACGTGAAACCGACAACGAAAACAAAGCCGAGGTTCTGGATTTCGCTCATATTTTGCATAATACTACTTCTAGACAGTGTGGCCAGATTGGGATATTTCCCGCCAATTGGGCTATCTAAAATTTGAATTGGCGGGAGATTTTTTGATTTGGCGGGTTGGCGATTTTTTGGGCTATATATGTTGAAAGTTAGCGCACCACTGTTGAAGTTTTGAGTAGTAATGTACGAGAACGAAGGTATGACAGGAGAAGAGACAGAATAGAGAGAGAAGTGGGCAGTGTACTAAGAGATTGCCGGAGAATCATCTTTAATTTCATCTGAAACTATTTTGTACTTTGTATTCTGAGTTCAAACAATTTAAATAAAAAGATTACAACATATATTTTTATGAAATACAGTATTTGGGATATACAGTAAAACCTACTAATCGGGACACTGTATGATCGAACCACCTGAACAATTGAACTATAACATCACCGCACATACTTTCTTGAAGAAAATTGACTCTGTAATCGGGCAGCCTCTAAAATTGGAGCGTGAACCAGAGTAGCTACACAAAAATTTGTTAATTAGTACTTGCTAATCGGACCAAAAACGACATGAAAAAGTTTAAAAAATGAGTTTTTCAGTAAAATATCAACTGTTCTAGCTCTAGAAAATTTTTCGTAGAATTTCTGCATAAGTTTCTGCTGAAAAATTATTTAATGTATATAATTGCTTAAGATATATCTGTCCTATTACTTAAGATATATCTATCCTATCTCCGTAGATCGTTCTGTCTACTACGCTATAGTTCACTCGAAATTGCAGTATGGCCTAGCATTTTGGGACGGAAACTTTTTTCTTCGATTAAACCTGTTGTCATCTTGCAGAAAAAAATAGTCAGGATAATAATGGGAGTTAGTAGATACGAAAGATCTTTTCCAATTTTTAAAATCTTGAAGATATTGCCTCTAAGGTATTTATTTGTTTATCGTGTTTTAAGAGTTTTTTGTTATGTTAGAGGGGACCGCATGAGAGGTAGTGCTAAAGTTTTTTCAAGTAGGTTGCAGGCAAGAAACCAAATTTCAGTTCCTTTTCCGAGATTGGAAGTTTATAAAAGGTCTTCCAAGCTCTACGCACCAAAATTGTTTAGCTCCCTTGAACAGATAACGTGAATCAATTTCTAAAACATTTAAAATTTTGGCTATTCTCTATGCCAGACATTGAATCATTTTTTATTTCGTACTTTAGTGGGACAAGCTTGGTATATTTTTTTAAACGTAATATAGGAGCCAGTAAAATTTTTAAATCGAGTAATATTTTCATCACCTGTCACCTATTGCACCTTAAATCATACTCAACACAGCATTAGCTAGGAGGTACCTACCCATACGCATAACTAATATTGATTGAATATTGGGTGTACTATTTAGTGAGTTAATTTATTTAGTCGTAGCTGTTATATTAACTGAAATATCGTTATTATTCACTATTTTATTGTACTTATTATGCATTATAGAAATAAATTTATTATTATTATTATTTTATTATTATTACTACAGATAGCTTGAATTTTATTGGTATTCTGATAATAATAAAATATTAATTTATTTGAGCATTATTGTTTTCCCCTTTATTAGCAAGTATCAATGCAATTAATTTCATAATTATGATGTAAATATATAAACGTTTGTTCAGGCAACGTCGAAGCAACTGAAAAAATCTAATATGAGCGAAAAATACAACGAACTAAGTGTTCGCAAAAAGTTAGAAGTAATTTAGTCATCCGACAAGCAATTGCTCATCCAAAGGAAAATTGCCGATGTCTTGAAAATTAGTTAGAGCCAGGTGCAGCGAATTTAAGAAACAAAAACCAACTAAAACGAAAATTAAATAAAGTTGGAGAATTTTGAAGACACTGGGAGAAAGTGGTTGAAATTAAACCATACTACCAGATAGAAAAATTGTTGTATCCGTGGTCTTCTAGGGCACGCTCCAAAAATTTGCCAATATCCGGCCAGATACTTCATAGTTAAGCCCGTCATATCGCTAAAATCAAAAACAAAACTAAAACTTTGTAATTTCAAGGCATCAAACAGAAAGCTAGAATCCGTTAAAAAGGACTACAATATTCACTAGGGCACGCATTGTGGCGAAGACGCTGATGTTGATTAAGACAGTTCAGGAATTTCAGTTACAGCTAAGAATGCTGTGTGATGGCTCTGATGCTTCAAATATCTAGTCGTATAACCTTGATGAAACAGAATCGTTTTTAGAGCAACACCACAAAAATCTCTATGCCTTAAATTCGTAAAAATGTACAAATGGAAAACCTTCAAAGGAACGCGTGGCAATTGCAGTGATGTGTAAGCGGCGGAAAGAAATATTTGCTGGTCATAGAAAAAGCCAAAAGGACAAGATCGTTAGGAAGAATTTACATTAAGCCAAGTTTAACTGTACTGAGCGTCCTTCAGACCCAGCAAATTAGTTTCTATATTTGAAGCTCTCTGCTGATTACAATCTGCTTGGAATAAAGTGCCTCGACTTACAATTACGAAAGTGTTTTTGGAAATCTGAGGATCGAAAGTGGAATCGTAATGAGAGTTCAAATTCAAGATGATTAGAATTCAAATATTCCAGCAGACAATCAAAATTTGGCAGAATTCGATCAATTTACGACCACAAACGAATCTCTCCCGGAAGATTGGCTAGATGTATTTTTTAAAGGGGTCCCAAGCGAAGAAGCCATAGCAGCTTTTGTTAATTCCGATAGTGAATTTAGATCACAGCCATTCGAAATTCAATGTTTGAGCATTATTTATTTTATTTCAAAGCATACTTCAATTTTTTCGCGAAACGTCGCTTGAAGGCCTTCAAGTGGCAATGATGAACGTATGTCTCCTTTTGAAGGTATTTCAACGTCTAAACATAATGTTAACAGCGGATTGTTTAACCGAAAACAATATTTTTTTCCAAACTTGCGTTCATAGTTTTGAATGTATGAAATCGGATGGATGAAATATTTAAATTTTACTCATTTTAAATAAAATATTCATTAAGATCTGTTTCTTGCACTAATTGAATTTTTGTGCCACCAAAATGTTCGTTATTATTGAAAACTTTTATTTTCTGTGCGAAAATTCTAGAAAAGTCCTTGAAAAAATAAGTGCGCTTCTATAATTATTTTTTCAAGGACTTTTTAAAATTTCCACACAGTTCCTGTTAGTTATTAACATTTCCTGCTTTCCCTTTTCGAACACGTTACGAATAAAATTTTATCTGTGTATAGCATTGGAAATTTTTGCTGTTTCAAACAACTTCTGTGTTACAATTAGAGCATTTATGTTACTTCGTACGAATTTTACGGATTTAAATATTATAGTTTAATCAGCTTAAGTGAATTGATTTATTTATAAATCTGGTATGGCGGTATTTGGGCAATAAATGAAAAATCTTGGCTATTTTGGGCTATGAAAATTTGAAATTGGGCTTATTTTCTTCCAAAAATCTAGCCACACTGCTTCTAGAGGATATAAATGTGAATACATTATAAAAAATTGAATACATACAATAGATGATATGAGGCTAAGTTGCCGAGCTTATGGGCTTCTGAATATAATTTACGAAATTGATGAAAGGTGTTTTTGAAAGCCGATTGATTCTGAGATTTAAAAAGAAATCTAAAAATAAACAAACATGCTGATTGGTTTTACACAGGAGCAGCAAATTTGTTTTTCTAACTTCAAAATAAAAAAAAAACAGTTAGTTTTCTATACATATCAGTATGTTTAACGTTTTCTGTTTTGTTTTTTTGAATCCCAGAATCGGCTTCCAAAAATACTTTCATCAATTTCGTCAATTGTTCAGAAGCCCCCCATTGCTCGGGCAAACTAAACCTCATAGAAAAATAATTGTGTATCCACGTCCATATTCTCTAGAAGTACCATTATGCAAAATATGAACGAAATCCAACACCTCGATTATTTTTCATTGTTCGCTTCACGTCAAATGCCGCCATTATGTTTGCATAGCAGATTGGTGGAACTTAATAAAAATAATCAATAGAACAATATGCGCCTATTTAATTGTGTATTGACAATGGTAATACCTGTATTAGAACTCCTCTTAGTAAAGGACATTCAAAATATCAAGTACCTAGAAGAAATTTTAATGAAATTGTCACCAATAAAGTTTTGTCACCAAAAACACACACACGAATAATCAAATCTGATGTACGGAACATTATACATATAAATTGCTTATAACTGGGCTCCCCTCATACAAGCATATTGGCTGATTATAGGCAGCGGGGTACAGGATATAATAAGCAAACCCGCACATCATCAACGATTTTACGTGCCCACTTACAGTTGCTTATAGCCCGGGCACTTATTCTATATTCAATATAACACATATTTCACTTTTAAAATTAATAACATGTCACTTTTTTCCAAAATTACTCACTGCGCTTGATTATTTTAATTTGCATAAAATAAATAAACTTGAAATTTTCAATATTCCTCCAATCGGTTCACCCATTTTCTACCCATTTTCTACAATAAATTGTGAATCAAAATCTCTACATATTTTCACATTCACTTCACTTACCTAACAAATGCCAAAGCTCGGCGTGTCGCCATCTGAGCGTTGTTCCGAAGCACTACAACAAAGTTTTTCAAACCGACAAGGAATCCACACAAGTACAAAACGCGGCGAATTGGGGATCTGCTGGGGTTCCATTGAGAGCGTGCCGGCATTTCACTGTTGGACACCGAGCGCGGCGTACGTAACACGAAATCGCGTCGAGTGTGTATCTTATATCGCGCGCGGCCCATATCGGGATAAGATACAACATACGAACTCAACTAATCGAAAATATCACTGAAATTAAAGTGTTCGACCCCCGAGGGTTGCTATTTAAGTGTTTTGACTGCATCTGCTTACTTAGTTTTTTTGTTTTTGTTGAAGGTTCAGTGCTTAGTTATCGCGTTCTAATTAGTCGAAAATCTGAAGAAAGCCCATGTCGTCATAGAAACCAATCGATCATTATCCAATCAGAGAAGTCGCGCGAGTTTCGAACTTCTTCTGTTCTTGCGGATTTGTTCGTCGCCTACTGCACGCTATTGTTTTTCGTTTTTTTTTCTCGCAATTTCGTGTGAAACATAGTGAAATTAAGTTGTTGTGCATCGATCTTGTTTTGTTTGGACGTTGAAAACCAGAGCCTGAGAAATCAATCGTTTCGTCCCCGCGTGTCCTGGTCGCGATGAATTGCAGTTTTTTGTTCTGGGCGAGTGTCCGTAGTATTGTTGTTGTTGTTGTTTTTGCCATTGGAATGTATCCGCGCCGCCAAGTGAATTATTGAAAATTGAATGCAATTACAGTGGCCGCCCGGAAATTGTGCCACGAATAGTGTACGAATCTGAATGAAAAGCATTTGTTAAGTGATTATCTCGTGTAAATGAAATTGTGTGCAATTGAGTTCGAGAGATTTTTATTCAGCCAAGGAAGGCTTTACGTACTGAGCTCGTTAGTTTCTTCGATCATGGGGATTCGTTCTAGTGTTGCGAGCTGGGTGATAAATACGGCGAAGACAGTAGCTGTTTGAATAAGGTTCGTAGACGCTTGATTCGTAAATTGTTTCGAATTGGACAATTATAGAAGCGACTGTGATTTGTTTCTTGATGTGATGGAATTTCTCGGTAGGACTGGTTCCCACGATAAATTTTCATGTTACTTGAATCGAGCAGGTGTTTGTAATATGTACAATTTAATGATTTCGTGAGTTACATATTTCACGAATTTCGATTAAATAAATAAATTCAATTTTCTTCAAGTCTCAAAACGATTCTACGGATGAGAAACGTTGATTGAGGAAAAACAAAACTCGAGTATGAAAATCGAAATTGTATGCCTTCTGAATTCGTCTGAATTTGTTTATGTTAAAAAATCGGGGCAAAACAAATATATCTGAAAAATTCAATATCTTGAAAGTAATTTGGGCATAAATTTGTAGATTTCAAACTCGATAAGCGGTTTTTGCCATGATTTGACTGAAAATATATTTGTTTTTGGTATAAATTTCAATGCGATATTCTTCGCTAGTTTAAGAACTTCACGTCGATACAAGATTTCGAATTATCTAAATGTTCAACACTTCGAAACATCTTTTTGAATAATATTGTTCTCAAATAGGGTTTTGCGTTCTGAAGATATTGAAAAAAGTAGTAGCAGAGATAAAAAAAAGTCGATTTTATTAGAATTTGGCTTAGTTTTGCTGTTACAATATTGTGGCCGTATTCATAAGCTAATGACTAATATGATTTCAGATTCTCGAAAATTAGCTTTAAATTTGAAGTACATACAGTGGGTAAAAAAGTTAAGGCACGAACTATTAGTATGAATAAAAAACCTATTTTTAATACGACTTTAATAATAAATGATGATGTTTTCGCATTTAATTAAAAATTTTGCATGTTTACTTTAAGACCAATAACATTTTTCACTGAAGTACCAAAATAGCGCAGTTTTATCTGAAATTATTTGTAATTCCTGGAAAAAAATACCGTTAAATGAACATACTTAAAATCATGAACATATGATATTTCTATTCAGTCTAGCTTGAAAAGTGTTTTGAAAAAGTTATTTTACTGAGGGTGTTGTTAAAAATGAGTGTGAAAAGGAAATGAAGGGCATGAAGGGCAACATGAATGGCGTATTCTAAGATTGGAATACTAAGTAATGGGAAAATCAAGCTATACAGTGAGAAATGTAATAACAAAATATAAATCAACCAAATCGTTTGAAACAAAGCATCGGTCAGAAGAGACTAAAATCTTATCTGAGCAAAAAAAAAAAACGGGGGATTATCAGAAAAATTGAGAAAAACCCTAAACTAAGTGTCCCAGTTTTACAAATTAAGGTGAAAAAACGAGTTGAAACTCAAACTATTCGAAATGTAATAAAGAAAGCGGGTTTTAAGAGCAAAATGTGCCTAAGTAAACCTTATATTAGTACAAAAAATGAAATTGTTAAATTACGTTAAATAACGAGTTCGTAAAAAAGCCAAAATCATTCTGGAAGTCCATAATTTATGTTGATGAAGTAAAAATTAATGTTTTTGGATCTGATGGACGGCGATATGCTCGGCGAAAGCCTAATACAGAGTTTTGGAGGAATCATACTACTCCCACTGTTAAACACAGCGGAGAGAATATTTTGCTATGGAACTGTATGGGGCCATCTGGTCCTGAAAATATAGATTTTGTGAACGGTACGATGGATCAAACCTGTTGCCTGGGTATTCTTAAAAGAAATATTAAACAAAATTGCTGAAAAATTAGGCAGTTTATACAACTTTGGCCTGTATCAGGACAACGATCCGAAGCACAATTCGGAGCAATGTCGGCTTTGGGCTATTTGTAACTGTCCAAATGCTATTAAAACCCCCCTCAGTCAACGAACTTAAACCCGATCGAGCATTTACGGCATCATCTCAAAACTAGAGTAGCATTTCGTAAGGTGAAGTGTAACAAAGGGCTCCAAGATGTCATTATTGATGAAGGGACCAAAATTTCACCCAGTATTTGTAAAAAAAAAATTGCGAAAAAAATGCCGAAACGACTGCGAGAAGTGGTAAAAATGCATGGAATAGCCACAAAAGCGCTATGTAAGCTATTTTTTTTTAAATTGATCACTTTAACACAATTGAAATAATTTCAGATAAAATTGCGCTGTGCCTTAACTTTTTTTGTGCTATTTTGGCACTTCACTGAAAAATGTTACGTTAATGTTGTGGAATTTGCTTTGTTACCGGTTTCTTAAAGAAAACATGCAACACTTTTAATTAAATGCAAAAACACAATCATGTATTATTAAAGTCGCATTAAAAATAGGTTTTTTTTTTCTTACTAAGTGTTCGTGCCTTAACTTTTTTTTGCCCACTGTACATACCCTAGCACGTATCTTTTTTTTTCAAATTTTCTTTATGTGGAAAATACGTATTGATCCCTTTCGGTACATCTACCTTTTTCTTGAGATAAATGTTGTACCTACGTACATTAATGTAAATTTTAATTTTAAGGAACTTTCAATTCTTCTTAATATCGATACATTCAAAGAACTATGGTCTAGATTAGATGTGACAACGTAAAATTTTGCTGATAATTTTGAGGGGATTTCTTCAAACTATCAGCTCAATGGAATGTATTTGTTTTGTCAATAAAGATTTCAAATTCAATAAATAATTAGGATATTGTAAAAAAAATGGTATTTCTTGTGGATCATTGAATTCCTAGATCTAGATAAACTTTGAAGCACTTAAGTTGAATGGCCCTCTGTACAATTCGGCAACTTCTAAGGTTAGGACCTCACGTGATTTTTTCTAAGGCTGCGATGAATCAGATTCTACTATCAGGAAGTCGAAATCATGCTTACCTATGTCGTGATGGAAAATTTCCGAAGTTGATGACCCAAACAGAAAAGAAAATTTGTGAAAAAAGTGGGTCTAAGAAAATTGTCCCGATTTTTGGTGGTCAAAAAAAGAGTCAGGCTGGATCCTTTTATAATTCATAAAATTAAGAACGATTACAAAATAAAGGGCATAAATGATGCGACGAGTGAGTTTCAATAAGACTAGTTTATTTAAATGAGGCAGAAGCAGCGAATATATTCATTCAAGGCTTCAAAAATTTTATATAACTTGAAGATTTTAATGCCGAAAAGTTTTATTTGAAATTATTAAAGGTATTCTTTTTATACACATTAGTATTAATCAATTAATCCACGCAAAATACATGGCGGAAACATTAAGAAGCACAGTATTGTGGATGTTTATAGAATTTTTCGTAAAACTCCGTATTGATTTGGTAAAAGCTAAAATTTTCTTATTCTTTCTAGTAAAATTTGTATGAGAGTTGACTTTTTACCCGAATCTCCATCATTGGCTTCAGGATGGAGACAGTTTAGCGGTCTTAATTCCGACTAATCCGATAAAATTATTTTTTGAAGGGGATTAGTTTCCAGATTGTCACAAATTAGATTTTCTTAAAATTAAAGCTAAATAATTTCATTCAAAGACGTAAACAAAGTTATAACTGTGGAAGTCTACTGTGTTTCGCAAACACTTGCAAAAGTACAACAAAAATAAATGCATTAAATGATTCTCCACGATTTATTGTATTTTGACGAAAACTATAGACCATAATGCGAGTATAAAAGAATGATCGAAATGGATTCTTGAAAAAGACACGTTTGGAGTAGCAGCAAAGTTTCATATTTCTGCTGGATTAGATAATAACAAAAAATAAAAGAACGGCAGTAACAAAAAATAAATACTAGGTATATGGGGCATTTCACGTGAAGCGTGCAACGAAAAAAATCGAGGTTCTGGATTTCGTTCATACTGTGCATAATGGTACTTCTAGAAGATATGAACGTGGATGCACAAGTTTTTGTTTCTATGAGTTATGGGCTTCTGAATAATTGACGAAATTGATGAAAGGTTTTTTTGGAAGCGGATTCTGAGATTCAAAACAAAATCTAAACAACAATAAACATACTGATTGGTATAGAAAATTAGCTGTCATTTCCTTTACGAGACATCGTAAACATGTCGAAAGTGACAAAAAACAATGATATCGAAAAGCGATTAGTAACGCCATCTTTTAGCTTGTCCGCTTCACGTGGAATACCCCATATAGTATTCATAAAGCCGATCATATTTACCGTTATTACCTAAAACCATAGAGCCTAAAACCAAGAGGGATAGTATAAGAAACCGCAACAGAGATGTGAACTGTAATTTCACTAAGACTACTTGCAGAAATTCGGCTGTGGAGCAAATTATCATTCCGAATAAACTGATTGTCGCAAAATGTGCAATGAAAGTAAAAGTATGAGAAACTGAAAAACTTCCATCAAATATTATTAAAGAACACATTAATATGTAGGGTAGTTGGGATATATGCACATATGTATATATATGCAGGGTGATTCAGATTCAAGTAGCCTTGGGGTATACCACGTGATTTCTTGAGGTGAGCTGATAAAAAAATTGTTCCACATACCCCCGAAATCAAGTGTCCCAAGATCCCCCCTCAAATCAAGTGTCCCAAGATCTCTAGGAAATAGTCACAACGCAATTTCCACCAAATCGGGATGAAAGCTTGCCAGTAATACAAGTAGATCCTTAAAACGTGCGGCAGTAAGCAGAGAAGAAGTATTTGCAGAAGTACGAAGAATCGGTGATAATAAAACGCCCGGATTAGCTGCGATGCCAAATAAAGTACTTAAGCTGGCGGTAAAGGGGATGCCAAAAGTCTTTGATAATTTTTTCCCAAGCAGTGAAAGCAACAAAAATGGTTCTCTTGCCCAAGCATGATAAACCTATTGGAGAACCATAATCTTATAGGCCAACATGCCTGCTAAATACGATGGGGAAAGTTTTCAAGCAGGTCATATATGAGCGACTGCTGTTGGAAATCAAAAGCAAAAAAGACTCTCGCGATTCGGTTTTCGAAAAGAGCGGTCAACTGTGGACGCAGTCAGAATGATGTTGGAGTTAGCAATGAACGCCAAAGATAAAGGAGACTGCTGCGTTGTGGTCATTTCAACTTCGGGAGGTGGAGTTGTAACATACGCGCGCCGGCCGATAATGGAATGACACGCTATTTAACATATATAATCCTCGACTACTTCAGGGTAAGAACCTTATGCCACGAAGGAATAACACTTTATCTCGTAACGGCGGGAATACCACAGGGATCTGTCCATGGTCCATGCTTTGGAACATAATGTACGATGGTATACTAAGGCTACGTGTACCCACAAATATGGTTGTGGTAGGCTTCGCCGACGATATTGGCATCGTAATTCCAGCCCGTGGTATCGAAGAAGTCGAAATTTATGCAAGCGAAGTCATGGCTTGGTTGTGCTGGTCTTAAACTAGCCGATCATACGACGGAAATGGTGCTACAAAAACGAAGCACGAACAATAAGCACGCGAGAGATTCAAAGACGAGTGTCATCTATGCGCTCATAGCAGAGTAGTTGGGAGGTGACGCAAAACGGGCGTTGGACGCCAAAATCGATACCTAACGTTGTGCGATATGTTTCAAGGAACTACGGAGAAACGAGCTATGGCCTAACCCAATTTTTGAGCGGACATGGTGGGTATCGTTACTATGTGTATCGTTTTGGACACAACAGCGAACTGTCCAGTCTGTAAAAATGCACGTGAGGATGCGGAACACGTCATGTTCAGTATTCCGCGCTTTAAAGCATACAGAAGTAGCCTAGAGACAGTACCAGGCACAAGACTATCAGCGGAAAACATCGTAACAAACAACGTGGAATGCCGTGATGCGGAACGGGACAGGAAGAAAGAAGAAGCAAGGATGTCTAGAAGGAACTAAAGGCTGATCCACCTCCACGAAGTAATGCTGTGTATGCAGTCCCGTGGGGAGTGTGGAAGCAGAAGGAGGTAGTTTTAAGTCGGTAAAAATTTGGCATGTTCCAGGGCAGAAGCTATGAAATATCTATCTCCGATTTGATTTAAGGCCGGCGATACATGTAAACGACTGAATTTAGACCGTTTTTCAAAGGCTTATTTAAAATAGAAGGAATAAATGAATCGTTTTGAAAGTGATCATGTTTATTCATTACATATTAAAATACAAGAATCTGATTTAATTTAATTTTTTTTTTTTTTTAAATTTGGCATTAGTAAGGTTCAACTAGAAGCTTATACTATGGAGAAAACATGTGCCAAGTTTCATAAGAATCGGTTGAGAACTTTTGGATTTATTTTGCCCGCCAATTTAAAAAGAGTCGTTTCGAAAAAAATTTGTAGTTTTGACACACAGAAACTCTATGATTACAGCGAATTACCAACTAATCAGCGAATCCACGCCCATACAGAAGTTCTTCAGTACGTTTATTTTTTAGATGTTTATTTAACTATATATGATAAAGATACTCGAATTTTTTAAAAATTTTACATGTATCGCCGGCCTTAATTGACAGTTGGTGCTCGTGTCACGGCCTTGCTTCGATCGACGGGAAAAGACAAATGGAAGTACTAGTAATATATAAGAGTAATCATAGACAAAAAACTTCTCTGGCAAAGCACACGGAAATGAAGCCTAAAAGTGCTCGTAATACTTTTGGGCAGTGAATAGTAGAAGATTAAGAGGAATAGGCGATAGAAGATTAAGAAGAATAAGTTTATGTGAAAAATTTTCGCAGAGGGAGCAATAAAACAATACGAAGGAACTGCATTCTGGGAAATAACTTATATGAAAAACAAAACAAATTTGTTGTGTGAGTAAAATTAAATTTAAAATAATTTTAGTAAGTTCTTTGTGCGATTTCATTTTATTTGCATGAGTTTGCAACGAAATAGCAAGAATTTCGCAGTGCAAAGCCCATTTAATTCAATTTGCTTGAACCTATTTTTAATCTATCTTCAGCCACTGCTAGCCAATAAACATTCTTATGCAATCGATGCGAAAATATATGGTCTGCATGACTTACCCTGACAAACTTCTTACCCAATCCGGTTAATCCGAAACGAATGCAATTTTTCCAAGGCAAATATTCTGACGTTATGCAATATTGATGCTGACTTAATGCGATCATTTCCGAATATTACAAGTAATCGCCGGATTCACGGTGAATACATTGACTGCACTTTGTTTGTTCAGTGATTAACATACTGAAAAAAAAAGAAGAAGAAAAACTAATAACAGATAAAAATTTATCCATTCGAATGTTATTCGAATTTTTTTAATGGTTTTAATGCAAATTTTTCGAGAATAATTTAATATGTGTTGGTTATATGTTCGAGGTTTTTGCACTATAATCGTGCTGCTTTGTAATGTGAAAATTGTGTAGGCAACTCTGCTCCAAAAATGCTGCAATGATACTGGATTGCATATGAATTTCTAAAGAAATTTTTGAAGCGTTTACGCACGTGCTTGGATTCATTTGGACATTCACAATCGCATTAAAATACCATTAAAATTTCTTTGATATTAAAATTCAGTCAAATACAGTTCCATAGTGATTTACAATACCACTATAAAATTATATGGCTGTTAGTAAATGGACTTTTACAAATCGACACATTTACCGTCTTCTTTCATGAAAAATTATCTTTCGCAACACCTCCACACACTTGTCAGTAGTGCAATCTGTTCACCGCAAGCACATTTCGAATTCTTTCAGTTCTATTCAATTCCATTCCAAATACTTAATGACACCCACTCATACACACAAACACACATTAACAAGTCGTCGTTTGCATTCCACCCACACAAATCATGCAAAATACCATCGTCACTGAATTTTCGAGTTTAATTTTTTATCTTTTGTATTATTACACATTATACTCATTCGAAACTGACTATGCTTACCATTTTTATCAGCGAGAATTTTTATTCATTTCGAAGATGATCCGTTGAATAGTTTACGGTCCATCGTGGAATGGTTGATTGCTGGATGGATTGCTTGTCGATGATGTGGATTTTTCATTTTTTTTTTTTTTTGTTTTTTGTTTTGATTGGGGATTTTGGGTTATTGACCAAACAGAAATATTTAATTTTTCAACCGAATGATACGAATCAGTTTGATTGATAGGATTTAGAAGTGGTTGATATTAAAAAAAGTGCGTTGAAAATCAAATGTTTTATCAAATTGCATAGCCTACTTTTCCGGAAGGAAAAAAATTGGGGGTAAATATGAGGTACATACCTACTTTACTTTGATGTTTTTTATTTTATTTTTTGAAAGGAATAATTTGGGGGTAAAGATTCGTATTTTATTTTAGTGTTTTTACTTTTTTTTTACTTTCGCAAAGTGACGGTAAACGTATTTTTTTTTATTCTCCGACAGCTTCGAAAATTACAGGAACTGGAAATTTACAAGGTTGCCATCCGCAAAAACTTCAGAATTTGGAAAAATTAAAATATTGGTAGCTTATTTTTATTCTAGGTTGTTTATCATATGCAAATTTAAAATTAGCATGATTTAGTGTAGGTTCGGTTAGGTAAGGCTGAAGTTGATGCCGATCGACAGAGGCCTGCCGGCAGACGCACTTAAGTACAAAAGAGGCTCATTGTGATGCCACAATAGTTTCTGATTCTCTCCTATTCACTGAAGTCAGAAAACCACCTGCTGCCGTTAAAAAACCGCACTATGCCCTTTAAATTAACCATGTCAGATTAAGAAAAAAAGGTGCACCAAGTGCCGCCATCCTTCTCGCCAAGGTCAGACACTGGCACATGAGATGGCGGACGGATTCCTTCTTGACCTCAGAGCCACAGCTCTGACAGAAGATGTTGAAACCTGAGCCCAATCGTTGCGCATGCCGCCCTATGAAACAATGACTCGTAAGAACGCCCGCAGCACAACGCAGAGCGCTTCAAGTTACGCCTAATAGCTACCTAGTGCAATGCGCATCCATGGAGACCCAGCACTGCCTTGTTATCGCACAGAATAATTCTTTCGCTCAGGGATTCCTAGCGTCCCCAAGGTATTTCTGCCTGATGGCCAATTTGGCCGATGTCATCGGTATTCCTATTGAGGAGGAACGTAAGGCCTCCCGGTAGCAAGGTACCAAACCTCGCTAGTTCATCGGTCTTACAGTTGCCCTGAAAACCCCTTTGTCCACGTACCCGAATCAATTGTAATGCCGAATGTCTCGACATCTTCCTACGAAACAAACGGCGTTCAGCCACTATTGTGGATACTGTAGAAGGACCAGCAAGGGACTTAATAGCCGCTTGGCTATCTGTGAAAATACCAATATTGACTCCAAATATTCGATTACATAGCAGCCGGTCAATTGCCTGAAAACCTGAAAAGCCGCAACCTCCGCCTGCCAGACACTACAATAGTCTGATAGACGGATGGACAGCTTGAGATTCACATTAGATTTACACATGGATAAGCACACTTTCGAAAGAGACACCATCACGCCATTTGTCCCTACCAGAAATGGGAGCTGCGAACTCCAAATCTAGTAGACAGTGCGGAGCGATGTGTTTAACACACGCTGGAGCGGAAACTCCCTCAACCAAGATCATCGCATCACCGAACTCTGTTCTCTTCCATTCTGAGATACAATTCAGTCTCATAGCGGCAAAATTAGCTTGCTGTCAGATCAGTAAATTGGATGGTAGCTAATTAAGTAACACGAAAAGTGCTTTATAAGGGGTGGTGCCGATTGCTCCAGGTACCAGTAGTGCAACTAACCTCCGCATTCTGTCAAGCTGCCGTTTCCAGGTAACCTTAAAAGCAACCTGCCACCAGAATGTCACCCCAAACAATCGAATCGGCGCAACCACAACGATGTAACGACAAGCAACAGTACAAAGCCCCAATGCCCAATTCAGCCCTATGGCTCTTTTGTAGCAGTAAAGTACACTGAAAGCTTTCCGCGCTCTTTCTGCCATATTATAACTCCATAGTAACTTGGAGTCGATGATGAGCCTTAAACATTTGACGCAGGTCAATGGAGAACCCGTTTAATTTCGGTAAATCAAAACGAGGAACTCTATACTTCCTTGTAAACAGTCCTAACTCCGTTTAAATAGGATCATTCAAGTCGCACTCGCGGCTTCAACGTGAAAATATGTCAAGAGCGTGATTTAACCTCTCCGATAGCGTAGATAAATACTTTCTCGACACTGCTAAAGCTATGTCCTCCGCATAAGCAATCACTTTGCAGCCGGCACGGTCCATCCTCATTAGGAGAGTATTCACCGTGATGTTCCATTGCAGGCAAGAGAGGACTCTACCCTGAGGTGTTCCTGTGCTGAGTCCTCGTCGTACGCGAGCATTCCCAAAGGAAGAAACTACCACTCTTTTCTTAAGAAGCTGCATGATAAAAGCAATCAGCCGCTAATCCACTTGCAGCACCGAAAGTGCTTCAACAATTGCATCGGACTTTACGTTGTTGAAGGCCCCCCCTGGATGCCCAAGACAGCGGCAAGCGTATATTCCTTAAGAGCAAGATATTTCTCGATTTTCTCAATGAGGACGTGAAGACCATTTTCGACAGACTTACTTATTAATTAATTTATTTATTTATTAATGATCCTTTCTAGGATCTGAAACTGGACAGAGTTGAAGCATATTGGACGATATTCTTTTGGCTTAACACGCGAGACTTTTTCCGCTTTAGGGATAAACACAACTCCAGTTTCCCGCCAGCTACTTAATGGGAATATGCGAAAAGCATAGGCAAGCGTTATACATCTCTCTGGGCCATAGTAACGATACTTGCATGGACTGCTAGATATCAGCCACAAGTACGCCATCAGGGCTCGAAGATTTAAACGCCTCAAATGTGCTAATAGCCCAACTCATTTGAGAATTGGATGTCCTAAACTAAAGTGTTGAGCTGGCAGCTTCTATAGGACAATAATTGCCAGGCAAATGTGCGTCCATGAGAACGTTTACACAGTATCTACGCTCGAACTAATCGAAATGTCCTCAGGGTTCATGATGCACCCCATAGCCTTCGATGTCTTGCTTAAAATCTTACGAAGAGACTCTGAGACTCTACGTTACCACAGAAAGATCTCCATAAGGCCCTCTTTGCCTTGCGTACGGCTTACTTAAAAGGCCTCAGCTTCGTTTTATACAGCGACCAGTCATTTCGAGCCTTTTCGAGCTTCGCAGGGTGCTGATCTCTATATTTTTTAGATTACCCTTGGCTATGGGTGGATTACATGCTACCGCAGACGCGGAGTTGAGAGCACTAGTAAAGGTGTCAACGGCCTAATTCAATTCATTGTAGCAGTGAATGCTCCTAGGAGCAGTTTCCATTGAGGATCGGACCAGGGATTGAAATAACTTTCAGTCCGTCCTCTTTCTGTTAATAAAAGCTACTTGCTTAGTGAGCTGTGGCCAGCCAACACTCCTTCAGTCACGGACAAGATGCGAGTGTCACCCACTGACCATAGTTACTTCAAGAAAAATGTTCAGTTTCAGTTGAGAAATGTCGGTTAGCTGCCAGTATTGGCGATGAAAAGGTCGTGGCCAAGGAAGAAATCACCTTGGTCATTTGTGTTGGAGCTGCCCCATACTTCATTATGAGCATTTAAGTCGGTTCCCAGCATAAGAGGCAGGCCGCTTCTCATGGCTAACACCCTTGACTATGTCGCAGAAAGGGCTAGTGCCATGATCGTCTGCCATGTAACAAGAAACAAACCAGCATGATCTTTGATCGAATTTCCCTGCAAAAGCCATGTTCTCCTTTTCACAGAAATTGTGTAGGGCAAGGACTTTAACAGTTTTTTTGAAAAGAATACAGACAGGTAGCTTATGTAAGACATCGCGTGCCATCAGTCTGTATCCATTAGTGCGTAACCAGCAAACCTGATTGTTGGCAACCCATGGTTCTTGGATTAGGATTAGCTCCTGCTCTGTCCTAGACAAATGGAGCAGTATGGCAGCTGATGCTACTTTGGAATAGTAAAGGTTCACTTGAAGTCACCACTATTAAATATTGTTTAGGGTCAGGTCGAGGCCCTCCCCCCTTGGACTTAGAAGCCGCCCAGCCCCCTCTCCTGCATCTAGAGTCATGAGGTTCAGGCAGCCACCCAGCTCTGAGTTAGTTCCGACGCTAATCTCAGCGGCATTGAGTGATTCCACATCCGATTCTTCCTCAGATGTCGTCCTCCGACAGGCGGCTGACCCCTGTCCAAGTGGCTTCCCTGTCGTTTGAGCCACCAATTGATTCATAGTTCTGTGAATGTAAGGCCCCCAAAATTTTAGTTGCCGATGTATCAGGTGAAGTTGTCTTAATGGCTTTCTCGCGAAACTACCAGAATATTGTAAAAATGATATGAAAATGGTACCTCTAGCAGGTATCCTAAAAAAATTTTTAAGGGAGATAATTGACAAACAAGATAAAAGGCACAAAACCAAAAATTGAAGCCTTGATAAACTACAGATTTAAAAAGAAAAAAGAGTAAAAATTGGTCAAGCCAACTCTTCAGGGATGGCTTCAAACATAGGAAGTATTCAAACATAGGAAGTATTTTTTTTAAAAAAGCAGATTATGGTTGAAAAACGTAAAAATCTGCGACAAGTTCGTATTACAGTAACTTAAGGTTAAAAATCTAAAACTGAGGCTACATAGTTTGAATTCCTCCTTCAGACCCTCCTTAAACTAATCTGTCTGTTTGTTTCCTCAATCCATGTTCTTCAGTCCTTCATTTCAGCCTGTCCTTTCATAAGTCGATCTCTTTTCACTTCGTTCTTGAGCTTTTTTAAATCTCCTTTAAGTTTCCCTGCAGCGTTTTGTTTTTCATAGTTTTTTCTTCAGTCCGCCTCTCGAACACTCTTCCACTCACTTCTTTAGTATCTTCTTCAGTCCATTCTGAGGAGAGACTGACCAACGACTGACTTCTTGTAACTGAAGAGCTGAAGATCTGCCTCAGCACCATCTTCAGAAACTGCTTCAAATCTTTTGGTAAACACTTTTTCAGTTCGTTCTGCGAACTTCCCTTTATTCCATTTTTCAATTCCTCTTTGGGTTCCTCCTTCAATTCCCCTTTGGGCTCCTCCTTCAGTTCTTCAAATTTTCCGTTAGTGTTCTACATTTTTAACAAAAGTATTAGCTGGGACCTGTCTTTTCTCAAAAGTGTGAAGAGTCTTTGAGATTTTTGTTGGTATCATATTCATAGTTATGTTAGATATCAGTTTTAAAGAGAATTTCACATTCTAACCTAATCCAGATTTGAACTACTTGTTCCTGCATTCCCATTGAATGCCATCAACAAATAAATTAATTAAAAAAAAAATCGTGACAGCAATATAAAGTTAAACTTTCTAATCGACGAAAAAAAGAAAGAAATTTTTGTATAAATTGCAAGAAACGTTCTGATAACTGTACAAATCAATTCGATTGAGAAAATCAATTTTTCAATAAACCCATTACCGTGAAATATCGCGGATTTTACTACACACAGAAAAAAAACAACTTTCAGCTTTAGTTCAATCTTACATCATTTGCGACCTTAACAATTTCTATGGCTTTCTACTTGTCAACCTGAATCCATCACATAAATCAGTTCAAACGCACAGTCCAGTCGTCTGCCAAACTGACCCTTCGCGACCCCATTTATATTGCGAAACACTCTCTTCTAATAGCTATCCAGCGGTTTCTATTTTCAGTTCAAGACCTGTTGGTCAAAGCCAGCTCTTCTGAATGTAAGAAAAAAAATAACGAAAGAAGATTTTATTCCAGCGCCAGCTCAACTTTTTCTGTTAGCATTACAAGCAGCCTATTATTGAATAGGAAAATTAGCACAAATTCGCATCTGCCAAAAATCCATCTTTCACTGACAACTATACGATTATGATGTGAACAACAACAAAAACAACATAATCAGCTATTTACAAGCAAACCGAACCGGTACGGCGACGAAGCTTACGCCGACGACGACGACGACGGCCTGAGATGATATGATGATACTGGTTTTGGTTTTATTCATAAAAACCATCCGAAAATTGGTCGGAAATGTCTTACACACCAGAGTGAAACACTGATGATCTGAAATTCATATTCATAAATTCAGTTCGCATTAGCATGAAGATTTTTGCACAAAACGCGTTTCAGTCGGGCTGAGATACAATGCCTGCAAGTTTGTGTGTATATCTGAAAGATACTTTTTAGTCTTGTGTAGTGCTGTACAATATGGTTCGATGGTGGCTCTTGGCTGGCTCGTGGTTTGTTGACTTTGTTGTTGTTGTTGTTGCAAAGGTGATGGATACGCGCAAGCCAACAAGTGCTTGAGCTTTGAAAATTGTTGCATGCATTGTTCAGATATCATCGGAATCGGAATGTACTGTACATACGAAGCATATGTGATTTCACTATATGTATTGCGAATTTGTTTGAGTTCGGTGCGTACGTCAAGTGAAACGAATTTCACGTTAAAAATTTTCGTTAAGAAGAAGACGGTTGTGAGCACTAGAGCGCGGTGGTGGAAACGGTAGCGGTGTCAGTAGCGAGGGAGGAATAAAAGTTGCAAATTAAACGGTTACTTCACGGTTTTACGATTGCACTGTGCTATTCTATGCGCAAAGTTGAGAAATCGACGAGCTGGTATAATAGGTTTATTTACCTCTGTGGGGATGATGGTTGAATTAACAGATTTAAAGATGATTCAAGTGGCACGAATTTAGGCGTTAGAGATTTTGAATTTATCGTTAATTGGCTAACGGTATGAAGTTAGAATGGATTGCAGTGAACTTAAATTAATGGACTGTGTCACGCAGGTTTGAGGATCCACACTAATTTTCTTGGCCAAGAGCCTCTGCTATGGAAATTTAAAGCAACCAATATTTTTTCACATCGATTATTTGCCTCGTCTTATAGTTTGCATGGTATAAAGCAATTTCTATGCCATTGAAGTGTAAACTAGACAAATTGCGAAAATCTTAGTTTTCTGCTCGAATTAAAACTTTCATTATGTGCCTATCTAGGAAAAATGACTTTGGTTACCATAGAAAGATCGTATGCCACTCTCTTTTTATAGCTCTTTGTCTCAATCCTCTCGCCAATAATCCTCTTTCTTTCGGGAAGCCCTTTCGCCATCGAATAACCCTCTTCTGTCTAATGACTCTCACACTCGATTAACTTTCACTCTCGAATAACTCTCTTTTATAACTTTCTCTCTTGAGTGAACCTATTCTCTCTAATAACTATATCTTACTTTCCATAATAAATCTCTTTTTCTAATAACTCTTGTTACCATACAAATTTCTCTATTTGATAACTCTTTTTACCATATAATTCTCCCTATTTAATAACTCTTTTTGACTCTGTTAAACGCTTCATCTCTCTGTCAAACGCTTCCTCTCTCTGTCAAACGCTTCTTCTCTCTCTCTCTCTCTCTCTCTCTCTCCTATAACTTTTTTCATGCAACATAATGCTCTCTCTGCAACATAACCCTCTCCTTCCAATATAAACAACTTGTTCAAATATAACTCTCTCTCTCTCTCTGTCTGTCAATCAGCCCAATTCTTATGTACTAATGTACTGAAATTGGATATGCCTTCATTTACTATTATCACTTTTTATTCGAGAAGTATTAAAAAGAATTTATTACTGACACATAAATACAAACTATCATCTCTGAAATAATCTTCCAAAATAAATTGTAAACTAGCGCTATGGAATATTAACTATCGATTTTTTTTTTACGTACCCCCGAATAAATAAAATGCTCGGGGAAAATACTCTTTCCGTCTTCTACTCGAACCATCTTCAGTCCATCAAAAGTCATTGTAAAAAATCAAAAATTTATTTCTGTTAAAACCAAGTCTCGTTGTAGTTCTATAGGAATCACTAACCTCATTGTTCTACGAAACGGTTTAACTGTAAATTAGGATCCCATTACATAAATTTTATGATATATTTTATTCAAATCCGAAATATTTTACTTTTTGTTTATTTGTTACAGTTTTCGTTCTACTGTTTCTTACAGTTCTCATTTATGCTCATATTTCTCTCAGTTCACCTTCTTATCCTTTTTGCATCGTTCTATTTGTTCTCCGTCTCTTCATTGCCTCGCTCCACCTTGATATCGGCTTCAACACTTCAGCTTCTATTTTCCTCCACATTATCCTCTACTTTCCGTCTCGTCATCGTTTTTTCATTATTTTCTTTCTTCTTATCTCGTAACTATCCTTCAGTCATTCACTTAGCGCAATTTTTCTTATTTTTTCTGCCAATTGATTTATTATCATCTTCTATGTTCAGTTTATTCTTCCTATTTTCAATCTTATCTTCTTCTGAATGTTATCTTCCTTTTATATAATTTCTTGCTTTTACCACTTTCTCTAAATTTATTGAATTTTTTACATTATCCTCCTTCCGTCAGTTTTCTGTTATCATCTTCCTGTTTTCATCCTTTTCTCATCATCATCATCTTCTTGTATTCATCCTTTTCCCTTCATTATCTTCCGTCTTCTTCTTTTCTCAAATTTCCCATCCTCTACTTGAAAGTCCCCATTCCTTAACTTTCCGCAACAACTACGTTCTTTACTTCTTTTATTTTCTTGTCTTCCTCCACACATCTTCTCTTATCTCTTTTCTTGTCATTATTTGCTTTTCTTTTCAATACCGTCACCTGGTTGTTCTTCCACGTCTTCTTAGTCTACTCTATACGTAACGTTATCTCCGCTTCGTTTATTTTTCATTATCTCATATTTTTATATATCATTATAATATTTTCGGTGATTTTATTATAATCATTGTTTTGTTTGAACTTTCATAGAATTCACCAAATTTTGTTCTAAACCCCTAACCTGTTCCTAAAATGCATCTTATATAAACCCGTATTTTATTTCCTATTTTATCTTATCTCCTGTATTTTATGTCCTTGCTTTTTTATTTACATGCTTTATTATTTCTTCTTCTTTTTTTTGTTGCTTTATATATATTTCCCTATTTTATATCTTTTCTTATTATAGTCCTTTTTTGCCATCTATTTTGTTTTTCTTTCTTATCTTTTTAACCTCCTTTCTTTTTTATCTCCTCTCTATGCTATCTTCGTTCTTTTTCCCTATTTTGTATTGCTTTTTCTTTTTCTCTATTTTATCACCTTTCCTGTTGATTGCCTTTTCGTTTTTATCGCCTTTACGTTTTAACGCCTTTACATTTCAATGGCTTTCCTTCCTTTCTATCGTCTTTTTTTTATCGCCTTTCCTCTTAATCGCCTTTCTTTATTAACTCCTTTCCGTTTTATCTCTACTTTTTATATCCTTTCCTTTATCTTCTTTCCTTTTTATCCTATCCTTCCTTCTCTTTTATCCTTTTCTATTTTTCTTTTTATCCCTTCTTCCTTCCTTTTTATCCTTTCTTTCCTTTATTTTCTTTCCTTCCTTCTTTTTATTTCTTTTCCTGTATATTCTTTCCTTTTTATTTTCTACCGTTTTGATCATGAATTTATTTTTCATCCATTGCAATTTCTTCTAATGATGCTATCGGCAACAGCTGGAACCAGTAGAATCTATTTTTTACATTATTAAATATTTTATGGTAATTTTCTTCCAAATTTTTTTTTATGCAATATTTCATGTAGTGAATTTCGTTTATTTTATTTATTTTGTTTAGTGAAATCAATAAATAAATAAACTTTATATGTCTACTTGTTATCTACTTCTATTTTTCTTTCACATACATCCTCATTTTGCTATACTGCCCTAGCTTTTCAAACTCTTCCTTTACCTTTCTTTTATTTATTCTTCTCTTTATTCTTCTATTCTATTCATATCTCCTTTTTTCTAATCTTTTTAATTTTTCTATTCTCTATTCTTCTCTCCTTTTTTCTTCTCTACTTTTTACTTATCCTCTTTTTACTTCTCTTCCTTTTTCTTCTTTTCTTTTTTCTTCTCTTCTACCTACTTTATTCTTCATTTCTTTGTAATTACCTTCCTGATTTTTCTCTTTTTTAATTTTTAACTTTAAAATTTTTTATTTTTCCTTCCTAATAATACTCTTTTTAATCATACTCTTCTTCAAAATACTTTTCTTTGTCCGTCGTTTTGTCATAATTATTTTCTTTGTTCTTCTCTTCTTTATTTCCTTATTTTCAAATTTTGCTATTGCACAATATTTTCTTCACTGTTCTTCTTCCCTCATTTTTCTCCTCTTTATTCTTCTATTTCTATATTCGTCTCCCTCTATTCCTCTTCCTCTATTCTTCTCCCTCTATTTTCCTCCCTAATTTTTTTCGCCCTATTATCATCATTTCCTCTTCAACTTCTCTTTTTTCTTCAATTTCAGTTTTCGCTTCAATATTTTTCCACCTCCTATAATTTATTTCTTTTGGTTAATTTTCCCTATTACTCCTTTCTGACATGGTTTTCTGCTTTTTTTTCTATCTTCCGCTATATAAAACACCTTTTCCACTCGCGTTTTCCTTCCATTTTCATGTTTCTTCGCCTTTCTTTCTTTCTTATCATTGTTATTTCTGATTCCTCCTTTACCTTTCCGCCTAACATATATCTACTATATACTACTTGCTCGCTCTCCTTTTCTGCCTCTGCACCTCCTTCCTCTCCACCTTATTCATCTTCGTTTCATTCCACTCCTTGTTACCAGTGCGACTTTTCATCAGTCTTTTTCCTGAATCTCTTCTCTATCCCCCTTCGTTTTTCAACATCTCTTCCTTCCCCTTGTCTTAATATTCTTTCCCTGGTCCTCCTACGCTTCTTATTCTTTCCTTCTCGTGTTTTTTTTCTTTCCCCCCACTGTTTTTACCCTCCCCTGTTTTTTTCTCCCTCCCCTATTTGTTTCTCTCCCTCCCCTGTTTGTTTCCCTCCCTCCCCTGTATGTTTTTCTCTTCCTCCCCTGTTTGTTTTTTCTTTCCCTCCCTTGTTTTTTTTCTTTCCACCACTGCTTCTTTTCTTTCCATCCCTGTTTTTGTTTCTTTCCACTCCTGCTTTTTTCTTCACCTCCCCTGCTTTTGTTCTTCTCCTCCCCTGCTTTTGTTCTTCTCCTCCCCTGCTTTTTTTCTTCCCCCCCCCCCCTTGCTTTTTTCTTTCTCTCCCCTGCATTTTTCCCCTTCCCTTGCTTTATTTTCTTTTCCTCCCCTGCTTTTTCTCTTTCCCTCTCCCGCTTTTTCTCCTTCCCTCCCCTGCTTTTTATAAAAGTTGCCTTGTTGGTGACAAGCTCTTTAATTGTAATCCATTGTAATAAAGCGTGATCACGTTTTTTTTTAATAAATCCAAACAAGTTTATCGAAACATTCCTTGCAAACTTTTTTTCGCCATCGAATATTTCATGCATCTGCCGAAGATTGAAAGAACAAAACGCATAAATAAATGATTCGCGAATCAGAATTCAAAAATCTTTGACAAATTCCATTTGATATGCAAATTCTGCGATAGTGTGAAATGTATTCTTCTTACAATACCAAATGACTCACAACACCCCGAACATCTGTTAGGATTAGTGTCAAAGTATAACGATATCATACAGATTTCAAGCATACATGTATCGCTGAAGAAGATGGTCAACAATAGCGGTTTTAGGTAATAAAATGCGATTTGAATTATTTCGATGGCTGAATGCGATGAATGGCTTTGTAACTTGATCTGAGCGTCGATTTTGGCATTTAGTAATTTTTTTTTTCAAATCTAGATCTATATTTCCATGAGCATGTTTTGAATGTGTTTTTTGCCTTTTCGGTTGCTGAATGAACCCGAAGACTAATCGATCCAAGCAACTGAAACTATTATTCATCATTTTCCATTCTTGTCATTCGAACTACCATCTTCGAAATATCGAATGTGTTGCGTTGGATGCGAAGTAGGTTAAATCGCTGCGGAAGATTGAAAGATGGCCAAAGCACCTTCATTCGATGTTTTTTTTGGGGGATAGGGTCCCGTTTTCGACGGTCCAACGGCGATATGCCTGTAGCTTTGGTCGCAGTTTGACAAGACGTGATTTGTGGAATAGGGTCATCGAGGTGTTTTTCGGTGCTTCATTTTCGACTACTGGGATGCGTTCGGTAGACGGTTTAGGTTTTTTCGATCTGACCAGACAGTATTAGTATTCTGCATGCTGATCGATAGTAAAGGTAAATTAGGCGATTTTACGGGTGATGTTCGGTGCATTGCTCATGTTAAACACACCAATGACATGCTTGTCACGATCGTTTATGGAAATGTGCGAAGGAATGAGAAGATTTTCGATGAGATTTCGGGGTCATCGATGTTTTACTGATGTTGTGTGCAGGATGAGACTAGAATGTGAATGCATTCTTATGGTCTTTTTTTTATATTAGCTTTAAACTCTGTAACCGTGTAACCTATTTACTTTACTCTAAATTCCAGAAAAAAAAATTGACTGCACTAGATTCCATTAAAGCAAATCTTGGCATAAAAGAACTTATCTAGTCCAGAAGCAATCTAAAACGAGTAGCTATCTATCAAATGCAAACGATTTTATTCAATTTGCAAATCAAAAGTGGTCAGCTGTAAAACCACAAACTATCAGTTGGCCCATATTGCAATGCAATTTCTTGTGGGAAATTATCTTGAATTTTCTGTAGCAGTGCAGCTAAATAGCTAAATAACAGTCAGCTGTCCAATTTGAAGTTTAGTGCAGAAGTGTGCTTGGATTTTAACCGTCATCAAAATTAATGAATATGTTTCTTAGCCAATGCATGGGAAACTTGTACATGGAATTTTATTGAAAATTATTGATTCTCTCACAAATGCGAGAAGATATCCATCTTTCGCAGAGCTATATATATCTATTGTCAAATATGGTTGTAAAATTGTAAGCTTTTCATTTCTGTATCAGTCTGAATAATGTTCAGATTGTCCCTAGCTCTGCGATTTCCTGGGTTTAATGTGCCTATTCAGTACTATGTCCTTAAGGATTTCCAGGGCTCTTATGAACCTGGCTACGCTCCCGAGCAGGACTTTCCTAATGTTACAGGCGGAGGGACGAGTTGAGCCAAGAAGTCTAAGTAGGTATTCTATAATCTCCATCGATTCTCCGCATCATATGCAACAGCCGCTCCGGCCCTCACCTATGCCGTGGAGGCACTTCTTGCAAGAAAGATGGCTTCTTAAGGCTCTTTTGCAGAAACTAATTGCTTCTTTTGCTCTTTTTGTATTGAAGCGGAGGTAGTCTTTTGAGTGCTTCAAATCCTCTGGATTAAGCCAGTGCCTGCCAATTTCGTCTCTCTTTGATCGCTAGAGTTTAACATTTCCATTAAATGAATGCTATTCTCCAGGATACTAAGAGTTATACGAGGTGTTCGTGTAATTTCACATTTACATATCCTATTCAGATATAATAACTTGGATTGCTTGCAGTATGATTACAACTGCAGTTAGCGCATTTTCAATCGCTTTATCAGCTTTTGATTAAAATTATTCGGAGGATGTTGAAAATATGTTAATATCGAAAATATTTGCAAGTTATTAGAGCTAAGAACAATATTTGTTGGTTTTTTAAACGTTAAAAGTCTTCCTATCGATAACTGTTAGCTTGTACTTGAACTTAATAAAAATATTTTTTTTTCTTTGCTTATGAAAACTTAGAATGTGATGTTGATAAGGGCCATTTGAAGAGATTGACATGCACATTTTTCTCCAAATATAAATATTTATTCCAGGATAATTAATGTTTTTGTAGCGCACATTTTATCCGTAGTTTATTTAAATTTCGATCAATTTTACTAAATATGTAGGAACTGTTAAATAAAAGATATTGTTTTGTGCCTCATTTTTACCTTAAAATCCGAAAGATGCTAGTGGTCAGTTCTTTGTGTTAAATTATATTGAAATTACTTGATAATATTAGTAAATAAACATTTTGATAAAACATTCAAAAAACAATATTTTTCCAATTCAATTTATATTTCTTTGACTATTTACAGGTGCGTCACGATATTGACAGTTGTTCACATCCATTAAGTGTAAGTTACTTTTAAACTTTCGAACCACAATGAACTGTACTCTACTTTTAAGTACAATTTGCGCATAGATGGAAATAAATTTCATAGAAGCAAATAAATTCAAGAAATCCACATTTATAACTCTACTTTTAAACATTGCATATAATTAGCCATTTATCAGTAATAATCAGTAGCTTTATAGCATCAACATTATTAAAACCAGGACCATGATATTGTACAAAATATCTTCTACGATTTATCTTCTACGATTTATAGAAATTAATCTTAATTAAAGGGCTCTCCTTCATGACAGGAGCCATTAACACTAACACTTCAATCTCCAAAAACAGTGTTGCAACAAAATTTCCACTTGAATCAGCTTAAGTAGGTTTGAATCGCCACATTTTTAATCAAATATCTTCCTTAGCTTGAATAAGATAAGGGAGCGCTATCTTCGCAGGTTCATTATCATTGAGAGCCCTTCTTAGCGTCGACTTAGAAGTCGGCTGAAAACTAACGCGAATGGATATTGTACGTTGAATTCCTTCCAATACTCATGCTACGTAAGTTTAAGAACTGTAATTGCGTAAGCTCATTACCACACCAATGAAGTGCTGAATTAAGTCTCCCTATCTGTGAAAACTGCATAGTATTTGTGGTCCGTAGATGGGCTTGATGAGCAGAATGTGGCCAGACCCTGCAAATAATCTAGTTCGTAAAAGTTTCAAACGGTAGTTTTGAAGTCTGCACATCAAAAGAATGAAGTCTGCACATCAGATGAACGCTTCTGTTAGAAGTAAAAGTTCTTCTTAATATTTGGCGATCTGCTACCATCATTTTTAACATTAGTCTGTGCAATGGCATTTTTCCAGCTTCTTGGAACGTGTCAAGCATTATTCTTATCCGCAAATCTGGTGATCTATACCTAGTCACTAAACATCGCTCTATTTCAATCCTTCCATGTTTTCCTAAAATTTGTGAGAGTCTGGTTTTTTATCGCGTCTATTACACTTTTGCCACGTTTTTACTGCTAAATAGCACGATTTCGTGAAAGACCTCAGTACTTTCACTAACCTTGTAGAGTTTTTCCATTTTGTTGCTTCTGCTTTAGATAGTCACCACCAAGTAGATGCCATGTGCCCTACTGACTTCTCTAAGGCCTTTGACTCGGTAAATCTTTTTAAATTAGAACATTATGGCATATCTGAGCCGCTTTTCTCGTGGGTCTCATCATTTGTATTTAATCGTGCTTGGAATGTCTCTCTCCGTGGCTCCTCGTCCTCTCTTTTTTTCATGCCTACGGCGCACCTCAGGGATCTATTCTCGGACTTTAGCTATTCAATCTTTTCGTCAATGATCTTCATATTGTGTCTGCTTCCACTTGTCTAATGTACGGTAATAACCTGTAAATTTTTCGCATTTTCAATGCTCCTTCCAAACATTTTGCTTTGCAAAACAATTTGTATCGTCTTGTTTCTTGGTGTGATTGTAATTCCTTTACACTATTTGAGGCATGATGTGGATCATTTTACTGACCTCGGTGTCAGCTTCAATCGGAAGCTTAAGTTTGATATCCATATTCGTACTAACACTCGAAAGGCGTGCCGGATCGCTGGTTTTGTTATACATATTTGCCAAAATGCCTTTGACATTTCCACTTGAGTGACCCTTTTTCTTTCCCTTGTTCGTTCTATCTTTGAGTATTGCTCCGTGTGGTGTAGAGTCCTCGTTTCTCTTATTTGTCTGAGGCGGTTGAATCTATCCAAAGAATGTTTACCTGCTCCCTTATTTACAAGTATAACCTACCATAATGTTCTTACAGTGAGCGTTTATCAACCCTTAATATTCCTGAACTTGATCGGTGGAAAACTTACAATGATGAATGTTTGGTTTTTAAAGTTTATTGCGGCTATTTATCTTCAACTTTGGCGTGTTTTTTTTAACAGACCTATCAGGTCAACCTCAATGTTTAGGCACATTTTCCGCGTGCTGATTTTTATTTTCACTCGCCTGCTTTGCCTCTACTGAGGACGCATAATACGCTTCAGCTTGGTTTCCTCCCTCAGTCTACTGAAATTTTCAAGAGTTTAGTTCGTAATGCACTTTTTTCGCCTACTTCATCATATTCATTTATATTTTTAGTTTTCATCGTATTTTATTATATCCGTAATCCAGTTATTCTCAATTTATTAACTTTCATTGTATTCTAATTTTGTACTTATATTCTTATTCTGTATTATAATTTCTACTTAAATCTTTTTTCTATATATTGTTTTTATTCATTTTTTAGCTAGGCATTTTGCCTGTTAAATGATTTTTACTGAATTGAAAGACAATTGAAAGACAATTTAGTATTAAACTCATTTCGCCGAAAATTCAAATATCTTTATAAATAATATATATATATATATATATATATATATTATATATATATATATATATATATATATATATATATATATATATATATATATATGTATATATATATATATATATATATATATATATATATATATATATATATATATATATATATATATATATATATATATGGGTAATTCGATAGAAAATCGACCAATTTTCAGATAATTTTTGAACTCATCTCTTTGGAATTTGGAATTATTTTGTTATCCAAAAGGGCTGGCGAGCTAATTATCGAAAATGAAATATTTTTCGAAATTATGGTATATTTGCGGAAATATGGCCTCTTGAAGTTTTTGAGAAACGTCGATTCGTATTGCATTCAAAAAATTGTATAAAATCTTCTACTTTACGTAGAACCCTCAAATATGGCCTGTGGGAAAGGGTAAGGTGTAGGTATCCTAGAAAAAATAGTGGGAGAAACATCCTGGCCAAAAAGGATAACAAGGATCATTACAGTGTCCTTTATCCTTGAATATTTCAAAATGCACACTTTCGATTTTTTTAAATTTTTTTATATATTGTAAACAGTTATATAAACTACTACAATATCTTTACCCCTTTGGAGGCGGCAGGAACATTGGATCATCGTGGAAATTGCAGAGCGCATTGATATTAATTAAGATTTAACACACATGAATTTTGAAGACAGTGCGGCTACGGCAGATATGTGAAAAAAAATCCTTCAAACCATCGACACTCCTGAAAATTTTTTGCTTTTTGACTCAAACTTCAAATCAATGATAAATTTTAACCTTTTTTCATCATGTCAAATTGAAATTTTCGAAATTTCGATTTGCACAAGAACGGCAACCCATCACCAAATTACCTCTATTTTCTGCACTCGAAACATCTGTTCACGAGAACTGACGGCCGGATAATCCGATCATAATAAAATTTACAGGGCATGTTGGTATTAACTAGGACCAAGTCTGATAGAAGTAATTTTGAAATGCGGGCAACCCTGTGGCAGTGGTACCATCTTGAAAAATTACTGAGAAAAAAAACTGCTTTTTGGCCTATAACTTTCGATTCAGCTATCACATTTTAACAAAATTCACACAATATTTGGACCAGGCTTTAGACAACATTTGGTGAAAATTCGGTTGGAAAATCAGGATTGAGTTGCCAGCTATGATGATTTTTGTCTCCCAAATCTTGCAAATTTGCTTAGCAAAATAAAGTTTTTTTCCCTTTTATTTTTTTCCTGTTCTGCTATGAAATCATATCGAAGTTCATGCAGTAAATGGACCTTAATGTAAACCAAATGTCGTAGGAATTTCGTAAAAAAATCATGAAAGGGCTGCCAGCTATGACCATTTTTGTAATTTTTTGGCATTTCTTTACTAAGCGATTATGTCATTAGATTTGCAAATGGGAATGGTCCTGCAATGAAAATTAACAGCAAATATTAACGTTTTGAAAATTTGAAAAGTTTTGAAGGTGGTAACCCTAAAATTCTTCTCATCCGTATACCTTCCAGCGCAGTAATTCAATCGAAACGAAATTCACAGGGTGGGTTTAACTTAAAGTGAAGCAGATTTGGTATATACGAGTATTTTGCTTGGTTGCTAACACAGGGTAACCAGCATCAGACATTTTTATAAATATTGCACCAACAGATTCTTTAAATTCTGCAATAAAAATTAGGAACCAATTTTTAAATTTTCCGAGTTTAAAAAATTTTTCGGATGGCAGTCTCAAACAACGTTTAACCGCTGAAACTTTCGATGAAATTCTGCGATGAGAACGAAATTCAAAGGATAAGTTGATATTTTTAATTCAATTTAATTTAATTTATTTGCCAAAAAAGACATCATACAAAACAGCAAAAACATTAACAATTTATTATAGAATTCATTATGACAACAACAAATTATATATTCTTCCAACACATTAGAAAACAAAATACATTACAACTTTTATTTTAGTTACTTTAATATATTTTATTTTAATTTAAGCAAGTTTGAAGGGGAAATTAAGTGGGATTAGGATGCTGATAGGGCCTTTGATAAGTTTTTTTTGAAAGTGTATTTAGAGATCCCCGAAGCGTAGTTTCTGTTTATAGAGTTGAATATTCTACAACACCTATTTATGGGCTCGTTATATGCATAGGTAGTGTGATAATTGTACTTCTTGAGCAGAGTTGCATACCTAATGTGTCTTGGTTGGTCATTGAAAATAATTTTGTTGGAGAGAACTTCAACATTGACTGCACCACTTATAATATCAAAGGTTAGGCAAGCGCTTAAAAGTATTCTTCTAGAAGAGAGAGGCATTAAATTAAGAAGGCTCAGTCTAGTTTTGTAAGATGGAAGATGATGTGGAAGTCTTTTGGATCATAGAGGTGTCTCAAAGCGAAAAGTAAAAACTTTTTCTGAATAGATTGCACTCTATCATTATGTAGCTCAAAAACTGGGTTCCATATTATGCAGGCATATTCCAAAAGAAGACGCACCAGAGTAATACATAATGACTTGTTAACCCATATATTCTTGAACTCTTTAGCACGCCTCTTAATGAATCCGAGCTGTTTATTAGCCATGGCAAGGATTTTGTCATAGCGGAGGTTGAAGCGCATCTTGTTGTCCAATACTACCCCGAGATCTATAATATGATCAACCCTATTCAATATGGTGTTGCTAAGGCAGTAAGAATATTTTTTGATCGTATTCTTACGGGAAAAGCTTATTATTACATGGCACTTGTTAATGTTAAGATTCAAATTATTCTCATTGCACCACTGTTCGAGAGATTGAACCTTGGATTGTAGAAAAGTTGCGCCAGATTGCGTGTTTACGCTATGGTAAATTTTTAAATCGTCTGCATAAAAGAAATGGGGTGTACCAAGCAGTGTCTCAGAAAGATCAGAAATGAAGATGTTAAGAAGCAGGGGACATAGATGACTGCCTCGCGGTACTCCAGAAGATGCGGGAACTCTTTTAGATAAGTGGCCCTGGAATTTAACAAGCTGAGTTCGATCGCGAAGATAAGACTGAAGCCAATTAAGAAGGGACCCTGATATACCAAAGTTGCGAAGCTTGTATACTAGAGTTTGATGGTCAATCCGGTCGGAAGCCTTACTAAAGTCCGTATAGACTGCGTCAATTTGACTTCCTTTTTCAATTTCACAGAGCACATCAGAAACCACGATCATGAGATTGGTAGAAGTCGATCTACCCTTACGAAATCTATGATGTGGCTCATTTAGAAGAGGGTCGATTATGCGAGTAAGTTTTTCACAAACTAGCTTCTCAAAAAGTTCGGGGATAACATATAGAAAAGCGATCCCTCGATAATTATCGAGTGATCGTTTATCACCACTTTTGAAAATAGGCGTAAGGTATGAAGATTTCCAGAAAGATGGAAAAACACCTAGGGACAGGGATTTATTGAAAATCATGTGTCAAAGGTCACTTGGTCCGCAAATTGAACGACGAAGAAAGGAGAAACCAAATCAGGGCCTGGTCCTTTGTCGATCTTTAGTTCATGAATAGCTTCAATAACAGCCTCTTGTGTAAGGACAAACCCGTCGATAAGAGGTCTTGCGGTGATTCTAGCAGACATAGTAGAAGTGGAGGTCTTCGGCAAGCAAAAAGTATTTTGAAAATGATCAGCGAAAAAGTTACATATGGCTTGTGGGCAAAAAGAAACCATGTTACCATGGGACATCGAACAAAGATAGCCGATTGTTTTACGTTTCAAGTTGACGAAATTATAAAACTTCCTGGGATCACTAATGATTTTTTTTCCCCATTGAATTAACATAGAACTCATATGCTTCGCGAGATTTGGTAGAAAATTCTTTGGATAGCTGATCGTATAATCTGATTAGACCCTCATTGAGCAAGCTTTCATTTTTAATTGCTTTGGATAATTTATTTCTAAGGCTTCTGAGACGCCTTAAATTGTTGTCGAGCCAAGGCTCTGAGAGTTTGCTTTTTTTCTTCAGGTTCGTATGAGCTTTGTATGGTAAACTTATTGCTGCTTCGTTGGAAAAGTGTTGCCAGCACTTAACATTGTCATCATATCTGTTATAGTTGGGTTTGTTGCTTTGGATAAGGAATGGTTGATATGACACTACAAAAAAGTGTATAACAGCTTTCCACATTTTTTTGTCACTCAAAGACAATTTCTTCGAAAATCAATTTTCTAGCGGTTCTGATGACCTAGACTTTTTTTTAAAAATTCGAAATTCCGTTTTTTAGGACTACTGTCTATTTCAATTTCCGTCTATCGAAAAATGTCATTAAATTAAATGTCTGTATGTTGTTCACTTAATTATTAATCACTTATTTCATCCTTGTATTTTCGGGACTATATCTGCGTCGGTGAACCATAACTGTACTAATTGTAACAAATTATGTCTGAGGCAAACGCATGAACCAGCTATCATTAAACCACACTCATTTGCTATATGAATAAATTCATCACTATTTCGGAATCATTAAAACACACAAAATTGCATTATTGCTCTACGAAAGGCATTCAATCTGTGTATGCACTGTTTTATTGCACCACCACCAACCACTCAATGAAAAACGAAACATACATCATTTTGCAAAACACTCTCAACCTCAGCCAGCGCCATTAAGTCGAGTCGTCATCGTCGTCCGCTGTGCATTGTCTTAGTGAAATTAATTAATCGTAACAAGATCATTAACAAACCGAATCACTGCTCTAAGTGCAGACTGAACAATTAATTCATTGTAACGGCAGGTAAATGGTATCGTATGCGCTTCGTCACTGCATCACTATTAGAACGATTATGCATAGACGAGCACCTTTCACATAATATTCGTTTTGTTTTCATTCGAAGCCCGAAAACTATTTTAATTGCGTCACAAAAATCGTGAGTTATTAGATGGAGTCGCGATGGAGTCGCTATGTATCTTTACGATGGAAAATTGTACGTATGTATTTCTGCAATACCGAAACTACTGTTTTGTAAAAGTTCACCGATGTAACAAATTCGATTCGGTAAATTAAGTTGAAGCAGGGGAGGTTCATGACATAAATAAAAGCGCCAGAAAAAATATCCATTTGTTGAATAGTCCAAGAAGCGCGTTTCAACACGATCACCGAAGCGAATCTGCTATCGATCTGCAGCCAAAAATTCAGTCCGTTATTAGAGTATGGCTTGCACTTTATCAAAAACAAAAGATGTTATTAAGTAATTGGGATTCCATGTGTACACAGCTATTATGGTTGCTCGTGATTTATTTCTTTACTTTCATTGTTGCCAAAAGCCAAATGGCAGTTGGGAGAGGTCAGTTCAAGCCATTAAATGATATTTTTACGAAAGTTATAATTAATCTTGCGAGTGACAGAAAACGATGGATGGCTCGACTGAGTAAATAGCCGCTTGCTAGTCTTAGCTACTGAATTTATCTACGCTAGTGGCGTATAGTAGTTGGCTTGAGATGAGACTTTTCCTTTCGTGCGATCTGCTGGCTAACATCATAAAAACGCACTTACACGCGCGCACGAACATGCGATCGAAGAAGCACCATCATCGTATTATTCAACGCAGAGTTAAAAAAAAATGCATGCATGAAAAGAAGAGTAAATGTAATCAGACAGAAAGTATATCGTGAAAAATTAGTTTTCATGTTTTATGAAAGCAATAGTAGATTGTACATAGTGTCGACTTGGGACGTGTCAAGTGAGAGCCTTGTTAGTAGAAAATGAAAGCGACATAATGTCAAAAAGTTAAAATGATAGATTTATGAGTGCTCCAAAGACGAGAGACGGTAATTTACGAAGAAACCGTTCAGTGAAATTTTGAGCGTGACGACGATTTAGGATTCAGCGTAAAAATATCGCTTTATTTATCAGTGAAAGCAAGCGTTTAACGCTCATGTTTGACACACAAACATTGTTATTTGCATTGAACATTTTACCTGCAGTTTTGCAGTTTACAGATTCCACAGCCCTGATAAAAAGTGCAACCTACCTTTTTGCAATCTTCAGCAATCCGTGCCTTTAGTCCTCTTTTGCAGGAGCATGATATTGGTGCTCGTTGAATTAACATCTTATTAAGAAAATCTGGACGCGCGATTCTGGAACAAGATTACAAATGAGTTTATTGGATTTTTAGTAATGGTCTGGGTCTCTAACCACATAACTTTTTTTTTTTTTAATACTAAATCCCTTTTGACAAGGATTATGTTGGCTTATGAAGATTCGTATCAGCCATCGGTTTACGATAACACCCGTTTATGGTGGGTTTGACCTCAAATTTTTACTCTAGACAACACAAACACATAAGTGACTCAAAACAACGCAACGAACACGAAACCGCAGTTTAAGACACGTTGATACACGTATTATCAATTCCAGAGAAAAATCGTCCTTCGGAGAAAAGCAAATTTCTCAGCAATTTTCCGGCTACAACCTTCCACCACAAGAGCTAACACGCGGATCGCACATAACTTTTCAATTTTTCACTTTTTTATTTTGACATTTGAATTTTTTATTTTGTTACATTTTTACTAATGTTCGAAGAAGAACATTAGTATTAAAATCACTTTGGCCAAAAATTCATATTTCTATATATATATATATATATATATCATCAAAAAATTTCAGTGAAAAAAATCGCAGGAACGCGCCATCTGATTGAGCTGAAATTTTCAGGACACATTGGTGTATATGCAGAATAGTGCCAGGTCTCACAAAAAGTTAATAATCTTTAACCCTTTGGCGCCGGCGGCCATTTTAGTGATATTTTTAATATACCTATTATTCCGTACACAAATAATTTTTGCAAAAATAAAGTTGACGAAATACATTTTGAACGTGTTTTACATGTGAATCGGATAATGTTTTGGAATTTTTTAACCCCATGTGTGCGCGGGGTGCCTAAAAACAGAACGGGAAAACTTGAAAATTTTTAAATTGCGATAACTTTTGACAGAGTTATTCAATCATTACGAAATTTTTAGGACATATTGGTATTATTTAGTTGTTGATTTTTGTAGCTTTTGATGAGCGTGCTGGCAACCCTGTAGCTAGGGCAGGTACTGAAAGTGAAAACCTTCAAATCATCGTCTCTCTTGAAAAACTGCCGTTTCTTCAAAAAAAAGCCACTCATATGTAAATCTTGTGCTTTGTTTACATAAACAAAAAAAAAATTTGATATGGTATAACGGGCACGCCTGGTAACCCTTGCCCAATTTACCTATATTTTTAGCATCAAAAACTTCTGTTCACGGAAACTCACGATCCAATAAGCAGAATTAATTGAAATTTGCAGAATGTATTGGTCCTATATAGGACCAGGTCTGATAGAAGTGATTTTGAAATGCGGGTGATTCTGTGCCAGTGGTGCCATCTTGAAAAATCACTAAAAGAGATAACTGCTTTTAGCCCTATAAATTCTGATTGAATCGTTCGATTTTGACGAAATTCACACAGTAGCCAGATCTTACTTCAAACCACGTTTGGTAGAAATTTGGTTGAAAAATTCGGTTGGAGCTGCCAGCTATGATAATTTTGGTGTCTTAAATTTGGAAGTGAAAACATTCAAACCATCGAATATCCTAAAAAATGTCCGTTTCTACAATAAAACCAATCTGTATACAAATCTTATGCTTAATCTACACAGTCAAAGTAAAACTTTGGAAATTTCATGTCGGACAAGAACGGTAACCCTTTCTCAGTTAACCTATATTTTTAGCTTCAAAAACTTCTGTTCACGGGAACTCACGAATCAATAATCAGATAGAATTGAAATTTACAGAATGCATTGAACTTAAGTAGGGCCAGGTCTGATAGAAGCGATTTTGAATTGTAGGCAACTCTGTTCCAGTGGTGCCATCTTGAAAAATTACAAAGAAAAAAAATGCTTTTTGCCCTATGAAATGTGAATAAGTTACCAGATTTTCATGAAATTGACACAGTAGCTGCACCTTACTCTAAACTCTGTTTGATAGAAATTTGATTGAAAAATTCGATTGGTGCTGCCAGCTATGGTAATTTTTGTGTCTCTTTGTGAAAATTCGCTCAGGAAAATAAAACTTTTTGCCCTATAACTTCCAGTGCAGTCATGAAATCAATACGAATTTCATACAATTAATGGAACCTACTATAAGCATTATTTAGGCCAAATTTGGTTGAAAAGCCACGATGGGGTTGCCAGCTATTGTTGGTCTTGTGTTTGTTTGCAATATATTTATTAAGCGGTTTTGTCGTAGAATTTTCAATTGGCAATGATATTGTAGTGACAATAAATAGCAAATATTAAGCTTTCCATTATTTGAAAAAACTCGCTGCAGGTAATCCTAAATTTCTTTATACTCCTATAACTTCGAATGTAATATAACAACGTGAAGCAGATGTGATATATTTTTGGCTTTGATACTGGCGAAAGGTTGCCAGCACGAGTCGGTTGTGCTACTTTTGTATCAATAAATGCTTACAGTTAGTATTCATACCGGAAACATTTACAATGAAAATAAATAACCGATGTTTCAATTCCTAAAGTTCTGCAAATTTTTCGGATCGCAGCCCCAAACACCAACTTCAGTTACAGTGCTGCAGGCACTGAGCATTTTCTTCATTGATGTTATATGAGATGCTGCTTTCGAAATTTTGTGAAATAAGCAACTGATAATGATTATAATTAACCCGTGTTTTGCTCTCATAAACGTTGAAATTCATGCCAGTGGTAATATCTGAAACCTTCCACCATATGAGTTATAATGCATTCTTGAGACCAAAGTAGAACGTTGCATTTGAAACAGTTTGGCCGTAATAAGCAGCTCATGTGGTGGATTATGCACTCAAAACCTGCACGATTCTTCTACTGTTCTTCGAACATTAGTGTTTCTAGCGGTTCAGGTGCGCTAGAGTTTTTTTTTCTTAGCCTACTTGTTAGTCAAATTTTGGTGTGTGTCCAGTGTTTGTGGAGAGTTGTGGAACGTATGTGAATGGAAGTGTATTTATGAAAGTGCATCCACAATACTATCTTACCAGCGTTTTACGCGTTTTCGCGAGGCGTAGGAGAGTGGTACCTTTGAAGTTCTACCAGCCAAAAGGACATATAGGGAACAGAATCGACTCTAACGTACAGACGTGAGAACAATAGTCAAGCTGCCTGAAGATGAATATCTTCGGTGTTGTGTGGTATTTTGCGTCAGCCCGCCGAAGTTTTGCCATAGTTGCCAAAAATTCAGAGGCAAAGTCGGTTTGACTAATCTTCCAAGGATTTTCTTGAAGAAAATCGCTAGGAAGACGCAGATTTTCTCCGTATAAGAGTTGTCCCGGGTATGTTGAGAATTCTTCTCGGATAAGGGATCTTAAGCCAAGAAGAATTAGTGGAAGTGTTTTAGTCCAGAACGCATCGTTGTGAGTACGATGCCATATTTCTAAGAAACCGTTGGCCTGAGGGTGGTACGCTGTAGTACGATTGCGTTCGAAGCCACAGAGTCGACCAAGCTCAGCATGGAGCGCTGACTCGAATTTTCGGCTAAAGGAATTGTTTCAGGCCAACGCGTGAAACGGTCGATTATGGCGAGACAGTATGCGAGTACCGGTGAATGTGTTAGGGGACCAACTATGTCGATGTGAATTACCTTAAAACGTTCGGAGACCGTAGGAAAGGTCGATACTGGTTTGCTCACATGTCTGATTATCTTGCACTTTTGACAAGATAGACATTCTCGAGCCCAAGTGGCAATGTTTATCAAGGGCCAAAAGAAATTGCTTTTGTGAAGCAAGAATACCAGGGTGAGCTAGGTTTTGTTCCGAATTGAACACTTTTGTCCTGGACGTAAGAGGAATATAAGGTCGAATGGTTGGGCCAGACAATTCACGAAAAATGTCGACGTTGGCGCCAAAGATTGGTTGTTTCTTTAAGATTTTGGAGTCCTCTAGAATCTTCTGAGACTCTACGTCCGATGCTTGGGACGAGGCGATTGCGGCAAAGTCTAGAGTACTGTGAAGAATTATTTCTTCAAGACGAGAAAGTGTGTCTGCAACAACGTTGTTACCACCAGAGACATGCCGAATGTCAGAACTGATTTCACTTATATGACTTAGATGCCTAAGTTGACGAGTAGTGAGCTGTTCTGGCTTTTGTTTGAAAGCAAAAGTCAGTGGTTTGTCGTCGTCTCTGGGCGTCTAAAAAGTGTTGGAAGTTACGAATGCCCTGATAAGCCGCTAAGAGTTCGCAGTCGTATGCACTCTACTTTCTTTGTGCGTCGCTTAGTTTGGCCAAGTAAAAGCCAAGCGTTTGCCAAGAGCCTTGACATTTTTGCTGCAGAGCAGGCCCGATGGCGATATCAAAAGCGTCTATGAATAGACGAAGCTCGACGTTTGAGTCCGTAAAGGACAATAGAGAGGCTTCTGTTAAGCCAGTCTTGACTTGGTCGAAAGCTTTGTGTTGACAGAACTGAACATGCAGCAAAGAACGGAATAAAACGTGTGACAGGAAGAAAATAAAAAAAAACAAATAAAGGTGCAGAAAAAGTAGTCGCAGAGAAAAGGACAGAAAAAAAACGGAATTTTGTAGCATCTTCAATTAACTGAAATTATCTTAAATAATTAAATCAAGATTACTTCAAAATTGACACCAGTCTTTAAGTTGTGTTCAGCGCAACATTTCTACAAAATTCTTTAAAGAATTAATTTGACGTTGTAAATGGCTGAAGACGAAAATTTTTCAACAAGCGAATTACGCCGGTCAAAACGGAAACGCTCTAAGGCTGCCAACAACTTTGCAAGCTGTGCCGCTGATATGAAGAAAGCTGTCCTGTCTGCCAGAATGCAGGCAATATCGAAATGAGTGCAATAAGTGGTTCCATTTTGAATGCGCTGGAGTCTCCCAGTGACATACAAAATTTAGATTGGATGTGCTCTACATGCTCAAATACGCAAAACAATTTGAATTTTTTCAAATAACGACAAACAGGTTTTCTAAAACGAATTTTTTTTTATAAAACGAACAGCCTTTTTTTAACCGTTTTTCTACAACGAATAGTTTTTCTAAAACCAACCACTTTTCTAAAACGAACAGTTTTTCTAAAACGAATAGTTTTTATAAAACCTATCGTTTTTCTAAAACAAATCGTTTTTCGTTTTTCTAAAACGAATCGTTTTTCCTTTTCTCAAACAAAACGTTTTTCTAACACGAATCGTTTTTTTAAAACGAATCTTTTTTTAAAAAACGAATCGGTTTTATAAAACGAATTGCTTTTATAAAACGAACCGTTTTTCATCGTTTTTCGTTTTTTTTTCAACGAACCGTTTTTCGTTTTTTTTAAACGAACCGTTATTTATTATTTTTCGTTTTTTTTTTTTAAAACGAATCGTTGCCCATCGTTTTTTGTTTGTTTTTTAACGAATCGTTTTTCATCGTTTTTCGTTTGTTAAAGCGAACTGTTTGGCTGTGGAAAACTGTTAAGCTGCGGAAAACAGTATTTTCGTACTTGCGAGCATTTTCGTACTTGCAAGTATTTTATTCAATTATTCAAAAAGTTTTTAGGGCCAAAGGAGCTGATATCGGACAAAATCGGCAAATTTTGGGTTAGAGTGATTTGGGACATAACGGGCCAAGACCTAATGCCGTGATACAAACATTTCGGTTTTGTAGGGGAGTAAGGGATTTTTTGGCCATAGTTTGGCAAAAACAACTTTTATGGCGCTCTCGATGATTGAAAGTGGTCGAGAAGTACAATAGTGATATTTTAAGGATGAACAAAATTTTTGGTAGGGAAAATTGGGCAAAAAAATCCAATTTGCCAATTTTTATCTAGCTTAAATTCGGGAACCTTTTTGAGTTGTTTCAGGTTGTTCCATACAAGTCTGAGAAAAAGCGGCCTAGTTTCGAAGATACGGCAAAATGCACAGCCAGAAAAGCCAACTATCGAACCAAAAAAGGATCTGAACGTTTTCCTACTTAGCACTTTTAGTGCTACTTTCAGTTTTTCCGGACGCTTTTCCGGCGGATGCACACGTTAAAAAATCTACGAAATCATATATCCAATCCATTCAAATCTATTCTTCACAAGCGGTTCTACACGCGTACTGTATATACTGGTATGCTTAGTGTAGTTGGTGTGCTTAGTGTGCTTGGCGTGCTGGGTATGCTAAGTGTGCTGGGAGCACAGTGCAGCACACTTAAGTGTGGTGTGCGAAGTGTGCTAGCACAGCAAAGTGTGCTGGTTTTGCCCATCACTACTATGTACTCAAAAATCAATAGTTGTAAAATCAAATCTGGCAAATTGATGTGGATAAATTTGCTAGATATATTCACGAAGGACACGAACCTTCAGGTGGAGATTCGAATTCGACCCCTCTCACAAATACGCTTAGCTATCAACTACCATCATTTTGCCAGCCACCCGAAAACAACCTGTACGAATACAGATTCCACAACACTTCTATGGATATTCGCATAGCTCCACCAGCCATAATAAACAACGTCCTTTTCAAGATATCCGCCGACATCTTCTCGTAACAAACAACAACACTCGTTATTCATGCATTCGACTATGTCAATGAGAGCATAAAACTAATGAGCTAAGTGATAAATTCGTTCCGGTCGCATTCGAGGCTAATGAGTGCACTAAACTGCATTGCAAGGGATTTTGCATTTCATTGCACACATGACTGGTGGAAAAGTGCAAGGTACTCGTCCGCACCCCAGTCACTTGTTGTTACTAGCCGCCCAGCACACTCCCAGAGCAAGCGGCCTGAGGACGAACTAGACAACTCGTGTTCGAGGCGAACTGGACCTGCAGAAGTGTTACTGTTGCATCGGAGCGTAGAACTCGCTGCTTCATCCGCGGTGCCTATCTGCATAAAGTCTTCATAAATGCAAATATGACTGGACTAGTTTTTGTTGCCCATCGAAGCGCAAGTAATTACCGACTGGCTCATGAGACGGTCCGCTGCAGAGCGCCGAGTTGCATTTTTTGCAAAGTGTTGTTTTGCTCTGCTTTTCAATCTATTTAGTAATTCTTTTCGATTTCATGCATATTAGCGCGCTGGCTAGCTGGCTCCTGCAAGTGCTCGTCGCGAATCGGTTTCACTTTAATAAGCATGTAAAATATGTTGAGCACTATTTTGTGCCGATCGAAATGAAATGCGGCACTTTTGCCTTGGTCGACGGATTAAGTAAGATTATGTTGAACATATTTTCTAGTGCTGCGTCAGCATTATGAATGGATTGGAAATGTGTATCTTAGCTTTCTTTACCATGACTTATTATTTTTGTTTGTGAAATATTGATGTGATGGGCATACTGTTTTAAAACCACAAAATTGTGAAAATTTCGCCAATATTCAAACCGAAATCAACTTAAATGGTTTCGAAAATCCAAAAAAAAAAAAGCAATTAATCAATATCTCCATAGATTAATATACTTCAAAACATTCTACGTACACATAATTTCTTTTTCTCGACAACATGGTCACAACATATGTACAAATGTTGTTGTTTCCATTTTGCTTTGCACGTCAATTCAAGGTTTCCCACAAATCAACACGACAACGAAATATGGAAAAGTCTAGAGAAAATGTGAAAACTGGTAGCGCAAAACTAGTCCGAACAAGTGTTTTAAAAATCGAATAAGCAGGTGAAACTAATTTTCAGTGCTAGTGTTTATATTTGCGATGAAACAAATTATGTATAAATTTATGGAAAAATGAAAGTAGTACAATTAATGTATGACATATGGTTGTAGTGCGTAGGACACTGACGTCATTGCTTAGCATATGAAAGTCTCATGAAAATATGTAGTCGATGTGTGTTTCTCACCTGTAACATGTAGGTACATATTTTCCCCTGGCATTTTTCAAGAAGAAAACGACAAATATGGAAAGAATTTTTCATGTTTACTAAACGACTCAAATTTAAATTTTGCTTTCTCTTAGCGCATATTTATTCACATGAACTTTAATGAGCTAAAAGCTTGCTAATAGTTGTGTAAAAGGTATTAGCTGTTGTCAAAGAAGACCCAATTGTTCACCCAGTTTATGATGAACTCTAATATGGGGTGATCTTAACACTTTTCTAGTTAGCGCTACGTTTGAATTGAAAAGTGAAACTGTTGACCTGTAGCGTGTGCGTTGATGCATTATTATAATTAAATGTGGATGCAACGCAATTAAAACCACTTTTACTTAAGGCAGTATTCTGGTCTAGAGGCTCGATTTTGAGGTGATTTTATGGACGCAATAAAGAAAAAACCCAGAAACATTTTTGGTATTTATTTTTTGATCAGTTTTTTACTAACATTTTAAAAGTATAAAAATGTATTCAAAAAATAAAAAAAAACCAAATTGATGTAGATACAGGCCGGTGAATTGAAGGCTCAAAAAAAAAACTTGTCTCATGGCTGACATGATAGGGAAGGTTCCTGGTGGTCTGAAACATACATTTTTGGTGAATTCCGTAAAAGGAAAAATGTAGAACTAGTCTGACGTAGGCGATTTGAAAAAAACTTTTTTTTTCACAAAATGGCGTCCATTAAAAAAAGTCGTTTTTTGCTCATTTTGTCAACTTTGAGAATTTTTTAAAAATACATTAGAACCTCTTTAATCCGAACCTCCGTAATCCGAACGTCCAGTAATCCGAACGCTGCCGCCGCATAAAATATGTACGTATGTATATGAATGCTTCAAATTCTTCCTGAGAATAAAACAGAAATGTTTGTTTACATACATGCATATGCGTCGCAAAAATGCGTACATAATGAGTTAAAAGTATGTAAACAATAATGGATTTCAATCTTCGACTTCTTCGTCGTAAGTCGAGAACTGCCTGTATACAGAATACACTATACACGCGGGAAGTGAGTCAACGACCTCTCCCCTCCCTTCCTATCGACACTACAGATCTTTGTACATGAACCAAGAAGACAAGATCACGACATGCGCATGTCAACACCCTTTTTGTGACGTAAACTGCGCCAGCACGCCCACAAACCATTCCGAAATGACCTGTTTTGTAGGTGAATCAGGGTATTGTTTTTTGGTTGGCTACATTCGGCTAAAGACTTGAAAACATAATCGTCTTTATTTTGTAATTCATTAACGGATTATTTATGACTGCAAAATATCGATAGATTTTTCATTCACGTATTACTGTAAGGAAATACAACACTCACATTTTTCAAAGCATCATTAAAATTACCATACATACTACATTTTGAACAAACCCTATTTTTCACAATATTTCTCCCTATTCGCCACTATATGCTACATCATATATTACAACTTGAACGATGCTAATTTAAATCATTCGCAGAACAAGACGAGTTTGAAATTTGCCATACCATCATCTTCGGATGCATGTATTTTTTCTTTTCACCACATTTTTCTTGGTCCACCGCTCTCTGCTACGTGACGTAAACTGCGCCAGGCGGGATATGCGCATGAACCAAGAAGACAAGATCACGACATGCGCATGTCAACACCCTTTTTGTGACGTAAACTGCGCCAGCACGCCCACAAACCATTCCGAAATGACCTGTTTTGTAGGTGAATCAGGATATTGTTTTGGGGTTGGCTACATTCGGCTAAAGACTTGAAAATATAATCGTCTTTATTTTATAATTCATTAACGGATTATTTATGACTGCGAAATATCGATAGATTTTTCATTCACGTATTACTGTAAGGAAATACAACACTCACATTTTTCAAAGCATCATTAAAATTACCATACATACTACATTTTGTTTATTTGATATATCCTATTTTTCACAATATTTCTCCCTATTCGCCACTATATGCTACATCATATATTACAACTTGAACGACGCTAAATTAAATGATTCGCAGAACAAGACGAGTTTGAAATTTGCCATACCATCATCTTCGGATGCATGTATTTTTTCTTTTCACCACATTTTTCTTGGTCCACCGCTCTCTGCTACGTGACGTAAACTGCGCCAGGCGGGATATGCGCAGAACACGACGAGTTTTGAACTCGCATTGTCGTGATCTCTAGTATTTGGTTCATGGGATATGCGCAGAACATGACGAGTTTTGAACTCGCATTGTCGTGATCTCTAGTATTTGGTTCATGATCTTTGTACATATTTTTATATTGTGCTCAGTCGCACTTTTGCTGTCACTGTGAACGTGTGTTGTTTTTCGGAGCGTGCACGTGTTTATTTTATAACTCTACGGTACAGTTCTTAGTTGAAGATTGCGTATCAGTACGTTACAATGTCGTCACTAAAACGCAAACATAACACTTTAAACATGGAAAAGAAACTAGAAATCATAGAAAGACTTAAGATGAAAATGGTGCATCGTTGGCCAGGAAGTATGGAGTTGGTAAGTCCACAATCACCGATATTAAATCGAAACAAGATGCCATAATGCAGTACGCATGTAGACAGGACAGTAGTGAAGGACCTAAAAACAGGAAAACCTTAAAACCAGCTAATAATATGGCTCTTGAGGATGCGCTGTATTTGTGGTTCACACAAAGAAGGAGCTTGGGTGAACCAATATCAGGTCCACTTCTTTGCGAAAAGGCTCTTGATTTCAATCAGAAACTTAACGGACCTCTTGACTTTAAGGCTAGCAGTGGCTGGCTGAGTAAATTTAAGCAACGGCATGGAATAAGACAACTTGATGTTCAAGGGGAAAGCTTATCTGGTGACGCTGTGGCTTCAGAAGCATTTGTAAAAACATCTAAAGAAACTGTAGTTAATGCAGGATTTTCAAGGGATGATGTTTACAATGCTGACGAGACCGGTGTGAATTGGCGCTTATTGCCGAGAAAATCTCTTGCATCCCGTAATGAAACTCGAGCTCCTGGATACAAAGTAAGCAAGACAGGGTAACGGCTATGGTTTGCTCAAATACAAGTGGCACTCACTCTCTTCCATTGCTGCTGATTGGTAAAAGTAAGAAGCCCCGTTGTTTCAAAAACATAAAATGTCTTCCTGTTTGTACTTACAAAGCACAAAAAAGCTCTTGGATGTCAGCTGATATTTTTCTCGATTGGTATTCAAACACATTCATCCCAGAGGTAAAAAAGTTCAGAGAGGAGAAAGGCAAAACAGGAAAAGCCCTGTTAATAATCGACAATGCCCCCATCCATTCTGACATTGATACACTGAACGCCATTAATGAAGACTTCTCAGTTATTTTCCTTCCTCCAAATGTAATAGCCGTCCTCCATCAGGGAGTCATTGCGAAAACCAAGAGATTGTACAGGAAAGAATTGCTTCGGCGGCTACTTTTAGCAGAGAGAGACGAAGAAAGTGTGATAGCGTTTACAAAAAAAATAAACTTAAAGGACTGTTGCTACATTCTGGTGGATTCGTGGGCAAATGTAACAGGAGAAAATCTGACGAAAGCTTGGAACAAGCTATGGCCTATGCCTGAGAACAATGAAGTCGAAAATTGTAATTGTGGTGAAGAACATAAAGAATCTCAGATTGTCGGAGAAATTGTCGATCTTTGTCAGGCTATTACTGGTTTGAGGAGTGTGACGTAACTGACGCAACAGAGTGGATCAATAGTGACAAGAATGATCCAGGATATCAGATTTATAATGAAGATGAAATTCTTTCCATCGTCACCGAGGAAAACGAATCTAGGGAGAGCAGTGAAGATGAAGAAACTTCTGATTTGTGACCATCCCGTGCCGATGCGTTTAGTTCATTAGAAATGGCAATAAACTGGTACGAAAGGCAACCCGAATGCTGCTTACCGCAATTCGAGCAAAAGCAAATTCGAGACTTAGCAGCCAAAAAACGCACTTCATCATTGGCTCAGAAGAAAATGACAGACTTTTTTAAACTTTAAGACTTTGATTGATTATGTTATTTTATTCAAAATATGTACGTATATATAATTTTACATTATAGTAGTGCATACATTTTTATACTGTAATACTTTTCTACTCTATGGTTATGAAATTTAATTATGTGCATAAAAAATACAGCATTTTACACTGCAATGCATTTCTCTTCTTTCTTTAACACTTATAACCCATTTTAGGCACGTTTTAGCTGTTGTTTTGTGAAAAGCACAATATGTTCTGTAATCCGTACGATTTGATAATTCGAACCCTCCCGGTCCCAATTAGTTCGGATTAAAGAGGTTCTACTGTAGTAGAAAAAAAAAGTTTCAAAAATCCCTACGTCAGACCAAATCTAATAGTGTTAAGAGGGTTTGTGCAAAATTTCACGTAAATTGGTCCATTACAACTAGGTATATCATGTCAATCGTATCGGAAAAAGTAGTTTCGAGAAAAACGCCTTTAAAGCTTGGAGTCTCGTTTCGGGCAGTCTGAGTCGTTTAATGGTATGTTATACTTCGATTTTTTTAATCAGATATCCCCGTCTCGTGCAATGTTCCTTCTTCAACTTCAAAAGCGATATTTTCGGGAGCTCTTTCAGCCATACGAGCAGTTCGAACTTCTTTAGAAGCTTGAGAAACTACGAGTTTCGATGGTGTGTAACAAAAATAACTGTAACTCCGAATAAAATTCGAATCTCCAAAAATCCTTTTAAAAGCTTATTCTTAAAGGTCTAAACTTTGAAAATATGCATACAAAAAAAAATCGATTAGATCAAATTTCTAGACCAGAATACGAAGTTCAATCCTTGTGTTAAGTTCGAAACTAGTTTTTCAGAACAATCTTGCGGGGGGTTGAAAAGAAAAGTGATTAACTTTTGGTACTTAGAATGGTTTTCGCCTCCTTTGTATGTATTGGTCAAATTCAAGTGTTTCGTCATTATCGCTTACGTTGCTGAGCAGGGCGAATATCCTGAATTTGTCAGTATGATGTATTTCAAGCTATTTGGGTCATGTTTTAGAGCCATGGTGAATTTATTGCTCAGTCTAAAAAATTTTGTACTGGACCGATAATTTTCCAGTGGAGGTTCTATACCAACTGAATTGTCGGTGCAAAAAGACGCGATCGTAGAACTGGTGGTGTTTATTCGCCGATCTAGTTCTACTGATTCTCACACTTTTGCTCCTCTCTGGATTCGATTTCTCGTCCGCATGAGCAGTTTAATAATTTTCGATAGTTCATAAGCACTCTCTCGCACTCGCTACCGAAGTTACAGATGTGTTGTCTTCTCTCTCTTGTCTCATGTTAGCTGCCAGAACTTTAACTGTTGTTTAGTAGAGTACTGTATCCATCAAAAAGCGGATTGATCTTGCTGCACAGAGATGCCTAATAAATCAGCAGATAGCAGACAACCTGCAACAATTAAAAGAGACGCAGAAAATCAGGAGCCAGTGAACCGACTGATGGCAGCGAGTACCACTTCTCTATGCACTTCTGTTATGTGCTGACGAAGAATCTCTTCACATCATGGCAGGAAGCACCAATAGTGCGCCAATGGAGAGAAAGAGTCCTGTCCTTCTGACCCTGAAAAATTCAACACTTATGGTCTTGTTGACTAGATCAATTGTCCTCTTTTAGAAAGCAGAAACAAACAAACAAGATGGAGCAAAAAGATAAATCGGCAACTACTTAAGCTACAAACGAACCAAAAACAAATATATGGACGGTGCCAGTCTTAATAAAGCAACCAGCAATGTGGGCTCAACTCGTAAATAGCTAAACATTAGCTACGAGACGGTTAGAATAGTGTGCTTGAAACTCCAGGTTATTTCAAAAAAAAAAATTTTAATTAAAAAACTCACCAGACTACCGACGACAGAGAATACATAAGGTCACACCTATCTAAGGCCCCAAAAAACGAACAAGAACAATCTTAATGACTATATGGACACAGCCCAACTGAAATAAATAAAAAAAGCAAGACTTCTATCCAATTGAGGTGATCTACTTCCGCCAATAATAAAAAGCCCCTTTTCTTACGCTAAAAACGGACACTAATAATATCAAGGCAGTGTGCCGAATGCAGTGTTTCAAAATGGTAGTACAAATATCACAGGACAGAAACTTGTAATGTAATAATTGTTAACAATTGGCTATACAGCTAACAATTGTTACGTCCAGGTCACAGCAGTCCAGTGTGATGGTTTTTCCAGCCACTCGCACTGCACTGCGCACATTGACGCAAAAGCTAAGTGCGTAAACTGCAGCGGAAAACACCCCGCCAGCTATGGAAGATGCCTTGAAAAATATCTACCAAAGATATACACAGCGACTTGGTGGAATTTTACGGGACTCTGCTGCTCCATATTCCACCGTTACACGCTGGGTCACGGAGTTTAATGTGAGAAAAAGATTATTTTGGACAACAATCCAAGTACTCTGAGGCGTAGGAACACCGCGAATGACGTCCAACCACGTCTGTCACTGAAGACAACGTGAAAAAAGTCGAAGATGTCATGTTGGCAGATCGAAAAGTGACTATCAGGCATGTAGCTGAAGTCACGGGGGTCTCGCATAGCACTGTTCAAATAATCCTTGCCAACGGATTACGTCTGAAGAAGATCTCTGCGCATTGGGTACCGAGAATGTTAACCGATGAGCAAAAGAAAAAAGAAGCAGGCATTTCAAGGGTGAATCTTGAAAAGTTCCAAACAGACTAGAAGAAATTTTGTCACGTTTTGTGACCATGGACGAGACCTGGATCCACCATTTTGATCCAGAAACCAAATTGCAATCGATGACCTAGAAGCGACCCTCTTCACCGACGCCGAAGAAATTCAAAGTGTTGAGTGCGACAGGGAAGGTTACAGCATCAGTTTTGTGGGACGCTGAAGGAAATATTATGGTGGAATATTTGGAAAAGGGAGCCACTATATGAGGCTCTTACTACGCAGACCAAATAAGAAGATTGCGGGAAGCTATTAAAGAAACAAGACGTGGCAAACCGCGAACCGGAGTGCTGTTTCATCAAGACAACGCATCGGCTCACAATGTTATAGTTGCGATGGCTGCAATTCAAGAAACAGGATTCGAACTGCTTGAACATCCGCCATATTCTCCAAATCTAGCTCCCAGCGACTTCTGCCTTTTTCCTCGACTCAAGGAACACCTTCAGTGTAAAGGTAATTTTCTAAGTTGACTTGATAAGGTCTATTTTGTAAAAAGGATCCTACGAATTGTATGAATGAGGAATTTATATTTTGGGCTATTTAATTTGACAATGAATCCAGTGTGCCAAACTTTGCCGAATCCTATCGCGACATTAAACATGACTAGCACTGTAGATTTTCTTTTGTTTAGGCCAGTTCTTATGTACTGCACTACTCGAGATAATTGGAGCTCAGTAGAGTGCTGAGCTTTAAAACCAAATTGTTCTAAAATTAAGCAGTTGTTTTGAGTTACAATCTCTTTGAGCCTAGAAAAAAATATGTTCCCTGCCAGTTTGGCAATGGATGGCAATTTCGCGAATAGAATAAGTCTTTGCTGGGCTTAGGGATCACTATAATGCAAGCAAGTTTTCAGTAATTAGGATATTTTTTTTGATGAAAAATGGTGCTAATGGTGTTAATGGTGTCTTCAATATTCAGGGATATATTGTCTGGCAGATGGAATTTAGATACATGGAATTTATTTCGCCCAGGGGATATTCTTTTGTTGAGATTTCTCACCAGGAAACTACTTCATTTAGGGAGATTGGCGGCACAGTGGAGGAAGCTCGTTTGCACTTAAGGGGCAGGATGGTTTCCGACTTAAACAAAAAAAAAATTTTCAATTATTTTTTTATATGAAAGTACAACATCTCAGGAATATCCTTTGAAAATTTCGAGGTGATCGGACTTAAACTCGCAGAGATACCGGTTATTTTATGATCGTGTTCCCAGGTATATTTCCACGAGAAGCCGAAATAGTCTAGCTCTTAACTCCGAACTACATTTTTGAAGTCGGTGCGTAACATAACTCAAAAAGTAATGCACCGATCTCAATTAACTTTGCCGGACATCTTTAATATGATAAATACTCGCGGATGAACGATCGTTTTTTATCAAAAAAACTTTTTTACTATTTTTTACAGGCAATCAAAGGCTGATTTTTTATGTGAAAATGGTACCTCCAAATTAAAAACCGCACCAAAAATCGGAAATCGCATATTTTTCAATATAGTTTCGTTCATCCGCGAAAAAAACAAATATATTAAGTAAATCTCTTCGATTTTTTGATTTCAGATAACACTGTCAGGCCAGGTTTTACGCACCGCACGACGCCTTTTTTTCGAAGCGCCTTTGATCTACTGCCACCACGGGATAAATAATTAATATTTTTTTTCTACAATAATTCCTACATACTCTCAAAATATAGTTCTTTAACGGGTTATAAAAAATTTGTAATTATTTTCGCTCATAGCTGAGAAAAAAATCGCAAGTATCGGCTTTTCTTCGGCCTCGCCCCCTTAAATGACTGTTACTTCCATTCTCATGAGGTCAGAGATAATAATCGGATGATGGTTAACGCGCCTTCTTACGAGAATAGCTGTGTCCTCGCCTCCTCCGTTCAAACTATCAATCCTGTAAATATTATAGTTAGGGATACAGAGCTGATTACCCGGTTGCAAAACGGGTTTCCTAAATTAGCATAATGTCAATTCTGCTATCGTTCAAAAATCGCATTAGTTACCCTTTTTTGCGTGGAATGGAATTGGTATGGAGATACAGTTTTCATGGTTCATTTGCTTGTTTGCAAAACAGCCCTGGACCATTTAGGGAGCAGAGGTTTTCGTGTTCGAACAGTTAGTTGGCTTAGGTGGTTTATTTGCTTTTGGAAGTGGAGAATTTTGGCTGAGTCGGACTATATGCGCAATGGATTTTTTGATGTGTTTGAGGTTTTTCGGGCACCCTCCGTAGCTTGCACGATGCTCACCTCCACAGTTGACGCATTTTGGCTTCTGTTTAGTGCACGATCTATGATTATGATGTCCGCCACACTTGACACATCTAGACTGTACATGACAGTTATTTATATATAATGCCAAATTGTTGGCAATTGTGGCATTACCCTTGGCAGGCTCTAGGTTTTTTTGCCTCAACCTGGCGAATTAAGTAGAAGATGGCCTGGATATTATATATATTTTTTTCCTCCCGAGGGAGGAAAATTTTAAAGAGTTTAGATGGACCTCTTCTGCTATTTAGATAAAAAAATACGATAGAGTAAAGCCTTGTTTCTCGAGGTTCCTTTTGACCTATTCGGGAGTGAGTCCACACAGGCCTCTGAGAAAAATATCGAGTTTTTCCTTTGGCAGGTAGTACGTGTTGTACTGCTACTTGAGGTTTGAAAAATCTTCGTGATCAGCCTGTGTCCATTTGGTTTTTTGGCATAATTTTGATGCCAAGGTACACCCGTTTTGCCGAGATAAAATTGGCATTTCTCTGCTTGAGAACTCGAGCCAGGCCTGTCCACTGTTCAGACTGGCGGGGAATTATTGAAACTGCCTTTGAAATAGTGCCGAAATTTTTTTCTTGAGGAGAACTCTAGGCGTTAAGACTGGGTTGCTTGAATGAAGCTGAATTCGGAGATATTTTAGGATTTTTTTGTCAACGAGATTTTGAGTTTGATGGTGTAAAATCTTCATTTGCCAATGCTTTGGCTTTGAAACTGACAGAAGTCTCTTTTTTATTGCTCAGAACTGTCCGTTTAGGACTAGCTGAGGGGGTTTCGCTGTCTGGTGCTAGGTTTTCTAGCATAACAAAAATTTCTAAAGAGCCGTCTTCAGAGCTGAAGGATTCATCAGATCCTGAAGTGCAGGCTTCTTCAGCATTCGAAGAAGATGCTGTTTTTGATGATGAAGTTTGTAGCCTCGTTCACTTTTCATTTTGGCCTCTGACCTCTCTTGCCGAGCAACGCCACCGTAAGAAGAATTTGTCGTGGCAAAATCTAAAATTATTAATAAATCAACTATTCTACGAATGACTCTAGTAAGAAATTTAAAATACTTTAAAACACTGTCACAGTAGCGTCACCTTTAGAACCCAACCGCTCGTTGCTGTGTATCGCTGCTGATTAATTTTTCGAAGTGTTTTGCTGTCATCGCTATAAAACGGGATGATTCGATGTCCTTGCAATGACTTGTAGAACACGCTGTACTCGATACTTGATTGCCTTCGCTCGGATTAGATTCACAGTCTTTTATTATTATATATACTATTATTATACAACCTACGTTTAAGCCATAAAAACATCGCACGCATAAATATGTAGATATTTTTACAGATCGCTTGTTACGACTCTAAATTTAATATCAATTAAATTAATTTAATCTCAAATTAAATTAAAACTCTAAATTTTATTATCTCTCCATTTCTCAAAGACAAATCATTTCATGGCTACAAAAAAATAATGCCAAAAAGCACCAACAAAAGAAAATAATAAGATCACACACAGCTCGATCTCTCATTTCCCCAACAAAAATCCGGGATCAGAACTGGTAACTATACGCTACATGTATCTAATTGTTTCCAAAGAAAAGGAGATTCCATCTAAGTCATCGACGTTATGGTTCTTGTGTCTTTAATGATTAATCGTAGCGATCAAGTCACATCATCTTTTCAATAAATGTAAAAAAGAAGCAGAAGAAAAACACAAGACAAACTTTTCTTCATCAATCTCTTTAGGTCTTTGAAGAAGTTGCTGTCTTTCCATTGCTCGTATTTCCTTACTGCGTGTTTGTTTTGTTGTTGTTATTGTTGCTCATTTTTCCCTATGATTGTTTGTTTTCTTCATCTTGTTTCGATTTGTTGTTGCTAGTCTTTCATCGGTTTTATTTCAATTTTCATATATTTTTTTGTTCATTTGTTCAACCACGTCTCTTTCACTTTACCATAATTTAGAAATAATGTCACAATGACGATATGAAAAACGTCAATGTCGAGACGGATACGGTAGATATTGGAAACATGGATTGAATATAGTAGAAAAGTGTATATGATCATTTGTGTTACACAAAGTGCGCAAACATGTACGATCAAATGAAAAACGAGATGATGATGATGATAATGCTTTTATGGAGTCAATCGTTTAACACTCGCAACATCGTGAGCAAATAGATATAGCTTCGTGCCGAAAGGAAAACTCGACATATTAACAAATTTTCCGATAAAAGATAAAATTGTAAGCGTGCCAGATACTCCAGTGCAAAGTAAATAATACATATCTTCGAGGTCGGTCCCGTTTCGAACTAATGTTCATAGTGCACGCAAGAAGTCGATTCTGTGGTGCGTTAGAAAATCTCAAAGGCTGTCATATTGTCATAGCGAGGGTTAATAAACCTTTTCCATATATACTCTAGCCGTAGTCATCACGTCTGCTGCATGCCAGATCAATTTAAAATACATATTTGGACAGAGCACGTTCATTTAAAATTCTTACAGACGCATTGGTCAACATTCTTCTTCTTTATGACTCCATCATATTTTCAAGCTTTATTAGAATCATGCGGTTTTTTTTGTTTCTTTTCTGGCTTGTTTCATTGCTTGTTCTCTTTGTTCTGTTTAAGTATGGGCTGCGTTGTCCTAAGATGGGCTGGGATTGGAATGATGCTGTTGTTTATGTCTGATACTTTAATGTGGTCAAGCGAGCAAATATTGTATTTGCAAGTGGCTTTTAATGTATTATGTTATGTTAGTTGGCAATTGTTCAATTTAAAGCCTGCATGAGGTAATATTTAGATTTGTTCTTCAATCTTCAATGTACTGTTTGTTTATTGTTTTAATATATATTATTGCCGTTCGACCTGAATTCTTTTAGTTGGTATGTGTAACTCAAGTTTATGTTTTTCTGCCAAAAAATATATTTTTTTCCGGGGCATTGATAGATAAATGTAATAACTTGTAAATTAAAGAAATAACCTGTAAATTGCAATGAGGATGATGCGATGAACGGGTGTCAAAAAACCTTCATAAAATTTCCTGCAAACAATCCAGGATTATCTGCGATTATCACTCACTAAAAAACATCACCCGCTGTCCAGAAGAGGCCGAGCCTGAAACATTATCGCATTAATTCGACTTCACCGTACAATTAAGGCCTATCAGGTGCCCCCACAACTATTTTCCTTCTGCCAGGAGAAGTCTGTAAAGCGACCCTTTTTTCTTTTCAGCCGCTTTATCTTATTTATTTATTTATTTATTAATGTCCAAACCAACAGAACAAATCCAATTATAGATTAGACGTAACAAAAAAAACAAATATAGATATATAAAAAGAAAAAAGGCACAATAACATGAGAGTTAAAAAAGAAAAAAATCAAATAAAAAAAAAATTAAATTAAATTCAGAAAGGAAAAGTAATCAAAAGCAAAATCGATCGAAAAAAGATACAAACAAAAGACTAAATTATGACATATTTCATGTACCTGACAGAACGTTATTTTTTAAAATATTTTCAAACACAGCTAACGTTCAAGGTAGATGACCAAGGTTAAGGTTATTATGCTGACGAGGCAAACGCAAAAGGAGAGGAAAGAAATAGGTACGGGCAAATGTAACATTAAATTTGAAAAATAATCTATTAGGACGGCCCGATTCTCTAACAGAAAAGTGAATGCTGGGGTCAACCAATATACAACCGTTAAAAAGTTTAAAGAGGAGGCACTCGTCGAGGAACACTCTACGTGACTCAAGGGAAGGAATTTGAAGGATGGAAGGAACTTATAGAACAATAAGGGGGTGAATTTGCGTTGCACGGATTCAACCGCAGCAATCAAATATGCGTAATGTGGACACCAAATTTGGCAACAGTATTCAAGAACACTACGAACGAAGGAAAAAAACAGTTATAGAGAAGTGAAAAGATTAACAAAACGCTTAGAGGATCTGATGATGAAGCCGGAAAAACGAAAAGCCTTGGCAGTGATGTGTAAAATATCACGCCAAGGTCCTTGAAACTAGCAACAGCATTGAAAGGGGAGCCGAGGACAGAGTAGGAGAAGAGAAGAGGGGATGTTTTGTGGGTGAAAGACATTTGATGACACTTCGGATCATTCAAAATGAGATAATTCGCTGTGTACCAGGTAGCCAAAGTACCCAAATCTTTCTGCAACAAGGAACAGTCACTAGCGGATTCAACAACTCTGAAAATTTTGAGATCATCAGCGTACAAAAGACAGGGTGAGTTAAAGAGGGAAGGAAGATTGTTAACAAACAAAAGGAACAATAAAGGACCAAAAATGGATGCTGGCGGAGCTCCTGAGGTAGGAAAAAGGGTGTAGAAGAGCAAGAGCTAACAGTCAAAACACAAGGAGGAGAACCAAGGAAAGAGGACACCAGAGAGACCAAACCCTTATAACTTTGAATGAAGAATAACATGGCTCACAAAATCGAAAGCCTTGGCAAAGTCTATATATAGGACATCTACTTGCTTTTGCTTGTCGATTGCGGAACCAACGGTGTTTGTAAAAGACAATAAGTTTGTAACCGTTGACTTACCTTTAATGAAGCCAGCCAAATCCAGAATCCTATTGTTAGTATTCGATACGTTGTTAAAATGGAAAATAGGGCAAAGAGACATAAAGGGAGAAGTAGCGAGAGAAATATTGCTAGAAGACAAAATATTTGAAAAAGTATCATCCCAAACAAGCGACGGCATATTAAAGGCACACATAAAAGTAAGGAAGCAGAAGGGAAGCGGTTAGTAAAATAGGACGAGAGTTCCGGAAAGAAACGTTCATATATTGTACCAGTACGGGGCTACTACAAGGGATGTAGATTGAGGAAACAAGCAGCACTGCGGATGGTGAAGGAGAAATACGGACAATCACACATTCAACCGGGACGGAGGGAATGAAGTCACTGTAGAGCGTTCCATTCAGAGATTTGTGAATACCAATTAAAACACTAGCTCCTAGTGAAGTATTACACGCAGATCGATTCCGATCTCTACGAAAAACAGTGTGAAGTGGCAAGATTCCATTGCTGTATATATCCCCAGACAACCAGGTCTCTGTAAGACAGACAATGTCATCAGACGCGATTACCAAGGAGATCTTTACACAATTAACCTTGGTCCTCAGACCACGAACGTTCTGGTAATAAATTTTCAGAGGTCGGTTCAAGCTCTGCTTGTTGATGAGTCTAGTTTTGAAAGCTCCGCGATGAATTCGTGCGAAAGTTTTTCCGAGGTCTTGGAATGAACTCTTTAACTTTTTTGCGAGGAGGCCAGAAATTGATTTGGAGAGCCTTTTCCGAGCCAGGAGGCAAAGTGTTTCGAAACGAGGCGATGGTTTGGTTATCCAGATTGTCCTTTGTCAATTTCGCACACGTAAAAAGCGAAGGAACGTGGCCCAGCCTTGCCAATATATATGATTTAATGTCTTCAGCCGTTGTAGAGTATGCGAGCCGCGATACAAATATTTGTAACGGATTTGTAAAGGAACGGTACGGGGAAGATTAGTTACAAGAACACGACCGATGGCTGACTCGCTCTCTTCTTAGCAGTTGCAGATTTAATCGGTGAGCAGGAAAGGACCTCAATATCGTTTGTAGGTACGAGCGGGGACTTTATACGGCTCTCAGGCTGCAGACATTCCTGTGTGCTGAGCCCGGCACATGAAGGCATTAATAGTTGTAATGGCTGCAGCTGAGGCAGCAACTGAGACTTCGATATAGTAGATTGAACCCGCGAACGAGTACGCGTAGTTGTCGAGGAACCAGGTGAGCTCGGTAAAACACAGTCATTATTCCTAAATTTATTTGTCTATAACACGAACCCAAGCGTCCTTTGAATGAAAAATTGCCCCCACAATAATCTCAGACGTCGCAGGGCCGATTGCAAACAAGATCACTTCTCGTTCTCTGCTGAAGCGAAAGCATTTGAAGAAAATGTGCAATGCATCATTGATTTCCTTAATGGAGTGTTTGCGGTATTCGGTCGTGAATTTCTCCATTCTATGAAGCTATTTCCTAAACTAATCATGTCCTGATTGAAATTGGCTTAGATAGAAATTTTATTCACCGTGGTCACGACTAAGCCAAAGTTTTATGACACGGATCAGCCTACTCGTCCATATTCCCGTTGTGCTCATAGCCCAGCGTTCCTCCCGAAGATCAAGCTTTTGCACTCGTGCTTAAATGGTTGTTACCTTTTTGAGTGGCTGAGCTATTCAAAAAACCTCCCTTCGCTCATTTGCCTATGACCAACATGGCGCTTCCTGATAGCGCACAGTAGCTGCTTGCAATTCGTAACTCGCTCTTCTGCATTTAACGTCCGCCATCTTAGCTCGATACTTTTCAAAGTTTAAAGCGGTGGCCCATATCTACGCACCGTACAGCAACATTAAAAGAGCCGCTACCATAAGTAGTTGCCTTTTACTCGCACTAGGGTCGCAGACGTTCGTTATGACCCACCCCAGAAAGATCACAGTCCCCAATGCCCTCTCGCATGCCTGTCGAATGTGTTCTCCGTAAGTCAGCTTTGAGTTAAAAGTCACTCGGAGGTACTTAACAAATTTTTGTGTTTCGACTACTTTGAAGGTAACCATCATGGCTATGAAAGTTGGTATTCTGTTTATCGTCAGTTTTCGTGATTCCTCCCCATTCTATTAATTTGTCTATCAATTTTTGGAATCGTATTAAAACATCCACTACGCGTCGGTTTAACTTAAAAAAACTGATTTTGACCACTTGTCTAATGATTTGTATTCAATTAGTTGGTTTCATTGCTCCCGGGGTCTCGATATTGACTCTGATGTATCTAAATTTTACGATATTCTTACTGAGTTTATCTCAACGTAAACTCCTGTATTCAGTTCTTGTAACCCCCGTGATCCCTCTTGGCTTACTGCGAGGGTAAAGAGTGTCCGCCCTTAGAGATAAAAATTCAGCGCGTTTGAAATTTTTGAATTTTCGGTCTGGTGAAGATTATGCTAACTTCTCCCGTTTACGTTCCTCTGTCAAGAAGGAAATTAGATTAACATTACTCAGCTATTCCTCGTTTGTTGAATCTTCTTTAAACTCGAACAACCCTAAAAATTCTATTCTTGTGTCCGCTCCTTACAAGCTTCCTCCTCTCTTCCTGGCTCCCTAGTGTTTAATGCCTTTACTACTTCCAAAACTCTTGACATTTGCAATCGCTACATTTGCTATGTTTTTTTCTTCTGTTAACACTATCCCATCGATTGCTCCTACATACACCTTTCCCTTTGATTTCCCTGCTAGTATCCGGCCGCTCAGTCGTAACTAACCCCGTTGAAGTTGAATTGCTTTTATCATCACTTGACTCTAACTGTTCCCCGGGGGCGGATGGTATTCCAATTTTTTTCGTAAAAAATCTTGCTTCTTCCGTCCTCTTGGAAGCTCTCTAACATTCTTCCCATTTTTAAGTCGGGTGATCAGAATCTTGCTTCTAATTATCGCAGTATCTCCATTCTTTCTTGCCTTTCCAAAATTTTGGAACGCTTCGTTTTCAATCGTATCTATGGTACCCTCTGCTGTGTCTTTGCAGCGCAACAACATGTCTTTGTAAAAGACCGGTGCACCTCTACGAACCTTGCTGAGTTTACTCATGTAATCGCTTCTGCAATTGACAGCAACAATCAAGTTGATGTCATTCATACTGATTTTGCCAGACTGTTAATCACACGCTGCTTCTTATCAAACTGAAGTATTATGGCATTCGTGAACCTTTGCTTTTCTGGATCTCTTTCTTTTTACTGATCGCACTTGTGTTGTCTCCTTCTTTGGCTTGTCGTTGTCACCTTTCTCCCTTTCTTCTGGTGTTCCTCAAGGTTCCATGTTAGGACCACTTTTGTTCAATCTATTTATCAATGACCTTCCCACGGTTTTTAAGTCTTCATGTCTTCTATATGCATGTTAGGTTAGGCTCAACTGGCTGGCACATGGCCATTCATAGACCCATTTGGTCCGTAGCGATACCAGATAAATAGATCCGGAGAAGGAAAGTTCAGTCCATACGGCCATCGAAAGCCCCGGAGTTTTTTGCGAACTGAAGTATGTCCTTCAGCCTCTGCTCCGCTACATGTGAGAGATCCACTAGCCAGGGTTCACGTTGCCTGGTTTTCCCCAGTGCCGGGCAGTGGCTCAGAAGGTGTTGGATTGCTTCAGAGATTCCCGGCACTTGACACTTCCTACAGGTGTCGCTGGTTAGGAGCCCCATTTTCATGGCATGAGTTGCTACAAGACAGTGGCCAGCTATGACACCGACCAGCCGCCTGCAGTCAGTCCGCGTTAAATTGAGCAGGAAATTAGTCGCTACGTGATTTTATGACACCCCATGATTTTGGTTAGCTTGCAGGTCTGAGTTGCACGCCATCTGCACATCGCACCTTGCATCATATTGGAGGCGATAGAGTATTTGATCGTCTGGATTGGAGTTAAAATATCAACCGATCCTGGCAGGGGAAGGCTAGCTCCGTGCTGGGCTAGTGCATCCGCCCTTTCGTTTCCTTCAATGCCCTTGTGACCAGAAACCCAGAAAATTTGAACTCTACTGTGGTTGCCCAGTCTGTTCAGGGCCTGAATACAGTCCAGTACACATTTCGATTTGTATGTGTAAGACATCAGAGGTTTGACCGCTGCTTGACTGTCTGCAAAGATGTTGATTTCCTCACTTGTGGTATCTCTGGCATGTGCTAGGTCTGCGGCTTTACGTAGCGCAAAAACCACCGTCTGACAAATACTACAGTGGTTAGAAAGCCTGAAGGCTGCTTTAATAGTTGCATCTGCAGAACATGTTGCAACACCCACTCCGGCAGCCGTTTTAGAGCCGTCAGTGTAGATGCTAAGAGTTGCTGCGCCCTTTTGCTGATTCCACTCCTGCCCATTCCCCACAGTCGCTTGATATCCCCGCTCGAAGCACAGAGTGGGGACCAAGTAGTCGGTGCTACCTGCGTACCCCTGCTCAATTCCGCTGTGACCAAAGGATCGTGACTCGAAGTATCCCAATTCCCTAAGCCTCACAGCAGCTTTTGCGGCAGCGCCCCTAACGAAGAGGTCAAGCGGAGGGAGATGAAGCAGGACGTTCAGTGCAGACAAAAGAGTCGAGGCTAAGGCACCTGTGGTACAGAGAGCCGCCAACCGCTGGACTCTGTTCGTCATGCTGGCAAAGGTAGTCTGGCCACCAGACCAAGCATGCAGATAATTTAAAAATTTTCCGGGTGATCAAAAATACTGCTGACTCTCTGCTCCTTCAGGATGATTTGTATGATTTGTATGTATATCCACCCTGTGCGAAGAGTTTCCTCCTCAACTTTTTTGGTGTTAGTCTCTCTCGTCAGCACTAAAGAGCTATGTATGTCAGACAATTAAAGCACCCTCGATTCTATTCTCAAAAAAGCTTTGACAGCAGGTGGTTTCCTTTGTATCTTTGGCTTTCTGAAGAAAGAATTTACATCCTTAATCACTGACACATCACCGTCAATTACTTGACATCGTTGTCCGGATGGACAGTCGCCTTAATGATCTCGTAGTTAACTGTAAAAGAAGGAAGGTGAGGTAAAGATTGGCAAATGCCCTTATGGTAACATCTGCTCAGAGCCACATTAGCGATAATCAGGAGTATAGCTCAACTGTACATATCAAGTCAACTGAATAGCGCAAGTTTCGAATGTACTCTGAGATCTGCCAAGTTGTTAAAGGGACGGAGGCGGCATGATATTTACCTGGAGCTCTTTGCACTCGGATGTCGCTTCGGTGCTACTAGGTTTAAAATTCCCCAACCACCAGCTCCAACGTATCAGTTCGTTTGTCAAAATCTTTGTCCGTATAAAGTATGCCAGGTCGTGCCGTGTTAGGTACATCATATCCGTGTCATAACACTATTCGTGGCGGTGTTGCGTCGCATCAAAGACGATAAGCAAAAGAGACGGTTGAGAAGAAGGGATCGGATGGAATGGACTCTAATTACTCCATTCCTTAAAACAGAATAAAATATAAACTAAAAATGAACCCATAGCTTGACTAACAGATTAATTCCTGTTTTTCGTCCGACCCATTTCTAAAATTTGAGGAAAAATATATTCTGGTACTTATCACAGCAAACTTCCTCATCAGAGCTCTTACTATCCAAGACTAGTTGTGAAGATCTGTAATCTATCACCAATTCTTTTGGAAAAATCCAAAGTCAAACAACAAGTTCAAGGTAAAAATCGTTGACATACTCTAAATATGAAACCTGATCTGTTTTCTACAGAGCCGATAGAAAATTACGTTCTTAGGTATATATATAATTATTAGACCTAGAGATTCCGCGATATGGTAACTTGCAATTTCCTTGCTCTCGGTTAACTGGTTTGATTCGGGCAGCAGTTTTTCGGCGTTTAGCAAACACAATCAGCACCCATTCAAATGTAACCATTTTAATACTTATAACTATAGCATATGAAATAATGTTCAAACGTGCAGATTTCCTACACTAACTCCCATATCACTGTCTGAATCAAAACGTATACTCTTGAACCTCCATTCATATCACACCATCTATCAATTTCCAACTATTTCATGGCCAAATCGAACAAATGATCATTTTCCAAACTGAAGTGCGAAATTTCGCAGTACACAAGGCATTCGTAGCGGTCGACCGATTGACAGGTTGCTGCATGAAAGCGAAACGTGGTTAGACAGGGATTCGACCGAAAATAATGAGCGACAGCGTAATGATCGAAATTATTACATGCCATAGCTTGGAGGACGGATAAGATCGATTTTTGCAATCAAGTTGTCATACGTCGCGGAATCGAGTGCGCCTGTAGCTTGGCGGCTCTAGTGCGTGATGCTAATGCCAGTAAGCAGGTGAACTGCACATAGGCCAGTACTACAGATATAAGATACTTACACTGGCGCAAGCAACAGCAAGTACGCGTTGCGTCAACCGAAAGTGACAAGTGATCAAGGTAATAATAACCGAGCGAATCGGCATGAAAATGACGAGAACGGCAAACTGGCTAAATAAAGGGCAAAAGCGGTCGCCAACACCTCCGACTTGAAGCCCCAACGGTCGACGTACATATCTATGCATTTCATAAGAATGCATTCCTCGAGATGATGGTATCATTTTTGTACGGCAGCAGATTCGACTGCAAGAATAGATTTGCATTTCGACATCCAGTATCGGTTGCATGGTGTTGTTGCCCTGGCGGCCTCGGTCGTGTGAAGAAAATCGCTTTCCAGAAACCGCACCAGGGCACGAGTTCATGTTTCGCTTGCAAGCAAGCAAGCAGTCCGTCATGCGGATAATAAGTTGGAAGCAGGCATGCATGTTTCTTGCGATTGCTATTATTATTATCATTATTGGCGAGATGTGACACAACGGCGGTGTCATCTTGCAATGTGTGGCGCTTCGACTAAAGGTGATAATTTGAAAAAAGATGTGCAATTTTGCCCTTGCGAAAGTTATGCTGATTTGAAGATATGGTTTTGTTACTACAGAGGTTATACTTCGTTGGGTTCGTGAAATTGAAGCTATGCTGAGCAATTTTCCATGCTAAAAAAAGGCTCCAAAATTCTTATGTATTTACTTTTCTAATCTGGAAATGTTAATGAATAGAATAGCTAATGAATTTGGGTTGTTTTCCCAGAAGATATATTTTGCTCTCCTTTCCAAAGAGTACGATACCTTTCGGACCCTCTATTTCAAACTTAGCGTACTGCAATGCGCTCTTTCTTTGCGCTTTTTGGGAAAAATTTTAATTTTGGAAGATGAAAAAATTATATTCAATTTTGGAAGAAAAAATATTGGTCGATCTAAATAAATCCCAGCTAGCAGAAGTAGCGAATCGAATCAAAGCTTTGTGTACTAAAATTAAAAAATTATCGATTAGAAATTTCCTGAAAAATCTTTTTCAAAATCAAAGATTCAGATGCGAACAATCTACGAATCAAATATATGTTTAAAAAGTGTTGGCATTATAGTATCGAGGTGCATCAGATTTTCAGGGAGTCAAGCAATCATATTATAGTGTTGACCAAAACTACTTCATGATTGACTTGGGTATCCCAATGAAACTTGCCAGCTTAACCAAGGTCAGGTCACAATGATTAGCACTGAATGCGAGATCAAAATTGCAGGCAATTTTAGAGCTAAGTCAAGTACGAGGGTAGTTTGATAAATCGGTGACTTTTTTAACTTCCCGATCAGTTACTTTAAATGTAACCCTGCTCACTTCAAAAACCATGTACTAATAGAGTACAGTACAGTTTTGAGCCAGCTGCGCCATTTAGTTTGTGTTTGACTGCCATTGAAAGCAGGTAAACTCGTGAATTTGAATGAAAATGGGGGAAAAATTGAATTTCGTGTGATGATTAAGCATTACTCTCTGCCTAAAAAACCATCACCGGAACCAAGGTACGGCTTGATAAATTCTATAGAGGCTCCGCACAAATAATAATTATGAATTTTCTTAATTTTAAACTGCATATTGATAACTTAAAATAAGGAGTATTTAACATTAAAAAAAATCGTATATCTCTCGTATATTAAAAAAAATTACAAATTATTTTACCATTTATTTATTTTGTTTTTTAGCTCACACTTACAGAATACTACCCAGGTTGTACATGACCTGGGGTTTACTTAGGTATTTTATACTTAAATACCTAAATTTGCTAAACTACATCTAGCTTATGTCTAACTACAAATAGCTTAACCTAATTAGTCCTATTCATAACCTAGGTCTTAATTACCTCCTCCAATTCGTCGGGAGACCAACATAGTTGAACAGTATGTCCACGAACTGTCGCTGCCCTGCTATCTCCGCCGAACGCATTAATGGCTCATTAGAGTCAGTCGTGCGTCCGATATCCCGGAGTAGTCCATTTTCATGTCCGTCTGTCTGTAAAATCTTGTCGTCAGTTCCACAACCCGGTCCCTAAGCGGCTCAAGTCCTGTCTCTTGATATAGGAGAGAGTTCCTCGGCAACTTTTTGGCCTTGTTGGGAATAGTTTGTGTTCCCCGATTTTTGAAAGAACTTCTGAACAGACAACAGTATTTTGCAACTATTTAGTTTGATGCGCCATTCATCAAAATAAAATCTAAGTATGTATGAACAATTAATCTTCAAAATTCTTCCCAGCTTTGAGCGGATCTTGGCTCGACGCGATTAAGATCGTGTCATCTGCATATTGTGGAACTTTAACTTGAGGATAGCTCACTAGAAAAGGGAGGTTAGTAGTGAAAATAGGTCCAGTGACAGAACCTTGTGCCACTCTTGATGTTACAGGTCCCCAAAGTGAATTCGCTCCATTGACGCTTATATAAAATTGTCTGTTGCCAAAGAAGCTTGCGGCGAGCCGTATTACAACTTCCGGAAATCGCAACTTGATCAGCTTGAATGGAAGACTTGCGTGCCATACGGTATCAAAAGCCTTCTCGATATTCAACGCACAAACAAATGTTGGAGTGTTTCGCTCATTCAGGTGGGCCAATCTGATCTTGCAATTACGAGATAGTGTGCTGGGTCCCATGCTTGCGCCTAAAGCCAAATTGATAGTCTGGTATAATATTAGCGAACTTACAGTGGTTGGAAATCATATCCAAGCAAAACTTCTCAAAAAGCTTCCCCAAATTAAAAAGCAGAGATATCGGGCAAAAATGCTGGCCTCATAAGAGACTCTGCACCATCAATATCAATGGTTAAGAAGTGTTTGACTAAGTTCCGTTGTGATCGTACCAGCACAAAAGACGCTGGATGTTTAGGTCGCCCAAAATAGTTCATCACGCCAGAAATTGTCGATAAAATTCATGGAATGATATTGGACGATCGTAGTATGAGAGTGTGTAAGGTGGTTGAGAGAGACTGTACGCATCTCAACTTAGACTGTACGCATATCGACTCATTTTAGACGAATATTTAAACATGAAGTAGCTATCCGTGCTATGGGTGTCGCAATTGCTTACAGTTGACCATAAGCGAACCATGTGATTAATTCAAAGAAGTGCTTAACACTGTTCAGCCGCAATCAGAATGAGTTGTTGGACCATTTTGTTACCGTAGGCGAAATATGGATCCATCGCACCACATCAGAGACCAAGGAACTATCAAAACAGTCGGGTCATCACTAAAACAAACGCCTATTTTGAAGGCCTTACGCAACCCTATTATTTGGAAGGAATAAAAAATTCGGGAACACGCTGAATTAAATAAACAGAGCTAAAAGGAGACTATGTTGAGAAATAAAAGACTTATTTGCCGGAAAAAATCTTTCATCCAAAAAGTCACTGACTTATCAAACTAACCTCTTAATTAAAATATAAAGACTCCCCGAAACGCAGCTACTTAACCGATCCAGGTGTAAAATCCAGATCGAAATGTTTGCGTGTTAATCGTCATCTATGACGCCCTTCGTGGAATGTTGTGTTCCGAATTCGTTACTCCTCCTCTTCCCCAACTCTTCTGATTTTTGGTGATTTTAAGATGACATGTGTTGATCCTTATCAACACATGTCATCTTAACTTTTGTATACTTTTGTTTGCTGTTCTTGAACCACCTTTTTGATCCAACTACCGTTTCTGCTTCTACTTCTCTTCTCTGCTGTTTCAGTCAATTTCGGGAACATCTTATTAAAATAGATTTTAGCCTGGTCTACAAGCGTCTTGTTCCAAATTTATTGAGAGGCGCTCCACATTTGCCGTCCTTATAGTGCTCACCAATTGTGTCGTCTCAGCCAAGTTGATGTAATTTAGACAAACTTCTCGAAAGCTTTTTTATCTATGAACCATTTGGCTCTACAATCGGCTAAGGCTTCATCATATTTGAATCCCTTCTCTCTTATCTCCATATCCGCGCCTGCAGAGTTGAAGGTTTAAATGGTTCTATATCTTCTCTTTTTTGTCAAACCTCCATTCAAGTTCAGAAGCGAGCTACAGGCCAAGTCAGAAGAATAGAAGCAACTTAAATGAAGATTGAGTGATAGAGCTTAAAGACAATCCAACACACAATGGGACGATATGATTGATTCAGATAATAATAGTAGGTCACTGTCAGGAGTCACTAAATAGAAAACTAGGTTGCAGAATCAAGACTGCTGCAAGACGTCAATTCGACGTCGACGTCATGGCGTGGAGGGCTATAAGCATAGCGTCTGCTCCTATGTATTTTTCGCCATGTACTATGGCGTGTGGCCCTATATTTTATCACAATCCCGAAATCGACTATGTACATGGCGCCAGAAATCTATAAACTATGGCTATGTGTTTTTTCAGTGTAGCAGCTTGCCAAAACAGCTTTATAGGACTTATGGTGATGTTGTCTCTATTCAAGCTATGTTCCGGAGTCCTTGCCCGTTTTGATACCGTGACCTTCACATTACATGGAGTTTCGGTGGACACTTTCACATCGCTCCTCCCACTACTCTCTTTTTCATTTAAGTTTTAGCTAGGTAATCTGTCAATTTACTCCGCAAACCTCGATCACTTCCAAGGCTTCGTCCAAGCTTCGAGATACTATTTTAATATTATTTTTAAAACATTTAGAAACAGATAGCTATACTAATAAGCAAATAACAGATAGCTATACTACTAAGCTATACTACGCATAAAGAAGTGAAATAAACTATAACCTTCCATATTCTATGATTTATTGAGACTTATTCCAAAATACAAAAGAAGATTTTTCCAGCCACATAAAATTTAAAGATATACCAAAAATATGCATTTTGATTCGATTTGTCACATAAATTATCTCATTTTACTTCTATGTATATTTGCTATTTTCGTATTTCTTTTGAATAAACTGCAATTTTGCTTATAAATAGAAAATTCTACAAAATCAAATTTTTGAAGATCCATTTCTAGTATAAATTCGATAAAGTGAATGAAATATTACCTAGTTCTGATCAGGTCTGTCTGGTTCAATAGATTAGATTTTATCATGACATCTGCTGGAGGCTTGTCAACTGTTGCATTGCAGCCAACAACATCAATTAGTCGCAACAAATGATAATACAAATAAATAATGGATCTTAGGCTAATTTATGTGACAAAAGTTTCGTTTCAATTTAGTTGTTATTTTATTTTGGATTGCATAATTTCTTTAGCTTACTAAAAAGAAATGCAAATCTTCTAAAGTTGAGTCATATGAAACTAACTGGTTTGACTGAGCAAGTGGGTATGCATCTCGGTGAATTTGAACCTGTTGATGATTTTTGCTGTCTAGAATACAAGCAAGAATAGAGCAGATTATCCGAAATTCTGAATTGAAATTAATTTATGATCATATCCATATTAATTCTGCAACCCAATGTATTTTGGATGCAAATTATTGCCACTTTTTATCATACCACTTGGGACTTGGTAAAATGTATAATGTATCGTAATGAAGTGGGTTCAATGAATTCGAATTGGATGTTTTTACTAATGTTCGAATATATATACAAGAAATTTATATATATATATATATATATATATATATATATATATATATATATAATATATAAATATATATATATATATATAATATATATAATATATATATATATAATATATAATATATATATATATATATATATATATATATATATATATATATATATATATATATATATATATATATATATATATATATATATATATATATTAAAATTTCAGTGAGAAAATCTCGGAGCCGCTCCAACTGATTGAACTGAAATTTTCAGGATACATTGTTGTGTATACAGAATAGCCCAAATCACCAAATGCTAATAGTCTTTAACCCTTTGGAGCTGGCGGCCATTTTAGTGATTTTTTAAATATGTATACCTATTATTCTGTCAGCAAATAACTTTTGCGAAATTAATCTTTATGGAATGAGGTTTGAACGTGTTTTAAATGTGAATATGATAATAGTTTTGAAATTTTTAACCCTATGTGTGCGCTAGGTGCCTTAAAAGAGTTTGAGAAAATTTGAAAATTTTTGAATTGCGATAACTTTTGACCAGACTATCAGATCATTATGAAACTTAAAGGACATATTGATGTTATTAAGTTGAAGACTGGTGTAGTTTTTGATGAACGTGTTGGCAACCCTTTAGCTATGGCAGGCACTTAAAGTGAAAACCTTCAAATCATCGGCTCCTATGAAAAAAATTCGTCTTTTACAATAAAAACCAGCGCATATAAAAATCTGATGCTTTGTTTACACAGCCAAACAGCCAAAGCAAAACTTTTTAAATTTCACATTGGACAAGAACGGTAACCCTCCTCCATTTCGCCTATATTTTAAGCAACAGAAACTTCTGTTCACGGGAACTCACGACCCAAAAATGAAATACATCTGAAATTCACAGAATGTATTGGTTTTGTCTGATAGAAGCGATTTGGAAATGTGGGCGATTCTCTACCAGTGCTACCATCTTGAAAAATTACAAGGAAACAAAAACTGATTCTTGACCGATTATTTTTCTGCTTCAGTTACCAAATTTTCATGAAATCCACACAGTAGCTGAACCATACTCTAAACCACATGTGACAGAAATTTGGTTGAAAACTTCGGTTGGAGCTGCCAGCTATGGTAATTTATTTAATTTAAGAATAAAGGTTTTTGCCCCATAAGTTTCAATACAGTCATGAAATCCAAACAAAATTCTTATGACAAATGGAACTTATTGTAGGCAATATACAAGAAGAACCTGGTTGTGAAGCCATGATAGGAAGTCCAGCTATTGTCGGTTTTGTATTTTTTTGCTATATCTTTATTAAGCATTTTGATGGGTAAAATTTTCAAACAGTAATGACCTTGTAGTGTTAACTGCCAAAACGAAAATTAAAATTTCGAAAATTTGAAAACTTTTGCGGGTGGTAACCCTAAATTTCTCTGTACTCCTATAACTTTCAATGCAGTCATCGAATCGAATTCAATATGAGGCAGGTGTAGTAGATTTTTGACTTTGATGCTAGCGAAGGGTTGCCAGTGCCGGGCGTTTTTGTTATTTTTACATCAATAAATGCTTACATTAAGTATTCATTTCGCAAATATTTGCACTGAAAACAAGTTCACAATGTTTAAATTTTCTAAGTTTCGGATGGTGATCCCAAACATCTTTCTATCCCTGTAACTTTCGTTACCAAGTCATCGGATAAAATCGAGACTAATAGGATAATTTGATTTTGACGTGAGGTATTTCTGGGAGACTTTTAGTCACAGTGCTGGTAAAGTGTTGCAAGCACTGGGCGTTTTCTTTATTTATATTACAAGAGCCTTTCCATGAGTTTAAATACATTGCGAAGATCAGAGCGGTTTTGTGCTCGAAACAGGTTGGAGCACGTGTGGTAGAATATGCACTCAAAATGTGCACGATTCTTCTATTGTTCATTTCTAGCGGTTCTGGTGCGCTAGAGTTTTTTTTTTAAATAAATGAATTTCTAATTAAAAATCGAAAAGAAAATGATTCCTAAACGCTAAATTAATAATAACTATAAATATTTAAATAAAAAACACCTTCGAAGATCCCAAGCCAAGAAATCAAGGTTCGATCGCGGCTGTAGTGCTACGACGACCATACCAAAAACAGTCAATTATATGATCACCACGGTCCGTGTTATTTTCTGAGCGAATCGGTGTCGGAATAAAATCTCGATCAAAAATTATAATAACAAAATCAAATGTTAACACACTAATCATCCAAATTCAACATGTGCAGCAATCAATTACATAAATAAAACGATAATATTGTCTCATTAATCATACTGAAATTCACACATTCATGACTACCATTGTTTGCACTATGGTTGTATTGGTTTCACCCGCCACATTCGTCACGAGCAAAAAAAAATCATTAAAATTTCCAATCAAAAAATCAACTTCATCGGAAGTGAATTCAAAGCTGGAAACATATTCGAATTCAACACAAAGACGTCATAAAATTCATCGGATATTTTATTTGATTCAATTAATTTCGTATTCATTTGACCCCATTTTTTGGTCATGATGATGATCATCATCATCGCAAAATTTATTCAACCGACATCGAAATTTTCGATTTACAATAACGAAACAGAAGTAACAGAAGTAAAAAAAACAACCAGACAACCTCAAATGAGGTGGAAGTTTAAGCATTTCCTCTGAATAGATATGAAAACATTTGAAATGTGTTTTTTTTGTATTTTTAATTTTCATCAAAGACTATGCATTTTGAGGCCAATTTATTGTGTCGTTTTTTCTTCCTGTTTGATGGTCTGGTGTGTTTGATCGAGAGGCATGGAAATTATGTCATTTTCAGAGAGTGGCTTGGATTTCGAATGGTTTTGTAGGAAAAAACGTATGAGACGTTTGATTGGAATGATATAATAGTCACAAATGTATATTGCAAAATTTTTTCATGAATTATTAGACATTCGCCGATTCAATATGGGATTGTGCATGCCGATTCCGTGACAAATTGCAGGGACACTATGTTTCTAAACGATGATCTACTGGGTTGCCCATGTTTGGAATAATGCACAAGATGCAATATTACTAGTGGAAACATCTGATTTACTGCAACTCCAGTATTCGAATAAATCAATACCTTTGGCAGGCACTCACAATGATCTAAAAGTCTGAAATACATATAGGGCATGTTAAACCCAGTCATATCTAAATTATCCGAAAACTTTTTTTGAAAGTCTAAAACGGCAGGAAATTTCCGGAAGAATGGCAGAATCGAAACTTGCTACGGTTTGGAATGAATTTAGATAGTTTGGGAGGCGTGTTGCTTATTTTAATCGTTTAAGCTTTGGCACCGAAAAAAATGTAGTAATTAAAAACGAGAGCAAGAAAATTATTGACAGAACATGAAGAATAGGGGACCCAGGATAGAGCTTTGTGCAACACCAGTTTTGGGCTTGAGAAGAGTGAATATAAATCATATAGAGAGGCATATGACGATTCCAATCACGCCGATTGTCTTCTACGACTTTGGCCAAGTGTTTAATCAATGCTTTGTTGAACCTTTCGACCATTCCATCGGACTGTGGGTGAAGTGAAGTCGTTCTCGTCTTCTTCATGCCCAAGGCATTGCAAAGCACCGTAAACGATTGGGACTCGAAATTTCGACCGTGATTGGAATGCAGCTCGTTTAGGACTCCATGCCGATTTACCCAGTTCATCACGATTTACTCCGCCACTGTAGATGCCTCTTGATTTGGAATAGCGTAGACTTCTGGCCATTTAGTAAAATAGTCGGATACTACCAGCACGTACCAATTTCCTTGCCGTGACACTGGAAATGGTTGCTACATCGATGGCGATTCTTTCAAAACGGGTTTCTACACTTTAAAAAGCGGGTCTATAATTAAAACTTTGATAACAGGAAATATATTCATTTTTTTCGTTTAAAATAACGAATCACAAATTTTTTTACACACTCGATGTGCATTTTGTGCTTTTACGTCATATTAGCTGAATAATACACAGCTTTTTGTAAATTGAAGCAAAAAGAGTGTAAATTTACTAGTTTGCTATTCACCTTTGCGCTAAAGCCATAAAATTGCATCATTTTTTAGGGTAAAATTACACGATTTGGTCGTAAAAAAATATTCTTTTTACGCACTTTTGTAAATTTACATCTTTAATAGTAGGAAACCAGTTTCCTACTATTATAAGGGTAAAATTCAACCAAAATTTGTTTGAGTGTACGTGATAGATATTCAGCTCACCTCTAGGCTTTCTCTTGGGTTATTTCACCGATGCTTAGATTGAACATTTCTTACACCAGTCCTCCACATCTTCCTACGCATGCACCCTGCAGAATCGCTCTCTTATTTTATAAAGCGTTTTGTTCGCCCAGGTGGCCTTCCGAAGCTCCCTCGTGTATTTCCTTCAATGCACATGCGATGCGCTGATTCCTCCGCAGTTTAACATTTTCTTTTTAGAAGGCCTCCATCAAAATGCCCAGTAACTTTTTAGCGTAAAACTTATACCTGATATACTTTGCCATTCAGGCTGATTTGCAGACTCCTTCCAGGCTATGATTTTGCGTAGATCTTCATCCGCTAGTTGTTCATCCAATAGCTCCGACTGTGACCATCCTTTTGCTACCTTTTCGATAAACTACGTTCAAGTTGTATGTTTGCATCCTTTCAATCCACCGTGCCACTTGTCATTCGGGGCTCTTGAAGCTGAGCAACCATCTCAGAGCGGCGTGATCGGTCCTCAATATGAAGCTTTGGTGGCCTCGATTATTGCCAATAGTTTTCTTTGAGTGACACAGCAGCTTTGCTCCGGCTTGGAGAGCATCCGGCTAAAGTAAGCAGCCACCTGTTCTTGACCATCACTTTGCTGTGATAACACCGCACCTATACCTGTATTAATCGCAGTAGATTCCACAATGAGAGTTTTCTGTGGTTTAGGATATGCCAACATTGGTGCTCCATACCGTTCCTACTTAAGCTTCAAGGACGCTACTTAGCACCGATGAGTTCAGTGATTTTAAACGGCTGATTTTTCTCCGTCAGCTAGTTTAGACTGAAATCCTCCACGAACCGGTGGTAGTACGTTCCCAATCCCAGAAAACCCTTAAGTTGATGCTTATCGTTAGGTACTAGCCAATTTTTTACGGCTTCAATTTTCGCAGGGTCAGTTTTTATTCCTCCAGTAGAAAACACATGACCAAAGTATTTCACTTGACTGCCAAAAAGGTTGCACTATTTGGTATCTAGCATCAATTTAGCCGCTGGTAACCTTTCGAATACGTCCTCCAGGCGCTTCAGATGTTCTTTGAATGTTCTACCGATAACAATGATGTCATCCAGGAACATCAAACATGTTTTCCAGCTTAGCCCGAACAGCTGTCTTTTCATGGTCGCTTTTCTCGATTTCGAGCTGTCAGTATCTGCTCTTCAAATCCAACGTCAAAAACCACGTCACACTGGCTCATTCATTCATCGGGGCACTACAGCCCGAATCGAGCCTTAGCCTCCTTAATACGTCGCCTCCATTCGTCTCGGTTCAGTGACCGCGTCCTCCAGTTTTGTGCTCCCAGAAGTGACCTGCTGTCGGCATCGATCGAATCCTCCCAGCGCTTGCGTGGCTTACCGACTGGCCTGGCTCCGCTCGCTCGCCCCTTGAGAGATCGTTTGGGGATTCGATTGTCACTCATTCTTTCGAAGTGGCCAGCCCATTGTAATTTTTGTAGTCGTATGACGGTAGAGACTTTCGGCTCGTCATATATGGTATACAGCTCGTTGTTGTATCGGATTCGCCATTCATCTTCTTCCCGTATTGGACCGAGGATCCTTCGCAGTACCCTTCTCTCGAACGTGTTCAAGGCTTTTTCAGACGCCTGGGTCATTATCCAGGTTTCGCTTCCGTAGCATAGCACAGGTCTAATAATTGTTTTATATATGCGAAGCTTCGTATTCCTGTGTACGCATCGAGATTTCAAAGTGGGAAGCACCGAAAAGAATGTCTTATTGGCTAATTGAATCCGTCGTTTGATTTCGTCAAGCTCATTCCCATCCTTCGAGAGGTTCGTCCCTAGGTACATGAAGTTGTCTACATTTTCAAGATTATAGTCCCCTATCGTTATGTTTTGTCTTATTGGCATCCTTTTCATTGATTGAGTCATAACTTTTGTTTTTTGTTCGTTAATTTGCAGACCAACTTCCTTGGCGGTTTCGTCTAGAGCTACAAATACTTCCTTGGCGTCATTGAACGAACGTGACATAATGTTGATGTCATCAGCGTAAGCTACTAGCTGTGTCGACTTAAATAATAAAGTTCCTCTCGTGTCAACGGGGATTTTTCTGATGACATATTCAAGCGCTAAGTTAAAGAGTACAGGAGCTAATCCATCCCCTTGTTTTAGCCCTGTATTCGTTGAAAACGAGTTGATCATATTATTCTGAATCAGCACTTGCGACGTGGAGTCGGTCATAGTCATTTCCACCAGGCGCACCAACTTTGCTGGGATTCCGAACTGCAGCATGATGTTATATAACGCAGTTCGGTTGATGCTGTCGTACGCTTGTTTGAAGTCGACGAATATTTGATGGACATCAATGTTGAATTCCCAGCATTTTTCCAAAATTTGTTTGACCGTAAATATTTGGTCAGTTGTCGATCTTCCACGTCTGAAACCACCTTGATATTCACCGAAAATTTTCTCAGCGTGATGGGAAATCCTTAACTCTAAAATTTTTGTCAAGAACTTGTACGACGTACAAAGTAGTGATATGCCCCTGTAGTTTTCGCATAGCAGTTTATCTCCTTTCTTGTGAATGGGACATATAACGCTTTTTCGCCACTCATCCGGCATCGTTTCTTGTTGCCATATGTCTGTCACCAATCCATGGATAGCCCTTAAAACGGAAATCCCGCCTGTCTTCAGGAGCTCCGCGGGGATCCCATCGATGCCCGGTACTTTGTTGGGTTTCAAGCGGTCCATGGCCTGTCGGACTTCATCTAGTGTAGGAGGGTGAGATGAGGCAATGTCAGGGTATGTACCATTTAGTGATGGCGATTCGTCGGGTGCGGGGACATTTCCGTTCAGTAATTGCTGGAAATAGGACGCCCATCTTTCCTTCACCTGTTCTGAGCCACTTATGATGCTTCCATCGGCAGCCCTACATAGGCTAGTTCGTGGTTTAAAGCCTTGTTTTAAGTGCCTCACTACTTTGTACGCTTGTCGGGTGTTGTTAGCCATAAAGTTGTCATTCATGTTATTCAGCATGCTGTCAAAATGCTTTCGTTTCTTACCTCTAATTATTCTATTAGCTACTCTCCGAAGATCGTCGTATTTTTCTTTCTTGGCTCTAGTCGGTCGTTCAATGTGGATTTTGTAGGCCGCATTCTTTTCGTCCAACGCGGTTTGACATTCCTCGTCGAACCATTCATTTCTGCATTGCCCGGTTGGGTATCCCACTACTTTTTCGGCTGCTGCATTCACTGCGCTTTTGATGGTAGTCCAAACTTCGTTGATAGATGTGGTGTTAGGCGTGGAAGCTAATTCCATTTCCAGAGCAGATCTATACTCGGCTTCCATAGTCTTATTTCGAAGCTTGTCGACATCGAACTTGCGTCTTGAACTTGCTCTGGCTTCATAAGACAGTGATATTCGACATCGATATCGAGTCTTCTTGGTCGGAGTCGCAGTTGGCCCCACGGAAGGTTCGCACACCTAAAATACTGGAGGCCCACCTTTTCTGAATCAGAATATGGTCAATCTGATTAAAGGTGCGGCCGTCCGGGGATGCCCATGTCCTTTTGTGAATGTCGCGATGCGGGAAACACGTGGAGCTTACGATGAGGTTTCTGCTACTCGCAAAGTCGACAAGTCGTTGTCCATTGTCGTTGCATAGGTCGTGGAGACTAAGTTGGCCGGTGGTTCCGCGATGTGTTTCCTCCTTTCCAACCTTTGCGTTGAAGTCGCCCAGCAGGATTTTGACATCATTTGATGGCAGTGAATCATATAGCCTTTCCAGAAGGTTATAAAAATTATCTTTCACTGCCTCATCCTTATCTTCAGTAGGGGCGTGAACGTTAATGAGCCAAACGTTAAAAAAAAAAAAAAACTTTGCACGAATGCGGATCGCACACAATCTTTCATTGACAGGTTTGGAGTCGATTATTTGCGGTTTCATTTTTTTGTCCACAATGAAGGCCACTCCAAATTCGTGACTTCCCGATGACTTTCCGCTTTTGAAGATTATGTACGATCTCATGTCCATAATCTCAGCACCAAATAGTTTCGTTTCCTGGACAGCGAGAATGTTTATTTTGTAGTGAGTGACCTGTTCCAGGAGGGTTTTGATGGCCCCCGGTCTGTACAGGGTTCGCACGTTCCAGGTTCCAATAGAGTAGTCCATATTTCGTTTGCGTGGTCGTTTCCGTTGATCCAATCCAAGTATCCGAGGCGAAGTATCAGGTTCCTGAATAAGTCAAGTTTTACGGGAACGGGTTATTGGCCCATTGCCCAACCCCCAGCCTGGAGGGCCAGTCTGGTTAATGTTCCCGATTTAAGGCGCGGGAAACTCGCCCTCACCCTCCTTCGTTGGCAACATTCATGATCTGAAATGTCATGAAGGCTCCCGGCAGCCACCCGATGTGAAATTGTAAAATAACATCTTCGGGGAGGTCGAAGGTAGGATTCAGTAGCAGAATTGTAGATATTGTTTCCAGCAAGCATTTCTCAGGATTTCAATTGCTTCGTCGGTAACCAGCACCCGATGACGCCCCCGTGGCCTATGCTACCATTTGGCTGCCCGTCGCACTGGCTAGAGTATCCATAATGTCGTCCATTTATGTCAAGTGATAGCTATCTTTCTCTGTTAGATCATTCAACCGTCGATAGTCAAGACAAAACCGTGTACTGCCATCCTTCTTTTCGACTAAGACTACTGGCGACGTCCAAGGACTATTAAAAGGCTCGATAATCCCTTGTTCCTGTACTATATAGATGACCTCCGCTTGTTTGGTCAGTGTTAAGTGGCGGAGAACCTACCGAATCGGTTTCAATTTCAATATCTTAAAGCCCATCATATTCTGAAATAGTTTCCCAAAAACTAAGTTTATTGGCATCACTTTTCATCAGCCTGAATTCGTTTCCATATCTCACTTGTATATGTTCATTCCCACTGCAATCAATCATCTTTCATTAAATTTCTTTATTTCTTTTCTCTTCATTTGAATGTTTCAAAAAACAACTTGTTAAATTTCAAAACTAATTTTGATATCACTTTTCGTGCATTGAGTTAATTAAATGTATTCCACTCTTTTGAAATAAATTTTTGATTTTGCTGTATGTTTTCTACCACAGTTAACGCAGAATTTATCTTGGTATTCAAGTGGTACAGATCATGATTGCATACTAAGATGCTTGGCTATTTTTAGATGAATTCGAACCTCTATTTTCCAAAAAAAGGAAAGCATATAGTTTTAAAGTTTGCTGAAAATGGCATTTTAAACTTTTGTTGGCTTTTTTTCTTTCTTTATCGTTATTTTTCTGTTTTTGAAGTTTTCTACCTTATTTTATTTTCATTCTTTTCTTCTGTTTTTCTTTTATATATATAAGTTTATTCTTTGTCTAGTCTCTAATTGGATTTGTATCTGCTGATTTATAAATCATTCGTAATTAAAAATCAGCCAGTTTCACAGAGGAAAATTATTATAGCACAGAGTGCAACCATATTAGTTCCAGTTACTTAAATTAGTGTTACTTAAATCATGTTAACCATACAGATATGTAAGTTGAAAGGCAACATCATAAGTTGCTCATACCATCCAAATCCAGTTAAACATTGCATAAACACCTTAATAACAAAACTAATTAAAATAATGATGCCAAAAAGTCATGATCTATCTGTTACACTTCAACCACTCACCAGCCCCAAATCGGTCGAATCTTTTCGCAATTCAGCTGTGCTTTATTATAATTTGCATTCAGCAAAAAAAAAACACGCCAATTAAAACCCAAAAACGAATACTCAAGCCCTCATGCGTATCAATTATGCATGCATGTATGTGTTTCATAAACGAAACCAAATTATTTCCGTTCAGCAAATTTTGCGATTTTCTATTGTCTTTAACGTGTGTATATCCGTTGCACATTATGCTCGCATCTATCAGATACAACAATACCTTATTTACGAGCTCCGATACATTCGTCTGAAAGCTTACATCGTATGCTATTTATCCGAAAACAATCAGCCAAATTTGCCGAGAAATTTCACTTTTCATGCGAAATAATGGCATGCGTTAACGGCAGTAAAACTGTACAAATATAAATTTTTTTCGATATCTATTTGATTTATCATCAAGCACTTCGGTTCGAATTCGGAAATGCATGTACTTGGATAATAGAAAATTTTATCTTTTTTCGAAACGTAAATAAATCAAGAAATAAATCAAAGTCGGAAATGATCGCTAGCAACGTACAAATGATAATTGCCGGCTTATACTAAAAATGAGTGATTTCTGTCTTGTTATGCGCCATCGGGGCAAAAAAAGACGCGTTTCGATTTCAAGAAGACTTAAGAAGCCCGAAAAAAGATCACTTTCACTCGGATGCTGTGCAGGTGTTGTGTTGTGGTTTTTCTATGCTTTTGTAATAGTCGTAGTTTTGTCCGCCTCGGCCCATAACACACCAATTGCATGTACTTAGCCGAGTGTACACGTTGCTTGCTTTTCGGTATTTACCTGGTTCAATGGGATTTATGCTCGAGGAAAGCTAAGCGGCTAGTATGGTTAGTTTGCATCTGGAATGTAAACGAAGAAAGATTATCCATCGCTTGAAGGCGTAACAGCTTCTCTGATACAAGATATCGGCAGTTTGTTGTTTAAACTCAAGCACAAAAAAACAACAACAATAAGATTACGGATTATCCCTCAATTTTCCCGTCTATTTCACTTTCAATTGTAAATCGAATCCAATTACAGGTGGAATGAAAGTTTTTTTGCCTGCACCGTATTATCCACGAGACGTTTGGTCTGACGTGCAACAGAGACTGGACTAGGTTAGGGCTAGGCTAGTATGCAAGTAAGTATGCTTTCGTTTTCGTGCAATGCAAGGCCTCTGCAACATGCAGATTGGATATCTGCACTGAACAATGTCTAGAGTCGGAAAGGGTTTACTATAAGGTTTCACTTACCTCGGGCTCGCCGTCATTTTCTTCGCTGTTGAAGTGATAAAGAAGAAATCGAAAATAATTTGAAAATTTCTCGTAAGAAAAGCATAGTTTGATGATTGCTGTCCGTCGTTGCACAATCAAGAGGTCATCGAAAGTCAATTGCATTATATGAATGCAATGCAATGAAAAAATGTTCAAATTAAGTTGCTTTTGTTAGTTTTGTAATACCGATGTCATTGGTTTGATGCATAGAGTGAAATAGGGTACTGAAGTAATGGTTGTTGTGCGTTTTATTGCATGAAAATATTTCAATCTAGTGAAACTGACTCAAAATATTTCAGATTTCTCCTGAAAAGTCTTTATATTTGTTTATCAACATAAAACAATTATTACCTTCTGATATAATAAGATTCAGATGAAATAAAGTATTGTACTAAAATTCACATTTCGCGTTACTACTAGCATGGGAAAAAAAACGATATACGGACGAATGGAGAGAGAAAAACGAGGGTAGCGAGACAGGATGGAAAAAAATTGCCGAGGTAAATTCATCCGAGACCAAGTCAACTTGAACCAGATAAGCTCGCGGCAGCCAAAAAAAACAATTTGATTTCCTGCTATAGCGGATATATGCCGCACCTCAAACAGCAGCTGGTCTTCTCCACTATAACTGGTACGCAAGACTAATGGGGAATGACGTCCTTGCGGTGATTCCAGACGCCTTAACGCTATAACCGTCCCGGATAGATGTCCGATCCCCATTATCCAAAACTTCTGTCATGAACAGTGTTGCCAACTTTTTTCCAGCCGTTGCAGCTAGAATTTAGGAAAAACATAGCTAAAAATAGCTAAAATGTTCCTATAGTAGCGAAGAAATGTAGCTAACTTCAACAATAATAAACACTCAAGGCTCTGGGAAACAGTTTTATTACGGCTAATACTAAATTCGTCCATTCGTTGTTAACCGCAACTCATGCTTGCAATTGAAGAATTTCATAACGGTGTCACAAATACATTTTTTAAGTATATTCATATCAAAAGAATCTTCTTCAAGCTGGGGTAATATATCAAAATTTCTAAACTCATCTTCATGCTCGACATATGCTTTTAAAGAGCCGGTTTTCGTCAATACTTCTTGAGGAAACTCAAAATCTTTGCAACATTTATGCGACCGTTTCAATCCATATTTGAGTGCAAAGTTTTTAGGTTCAGTTTATTCCTATGTTTGGCTTGACAATCGAAAGATCGATAAACGGGTAAACCTCCAGTCAAAATTTAATGCTATCAACTTTCTCTCTCCAGTTGACGGTTGATAATTGTTTTTTTTTGTACCAATATATTTCAGTATATTTTGTGCATACGTTTCATGAGTCGTTAACAACTTTATGATTTTTATAAAAGCTTTATTATTAACTAAATTTATATTTTCAACAGAAAATTAGAAAATATTTCGCAAAATTTTGATATCAGGTAATCGATATTTCAACTCTTCTATTAATTTTTAAAAAAATGTTATACAAGTATATCTTATATTTTCCTCATCTGATCTTAAAAGTGCATTATTACTTAGAAGCTCAGCTTATTTTTGCTCAAAGTTATATATATCCCAAACAGGCATTATTATAAACGTAATCATTTAATTGAAGCTTGGGTAGCCTAGTGGGTAGAGCACTGGCTTCTTGCGTGTGGGGTCCCTGGTTCGAATTCAGGTTCGGACGAGGGTCCGCTCACCAAGCTTTGAGTTCACCTAGCTCTGAATAGGTACCTGATTTAAATCAGGGGTAAAGTGAGTCGTAGAACTAATCACTCCACACTCGTATCCACAATGATTAAAAAAATTGTAATGAAGCTCTCTACCAGCTTCAACCCCTAGACCCGTACAAGGGTTGTCGTGGGATTGCTTTATTTTTTTTTAATCATTTTATTCCACACATTCTGACAAAACGTTAATTGCACAATCTGGATACACAATTTCTTCAATAAACAAACAAAAAACGTTAAAGGGGTGCAACAGAATTGCTTTCAAATGTTTTATTCATGATAGAAGCATCCTTTAAAATGGATTTAAGAAATAGAAGATATAAAAGGTTATATCATTGTTATACTCCTTGTAAATCATTTGTGCTAAATAACATTCTTCTGATGTTTGGGCTTTACTGAAGTGAATTTTCAGCTATAACCATTGGCAATAAGTGCAAATATCCTTTTGTATTGTATTTGCCTCAAGCTGGATTTAGAAAGCCAATGATAGGTTTTTACAAGTAAAAACTCTAACGATTGGGGAAGGAATGACCGTGCAGCTGCAGAAACTGAAAGTTGAACGGAATGACAAGCACATCTTATTAATATTAAAATAGAATTTTGGCGACTTAATTTTTGAAATACACCGTTATTGACTCCGACCATAACACTTGCGTTGTCTGTCCCTACCCGAACCATATTTCAAATATTTAGGTTGTAGTTTTCTAAGCAAGTCTCTATGGCAGTAATACTTTCAGCAGTTCTACTTTCTTGCTCAATCAAGGCCAAGTAAGTTGTAACAAATACTTTATAGGACAAATGTCTGTAGACTTGTCAATTAAAATACTATAACTAGAGTTACCAATATCTGCCTTTTATTCTGGTTTTTAGTATAGAAACAAAGTTTTGCACTATGGTGCAGCATTTCGAATGATGAATACTACAATAGATTTTCTCCAAGTTTGGACTCAACTGCCAGTTTATTGCACATCTCACTCAATTGATATTAGTGCTAAATAGTTCACAACGAAAAGACACATAGTAGCTTCGATTTGTTGCATATGTTGTTTTTCAGGTGCTGCTTAAAACGGAGAAAATATTAATTTTTGTTATTATTTTTATTTTCCACTGTGTTGAAAAACTCTATAAAATGAAAAAAATATACCTAGCACAAATACGCACCTTGCTTGATTTAATATGCTTTTTCTTTGCGAATGAGCAATTAAATATATTACAATAATTTCGCATTCAGAACCACTTTGCAAAAGCGGCAATAGGCTTTGCAATCGACTTCCTGCAACCAGTCTTTTAAATTTTTGTCATTTTTCCACTCAATACGAAATTTGCGTTTGTAGTCCTTTTTTGAAAAACTTGTGCTTGGCGCTCTCGAAATCGTGTCAGACATGTTTGTTATTGAGTCGAAACCGAACAGAGATAAAAACAATGTTTTAAAAATCAAGTTATCGCACAGTTACAAGATCAAACTCTATATTATTTTTCTCACAAAATTCGATTTTTATATTAATCAGAAAAACGTCGAAAATATCTTACTACCAGAAAACGAGTGATTTCACTACTGAGCACGATTTCTAATTTCTTCTAGAGTTTTATACGAACTCCTTGCCTACGTTTTATTGCTACTTTATGTCTCCGAGTGAATTTTTCGGTTCTTGTCTTCAAATTTAGGCAGATAATTTATTTTCTAATATTAATCATATTTCGTTTATCTTACCTATTTTAGTTTATTGCTAAGGAGCTAAAACTCGATTTTCTTCGCATCGAATGAAAGAAATAATACTGTTCGTAAAATCTATGTGCAGAAGGACACAGAACATTGATGTTGAGAGAGATAAGCATTTGGTCGAAATGCAGCTGCTATTGTATCTACCCGAAACATTAGCGTTTACCTTAGAATTTGAGGAGATTATTTTCAAGTATTGGGGTTTTAAATATTAATAAACTAAATTAAATAAATTAGTTAAATTAATGCAATCAGAGCAAAAAGCTAATTTATTTATAATTTATAAATTTGTAGCCACTAGCTAAATGCACAACTTTATAGCTAAACAGGTTCTTTTTGTAGCAAAATCTAGCTACGATGTAGACCTTTATACTATACATGAAGTCCTACTCGGACTAAAATTCTGTTTCATATACCTCGACGACATTTTGGTTGCTTCGACTTCCGAAGAAGAGCACCTTGTTCACTTAGAACAAATTTTTAAACGATTTGCGGACCATGGTCTCATAATCAACTTGGAAAAATGCCTTTTGCTTCGACCGTTTGCTAAATTCTTAGGTCATGAGGTTTCGTCGAAAGGCATTAAGCCCTCCAGATCGGGTTGAGTCAATATCTTCAGCTAAAGTCCCCAAGACGGTGAAAGACCTAAGGTTATTTTTGGAGATGGTCAATTTCTATCATCGCTTTCTTCCTCACACAGCTGACATACAGCAGCCCTCAACGCCTATCTTTGTAGCTCTAAGAAAGATGGCGCTAAAGTAATCGACTGGTCAACAGAAGCTAGCAATTCTTTCGACTAAATCAAGACTGGCTTAACAGAGGCCACTCTATTATCCTTCCCGGACGCAAACGCCGAGCTTAGTGTATTCGTAGACGCATCTGATACCCCTATCAAGGCTGCTCTGTAGCGGAAATGTCAAGACTCTTGGCAACCCCTTGGTTTTTACTCGGCCAAACTAAGCGACGCACAAAGAAAGTAGAGTGCATACGACCGCGAACTCTTAGCAGCTTATCAGGGCAGCTTTACTTCCTATACTTTTTGGAGGCCCAGAGATTCACACTATACACTGACCTCAAACCACTGAATTTTTCTTTCAAAGAAAAGCCAGAAAAAGCGACACCTCATCAACTTAGGCATCTAAGCTGTATAAGTGAGTTGACTGCTGACATTCGGCATGTCGCTGGTTGCACCAACGTTGTTGCATACACACTTTCTCGTCTAGAAGAAATCATTCTTCCCAGTACCCTTGGTTGTACCGCAATCGCCTCGTCCCAAGCATCGAACGTAGAGTTTCAGAAGATTCTAAAGGACTCTAAATTCGTTTTAAAGAAACAACCAATCTTTGGCACCAGCGTTTACATTTTTTGTGAAGTGTCTGGCCCACCCATCCGACCTTATGTTCCTCATCCGTTCAGGAAACAAGTGTTCAACTCAGAACACAATATCGCTCGCCTTGGTATTCGTGCTTCACGAAAGCACATTGCAACCAAATTCTTCTGGCCTTCAATGAACAAGGACATTGCCACTTGGGCCCGCGAATGTCTATCTTGTCTAAAATGTAATGTAACCAGACACGTGAGCAAACCTGTATCAATCTTTCCTACGGTCTCCGAACGTTTTAACGTCTTGTCATTCACATCAACATAGTTGGTCCTCTAACACACTCACAGGGATACACATACTGACCATTATCGGCCGTTTCACGCGTTGGCCTGAAGCAATTCCTTTAATTAGTATTACAGCCAATGACTGTGCTTCTGCTTTGCTAAGCACTTGGATTGCTGTATTTGGAGCTCCCCAATATATTGTCACCGACCAGGGCAGACAATTCGATTCAGGTGTGGGAGCAAGGGTAAAGGGGCTAGCAGTAGTTCGAAGCAGCATTCGGAGATTCGTCGGAGCTTGTTAAAACCTCTTTGTTAAACTCGTCAGTGCGAACCTTCTCCAAAATGAATCATATAATGCGCGAGCAGATCACGGAGCAAGAAATGCATATTAAATGTAATGCCCGATCTCGATATAAGTTGATAAAGTAAAACGTACAAAGCGGGAAGAAAATTGGTTTATCGACCCACAAACAACGTAGCTCCTAAAGTCCGTGAGCTTCGGTGGATGAGCAACTACACCATAAAGTTAAAATTAAAAAGAAATTGAAGGCGGTAACATCAAAAAATGATAAACAGCTTATCTGTAGTACATGCTGCTGCTGCACTTTTAAATCACGGTCGAAAAGTCTGACATGCGTAGCGGTTTATTAGAAATCCTCATTAAATAACACTAGCTCGCTTGTACACTAAATGCATATTTTTCGCCTGGCAAGAAACGCATTGTGCGAAAAAAGCAGCACCAATTGCTCTTTGAATAAGGAGTAAACTTTTATTATTTATTATTAGCTTACTCGGACATTTTTATCTGAATCGATCGTTAGTTGTTACTTTATGCCCCGTTACTGCAACAGTGCGAAACAGCCTCGCTAAGCGCAGAAATTACAAATTTACTAATATATTTTTAGGCGCTGAATAAATTACACCACAATTTATTTATTTAAAATATTATTTTTTTAAAATTCCTAAGATAGTTTTGATATTGTTGCATGAAGTTATTTGATGCTGTTTATATAATAATATTGAAAAATATTTTTCACATGTACTTACAAAGAATATTTAAATTTCATTTCCAGAGGCGAATTCTAAATGGGATTGAACTCATCGAAGTCTTTTAAATCGATCAGGTATGCAAGAACAAAGCTATGCTATATATAACTTTATACTTTTTATAATTGAATTGAAAAATTTGTCAAAATTTTAAGATGTCCCAATTTCAAGCTAATATTTTTGATACTTGGAAACTTTCGTCATATTTATCTTGATCGACGGTAAATAAAATCTGGGCACACAGCAAACAATGCCAATCTAGAACTGATAAGAAAAGCAAAATAAAAAGCAAATGATGCTCTGGTTTCTTACTGTCAATCTTAGTTGAAAAAAATGGTTTTGAATAAGTTACAGGACCACGTTAGATATTTAAAAGTAAAGTGTAATATTTTATTGCCATCTGCTATGTAAATGCTGACAAGACAATGAACTAAAAAGTGAACTTATCGCATCTTCAACGTCTTTAATCACGAATAAGAAGAAAGCGAAAACTGCACATCCACAGCAGTGTCGTCAGCAGCAGAAAAAACGGACAAAGAGAATAAAATAACATGCGAAGCTCAGGAGCCGCTACTTTCAGTCGGTGAATTTTAAGTTGATAAAGTATACCCCGCGCTTCCACCGCGCTAGCAAGCAGGACCGATGAAATCGCTGGCGAAATAGACTGCGAAACTAACCCAGCAACCACCAGCGATAGACAGACCACTAGTACAAGAATATTTTATAAACTTGTCAAAGTCATAATCCCGAATAGCAATACTAGTATTTACAGCATCAAAATTAGTATACCAGCTTATCTGCATGGTCGAATTTCATCGATCACAGGGTAGAGAATCGCAGTGACCCAACTACCAGGAGTTCGGTCATTCCGCCAATAATGGTCATACTTTGACAAGGTCCATGAAATTCGACGGAGTGTAAAAACAGCAAGCAAAAAGCGCGAAATGTGTGAACTGTGGTGGTGACCATTCTGCTAGCTATAGTAAGTGTCTACGGAATTCCAAGAATCTAAAGAAACATTTGCACAGGTGGCGAGAGCAGCGTGGACTACACCCACAATATCTCAATTCAAGCACCCAGGACAAGCACCAACTCAAAATCATCGCAGACCCAGTCCAATGTCCGACAGCTGGCTATCTTGGCGCAAGTGCTCTGCAATAGGCAAGAACAGTTCCAGAATATAGAGAAATCGAGAGCTCGTAACATGTCCAGGCACGAAAAGTGATATAATCATTCTCATTTGGTATACAGATTCCATAATCAGCAAGACCGGAGAGCTGATGAAATTCCTATTTGGTTCTAGAGTTGACATTATGCTCATCTGGGGAACACTGCAGTCCTTGTGAGAAGAGGCAGTCTCCTATCCCGCAGCAGGTGGAAGGAACCATCATCACGGCTCATAGGGCGTATTTTGAGCTCGTGTTGATTGCTTATGAACATGATTTAAAGCCGAGACCTCGAGCAACTATTCGAAACTGAAGGTCCTGTATTCTTAGCAGGAGACTTAAGCGTCTATCATCGCTACTGCAGATCCTTGAGAATCGAGCTACAGAGATTTATCATGGAGCATTTTATTCTAAATTAACGGGTTAAGATTAATTTTGTTTTATAAAAATACGAAAAAAATTTGGCTAAATAAAATTATAAATATGCCGTGCAAAAAAAATAAGTTAGTTTGTCTCTCCTCACAATCCTTGTGAGTTACAATCCTTTTGAGATCACTTAATACACTGTTCATCTATGACCCTTTTTCCCCGTGTAATCATCAGAGAATTTCGATGCACAAAAGAGGCACTCAACATCGTCATCTGTCGCCAAATTAGAGCTTCTGTCGATCAAGAGCAGATCATCGTCATCGTCGACACTATCATCAGACAATTAAATCGGGATAACATTTGTCTTTTCGCTGTCATTTCCTTCTTATCCTTTGAAACGCGCTGTTTTGCTACAGACTTGGCTGAAAATATTTTTGAAGTCGATGGTCGTTCTTCGTTGGTTGGAACACTCCATGCCAGTTTTTCCTTAGCCTTATCTTTTTTCTTTTGCTCTTTAACAAACATGTCATGCTGCTTTTGTTTTAGCATCCTCTTGTTGGAAGATGATGTAATGAGTGAGCCTTTCCATGATCTTGATATCGAAGAAGCAGTTCGTATAGGCACAGGTAGGATGCCGTTAGGTAGCTGTTTTGAGCAAAGTTCAAACCATTAGTGGGAAAAAGATTTTGCCTGAAGCCTGAAAAAGAGCACTGTCAAAACATCATTAAAATAGTTTATGTTTAAAGACTTTACAGTATTATTACTTGGTAGGAAGTAAATTTCAATGACATATTTTCAAAGGGAATAAATGAGCAAGCGGTCATGCAAGTAATGACGTTTATAAGCTTGCTTCTTTCAATATAAGTATGATATACCATTTTTCCCTCTTTCAGACTGATAACACTCTCGCCCCATCTGCATTGAAAAACCTTTGTGGGTCATTATTTATCTCTATTTCGTTTCCGAGAATATTGAAGAATTCCGAGATACTTTCCTGACATAAAACCCTTGGCATTGATAAAGTTTCTGGCGTTCTCATTAAGAGTTTAGTAGACACCTCACGTCACAGCCCATAAAAATGTTTCCCAATTCCGATACAATTGGTCACTTCAACATCAACATCATGTGAAAATACCGTCACCCACAAAAAAAAAGCAACTCCAAATATTGCACTATGCCCATATTTGGGAATCCTTGCTAGTGGTATATTGGGAACTCTATGTGAATTGATAAGTTTCAATTTCAGCTCAAACCAACAGCTAGTTTACAATAATTATACACCTCGCAAGAAAACTTTCTCAAAGAAGGCAGTTTTAGCTAAAAACTAAGATGTGAAGACTTTGTCTACTCTAACCCTAAGATATTGTGCCACACAACACAAACTAGCTCAATAAAATTATTATTATTATTATTATTATAAATAAACTAAAAATGTATACATGTTCAAACATTTGAAAATTATTTACCTGCCTCGATAACGGTACTATTGAAAATGTAGCCTCAAAAACGTTTTGCACTTGGAAGTTCGATACTAAACTAAATAGAAAGCTGCAAACGCACTGCACCCTGTTAAAAAAAAAACTGGGAAAACTATAGTTTGAAAACTTTCTCACTAGAGTGCGCCTTCTCTTTTATAAAATAAAATGTAGATTCATAAAAATAAAGCTATGCCATATTTGGCCACTCTGCTCTAATATATATCGTTAGTAGATCGATGCAATTTAATTCAACGGTAATTTAGAGCTTCGTTCACAAATTCACTCATAAACAAAGCGGCTACTTAAAAATAATTTTCCTAAACTTTATGCCTTTTAGAATCATTAAAAATTAAAACTAACATCAGAATCGCAAAAAAAAACACTCGACAATTTTTTTTAAAAAAATAATGTGACCAGTACCAGACAAAAATTCAAATCATTTGAAAACTCTCTTAAATTTGATTTTATCGACGCAAATGAAACAATTCATCGCGCTTTCCTCCGGCTGCTTTTAGAAGACTTATTTCAACTATTTCGGAACAATATTCTTTTTTAAAAAAAGTAGGAAACGATCTGATAAATTTACATCGTGACAAATTCACCTCATTTATATGTACATAATACACACACTAAATTCAAATGGAGACACTTGCCATCCAATCAGTCACCTCAGCTCCAATGCATTTCCCAACAAAAACAACAACAAAAACTCATCGAAAGACTAACATCAACATAAACTAGTAAATAACCTCATCAATAAAAACATCGACATTTAAACATATCGCAGCCAACCTGTCTTTCTGCTTAAAATTCACCTTGATATTTATCTGTTATACAATATGGTCGTTGGGGACGAAAGTTAGCCTTCCGTGTGATAAGCGCGCCTAATGGACCGCGCTGAACGATATAATCAATCAATACCTCCGCTTCGAGGTCAGTGCGCAAAAACTCCCTGTATGACCTTTTTTCTGCACAGACAAAAGCCAGAGAAAGAGAGTATAGCCCTGAATGTCATTCAGTGTGTGGTATATGAGGACGTAACTGAGATATGTTAGTGCTTAGGTCGCATTTAGTATGGGTATAGTAAGGCTATTTTTAATGAAACGATTATTTAACGTTTCGAACTGGACGTGGGACATGATTGCGATTAGACGGATGATGGAATCTGTGAGATGAGCTCGACCTTTGTGAATATGTTTGGTTACTACAAGCCATCGATTTTTGTCTGGCTTTGGCATTAGTCGTTTATTGATTGAAGATTGTTATATAGGTTAGATTAAAAGTTTATTTTAGGTAAATCGTCAGGGTCGGAACACTGATGCGAATATTAAAAAAGAATCCAAATTTTTCTGAATTTTCATATAAAAACAGAGAGATTTAAGGAAATGAAACAAGCGTATCACATACGAAATTTAGTCAAGCAATTTTACTACAAAGATAAAAGCTATAAATAGAGCAAATCGAGAGAATTACTACCTCATGTATTCGCTTTGGCTTCTCCGCTTCCTAAGTTCTACGAGCTTTTGGTTATTACTTGTTAAATTCGCTTACACATGGCCTACTATCCTATCTCTATCATTCTGTTAGCCTTATATGGGAGTTGAAAGAAAGAAACGAATCGTAAATAACACCTAGATACTTAACCTTTTTTAACGGCATGATTTAAATGCCATGTATAGTGAGACTGAGGATTCGGAGCGATCTTGTCCTTTTGAAGTATCGTTGCCCTAGTTGCGTGAAATAAAGAAATTCGCTCTTTCTGACGTTAATTTTCATACCCCATTTCGGGTAATAACTCCAGAGATCTGGGGCTGTGGGCGTCACACCAAGGCAAGAGATCATCTGCGTATAGATTAATCTTAATATTGGAGGGGCTCGAAATGCCGGGGATGTCAGAAATGAAGATATGAAACAGTATGGGGCCAAGAATAGAGCACTGGGGGATACCAGAGCCAAGAGGAAACAACCTGGAGTTAGCACCATTATGCGCGGTGAACACCCATTTATCACGAAGGATACTGGCTAGTATCTTTATTAGATATAAAGGAATATCAAGGGAGATGAGCTTGTAGATCAGGCCGTTTATCCATACAGAATCAAAGCCTTCTCGACATCAATAAGACAGGCCAGAGTAAATTTACCCTCAGATTGGGATTTTCTTATGTCAGTCGTAAAGATTTGTAGGGCATCGACGGTGCCGTGACCTCTTTTGAAGCCAAATTGCCGATCAGGAATGATTTATTTTTCTGCCACTAACTTACTGAGGGGAGAAAGGATAGCTCTTTCTAGAAGTTTCCCTAGGTTGGAGAGGAGGAAGATTAGCCGAGTGTTCAAAGATTTGAAAGATGAAATTTGAGACACTGTCTTCTCCTGCGGATTTCTTCGGTCTTAGACCGGTGACGCTCTCGGCAAGTTTTGAGAGAGTGACAATGTTCTCATTGCCACTAAGATAGTCGGATGGATAAGAAGGCAAAAATTCTGTCAAGCAGGAAACACTCTCTTTTTGATTAAACTGGTCGACAATCTGAACCACCTTCGCCCCGAAAGTCTTCCCTGACTTTCTCACCTACAAAGAGTGTATAGAAATGGTCTGCCAAAGTAGAAACAGTACTAGTATCATCAGGGAAAGGTACACCATCAGCTGTGAAGATTAGGGCACGACCTTTTCTTCGGGTAATCCTATTGATTTCTGGATAGACATCTATACCCAGTTCAATGTTCTTTAGCCTTTGCTCGAAGACCTTATTTAGATGAGATTTAGCTTTGACCACGATGAGGAAACTTGTGGCCCTCAGTAAAGCCTCAACACGCCTCTATTCATCGTTAAAGACGTTCAGTCGTCGACGATAGATACGGGATAGGCGTCTTTTCAGGGTCCTGCATCTGGAGTGTAGGGCAGGGATATCATCCGGAAGATTTCTGTATGCAAAGTTCCTGGCTGTTCGGGGGATGACTATTTGATCTATTGCAGAATGCAGAGCATCATTGATGCTTGCGATAGTCTGGTCAATTTCAAAGGCGGAGAGATTTCTATCCTTCTCAATAATAATGCTCTCGAGTTTAGACGAGATATCTCGTTGGAATGCATGCCAGTTGACCTTCCTGTAGGGGAATAAAGAACTGACGCTCAGAGGCTAGGAAATGAAGACCCATTGTCTTTCTTAATGCCATTCGCACTAGCTTGTGGTCAGATTCAGCCTCAAAGACACAACAGCCAAACGGGCCAAATTAAGGCAAAATGCTGAGAAGCTGAAGAGCGACTAGTAAGAAGTCAATCATACTCCCAGACCTCCTGAATGTAGGTTCTAAGGATGCAACAACGCTCAGTTCTAGATGTTTAGTCTGTAGCCATCTTTTAAGTGCGCAGCCGAAAGGATTATTTGTGGCATTTCTCCAGTCCTAGTGCCGGGCATTGATATCCCCACCAATGAGTATGTGCTCGATATAGGATCGTCGATAAGATCGGAGGGAGAGAAGTTTTGATTAGCATAAATGCCAATGAAAGCAATAGAGTCTTCACCGAAAGTAACACAGACAGAGTTTGTTTCTAAGCATCTGAGATTACTTATGAGGAGTCTCTGCACCTTGATCCATTTTTTGATTACAAGGATAGTGTCATGTTTCCGATCCCCAGGCTCATCCGTCATATCATCACGAATAACCGAGTAGTTGTCAAAGACTATGTTGTGCCGGGTTTTGAGTTTCGTCTCACATAGGAAAAGTATGTATATCAGGTCTCTCAGATTTCAGGTAATCTTGGATGGAGTTCCTTTTGTATATGGGAACAAGCGAGGAACTATTTAAAAAGCTGAATTTAATTAAACCCATTAATCCCACAGAGATCAAGAGCTAAGCCAACGTATGCAAGCCGTTTCGCACTGGACGAACGGAGAGCTGAGAATGTAGGAATGGGACTCTCAACTTTTTTTATAAGTGAGAGAAGGTCACACCCGGAGATGTGTTCGCATTCTGAGAACATTATGGAGCGGGTTGTGGCTTTTTGTGGTTTCACGGACTCAGCAGCCTTCTTAAGTTTTGGGTTAGGCTGCTGGCGGGAGAGGAACCTTTGAGAACATTGGCGAAAGAAACGCCTTTCCTTACGATGTTTTCAATAGCGGCAGTTGCGAGGAGCCGTTTATCTTGTTTAGCTAGGTGAAAAGTTTTGCGTTTCTTTTCAACTTTTTTAGCTGCGGAGCAACCGCGGTAGGTAGCAGGGTGGCCGCTAGCGTTGCAGTTGACGCAAAATATCTGTAAGAAATCCGGAGGAGAAAGGCAGTCTTTGATTGAATGCTGTTTGTCACACTTTACACAGCAGTCCTCAAGGGCGCAATTGGTTGCTACGTGACCAAAACGTTGGTAATTGAAGCATAGAGTCATGATCGGTTTTTGAAGACGCTCCCTGTGAACTCAGTGATTGAGTAGAAATTTAACGCTCATGACTGAGTTCTGGTCTGTCCCTGGTGCGAGCTGTACTAAAAATCTTCCCAGAATTTTATTTCCTCTTTTTCCTTAACGGATCCTATTGGGTCTTGAAGGATATTTTTCAGCTCATACAGTACGTCTTGCTCATCATAAGATGAGTGAAGGTGGAGCAGGGAACAGCTGCTGCTTTAAGGTGCTCGAAGAGGAGACCATGGTCTTCCATACTCTTTGAAAGGAGAGATGATTTAGTCAAATTGTTGATTTTGACTTCGAAACAAGGAATGTGGTCATTGTTAATGGACCAAGCTTTCGCCATGTTGGCTTTAAAACTTTTCAAATTTAATTTGAAACAAATTATCGGTGAGACCCGTGGCAGCTTATTTTTCTGAATTTGAGAAACTCTAGAAGACGAAGCTGCGCTATTAGCAGCAGCTTTATTTAATATTTGTTTTGGGGTGTGTCTAGGGTTTTTTTTAGGCTAGCTGCCTCAATACTATCTGATGTTAAGTTTGAACTACAGTTTTGACGAATGACGTCTTGTAGTTTCAGGCTCTGAGCCTGAGCTGCGGTGACTTTGTTTGTAGCAAGGGAAAAATACTTTTAGAACGGGGCAAATTTCTTTTCCTGGAAGGCCTACTTCTGAGTAAATATCACTCAACGCATCTACTGATGGTGCCTGCGAAATAGCTTTTTTTTCTACTTGGAAACGCTTATCACTGAAGACGTTATCTTCCAGAGTTTCATCGGAGTCAGCTACATCCATAATGTTGTCCGCTTAATCATCTGTTTTTTCGTCGTCCTCGCCGGAGCTAGATTCGGAATCCGTTCCATCTTGTGTGATGCTAACGGATATATTGTACGCCCCGAGAATTTCTCCTGTAAAATTCTCCTTCTCGTGGTATTTCGCGCATAGTTTCGAAAGTTTTTTCTTCAATTTTTTGGTTAAGACAGCCATATCCTTCTTCATCCGTTCTTGGTCTCATTGTTCCGGGGGCGTCCTTTTCGTTTTTCGGGAAAACTTCAAAGATCTTCGCAAAACCTTCGTTAATAATGAAAAAAATATTTGAATTGCAAAAATATAAACAAAATTAGCAAAACACTTCACGAACGCTGCAACCAGGGGCGTGCACTTCATATAGGCACAAAAGCACTGCCTACCCTGCTGTTTTGCTTTTCTGTTTCGATATATTTATTTTACTAATATATCTATCTACAATCCAATTCTAAAATTTTGGTTCAAAATTGAAAAATGAATTGAAAATAATTACGTGTATCTGGCAACTACCTATATTTCATGCTCTAATTTCCTCATTTTCGATTTCGCAAGCATAGTCCAGCAAAATAAGAACAAAAAATACCCAAATATGAGCGTAGGAAGGCATGCAGCCTCACTGCCTTTACCTTACGCACACCTTCACATGAATTTCGTATCGATACACTACACCCAACTGCTCTCAGCTACAACAGTATGTGTAAGATGTAGTACTATTTTATATGAACCAAAGGCATGCCTGCCTTCATGAATTTCAGGAGAAATGATACCATCGCTGCATGACATCAACGCTCGCTGTGCAAGGGGAAGTAATTTGCAGCTATGCAGCACAAGTGCACGACGGTGCTGACAAGTGAACAGCCACACTGCACAGGCAAAGTTTTCATTATGCGAGGGAGTTGCCAGCAGAAATACTTGTATAATATAAATCTATTTTTGATATAAAATGTAAGTGTTAGCTTTGTATATTAGTCAAGTGTTAGTATTATTTTTGTACATAGTCTCATATAGCAAATTTTAAAAATTATAGTTTCCTTGATTATAAATAAAAAAATCGCCCATTTTTTCTCGAGATTTAGAATTTCGATAGGAAAATTCTACTTCAAGTACCAAAATTTGGGAAATGTTTGCTAATTTTTTAAAATGACAGCCATACCTTTAAAGTTTTGAGTAACATTGCTGTCTCATTAGTTCTTGAGTAGAGCGTATTTGCACTGCGTGACAACGGTTATAATATAATAAAAGTCATTATACATTGAGAAAATTAAATCAACAAATAAATGAAGTGTACTAAAACTCAGAGTTTTCAGCATCAGTGTGTCGTTTGTGTGAAAGCGTATGCGCATCAAAGTTGATGGAGTTTAGGCTCTTAATCCTTTCATTCGGAAACAAATATCGAATTGTCTCAGCAGGCCAAATGACGCCAGAGTTAGATTTAACTAAAAAAAGGGATTGCTATTCATCAGTTTAATCACAAGTATGATGATAAACTTACTTGACTGAATGCCTGCAAACACACCAACCGTTTTTTTTTGTTTACCGTGTATTATATTCGCCAGCACAAAAAATATGTGGAATGACACTGAATATGTAGATTTCTCAAAGACCGATAGATACTGAAGCAGACAGCAGATTATCCTCGATATGTAAATATCGGGCAAGAAAATAAAATACATGGAAAATCGGTGTAGCTGCGGTACAGGCTAAGTAATACCATTAGTGCATAATAAATAAACGTTGGGCCGGAAAAATATAAAAAAAATAACACCAAAAGAAGCAGCAGGCAAAAATAGTGAAATTTTCTTTGTTAATTGAACTTTAAGTTAGACTAAGAATAACTAAGAATAACATAAATACAAATATTTAAAATTTAAAAAAACATTTTCAATAAAAAATATTTTGAATTAAATTCTAATTTTTCGTTTGACTGTTATGTTTACTTCTAAGAGTATGTGACTGCCTACCCGGTGCAAATTGTTTATGCACGCCACTGGCTGCAACGTCTGTCTTCGACCACTGATCGCAGTCGACTCGTGTTCTGTTAATTCTGTCGTTTTTACCTAGGTTCGAGTATTTTCTGATCCAACTTCTGTATCCGCAGATATTTTTTTGGCTTTTAAAAGAGCGATGCACTCCAGATAGGTTTAAATTTTAAACATAAATTTTTTTAAAATGTTTACACTTAAGTTTTTTAAAACCATCAGCCGTTTTTATCGAAGCAGACTCGAATTGATGATTTCCCTACTATAAATTACTGTCAAATAAATGCTAATAAGTGTTACGCGATTTTCAAATATGACAGCCAAATTATCAACAAGTCAAGTCAACTTGACAAAACATATCCATCATCATGCAACGACGCCCTACAATTTCCATTTTTGCTTTTTCAACATCCTCATAATCATCAACCGCACCGCGCATCATATCGCGATTATATCAGCAGCCCAACTACACGCTACTAAAACCCATTCTTGCCCGCGAAAAACACAAAAAAAAAACCAACGCAACACAGATCAATTATTATCCAACGAATTGCATAAGCTTCTGTTGTCATCTGCCATCCGCCGAAAATTAGACATTAATTATACGAGAAAAATTTACCTCGAACCTCGCTTAGGCATGAAAGCGGCAAGTAGGCGGCCGATACAGCGGAGGCTGAATTTTCCATAATATCTGCGAAATCTCTTCGATCTTGTACCTACCACACTTTCATTTTCCGTACAAGTCATGTTACAATGACACCGCACCGCCTTACGTTAACAATGACATCTTGGCAGTAGCATCCATTTACAAGTTACTACGACAAGGCATTGCGATTCGTTTACATATCGGAAATTATCATACTACAATGGGCAGAGGCTAAGGTGAGTAGCATGATGATCGTCTTTTATTAATGAGATGACGCGCGGAACGATGCGACAAGGTAAGGTGTCGGCTGGTGCTGGTCTCATAACAAAAGTATAATAGAAGAAACGGTAATGAATCCGTTGACGTTGAAGATAATTATTTCATAAATCAAGGCCAATGTTGTCGCATTATTAGCACGTTTCTTCGTTTTGTTTGGGATGTTTGTGTGATGCCTCATTACATACTTTTGGATTCTGCACGTATTGGTGCATTGTTGTTATCTAATAGGGAATGAGCGTGTTGGCGGTAGATGAGTTTTGGATCTGTCAGATGTATTTTTGTATTCAGCTCGAAGTGTAGTTGTAGACTGTTTGTTGTCACGAGAGGAATATTGAGAATTCAAAGGAGGTTCTATGGTTGCTTATATTATGATGTGCACTCCACTTGGCAATGTGATTTGCATGAGTATCTATTTTTGATTTAATTGAAGAAATCATGTATCTGAAAAAACCTTGTGAAAATCAAAAAAGTTTGAGTTGTAACTAGTGTAACACCTACTATATATCAATCTCAAGAATTATTACCCAAAGCAACTATTTCCTACCGCAATGAACAACATCAAATTGTGACTACGATACAATTAAATAAGCGTTGCATTAAGTTCTGACTTAGATTTGTCACTCGATAATTAAGCCTCCAATCATTGCTTTAGCCCCTCTTCCAGTGGCGGCTCGTCGGTGTACGCAAAGGAAGCAGTGTTTCCCTTGCTAAATCACTTTGCATAAACAATTAATATCCAACAATCAAAAGATTCGATTTTTGAACATCCAAAAACATAACATTTTTTTTCCTTCAAAAGACAAGACTCCGTTGCCACTATGCATGAAGTGGTTTTATTTTATAACATTCCAACTACCAAAATTTGAAGGTAAATTTAGAGCGACGCAACGAAAACCCAAGCGTTTTACTCAAAAACTCAAGCACTGCGTACTAATCAAGTCAGAATATACAGTTCATTGCACCATATTGAGATATACTACACAGAACACTGAAGTGATTTTGCTTCAATGCTCGAACTCGTGATTTTCGCATAGATCTACTTAGACGCTTTACCTGAATGATGCCCACAAAACACTGCAATCAATGTATACAAAAAGCATTGCGGACGCTGCTCAGTTCACAGCGTCTCTGTCGATAGACTTTAAAATAAAGGTGGTAATCACCCGAATTCCGCAAATATATTCGTGAATTATTGTGAAGGCACAGGAAAGGTGTAGTATGGGGTGATATTTAACAAAAAAATTCAAGAGTAGTGATGCAATAGAGAGAGAGAGAGAGAACTTGTCCCCTCTGCCCCTGCCTGTAGGCGCCACTGTACTCCTAATTTTTCAGAACACTCTCTTGTGATAGTTATAGAGACTGTCCCTACGTTAACCAAAAAGTCACCTTGATATCGTAATACTGTAACAGAACGATTCAGTTCTACTCGCTGAAGCTCAGAACACGTAGTTTTTGGCATTCCAAAATTTTGGCATACTGGCAACTTTCACTAAAAAAAGGAGAAATTATTGTTCCAGAATTTCAAAAATTGCCTAAGATCAACACACACTTTTAATATTCATTGACAAATTGTACACGGTTAATGGACTAAGGCCAATGAAATCAATTTATCTTCTATCTTAGCTCATGATGATATCGTTTGCTTCAATGAAACTTGGCTAACTTAAAGGCCCCCACTCACGAGCAGTCCATCAGTCCAAATGGCCTGAGGCCAGGCCAAAATCTCACCGTGTGTGGGAGAACTTGGATGGACTCATGGACTGAAACAACCAATTTGGATTTCCAATCAATCCAAAGTCCATGAACTCAGGCCATCGGGCCTTTTTTTTGGCTCGACCGTGTGTGGGAAAATAGTAGGGCGAATTTGGATAATCGATAAAATGGACTAATCGTGTGTGTTGAAGTCTCAGTCCAAACAACGTGGCAGTCTTGCTTTGCACGCTGACCTGTGACAAATAAGAAATAAAATAAGAAATAAATGTGGCACTTAAAAGAATAATGGAATAATTGATATCGGCTTCTCCCATATGTGTCTCCCTACCGCCATCGCTAAGCATTCGCTTCAAAGAGCAATCCCCTGAGCTTTGGCATTATCATAGAAAAAAAGCTCATTGACTGCTTCTGTGATTATTTTATTTAATCGAAAAATTCAACATAATGGATAGTGGTGGCCATGATTTTTTTTTGGAAGTTATCGAATAATATAGGTCACATGAATGTATATTATATTACTTGACCCAAAGCCTGCAACCGCTTGCTAAGTACCGCAAAGTAGCGGTCAATCTTTCGTGAGGAGTGATAGTTTGACTCATATTTGTATCCTTTCGTTTGATAAATGGGGTGACCAACTATAGCAACGTGTTATATGTCGTATCATCCATTCTTAAATAATTTTGCCAATCAGAAGGCTCAAGTGTGGGGCTTTTACCAAATTTCACAATGTTTGCCACTCTTTTTGGCAATCGTTGCTTTATGTAGATGCAAGTTGCAATAGCAAAAAAACTCCTCCACATGCTTCTGATCCAATAATAGGTTTAAAATATTTTTTTTCTTCGAATTTATCTTCATTTTTTTTCGAAATAATGACAAGTAATGAAATGTCCTGACTGGGTCGAGGCTCTATCGTGAGTGGCGAGCTAAATTGGACTTAAACCAAACGGACTCATGCCAAATGGACTCAGGCCATTTGGACTGCTCGTGAGTGGGGGCCTTAAGACACTTGAAGGCAGTTGGTGACATTTGATTGATAAAATTTCACCTTTGCATGTGATATTTACCCACTGGAAAATCGGATGGTGGTGCCTTGATTGGTGTAGTATGGTTGCTCGAAAGAACCCTCTGCAGTAACTTTATGTTTTCGTCCTTGGTTGAGTGGGTTGAAGATTGGATATCCTTAAGTTTGTCCATGAATGTCCATGTTAAGTCCATGAATATTTCCTCCCATAACTGTCGAGATTCCATAACAGCCGCTTTTACGTGGGTATTTAAGCCTTGATGACGAAAAATGGTGACCTACTTTTTCAGATCTTTTTCTTAGGATCATCAGAATTTTCCAGCAACTTCATCATTTCTACCTTTATGCTCCCTCTTCCAAAACAATACTATCCTCAACACAAATAACCAAATATTTTACATATTTTTCTCTAAAAACTGTGTCCCCTGACTCTGCATCCTCATCATATCTAATTTCCGATCCTCATAATGTTCTACTTTCGATTGAAATTTCACTCGTACAATGTTCTTCGAAGAAGAATTTCCACGACCTCCGTTTCAACTTCCTTTCTGGGTAAGCTAACTTCCCGTGTATGACTTCTAAAATAAATTCAGTCAACTGGTTATTTTTTTCCAAAAGCATTACTTATGCATTACTCCCTGATGTCAATTTACGCCTATTTATGACCTTAATAATCCTAATAATAGGCATGCTCCTCAATCCAGCAAAGAACAGAGTATATGCATTGGAAACAACAACACTCCTGTACCCAATGAGGAAGTAGAAATAAAGTGAACATGCCCATAAGATTTACATTGAAGGGGATGGTAGCAATTTTTTGTCCACTAAACGTCAAATCTGGTCAAATCCAAGTAGTTCCCCTCAAATTTGACATTTAGCGCGAAATGGCGGAAAGGCAGCTTTAACATGCTTTGTGTGCAAGAGGATCGAAGGGGCTAATGGTGGAAAGTTATACCGTCCGTGTCCACTCCGTTTCTACGATCTCACTGCCTGTACCAGTGAATTCACTAGTGCAGAAATTCTATTCCTCATTGGTAGTTCACGTGCTGAACTATAGAATGTGCTGATAGAAAAAAGAAAAGCTCATGCGATCTTGTCTTTTTTTCTGTAAGGTGGCTTTCGTTTTTTCAAGGTTATGTTGAATGTTTTGGTAGTTAGGAAATTAGAAAAAGCCCTCATAACATGTAGAAAGTTAAAAGAGGTAATTTTCTGTTAGTTCTTTTTCTATTTTCTATCGATTGTAATAGTTTAGACTCGTTATTTTCTCCTTTTATTTTAAGCTGTTTTGTGCTATCACAGCGAATATGGCAACCTATGTCAGTCTTAGTGAATGCACTGCTATTTTGTACTAGATCGTTGTTTTCGCAGCGTAATTATATTTTGTTCTGTATCGGAGCAAAAAAACGCACCTAATGTCTCTTGGTTCAACTCTTAACGAGCAGTTAGATTGAAGTTAAAAGATAGAGCTCATAGAAAATACAAGTGTAGGGGCTATAGAGTAAGTTTGAACTCATGGTTTGAACAATCATATGAGATTGATCATTCTTCTTCTCCCAGACTTTAGCACCTATCACCTATCTGACTGCACAGAAGTTGAAACCTCAATAAAGGCACTGGTTGTGGCTATGATGGTATTCCCGATTTCTTACTAGAATCTCCAAATTTTTATTTATTATTATTAATTATATATAAATTATTACTTATTTATTTATTCCGAGTTTTTCTCCAATAGAAAAGCACATATATTTCTCCAGTGCCGAAGCCTTATCCTCTTACACAAAACACTTCCTAGCTCAAGTACACCAGGGTTTTGTTCAGAAAAAGTTTACTCTTTCTAATCTTTTATCATTCACAAATACTGTCATCTTTAGTTTGGATCAACACTTACATTTTTTTTTAAATTTTGATTCTGATCATTAAATTCCAAGGCTTTAAATTATCTGACTCCCATCCTTCCTGGTATTCTTCCTGTTCTTCCTGTTAATTAGTCACTGTTAATTCCCATTTCTCATCGCTCTTCCGTCCAGTCGCCGGAGTTCCGCAGGGATCCATTCTTGGTTCCATAGTGTTTTATTTTTTGCTTTACGTTGCACGTTGTGAACGTCTACTCCTATTAAAGGCTTCGTCCTTAGAATCTTGCATTGTGTTTCTTGAAGAGTATGTTTTCTTTAAACTGCATCACCATTACGTCTGATCGAATCTTAGCTCCCAAATATCTGTCCATGAAACATAAAGTTTCAAAAGATCGACTACTATTTTTCCTATCCTTTTCGCGCGTACGAATGCATAATTTTTTATATTATATTGTACTATATTCTTATATAACATAATATAGAAAATTATATTTTTGTCGGACACAAAAAACCCATAACAACCTTGATCTCGATAGTTTGTCGCAGACGCTTGTTTTTCGAATGGTCCTATAAGAGTTTTGAAACCTCCTCTACAGTTCTTCTTATCTCGAGTCTCTGTTATATGTCTAAAGGTGACATTATAAAATTTATATCCATCGAAGACTAAGGATTCCACGAGCTTGTTGTGCTAAAAATTTATGGAAGACGGTTTTTTTTTAAAACTGATAGAAGTTTTAAATTGCGATTGTTTTTTCGCTTTGTGTCTATAATAAGAAAGCATACGTATATCGGCTCTAAAGCTTTTCCGAGCAGAGAATATTTCATGCGGGTATATATGTCATTTTGCTAACTAAGCCTCCGAAAGCAGTACCAAATGAAATTGTTTTTTTTAAATAATCAAAAATTGAAATTCCACTAATTTAACTGATGTCTGATGAGAAACAGTGCATACTTTCGAAACCACTTCGTTGAATTTCAATTTTCGATCATCTCACAAAAACGATTACATTTAAACTAGTTCTCACCGCTGTTTATAGAGCAGCCTTATGCCTTGACTTGTGGCGCAATTATTTTCATCGGCGATATTCGGTAAGTTTATATGGACAAAGCTCCGAACATCTAAGTAGTCTAAAACTTACTAAAAATATTTGTAAATTACAGACACTATTGACAAAATGCTCGAAGACTTAGAACCAAATTGGATCAGTTCAAGCTTTCTTCCTAATCCTGTCCTAATGACTTTCTTTGCGCTACTGAAACTTGGCTCTCTTCCAAGATTATCAATGAAAAAATTCTTCCTTTGTGCTACATACAATATTTAGGAATGACCGGCATAGAGTCTTAGCCGAAAATAGTGGTGAGGTTCAAACACTAAACTCTATTTCTTTTTTATTTTGCAATCTTTTCCGCTTGATTCAGCTGGCGAATCCCTTTCAAATTTCTGAAGATTCCGACGAGAAACGGAAACAATTTATGCTTCAACTAATTGAAGATACTTTGCTCCTTTCTACCTTTTCATCATAGACATGTTTGATCCTTGCTTAAAACAATAAAAGACGTGCAGAACAGCTTCATTTTGAACGGTGATGCTGTTTTTTCTTCCAGGATATCTGGGATTTGTTTTCATTTTCTTTTGGTCTGACTATGCCTTCAAATTTTCATAATTTGTCCAACAGTAATACCTGCTTATATTCAGCTTATTTTCTTGATATCACTATGACCTTTTCATTAGAAGTTGGAGCTTGGTTGTCCCCTTTTGAACCCTACTGCCAGCAGGGGTCCAAAAATGTCTAACCTTATGTATTTCTTCTTCGATTTTCTATTATTGCCGCGATGTTTTTCTTCTGTTTGAAAAGTTGCTAATTTTTTCGAGGTCCTAAAGCTGGCGAAGGTAGATAAGCCATTCACTTGTCATGCTTGTTTACCGGATGCATCCAAATTGTTTGGACTTCCCACACTATTGCGTTGTTCGGTGATGCCATCAAAACACTATCCCTCCAAAGATTTTGTCACCCTTGTTTGACAATTGTTCTCAGCCGACCGTGGCATGCTCTTCTTAATTGATATCACTATATTCTCGTGAATGCCCACGCAACTTTCAATTGCAGAAGTTATTGCGTCAAATAAGCTTTTACAAAAGCTGGGGCCTTCTTTGCAATATTATATTTTACTAGCGAGAAACGTATATTAAATGTCGCTATTCTGTTCAGTTTTGTCGCTATTCTGTTCAGTTTTTCCCGATTGTTCCAGCCCTAACGGTCAAATGTCAAAAGGGGAAGTTAATATCTTCTCAGCAAAAAAAAAAGCTTTATCGGTGCACGATAAACTGCCATAAAATTGTAGTTTCGTTGCAAGTCATGGATCGATGTAAGTTGGATGAAATTTCAGTTATCGAAAACGATCTTCACGAGCAAGATTGTTCGGGACATTTAAATCAAAATTAAAATTGAAATAAAAAAATTAGAACCAAATATATTTTGTTTAAGAAACAGTCTTGCCCTGAAGACTGCTACTACATAATGTGGGAGTTTTGGGAACGTTTCAACATTGTAGCAACTCTCATAGCTTGCAAGATTTTCTCTTTCGCAGTTAACACATTTTGATATTTCTGGCCTCAACTTGCATAGATCTGAAAACTATTGGAGTCCGTCATATTTGATGCAATAAGCTTAGACATGAAACTTACTGGTGAAATGATCCAACTGCTGAAGATGGTAAAACTGTGATTGTCGATCTCATGGTTTTCGTGCATTTACTTTGCACTCGAGATGCCTGCAGATTTTAAACTTTCGATTTGCTCCTTGGAAAGCTCTAACATTTATCAACTTTGCTAGATAAACGCTCGAACTTTCGTCACTTTATATAATATTTTCATTGTCATTTCAGGATTTATTTAATTGGTGTTTAAAAGCATGAAATGAAAATGAAAATACTATATAAAGAAACAACAGTTAGATCGAGAGTTTAGTTAGCGAAATCGATAAATGTTAGCTTTCCTAAAAGCGAATCAAAAGTTTATAAAGTTTTAAATTGGTTAATGGGTCTTGTCTTGTCTGGTGTTTTTATTTGAGATTTTAGGGCGGTAGCTCTTGAGTATCATTTGTTTTTATACCAGCTTTTAAAACGTATCAAAAGTTTGTCGTTTTAGCATCTTTATTCCGGGGGCTCATTTTGGGTGATTCTTTGTTTTCGAACAATTACTGTCAGTTTTTGTTCAGTTCTTGCCAAATATCTTTGTATGATTTTCATTTCGGTCCGGTTGACTGTTAAAAGAGACGTTGAACAATTCTATTCTTTTCGAAAATCGTCACTGTTTCGGACGTGGATTGTCTCCGATCTGGTCTTGCGTTCTGAATAGGGTCTCTATTTAACTATATTTTCTATAATAACATCTTATCAGCATAATTTTACCACATAGAGTTACTGTAACTTTATCCAAAGCGATATGTACCCTGTTAACAAAATCTAAACTTGTAGGAATATTACCGCTCTTACGTAAGTCCTCCCAAACATGATATCGATACTAACCTCAAACACTATAATTAAATCGTATCAGTTCACCTTACACTACTTACCAAACTACATATCGTGCGAAAGACCACTTAATTCTACCTGTGTTGATTTCTATTCATTAAAGCCCACTTTATTTGGACACACTACTTTTACTCGATCTATAAACTCTGCCAGCTTCCATTTGGCCTCGCTTGGACAACCCATTACTCTCCCGGCATTCTTCGTCCAGTAATCGGTACGTTGCTACGGTATCGATGACGACCAGAAAAGATTTCTGTGCAGCACTGCAATTATGCGTAATCGCTACAGTTACCGTTACATACTTTCAAATTAAGCATTACCATTCCATTCTGACGTCGTCGTCGTCGGGACTAGGCGACTACTCATAAATGCTTGGAATGACCAAAACGAATCCGATTCGATATATCAACTCGTCGCAGTGAAGTTTCATTCCGAATATCCGAATAGTTGACCGATGTTGTTGAGCGTCCATAAACAAATATAATTTATTGGCACTTGAAATGTTAGTAGGTATTCGATAGATGAGTGAAAGTTCATTGCAGGATAGATAAAGTTTGATGATGTTTTTTCTGCAATTTCAGCAATTTGTTACGTTCGGCGTGAACTAAATTATGTGCGAAATTGAAAGAAAAGTGATTTCGCTTAGAATGTTGTAGAAACACGATGGATTTGATGATGAGTTCCGGGTTTTCTTTTTCTAAATTGTAGATTGATGACGTCAAATGATTGGTTTTATTTAGATACATTGTTGGTATTTTTCTTCTTCATTTTTACTATCGTGTTAGTGACAACTTATCTACAAATATGACCAAACTCTTCGGACGCAATGAAAACATTTTCTCGTACTTAATTGACTATAGCGATTATGTTGTAGAAACAATGGTTTGTTTATTTTTAAGATACTCATAAAACCATAAACAAATTAGCAACAAAACAAGGGCCAGGGAAATCACGTAATAATTTGGCGAAGTTTATGTAAAAACAACGACATCGTCTTCACCGGCGCTTTAACCTTCCAACCAAATATTCTCTTTTGTTTTCTTCGTTATAGTATTTTTATTTTCTTTTGAGTTTCTCATCTAATCGTCATCATTCTCCCTCGAACGACCACGAACCACTCATCTGACAGAATCTTTACAGCGTTCTTAAAACGCCACCCGGCCATCGTCATTGTATACCTAGCCTGTCGTATCACAATATCCCGTCATTTATCAAAACCGGTATCCGATTCAAGACACGAGTCCAACTCAGATACCAAGATTCAGATTCGAATAGTCGAATCGTTGTCGCGCAGAACGCAACGGATCAGTCGTCCACGGACACAGTCCCCAAGTCGCATATCCGTAAACTGTCTTCGAATAATGTCTTCGTTTTGATACATACCCTGCCCGATGTCTGTTTCATTCGAATTCCTTTCGAGATCGTTACGTTAAAGTCTATCTGAATTATAGTCCCGGACGCCCACGCATCTTATCGGCTAAATTATCTCATTCACAATGCCAAGGATTTTCCGTGGCCGGGCCATCCAACCAGTGTGTGCAGTCATTTGGTCCGATCTTATTTGGTCATAAACTATCCTGAAAGGCTATGGACTCTATGGCCCCGTCTGGTCGTTGGATACTTGCGACAGGCGTGTGATATATTTCAATTGGGTCGTCAAGTATAGTTTATGGTCGCTATCTGAGGAATTTCGAGTTCTTCCTGGTCAACAACGGGTTCAGGATGGCAGCGAAAGGGTGGTCTAGGCGGTGGTTGGTGGTGTTTCATGTGGTGTGTGTGGTTCATTATCGCTTGATAAGTATCACATCCTACGAAATGAAACTGGTCAGAGGACATCATATGTAGTCATAAATTTTATAGATTATATCGGTGCGTCATGGATTTAAATTGTATCTGTATTTTGGATCCTGTTAATCTGATGTCAACAATTCATTTTGTTCACAAAGAACATTTTATTATTTAATGTCGATACTTAGTGCAAGGTTTTTTATGTCTGTCGTATTTAAGATAGCCAGGAAACAATTATGAAAGCTCAATATAGTGGATGTAATGATTCATCTCTTCTTTTATTCAGAGCTTATTCGATTTTTTAATTGCCAAAATACTTTCACTATGCTTGTGCAAGTTATTGATCTATAGTATTGTACAACACCAATAATAATAAGAACAATCTAAATATTTTGCTTAGTTCACTTTAAGAACTATGACGTATTTAAGGAACACTGGCATCGTTAAAATTTCAGGAATAAACAGGAATAAAGGTCAAGTACGTAGCTACCTACGATAGTAGCATCAAAGAAATAATAATGTTAATGTTAATAAAGCTTCTAGTTCCGTAACACTTAACTTAATCTGACGACCACTAGGTCCCCCAATATTTTGAAATCAATTTGAAAATATTGGTCGTACAATTACGATTTTTGTGCATTACTATGTATCTAAATGTCTCTCATGGCAAAAATGCAAGAAAAACAAAAAGAATGTTTATTCCAAGCATTTTCTAAAATCAGAAAATAACAATACTTAACTGAACCCACTTTGTAACTCTGTGAACGTTTGTAGCATTATCCGAGGAATATTTTAATAGCATGAGCAAATTTTGTTCAATCTTATTTATTTTGTGAAGTCCTGTGATGTTGAATCATCCTGTGCGATGACTAGGCAGTCTTGGGTATCGATCGATGCGCATCGTACCACGCAGCTTCTAGGCCTAACTCGAAGCGCTTTGCGCTGCTTTGTGGGCGTTCTTACGGGCTGCTGCCTCATAGGGCGGCATGCGCAACGATTGAGCGCATAGTGTAACGACTTCTGTCGGAGTTGTGGCTTTGTGCCATCTCATGTGCCAGTGCCCAGCTTTGGCAAGGAGTATGGTAGCGGCTTTTGGTGCACCCTTTCTCTCAAATCTTACTGAACTGTCCCTGATCAATTCAAAAGGGAAAGTGCGGTTCCTTAAAAGAAGCAAATGGTTTCCCGAGCTCAGTGAGTAGGAGAGAGGCAAAAAGTTATTGTGGCATCACAACGGACTTTTTGTGTGCCTAAGTGTGTCGGTCGGCAGCCACTTCTACCTACCTACCTATTTATTTTCTCTATATAATTCTTCTCTTCTTTCTTATTTCTATCATTTTTTTCGATTCTTTTCTTATATCTGTCCACTTCTTTTTTCTTTTCTCCTTTTTATTCTTCCCCCTCTCTATTTCCATCCATTCTTCTTATTCCTCCATGTATTCCCCTTTTTCACTCAATTTAACTCCATTCTACTTTTTTCTTCGTTCCCCTGTCTTCTCCATTCGCTCTTTATTTCCCTTTTCTCATAGTTCTTTTTGTCTTCCCTCCTTTGCTTTGCATCTCGTATTTTCTCCCCTTTTTTTCTCCGGTTTTTTCCCTTAATCTTTCCCTTCCCTTAATCTTTCCCTTCCCTTAATCTTTCCCTTCCCTTAATCTTTCCCTTCCCTTAATCTTTCCCTACCCTTAATGTTTCCCTCCCCTTAATCTTTCCCTTTCCTTAATCTTTCCCTTCCCTTAATTTCTCCCTTCCCTTAATTTTTTCATTCTCTTAATCTTTCCCTTTCCATTATTTTTCCCTTATCTTAATATTTCCCTTCCCTTAATTTTTCCCTTCTCTTCTATTTTCCGTTTTTCTTAATTACTTTTTTTTATTTCGTTCTGTTGTTGAATTTATTTTTGGTCTCTTTGTCTCTCATTTTATTTTTTTCTTGTATATTTTTGTTTTCTCATTTACTTATATTATTTTCTATTCTTATTTTCTTCTCTTTTCTTCTTAGATTCTCTTTTTCGTCTTATTTTTCCTATTTGCCCTCTTATTTTCATCTTCGATTCTATTATTCATTTAATTTTTTTGTTTCGTTTTTCTCTTTGTCGTTATTTTTTTAAATTTTTACCATTTCACTCTCCCACTACTTCCATTACTTTGCTTATTCCCCTTATTTTTTTTCTTCTTGCTAATTTCTTTCTTTTTCCTATATTCATTTTTATTTGTTTTTTTTTTTTTTTTTTTTTTTAACAAAATTTAATAATTTTGTTTCTATTTTTTTAAAGATTTTAGTTTTCACATTTTTTTCTTTTATTTTTGGTTTTCTTTCATATCTTTATTCTAGTTATTTCTGTTTTTTCTTTCGTCTTTTTTATTTATTTTGTATCCGTATATTGTTTGTGTTTCCTTGCTTCTTCTTTTCTTTATTATTTTTGATTTTGGTTTATTTTGTTCTCTTTCCATCCTTTCTTCTCCTATTTTCTTCTTTTTATTCTGTCTTTTTTTCCTGCCTTTGCTTTGAGATTTTTTAAATAAGGGAATATTAAATTTTCGTAGTTTAGACTTCTCCTTTTTTCGATTTTCCTTTTTAAAGTACTTCTGTTGTGGATTGAGCCATTTTCAAACATTCCCTGCTCCATTTTCGGACTACTCCGTTTTTTTGGGACTATTCCTCTTTTTTAGATTAAGCTGTTGTTAAACTTTTCATTTTTGATTACTCATATTTTGGGCTATTCTAACTTTTGACTCGTTTTTTGAACTTTTTGTCTTCGAACTTTTTATTTTTTGATTATTACTGATTAGGGTTTTATTTCAGTACACTTTTTTATGGCTAGTCCTATGTGGGATTAATTCATTTTCCAGCAACTCGTATTTTGGACTACCTTTTTTTTTAGTTTTCCGTTTTGGACCACTCCATTTACAGACCACTTCCTTTCAAGCTACTCTGTTTAAGAACTTTTTTTGAAACGGCTCCTTTTTTCAACCTACGCCTATGTCGGACCACTCCAACTTTGGTTTAATCCATTGGCAGGCTACTCCTTTTTTCAACCGCTCCTATTCTTGGATTACTCCTTTTTTGGAGTGTTCCTAATTCGGACTTTTCCATATTGAGACTATCTGATTTCAACTTCTCCTATTTTGAACTATCTCTACTTGGTACTTCTCCTTTTGGTGCTACTCCATTTTGGGACTACTCTTTTTTTAAATTCTTTCGTTTTGTGGATTGTGTGAATAATTTTATTTCTTACTTGTTTTTCTCATTATTTCCTTGACATTTTTTCTGTTTATTATCTGTACTATGACTATTTTCTCCTTCTTTCTTACTTTTACTTCCCTCTTAATGTTTCATACTTTCGATTTGATCTTTTATGCTTTATATCCGTTTTTCCTAGCTTCCCAATTTTCATATGATCTTGCTTATTCCCTTTTTCCCGATTAATTTTTCGTTTTTCATTTCTGTTTTCGCTCATTTTCCCCTCTGGACTTTTTATCTTCATTTTGTCCAGCTTTCGACCTTTTTTATCTATGTCATCTTCTATTATATATAGTTTATTTTCTACTTTTCTTGTTTTCTTATTCGCTTACTACTTTTACTGCTTTTTCATTCATCTACTATCACTTTGGCCCGGAAGTTTTTGTTCGACGTGCTATTTCATTTCAGATTTTTCTTTTCTTTCCTCTCCTTGCCTCCCTATTTTCATCATCATTTATCTCTTCCTATTCTTCCCCCTTCTTCACTTTTCTCCTTAGTTCTCATTCCTTAGATCATCTCTCCACTTTTCTTTTTTCGCTCTTTTTCCTCTCATTCCTGGTTACTTTACTTCTCTCTTTTCTCGTATGCTCTGTTTTTCTTTCTTTCTTTACATCCCTTGTTTTCATTTCGCCTTTAAAAAAAAAAAAAAATTATAAATATATTCTTATTTTGTTTTCTGGTTGCTTTAAATTTATAAAGTTTTAAACCAAAGTTGTGGCATTTTCTATTTTTCAATTAATTTCTTTTTTATATTTGCTTTTGGCCGTTTTTTTCTTTTCCTCTTTTACTGTTACTTTTATATTTTTCTTCCCCTCGGTGTTTCCCAGCAACTATTAGCTATAGCCCCAATTTTTTTCGATAGATTTTTATCAATCCAAATAGATTCTTTGGAAATCAAATCAGTCTTAGTTTTGCCACTGTTCACCTTTTTTTTCCGATTCACAAACCTTGTGACCTATACTTTTTCCCTGTTTCGTTACTTTGAGTTAGTTTTCATAGCAGGAGTGTCCTGTTTCCTATCTCTATCTCTCCCTTGATCCTATTCTCCATCCCAACCTTGATCCTGAACAAGATGGATTTACAACGATGTATCTTCACAAGCTTGGCTATTTCAGCCTTAGTTCAATTTAAAACAATGTTGTGTAGGTACATAGACTTATTCAAAAAGCTTGTGACTCTGATCATAAACTTATTCTTGCAAAGGTCGAGGTTTGTGTTTATTTTGGTGTCTGTATCTTTTCCTCTGTTCCTGGTAGTACGTGTAGCTTAACATTTTATTTCCCTAGGTTTCTTTCATTTTCCTAGAGCTCCGCAGGGTTACATTCTCGGACTTTTTTTGTTTTCTGCATTCATCAACGAGCCATCCTTTTTTGTTGTATGCTAAACGACGAGTTTTAGATTGATTTTCTAACACGGACACTTTTGTAATTAAACTATCAGATTAAGGCCGGCGATACATGTAAACGCCTGAATTTAGACCGTTTTTCAGAGGCTTATTTAAAATAGAAGGAATAAATGAATCGTTTTTAAAGTGATCATGATTATTCATTGCATATTAAAATACAAGAATCTGATTTTATTTAATTTTTGTTTTCAAAATGGCCGCCGTAGTAACCAATCTCATGAGACCCTCGCGGCGAAAGGCATCAATCGGCGGGACTTTCAGTATCAGTTACAGCAATCTTAAATCAGAAAAAATTATTAAACATGTATCTTCTAGTTGAACCAAGAAAAAAAACAAAAAGTCAATAAATTGTGAATTAGCACGCCTCATAAAATAAATTGCGATTTTTGACCCTTTTTTTCGACAGTTTTTGGGTCAAAAATGCTATATTTTGAAAAAATGTTTGGCATTATTTTTTGGCAACTAAAAGCTTATACTATAGAAAAAACGTATGCCAAGTTTCATAAGAATCGGTTGAAAACGTTTTGCGTTATCTTGCCCGCCAATTTAAAAAGAAGTCATTTCGAGAAAAACGCGTAGTTTTGACACACAGAAACTCTATGATTACAGCAACTTACCAACTAATCAGCGATTCCAGGCCCATAGAGAAGTCCTTCAGTACGTTTATTTTTTATATGTTAATTTAACTATTTATGCCAAAAAAAAGAAACTCAAGTTTTTGAAAATTTTACATATATCGCCGGCCTTAATTGTTGGTCCAAATTGACCAGTTTTTCAGTCCAAATTGACCAGTTTCTATCTAGTTTATTTTTATTATTGGATTATTGTTCTCTTCAGCTCGTGTAATTAGATACGAATAAATAAACACATAAAGATAGCTTTAAAAAATTAAAGCTCTATTTGCGGACTTTTAGGCTGTTAGTTCTAGTTGGCGCAACATATGCTGGCTCACTTTCCAAAATTTAAGACATAAACGCTGTAAAAATGATCAAAGACAAGTTAAAAGTGTATATCAGTCATTTTTCACTAATGCGTCTTAATTTTTATAGCAAATATTATAGTTGGACATGTCACTCCTTATATTTGGTCACAGAAGTAAAATTCACGCGAAATTAAGCCATGCCTTCAGCGTGCACATCATTTTGTCTTTATGACGATGCTTTAAATAATTTCCTCCGACTTATTAAGTCGACACATCTCCAATCTGCACCTTCACCGCTTACCAATTCGAAACCGCTACGACTTTGGACTTTGTAGTTTATGCTGGTAGGTCCTAAACGTAAAATACGATTTGCTACCGTGTCAAATGCACTTACTTTCGAATATCGAACCTGCAAAAGATTGTCTGCATTGCGACCGTTCGCTACGCCCGTCATACTTACTACAATCTGGGCAGATGATGCCTGTCATTAGAGTAACGCTACCGGCTATTTGCACAACCTCAAACATCACGACCCTCTCACTTCTGCCCTCTGTCCATGAATCGAGCCGTCTTTCATTTTCTCCTCGATTCCACAAGCTCGATGGCACAGGAATTTTGCGCGACCTTACGGTTTGTGCGTTCTGAACGCAAGCAACACAGCACGGCTACCGAGTTTGTCGTAAATATTCGAGGCTTGCGGATCCGCATGGCAATAAAGATAATTTTTATTGGAAAATGCCAAGAGGGAAAATAGTCAAGAGTCAAGCTGTCATCGTATAACGTCCGTCAATTTATCAATAACAAATTAGAGTGTGGTATGTAAAGCCGGAATTACATGCTTGCCGAGTAATGCCAAATGAAGACAAGGTGAGTGTGTAAACGGTCTCCTTGTCTAGTCTCGGCTGTGTTTTTCATGGCAAGCACGCGTGTGTAAATGGTTTGCTCGTCGGCTCTTGTTTGTTTTACGAAGGGATAATGATCCTTTTACTGCTGTGCCTGAGTGTTTATGACCGTCTCGTCCAAGTTCGAAGCCGCTGGAAGCGAAGTCGGTTTTATGCATCAAGTCAAAGGGATTCGAGAGGGTAGCATGTGCTCATTTAAATTTTCGAATTTTTCGCCGGGACTTCAAACATGTGTTTGCGTGTCCCAGATTGAAATAACTCAACGCACACCAGGCAGTTGCAATAGCCACAGCCCGTACCTCAGTCATCGTTCACTGAACTGAACAAAACAGCTCACAACTGTCGAAAGATGCAAAGTGCAATATCCTAAGTAAACAATTCACCCTATGAAAGGTGCATGGTGTATGGTCCGTGTTGTACGGTGCAATATCCTAAGTAAACAATACACCCTATGTCTTGTTGAGTCTCGTCCAATGTCTTGTTGAGTCTTGTTTACTCTTGTACCCGAGACGCTCGTTCCAATGTATAAATCGGGCATAAGAAACGGTGTAATCAGTCTTGTAGATTTATTGTCAAACTTCCAGATACCGTTGAATTTTTGAAATATCTTTATTGACCATGCTGAATGAAATCAGCTTCAATGCGATCATCAGAACAAAACCAATTGACTCAATATATTACCGAACAAGATTCTTGTAAAAATCCTTCATTATAGTTTTCTCATTAATTAGCACTATCTCAAAGTATGCTCCCATCTCTGTCTGTAGTCTTAGGTCTATTAGCCAAAGTGTGCAGCTGCAAATTAGAAGAAAGGAATTTTAACAAGGTTTGAATTTTGCAGATAGTGATGATGTTTGAAATCCTATATACCAATAATCATTTTCAAGCGACAGATACACGTACCAAACTACTCATCCGTAATCAAAATCGCACTTACGAGCTTGTACCAGATGTACCTACTATCAAACAGCACTATCGCTATGAGCCTGCGTGTTGCTCAAACTTGTCCATCCTTTATGACCTGTCATAACCATTGCTGTTTGCGCTCAGTTAACTTTATTGCACTCTCGTAATTTTGATTGGGACTGCATTTACGACGCGCATCTACTATGAGATAGCGAGTGCAGTGTGTATGTTGCTTATTAGATAACTAAACATCGTAAAATTATTAATTAGGTAAGATAGTGTATGGAATTTGAATGATTTTATTAGTAGCTTGTGATGATGGTTTGGTAATTTTGTGTTGATATCGAACGGGATTTGTTTTGGTTATCTGGTTACGTTTTCTTATAGGTGTGAAAATATGATACCAAGATTAAATACAAGACATAGATTGTAAAGCTATTTAGTGTTGTAAAATGTTGCTTAATCAATCGTAAAATAAATACAAGCTAAGCGAATTTGTTTCCCTAGAGAACATAATCTTTATCTGTGTGCATTGCAATGTGAAATCAAAAGACTTAAGCAAGAAACCCGTTTTCGTGATAATGTTTTGTGCATATACATCTTGAATATTTTTTGAAAAGCAATGAATACTATGCTCAATGACGCAATATCTTAAATTAATTGGACAATTATACAGAATTACAGATTTTGATTTTTTCGAAATTAAGGGGGTAGTACCGGTTATAATTTTGAAAAAATTAGTTTTTTGTTTTTTGCATTTTTCAATTTATTATACCTTCAGAAATCACGTCTCAAAATTTTATTAAAATATTCTCAAAAATAAAGAAGTTACGGCAAAGGTTATTGAATGTGATCATGGTTGCCTTCTTGTCTATAAATCAGCATAGACAACGTATATCATCTCTAAAGCTTATCAAAGCAGAGAATATTGAAACGGGAAACTCGATCGATCAAGCTACGGCAGTTTACGGCAGATCGCTGCTTTTAATTACTGGGGAGAGGGGGAAGATGAAGAGCGCATAAGTCAGGCAGAAAAAGCGGCAAAGGAAGCGCGTTTGGCAAAAAAAAAACTGACCAACTGCAAGAGCAACTAGCTTATGTGGGCTCAAGAATACTTATGTATGGTCCAGCGATTGCAGACTGAGCAATTGTAGGAGATAAAACATATTTTTTTTAAATATAATCAATTTATAAATGGAAAAAAAACTGTAAACGCGTTTTTCTCGAAATGACTTTTTTTCAAACTGCGGACACTAAGAGCCGTTTCACACGAGACACTCGGTGTCCGGCCACTGAATCCTCAGCCACTGTTTTTGTATAGAATTGTGGCCCGGACACTGTGGCTCTGTGTGTATGCTCTAATTTATTTCTATGCCCCGGCAGTGGCTAGAGACACAGTGGCCGGACACCGAGTGTCTCGTGTGAAACGGGCCTTAGTTTTCGGATTGGCTGAACCGATTTAAGTTAAATTTTGGTGCATTACTTTATTCAAGTATCTTGTGTGGTAATCTACCACAATATAGGTCAAAAGTTAACCCACACAAATTTAGCATGCGAAACAAAGTGAAAAAAATACGATTTTTCGAAAAATATTTTCAAATAACCGCCATTGTTTTTTTTTATCATTTTTTTTTTAAATATTGTGGTAGATTACCAGGTAAGAAACATTCCTCTTTAAAATGCGGTTTGGCTTTATTCCTGAGATTATCTGTCCGCAGTATGACGAGGCATTTTTCGAGATGTCAATTTTGGCGCCCTCTAAAAATAAGTAGAAAAATGAAAAAAATTAAGAAATTTTTTTTTTGTTAAAATAAATGAAGTGAAAAAAACGATATTGACAATGAGTCTGTTTTTTTTAGCATTCTAACCGATACTACCCCCTTAATAGCATTGCAGCTTGCCTCAATGCTCTAAAGCAGGAGTGGCCAGACCACGTCGTATGCGCCAAACGTGACGCATGAGATGATCACAAGTGGTGGCATTACGTTCTTTCGCCTATTTTTTTTTATTTTTTTTTTTCAAAGTAAGCACTCTAACAGAATCCATCTTTATGTTTAGAATATCTGAGAACCACCATCTAAGTGCTTGGGAAAAAACAACTTCGGGGAAAACCTAGTTCCTAAAGATAATTTTGCGGCAGTTTAGGATAAGGACATTTTTGCGGGTTGCGAGAAGAAAAATTGGATTTTTATTAAAATTACGGCAAAAAAGGACTTTTCGTTTTGGCAATACGTTTTATTCATCGACGAAAACAAATACAGCATATTTAGATCGGATAGCAGATCGTATGTATAGAGAAGAGTCAATGAAGAACTCAGAAAAATTTACGGCCAAGCGTTAAATACGGTGGAGGTTCCTTGCAAATGTGGGGCTCTATATCAACTGTTGGACCTAAAAATATTCATATAAATGAAGGAATAATAGGCCAGACGGGCATTTAAATGTCTCAAAAAAGAATTTAAAAGGAAATTGAGGATTAAAAATAATTGTTATTTTTAACAGGATACCGATTCCAAACTAACAATATGACTCCTTTATAGTTGTTTTCATGTATTATAAACGACACCTCAGTCACTTGGTCTAAATGCTATCGCGCATTTATCGAATTAGTTAAAAGAGAAACTTAGTAAAAAAAAACATCCTATAACTAGTAGAAATGTATTAGAACTAGGATTGATGGAAGAATGGAACGAAATTGAGTCTTCCTTCTTCTTACAATGTCAAATCAACTTACCCCAGGTAAGAACTAAAAAATATTACCAACTAAGCACTAATAAATAAAAAAAATAGTCTGATAAAATTTTAAAATTGTGTTTTTAATAGTTCATTCATAAAACCTTTTGAAATGAATATTGAAAATTTGTTTGAAATATTTATTTTCATTGATTCATTTTATAATTTAATTTGTTCCGTTTTGATTTTGTGGTACTGCTTATGTTTTATAATAAATACAACAAACACAAACAAAATGTAAGTTCATATTAGTTTTACTTTATATTAAATTAAATTTACACTTCCAGCTCAAACTCTAAGTCAGCTTAGCCAGTGCGAACCGATTACTTGATATCATTGAAAAGTTGGGTTTTACATTCTTTGACTTAATATAGAAATTTTTTCTGGAATCTTTTACCGCCAAAACTGGTCTGCATAACTAGCATTCGTGTGCTCTGCCTCTCGGATTTATCATTAGTTCGGACATTTTATGAAATGTCTAAATTTTAACAGTGAATCAGTGACAGTGAATCAGTAAACTAGTTAAACTAGAAAATCAGTAAAAAATTGATGGTACACGCATCATCGTACTCGACCGCTTTCTCTCTCTTCACCAGAAAAAAAAGCAAGAAGCACGGCAGCAATCATCCTCTCGTTCAGGAAATTATTTTTGACAGTTGCAAATTGGTACTCAAATTTGCGTGTCTTTTTAATTAGGGCAAATCAATTGATTTAGTTGCTTCATTGAGTTATTTCTCTAGGCGAAACACATCTTACCACTGTTCCTACTTTCTTACCCCATCCGAGAATAAAAAACGAAAATTGATCGAGTCAATTGGCTCATTTGAACTCGTGCTCGAAAAAATTGGCGCGTGTTATACATAAGGTTGGCCATCCTTGCTCTAAAGAAAGCTTTTAGTTTAGTCTGCATCAGTAATTTAATCAAACAACTTATAGTTTTCCTAGATACTTAATACAAACGCTTGCCTGTCAGTTCCACTCCGAGACAGATAAGCACGTATCGCATATAATGATTGCAATTCCAAATTCACTTCCTTAGCCGCAGCTGTATCACTGGATTCTATTCTTGTTCCCATTTATTTGAGGTTTTCAACGATGACGTCGCAGTTTCCAAGAGCCCCAACAGTGATAGGATCAGAGATTATGCAAATAATCTGGTGATGGTGTGACGTTAGCAACTCAAAAATAGCACGCTTTGCCATCGACGTTTTATTCTTGGATGGAAACAATATTCTGGCACTGTTGCTGCATCGGTCGGAAAATTTTGCTTATTTTCTAGTGAAAATTTCGTTACCACGAAAATGCACATAAACTGTTGCGTCTGCCTAAGGCGATAATAGACCTTTATTTTAAGGAATACGATGTAAGTGGGATACAGCATCTGACGATTTGGTTCATGCTGCGTGAGTGTGAGTTAAAAGAAAAGCGCCTGATGCCTCTCAGCACTCAGGCCAAAATGATACATTGAACTCATTACCCCAGCCACTATGTTTTAGAATAATTTTGGTTGATCTATTAATGAAGTTCAGGATCACTTATAGGGGATAATCGGCTACCTTCTGTACGTATGCAACATTTTAGCCAAATCATTGTTATATGATGCACACAAACGTTAGACGTTTGCACAAAAAATAATCTGTAGAGTCAATCTCTTTTAATTAGAATTAGTAAGCAGCATCTTGTGTAGCACCTATGTGTCAAACGCCTGTTATGATTCTATAAATCTTCCTTCTTCTTATTGAGAAGGAATCCTGCCACATAAGAAGACAGCTATCTCTCTTTAAATGTAACGATTGCCCGCTTCCGAAAAATGACATATATGGAAAAAGTTGGCACATCTGAAGCAAGCTCGGGCCCCTGTAGTGCAAGCATCGAGCCCTACTTTGCAACAGCATGAGCGATTCCGTTTCCTTTCAAAGCCGCATGGCAGATGTACCTAATTGAACCTAGCTATTGAGTTCAATCGCGCCCTGCATTCTTGGGCGATTTTCGACGTAGTCAGGGATCTGCGTTGCTCTAACAGTGCAATTTTATACTACAGAACCTATAATAGAGCAGCGCCCTACATAGCCGTTGTCAGGTCATTGGCCAAATTGAATTACTTTATGGGCAGAACCCACGCCACACTCCGGATTTGCTTCTCAGTCAAGTGGAGGCGAATTGAGGAGCATATCAAGGGCTGCATATTCCTATTACCAGAGTTCTTTATAATCTTTCTTCAGAGTGGTCAACCAAAATTCTACTTCATGCGGCGACTTTATCCTACGACTAGAACTCTCTTTGTTTTCAAGAAGTCTGGTGAACTTAGCTCAATCAGAGGTCGTTGAGTTTCTTCTTTCCACCACGGATGTTAAATCCATAATTAAAGAGAAAGACCTTGTTGCCTCGAACCAACGGCTCCTGTACAAGCACATTGTAAGGTAAAGCTTACAGTTTTGCAAATTCTCGGCAAATGCTGCAGGTTGATCGAAATAAACCGTATACCTTTAGGCGTAGAAATATCCTTTATTGGCGTTTGCATGGACCTATATGCAAAGCTCTACAAGCCTCAATGAAAGAAACTCCATGAAATAATAAATGGAATATGGACAATTTCATTAGTAGTTTGTGATGATAATGATAACCTTGGTATATCAAACGGGATTTGTAGGTTTTCTGGCTCGATTTTTTATGGGTGCTAAAATATGATACCAAGTTTACATAGATTTTAAAACTGATTATGTAGTGAAATGTTGCTTGAAGCCAAGCTAAGCGAGCTTGTTTTCGTAGAGAGTCAAACTTTTGTGCACACTTTAATGCACAGATTGCACTGCAAAATCAAAAGACTTAAGCGAGAAACCTAATTTAGTAATAGTGTTTTGTGCAGATAATTCATAATTATCGTCTTAGTAAGCAACGAATACATAAAAATAGTATATCTAACGACATTGCTTTGTCAATTAATATTTTTCAAATACACATTTTCATAGAAATTAAATTACTTCAACCAAAGCTTCATATTTTTACGTACCTAAAAAGTGAAAAAATTTCATTGTGTGTTTCTCTGTCAATAATTTCTAACCTTAGCATCTCAACCGGTACCTTTCCATCCCTTTGGAAATCCGCCAACATATTTCACATCCATAAAGCTGGTGATATGTCTTCCATCTGTAATTACCGTCCCATATCCCTTTTGCCATGTTTTAGTAAGCTCTTACAACGAGTCATTTACAATAGAGTGTAGCCTTTCATCCAGCCCTTGCTGGGCAGTGAACAGCATGGATTCATCAAAGGTAAGTCAACGGTTACAAACTTATTGTCTTTTACAAACACCGTTGCTTCCGCAATCGACCAGAAAAGCAAGTAGACGTCCTATATACAGACTTTGCCAAGGCTTTCGATTCTGTGAACCATGATATTCTTCTGTCTCAGTTAGCAGGGTTTGGTCTCTCTGGTGTCCTTTTTTCTTGGTTCCCTTCATACGTTTGTAATCGCTCTTGTGTGGTTACTGTTAACTCTTACTCTTCTACACCCTTTTTTTCCTACCCTAGGAGTTCCACAAGGATCCATTCTTGGTCCTTTATTGTTCCTTTTGTTTATTAACGATTTTTCTTTCCTCTTTAACTCACCCTGTCTTTTGTACGCTGCTGATCTTTAAATTTTCACAGTGTTTGAATCCGCTAGTGACTGTTCTATATTGCAGAACAATTTGGATGCTTTGGCTACCTGGTGCGCAGCGAAACCCCTCACCTTGAATGTTGTGAAGTATCATAAAATATCTTTCACCCACAAAACATCCCTTTTGCACTTCTTCTACTCCGTCTTTGGCTCCGCTCTCAATGCTGCTGCTAGTTGCAAGAACCTCGGCGTAATTTTTGATTCCAATTTGAAGTTCGACTTGCATACTTTACACATCACTGCCAAGGCTTCTCCTTTTTTCCGCTTCATCAAATCCTCTAAAAGTTTTGTTAATATTTCCACTTCTCTATATCTGTTTTTTCCTTCGGTCGTAGTGTGCTTGAAGAAGACTTTTGCCAAATTTGTTATATATATATATATATATATATATATATATATATATATATATATATATATTTACTTCTTGTCTAATCTATAATTGGATATGCTCTGTAGATTTGGACAATAAATAAAAAATTTCAGCATTTTAATTTCCTCGAATCCTAGCCCTCTTCTTAACTATGTATGGAGACATTCGGTCATGTAGCTGTTTTGGGTGATAGAGACATTAAGAAAAGCTTTTGCCGGAAGTGCTCTGAAGTTTCCCGATTAGCACTTCAGTAGCTTCAGCTTTCTAAAAGCCACTATTAAGTCCTGAGTGGAAGAACCTTCCACAATCGGTAGACAATTGTGGAGAACTTTTGACATTGATCACACTAGAGAATTTCTCAAGCTATGAAGCGGTGGCTGTGTTAGCTGGGGATTTTCTGTATGGAAGGCATACGCTGTAGATAGGGCGTTGTGGATGTGAGGAGGAACCTATTCGAACCTGTCACCTCCGGTACGAATGCCCGGCTCTTGCTGAAAGAAGGAAGAAGTCCCTTGGCTTACACTTCTTCGCTTACCTAACCGAAAATCTAAACGTTGCCCATGCGCACATTCGCAGAAGACTGTCCTAAGGAGACAGTAGCGGTACCTACTCTTTTTTGTAGCAACTTCTTTCATTGATGATAATGTCTTGCTTCTTGTATTGCCTGTGATGAAGATGTGACCAGTTTGAAAATTATTTTTCCACATCACAACAGTGCCATACTAAAGGCTATAACTTCTATTTATAGTCATCATTATTTTAGAATAAGTTTTACTCATATAACTCGGTTCTTTCTCCATTGTCATTAAAATTTTAGGATTCTCGATCTTAATTAGATAAAAATAAAAGTCAGGAACATCTTTAATATTTTACCTCCTCTATAACTTGGATCCAATTTTTTCACACACACCAAAAACGTCATTGCTGTCGTATTTGCGAAACACTCGGTAAATCTCGTCAATTTTTGATAGTTACTAAATAATGCCAAATGCATAACACCATGTCACTACGGCAGATACTATGCATCATGAGCAGATAAATCTTTACGTAACTGAAAAATCTACACAATCTTACTTGCAAATTGCATTCCGTCCGAATTCTCCTCAATCAACAAACTGCATTTTCGTGAATATTTCGCTGAACGCACCGCATCACCTTCCATCTACGCCTCTCGAGTGCAATCACGTATATAATTGCACAAATGCAGCAGGTAGCCCGTTAATCGATACTGCATCAATACTACTGGGTACTTGGTTGGCATTTCAGATATTTGTGGAGCTCTGTTCTATCTTGACTGTGCCGCCGACTAGCCAGCCTCTAGCCACACATTTATTTATGGCCAAGGTATTTTGATAGGAAATGAAAACGAAACCAGAAATTTGTGTGGTTGATTTGAACGTTGAACGAAACGAAACGTAATCGAAAAGCAAACGAGTCGGTGCAGTTTTCGATTGAATTTCAATCGGGAGCTGGAGCCGGGGCCGGTGATTGGAAAGAAAAATCGCGTGGCGGAAAAATCTGATACGAATGCAGCGTGTTTATGCTAAACAGCAACCAAGATTATTTTCTTTGCAACATGTTTTCATTTTTGGCTGGAGATTTGTAGTAATGTTGTTCCTACTGACCGTCTGACTGACTGACTTATCGAGTAGCTGATTTGTTCGTGTGCAGCCAGAATTTGTGTAGGCCGACGCGCGCCGTTGCATTCCGTAATTGTGGTTGCGTATTATTGAATTGCACTATATAACTAGATTAATTTGCGAATTCGATAGGACTGGTAAAGTTAGTAGAGTTAACTGGGCTTACGTTTGTAGAAATATGAGATGAAAGATAATCGATTGGGCAAATTTAAAAGTTAGAAATCTTGTTTCGGGCCTTTATGGCCATAGTTGAGGTGAGAATTATTTGTCTTATTTTTGAATGTATCTTTAAGCTACTGAAATCACTACCGAAAACTAAGTTGAGTTTCTTAAGTTAAAAAACTCTTTATAAACAAAAATTCCAAACCAGTAGCAAAAAACTATTTATTTATTTTAAAATTCAGATATTATAGTCAACATTATGTAGGTTTAACAGAAAAAACAAACCAACAAAACACAATATTCACTCCGCTTCGTAAACTATAAGCTTTTGGCTATGAAAACCTTAGAAAATTAGCATATTCCAATGAAGTTGCTACCGTTAACTTAAGACTAAGTCACAATAACAAGCAACCTAATACTAGCACCAAACAGAAGTATACAGCGAAAGATATTGTTAACTTAAACCAAGATAGCATAGAATTATACACTTTTTGATGTCTATAAATATTATTCTTGAAAAAAATCAGTATTTAATTAATGCAAACGAATGTATGTGTATACGAATGAAATATTTAGATAGTTTCGTGCGATAATGAGTTCAGCAAGCAAAAAGTTAAAACTTGAAGTGATAAATCAATTAGTTCGGACACAACAGGTAGAAAAGTTGAGGTTCTTGCGAAAGTATGTATTGTCAAATTTATTTAAATATATCTGATAACTGTAAATAGATAAAGAATAGTTAATATGTTAATTACTTAATCAACTTTTGATACATACTATATACTTGTGTTAGCTATAAATATACTGCATGAATCAATTAGCGATTACTTAGCGAGACTATAAACTGTGATTTAGTTGATTTTGGTTAAAAATCATTAGTTGGGAATCATTTCAAATCAAGCAAACTTGGAACTTACATATCATCAGAACACATTAGGCGTGTTTTTTTGCTCCCCCTATCTATAAAAGAGCAATGCTATTCAGTTTCCACGCATTGGAATCAACAACAATTCCTGTCCCAGTGAATTCACTGGCCGTTCTGGATAGCACTGTTCTGTTATGGATAGGGGGAGCACAGAAACACGCCTATTGGGTGTGTACAAATCAAAGAATATGTTTTTCAAAAAAAAAAAACAAGTAATCATAAGATTGTTTGAATTATAAAGATATTTATTTTTAAATGTATTCAGACTTGCACTTACACATGACACCCTCCGGCTATGTAGGCAAAGCCTTTGAAAAGCCTTAGAAAAATTGACGAAAATTTAGCTGTCCAAATTTCTATTGGTAGTCAACAAGCGCCTGAATTAAATGAAACATGAATATATGCCTATAATATAAGGCGACATTTTAATGCAATCGCGAATGCGCTAATTGTGACGAAATCTATACAACCAACTTTAGAGACTGTCGAATATTTATAATTCCTGGCGTTTAATGAATGAAGTATTAATTCTTTCAGTATCATAATGTATCATTTAGACATACATTATTACAGTCAGTTATCCGACAAAATATTAGTATTGACTTTTATCCTCTAAACAAGCTATTTGAGTCAAATCGATAACGACAATCATATTTTTCACCACATCGTGACGCCTGTGCGAAATTTAGTTGATCTTTCAGTTTTTGATTGGTTTTTTGAGAGCTGAAGAAAATGAATTCAATATCAAAACGACTTCGACACATTGAGCCCCCCGCGTCGGTCCCTGAAGACCGACAGTAGACTTTTCGTTTAGACAGCGTCAGTCACTGGGACCGACAGTATCAAAGTTAAAAAGTAAATGTAGTAATGTCAGTGAAATTTATTGAAGGATTCTAAACAAAAATATGGCCTGTTTTTTGCATGTATTACAAAATGTGACAACTTTCTTAGTCAAATTTCGTCGCTTTTTTGCCGTTCATATCTCTGTGTTTATTTTAGCCATTAGAAGTATCGCCGTTAAGTGCGGACTGAATAGAAAGCACAGCAATATCGGCGCGGTGCTCAACGTGTTAAAGAAGATAGATCATCTTAGTGTTTGAACACAAAGTGGGTACCAAGACTTCTTTCATCAATGCAAAATCATTATTGAAGCTATGTAATAATCAAACAAAAACTTTCAAGAATTATTACGGGGCACTAAACTTGGATCCATCATTTTGAGCCAGAAACAAAGAAAAAAGAATCAAAAAATGTGTTAGAAAATATTTCGGCATTTCCTTAAAAGGTCAAGATAAAGCAAACTGCAGGAAAAGTAATAAGATTATGTAATGTGTAAAAGTAATGGTCCATTAGGCTAATTCGCGCCTTAACCCTGGAATGGTACGGTAAATTTTGGATGATTTTAGGTACATGTTTTTACTAAAAAGATGGCAACAATAGTATTATGTACATATTTTATTTTATCACTAAGCATAAAAAGATGATATAGCTTCTAGCCTCATGGCAGTCGGAGTGGCCAACTGGCTGGTGCGCGACGAAATGTTTACCCTATGTGAGTAAAATTTACTCATCGGTACCATTCTAGGGTTAAAGCCTTGGCATATTCCGACCATGGCTAAATAAATTTCTGCCTGTACAAGTTCTTGTCGGACACCTTCACAGCACCTTCACAAAATGGGAAAATTCAGGACTGAGCTCTGTAAATATTTTGCTAAAGAAAATGATGACGCTTTGCATACCATTTTCCATTGCACCCGCTTCAGAAGAGAGCGATACCGGCTTTTCTCTGCAATTTTCCCTGTGACGCTGGAATCAATCGTGAACATAATACTGCAGTCAAGTGACGACTGGTCAGTATATGTGGACGTGATATTACGCTTTGAAAAAAAGGAAGAATGCCTCTTAGACTCCTGAAAGCCGACAGAACGGAAGGAAGCCGGTGGGTCCCATAGTAGGTGCTAGTATTACGGCCGAGCTGAAGTAATGCGAAAGCGGTTCCGGCTCAGATTTCTGTGGTCGGCGGGTGATGTTTTTTTAGTACGTACATATCTCTCATAATCCTGTATCGTTCGCAGGATACATATATTTAGACACCCGCTCCCCAAAAATAGCTACAATGTTTTTTAAAGGAATTCTGCTAATTTTATTTTGACCTGGCCCCACAAAAGAACTGCACCCATCATCGTGTCTTCTATATCCTTCCCACATCTAACTAATTCATCAGCTTCACCCTTCAAACTATGAAACTCTAATAAGAAATCAAGCAATAAACAAAAGCAAATAAATCAAGATAATAATAAAGCGTGTAAACAAAATTGATAAATTCTCAATAAAAAAATTACATAAAATTAGCAACAAAAAAAAAGATAATCAAAGAAAAATCAAAAAACTTACCGAATCCGGACGACGGTCGACGGACCAACGTTATTGGAGGTTTTCATTAAAAATTCACTTCAATTAATATATCTGAGGACCGATCATAACGTAAGATCATTGACTTGGTTCAGATATTGTAAATGAATTCTATACGCAGCTGACTGGCATCTACATTCGCGCTGAAGGCCAAATCACTTATTTACGCGGAATTGCCACAATCAGACTCACACGAACCTAGGAAGACAATATTAGAAAACCGAAGCATGTAGAACTTGTTACAGCATCAGTCGCTCGTCCAATGGATGAATAGAGATTAATTTGTAGCAATTAGTTGCACTTCTGGGTTTTCTGACCCGGTTCTGCATCCAACACGGTGATACATTCAGTTCGAGCCTTTTCGAAAACATACGCTGCAAGCGACATCGCGATCTCTATCCAAAATCCCCCTTCGAATTCCGCCAAAACTCCCAAAATCGACGATTAAGCGACACCAGCCACAAATAACTCTCCGCTATCTTCACTCGGTTTTCTTTTCAAATTGTTCGGATGTCACAAGCACAAAAGAATTCGCTCCTCAATCGTACAACGCTAAACACGTCTTTTCTTACAGATTTACCGATTTTCAGCGTAGCCGTAAAGTCAACACTTCAAATTAAGACGCTATTAACTGCACCGAACAATAGCAAACGTCTTGAATATCTCCTCTCCAATCAAACCCAAATTAAGATTCGATACCTATCATCGTTTCCCGTCCGTAACAGCAAAAATCCACCAAACTTTCTATCTCCCTACTTCAAAACTGCCGTCCTTCAACTGATTATATTGCGTTGCTGCCATCCTACCCGTTTTTGCATTCACTCAGCCAACTCGTCGATATCTCCCGTCCCGTTGCAAAACCCGCACATGCAAATCTCGGCGAAAGCATTGTCAGCTACATAGTGCGTTGACCGATTGCTCTCAGCTTGCATGCAACAGCTGGCTGGGCGCAGTCAACCTACAATCACTTACAGCGCCTTCACTTTTGATACAGCCATACAATAATCAACAACTGAGCATTAACGGCGTGATACATGTAGAGGCTTAGTTTTGATCACTATATGTCGCATCAAAACGAGTGCCCTGCATTTGATGGCTGTGCAACAGTCGTGGGGACAACCCTGCCCTGAGAAGAGTTTGAAAGAAACCCGGGCAACAACAAGGACTAAAGAAATTAACACCAAAACTAATTAACACCAAAAACTATTTCCCTTTCTCATCAGTCAGTCCTTTGTCTAAAACAGGACTCTGAACTCTGCCACAGTATGTAGGTTTGTCATAGAAGTGCAAGCTTATACATTTTTCAACGATGAATCTTTGCAGCTTGATTCCTTCTCACGTATCCCCAGTGGTAGTGATGAGCGTTTAGATCTTTTGCAAAAAAAACCTAGGACTTTCATCTCCAAAAAGCTTGCTGAGATCTGGGCTAAAGTAGATATTTCCAAAAGATGTGCGCGAGGAGATGTGCGGGAAAGAATTTGTGCGCACTTTGATAACGCTCGCTTCCATCTTTCCATCAGAAATTTTTCAATAATGACCAGCAAAATTCGCAGTCGATTATAATCAAAACCGCGTAGAAGTTGCTCCAATCAAATCAACATATTTTTACAGAAACCTTAATCAACACATCAATATTTTTAAACAACTCAAATCGCCCATTTTCGCACAAAATTCAAGTCAAATCGGCAACAGAATAAATTTGAAATATTAAGATATAGTCGCAACCTTTGATAAATCCCTGGATAGAGATATTTTTTTTGCTTTCATTTCATAAAAATATCTTCTAACTCCACGGGGATTCCACCGACACTGCCAATTAATACCCCATTTGTTTTCTCATATAATATCTCTCCAACCGAAAACGAAATTCTATATCGAATTAATCTTTCCGGCTTGCAACGACTTTGTTTAACATGACCATTGTACAAATTGCCATTCACACCCATTACACTAACATAATCGCAACATCGTTCGTCAGTCAGTCGCCTGGGGCCTTCGAAGCGCCAATTTTCGGTTCCGAGTTCAAGTTCAGCTTTCCTTCGTTCACGTTCATCATCACCATCATATTATTATTATTATTATTATTGTTCGGTGTGATGCGGCGGCCATTCTTTCACATTCTTCACGACAAACCTAAGCGCGACTTTGACTCTGCTTTGGCGAAGTAAACAAAGTCACGGAACGGAGGAAGATCTGTCAGATATCGCAATCTTATTGTTTGTTGAGTTACGCAACCGACGCGGGTACAATGACTCTTTCACATGCCGGCGGCGACGACGACGACGCGACGTTCGGAACGCGATTTCATAAGAATGGAATGAAGTGATCAGGTTGATCGTTTATCAGGATAGATTCGGTGGAAGAAAAAGCAGAAGAATGGATCATGACGGTATTCGAGTGTTTGAATGGAGGAGTAAGTGTTTGGACGTCGATTTCGGAGTTAGTTTGAATTGAACTCGAATTAAATTCGTATCACGTATCATGTGTTCGTCATAGATGGAATTTAGTATGAATTGATGAAAGCATTGATGGAATGACGGTTTGGATGGATATCGATTATTGATTCATGTAGTCAATGGATGATCAGGAAAATATTTACAGTGCGTTAAAAATCGATTTGAATGTAGACTGTATAGCAAGTCCCTCATATACAAGATACTAAATTTAAAGCTACTCCGTGCATATTGATTTTTGTTTTGGAAACATTTTAAACAATCTTGCTAGGATATTTTTTTAGTTGCTAGCTAAATTATTCCCCGATTAACGTAATCATGCAGAAATAGCCTTTGGTGAATAAAGTCCAGCAGTCAATGGATTATATGTTTCTATGCTCCACTTCTATGCTCCAATAGCTCATTTGAAACAAAAAGTTTGTGTTCTGTACATTGAGATTTTTTACAAGTCACAAGATGATAACTTGTAGTCCGCGGAAATTTAACATGGTTCTTTGGAAAAATTAGGGGAAAGCTGAATTTTGGTGTGAACCTTGGTACTAGCGTGTTGAACAAAATGTCAAAAGTCCCCATCAATCCGAGTGCTGCGTCACTTTTTATACGGAGTCAAAGGTCACTAAAAGTGACCTTTCCTAAATATCTCAGTAACGGTTACGTCTTCAGAAAAACAATGTATGACGAATTTGTAGCTTAGAAAATTTCTAACAAAAAATATAAACTAAATATAAACTGTTTCCTGTAACCATAACCGTTTTTGAGGTATATTGATCTAAACATTTGTTACTAAAAGCATCCTCTTTCTCACGGCATGTTGATATTATCCGATTTTGATGACATCTTGGCATGTTTGTGAGTTTGGTTTTCTATGTTTAAGAGGCACATAAAAAAAAAACATGTAAATAAACTTATCTACCAGACTCCAATGTAGATGGAAAAGTGTGCTCGGAAAAGTTCCCCTTTCCCCTTTGCCATAAAATGGTATCCCTGAGCATCCATCCCAAATCTTCTGAAATGAGCTCGTTGCCTACTCTTTGCCCACTGTTAAACAAGATACGATCACTTTTTATCCTGTTAATTGCCTATTCTCGACATCGCAAGACCAGCCCTACACCCACACCGTACCCACAGTTTTTAGTTTTTTTTTCCATACCGTCTTATCCCATTAACGATCAGGGCCAAAAATCACGTAATTTCAGGTGTAAATTGGTTTCGGGACGTATCATGTCCTTTTGGCGCTATGCAGTCATCACAGGATTAGTAAAAAACTGATTATTCGGGGATAATCTGCAGCGGGTTGAGCTCCTATAATGTCAAGAATGAGCGTTTACAGAATTATGCTATGATAATATCTTGCTTTTTCTTACTTCTAGGCCCATGATATGCTACAAATCCCTTTTTTCACCTGCAATGTTGTTGTTTTGTCCTGCTGCTTCGTGGAATATCCCATACATGATGCAGCAATACAGTTAATTCCGAGAAGAGAGTAGCGAGCAGATGTCCCAACAAGTTTTATGGCAAGGGGGGCGGGGGGTGGTGAGAACTTTCAGGAGCACACTTTTTCACCTACCCTGGAGTCTGGTAGATAAGTTTGTTTACATGTTTTTTTTATGGGCCTCTTAAACATAGAAAAACAAACTCACAAACATCCCAAGTCGTCATCAAAATCGGATAATATCAACATGCCGTTGAGAAAGAGCATGCTGTTAGTAATAAATGTTTAGATCAATATATCTCAAAAATGGTTATGGCTACAGGAAAAAGTTGTAGAACCTTTTTTATTGCAAATTTCCTAAGCTACAAATTTGTCATACATTGTTTTTCTGAAGACGTAACCGTTACTGAGATATTTAGGAAAGGTCACGTTTGGTGACTTTTGACCCCATATAAAAAGTGACGCAGCATTCGGATCGATGGAGACTTTTGACATTTATTTCAACACGCCAGTACCAAGGTTCACACCAAAATTCAGCTTTCCCCTAATTTTTCCGAAGTTTCGCCTTTTTTATGTCGGATTTCACTTGGCTATTGTCTTAGGACCGGATTTTATGCAAGCTAAATTATATTTTTCACATAATGGTGCAAACGAAGAAATGCTTAGTGCTGGAAACACTTTACTAGACTTAGGAACCAGAAGTCTACCACAACTGCTTGATATCGAAATTAAGGGGGTAGTACCGGCTGTAATTTTGAAAAAATCAGTATTATGTTTTTTGCATTTTTCAATTAACTATGCCTTCAGAAATCACGTCTCAAAATTTCGTGAAGATATTCCCAAAAATAAAGAAGTTACGGCAGTGTACGGCAGACCGCTACTTTTAATTACTGCGAGAAAAAAAATGAATAACGCATAAGTCAGGCGGAAAAAGCGGCAAAGCGTTAAAAGAAGCGAGTTTGGCCAAAAAAACAGCCTAACTAGCTTATGAGGACCCAGGAACACTTATGTATGGTCCAGAGATTGCAGACTGAGCAATTGTAGGTGATAAAAACATATATTTTAAATAATATTCAATAAATAAATGGAAAAAAAACTTTAAACGCGTTGTTCTCGAAATGACGTTTTTTCGAACTGCAGACACTTGTTCTCCCACTTGTTCTCTCGAACCGATTTAAGTCAAATTTGGTGCACTACTTTATTCAAGTATCTTGTGTGGTAATCTACCACAATATAGGCCAAAATTTAGCCCAAACAAATTTGGCAAGCGAAACAAAGTGAGAAAAAATGATTTTTCGAAAAATATTTTCAAACAACCGCCATTTGGTTTTTGATTATTTTTTTAAAAATATTGTGGTAGATTATCACGTAAAAAACATTCCCCTTAAAAATGCGGTTTGGTTTTTACTAATGTTCGAAGAAGAATATTAGTATTAAAATCACTTTGGCCAAAAATTCATATTTCTATGTACCTAGTCTAGCCATAAATACTGTTACAAACTTTTTGAAGCACTGTTCAATAAAAGAGGAGTTATATGTTAAGAAATCATTGTTTATTTATTAAATGCATTGTCAACAACGGAAATTGCAACAAGTTATTCGAAGTGATTGCCTTTTGCCTTTACACAAGCCTTTAATCGAGCTGGCCACTTATCTATGGAAGCACGCACGACTTTAATCGGAAAGTTGGCGACTGCATGTGTAAGAGACTTCTTTAAGGATTCGATATTAGAATGTCTTTTAGAGCACGTCATTTGCTCTAAGACAGACCATAATTCGTAATCCAGCGGATTCAGGTCTGGGCTAGAGGAAGGCCAATCTTCAGCTTTAATAAATTCTGGAACATTTTCTTCAAGCCATTTTTGGGTTGACTTCGCCATATGACCTGGTGCAGAATCTTGCTGGAAAATCCAAGGCTGATTTTTGAATAAAGACGTGTTGAGAAGTTTCACTACACTTTCAAGGACACTTTCTTGATAAATTTTGACAGACGTTTTGACGCCCTTCTCACAAAAATGCAACTTTGTCACCCCGTTGTAGCTAACACCCCACCAAACCATTACTGAGGCTGGATGATGACCTCTTTGAACCTTTTGGCCAACTTGAGAAGCTTCTCTGGCACTGCGAGCATAAACCCTATCGTTTTGTTTATTAAATGTTTCTTCGACAGTACAATTTTTTTCGTCCGTAAACAAAATTTTACGGTGTTCTTGGTTTGCGTACCGGCAAAGTAATCGTTTTGATTTTTCCACTCTATTTTTTTTTAACGAATCTGTTAGTAAATGCCGGGTAGATCTACGATAAGCACCCAACGCCAAGTCACTTTTGATGATACGTGAAATTGTTCTTTAGGGTATTTCCATCTCACGCGATAAAATTTTTTGTTTCCGAAGAGGATTACGGCGAATTCTCTGGCGCACGGCTTTAACCGCTTGAGGTGTTCGAGTAGTTCGCGGACGGCCACTTCTTTCACGGTTACTTACTCCAGACGTATGATTAAATCTTTCAATAGCCCGATATACAAACATTCGGCTTATACCAAGGGTATGCAGAGTCTTAAAAATATCACTTGGTTGCATTCCTACTTTATGAAGTGCAATCACAGCAATTCTATTTTCTTTGTCGCCCCAATCCATGTTCACTACACTAAAAATTAAACTCAAATGATGACAAATGCATCAAGCACAAGCGTACTATAGCGATTAGCTCAATTTTTAAGAAATGCAATATAACGGTTCCTTTCTGCAGGGTTGCCAAACCTTGTAACAATATTTATGGCTAGACTAGGTATATATATATTATTTTCAAAGTTCACCGCAGAACGCCGAGTTTTAATCTATTTCAAGCACTAGGTACACTTCCATTAAGGCATTTGTATTTTTTTAAGGTTCTACGAATTTTCTTCGAGAACTCAGGATATCAAACACCAAGAGTTTATGATTCAGCTAATCTACGGGTTAACACTAGAAATTTAGTGATAGTTCCCATTTGCAATAAATCACACTTTAGTCGCTTTTACAGCATTGTTGCTCCTCGTCTATTTAACCTTTTGCCACCAAATATTAGAGGCGAGTCCAGAAAGACAACGTTTTCGAAAAAAATCAAATCTTGGCTCTTTTCAATTGATCATTTGGGCGTTGAAAAACTGTTGAATCCCTTAACATAACCTTTGCATTTGTTTTCAATATTATTTTTTGCTATTTTTCTCTATCTACGGTCTTTATATCTTAGTTTAATTTATGAGTCCCCCACCATATTTTTTTCTATCTTATTAACGGGCATTCGACTCTTGCGTAAAGCAACTGAATGCTTTGTATTTCATCTGCATCTTCTTCAGCACCATTTAAAATTTAAAATATCGAGTTAGTTGCATTTATTTTATTTCTTTCTTTAAATTTTCTATTTCTTGATGTTAGGTATAAACGTAATTAAAGTTCAGAGGATTTTGTTGAATTTATTATAGCTGTAAGTTTATGCACATGAAATAAAGACTATTATTATTATATATATATATATATATATATATATATATATATATATATATATATATATATATATATATATATATATATATATATATATATATAAATATATATAAATAAATATGTCATCAAAAAATTTCAGTGAAAAAATCTCAGGAACGCGCCATCCGATTGAACTGAAATTCTCAGGATGCATTGGTGTATATGCAGAATAGTGCCAGGTCTCACAAAAAGTTAATAATCTTTAACCCTTTGGCGCTGGCGGCCATTGTAGTGATATTTTAAATATACCTATTTTTCTGTCAAAAAGTAACTTTTGCAAAAATAACGTTTACGTGATAAATTCTGAATGTGTTTTAAATGTGTATATGATGTTTTTGAAATTTTTAACCCTATGTGTGCGCTAGGCGCCTAAAATGAGATTGGGAAAATTTAAAAATTTTTGAATTGCGATAACTTTTTATTGGATCGACAGTTCAATATGAAAATTACAAGACATATTATTTTTTTTAAGTTGCACATTAAAATAGTTTTTGATGAACGTGATGGCAACTCTGTAGCTACGGCAGGCACTGAAAGTGAAAACATTCAAACCATCGAATCTCCTAAAAAATGTCTGTTTCTTACAACAAAACCAACTTGCATACAAATCTTATCCTTTATCTACACAGTCAAAGTAAAACTTTGGAAATTTCATGTCGGAAAAGAACGGTAACCCTCTCCCAATTTACCTATATTTTTAGCATCAAAAACTTCTGTTCACGGGAACTCACGAACCAATAATCAGATGCAGTTGAAATTTACGGAATACATTGGACTTAGATAGGACCAGGTCTGATAGAAGCGATTTTGAATTGCGGGCAACTCTGTGCCAGTGGTGCCATTTTGAAAAATTACAAAGAAAAAAGACTGCCTTTTGCCCTATCAAATGTGAATAAATTACCAGATTTTCATGAAATTGACACAGTAGCTGAAGCTTACACTAAGCCGTGTTTGATATAAATTCGGTTGAAAAATTCGATCGGTGCTGCCAGCTATGGTAATTTTTGTATGTTTGGTTTTGAAAATTCGCTCAGGAAAATAAAGCTTTTTGTCCTATAACTTCCAGTGCAGTCATGAAACCAAAACGAATTTCATACAATTAATGGAACCTATTATAGGCATTATTCAGACCGAATCTGGTTGAAAAGCGACAATAGGGTTGCCAGCTATTGGTGGTTTTGTGTTTATTTGCAATAACTTTATTAAGCGGTTTTATCGCAACATTTTCAAATGGTAATAATTTTGTAGTGACAATAAACAGCAAATAAGAAGTTTTCGATTATTTGAAAAATTTTGCGGCTGATAGTAACCCTAAATTTCGTTATACTCCTATAACTTCGAACGCAGTCATTGGATCGAGATGAAATTCGCAGGGTAGGTTAATTTCAACGTGAAGCAGGTGTGATAAATTTTTGGCTATGATGCTGGCAAAAAGTTGCCAACACGAGTCGGTAGTGCCATTTTGGTATCAATAAATGCTTACAGGTAGTATACATACCGGAAACATTTACAATGAAAATAAATAACCAATGTTTCAATTCCTAAAGCTCTGCAAATTTTGCGGATCGTAGCCCCAAACACCAACTTCAGTTACAGTGCTGCACGCACTGACCATTTTTTTCATTGATGTTGTATGAGATGCTGCTTTCAAAGTTTTGTGAAATAAGCAACTGATAACAAATATAATTAACAAGTGTTTTACTCTCATAGACTTTGAAACTCATGTCAATGGTAATATCTGAAACCTCTCCACCATATGAGTTATAATACATTCTTGAGACCAAAGAAAAATGTGGCGTTTGAAACAGTTTGGCTGTAATAAGCAGCTCGTGTGGTAGAATATGCACTCAAAATCTGCACGATTCTTCTACTGTTCTTCGAACATTAGTGTTTCTAGCGGTTCAGGTGCGCTAGAGTTTTTTAGTTTCAGATTCTTCATTCCTGAGATTATCTGTCCGCAGTATGACGAGGCATTTTTCGAGACGTCAAATTTCGCGCCCTCCATACATAAGTACAAAAATGAAAAAAATAAAAATATTCCTTTTATGTTCTGTTCAAAACGTGTATTTTACCCATGCAAATTTTAAAATTTATACAAAATATAGGAGATGAAAAAAAAATATTGAAAATTAGGCTGCTTTTTAGCATTCTAACCGGTACTACCCCCTTTATATTCTCTCTGAATTTCATTTTCATGCGATGACTTGATGTGTCTGTATCTTCCTTGAAAAAGGCACACAGATTTCGGGAAAATTACCTGAACAATGGGGTATAAACATGAACCATTCCTAAACCGCCGCTAAACCGACAATGGAACCAAGAAGATGGAATCTATTCTCATATTTTCCATTTCAGTTTACATTATTTTTGAAATTGAAGTTTAGCCTCATGTCTCCAGCCTCATGTCTCCAGCCTCAGACTATTGGCTTATTTCCATTGCCTGAAATTCCACTTCTTTTCAAAAACGATGCAAACAAACTATACGAACAAGCCTAGAATAACTCCAAACCAATATTTTCATACCGTTTCGAAATTTATATTCAAATACCATAATCGAGATACGATTAATGTACAAATGTCTGCACAGAAGCATTACTCGATGTCAATCATTCATTCTCTACTCCCCGTCAGAACGAGTTGCGTTTTGGAATGCACGCGCAAATGTTACGAAAGCCAGTAAGCTAACAGCATTTGATTCATTTCGAATTATCTTTGGTGCTCATCGCACTACACTTGCTTGTTGGAACACTCGAAACAACAGTAGACAAAACGCGATAGTAATCTCAACAACTAAATAACGTTTAGATGAGTCTCCGGCTCAGTCTCGGTCTACTTGACTTATCGTCCGGCAAGATGTTGAAGGTCGAGCCGAACACGATGACCGTCGGCGGATATCTTGTTCAAACGTACGAAATCTGAAATTCGTTTATGAGTTCAATGTCGCTTTTCGAAACCATACCCATAAGTGCTGTGTTGCGCAATGCAAGAAATGAGTCTGGTTACCGAAAAATGCAATTTCGTTTTTAATTGGTGGAACCGATGAGTAACAAGAAGTTTTTTTTATACGAGAACGGTAAGACTATTCGAGACAGCGAAGGTGAACATGGGAAACATTAACTGTCTGCTTAGATTCATTTAGCTAACAAGAAATTAATATATGTTTTTGATGGAAGATGTGCTGCTGAGGTAGTATTTTTCAAAAACACAGTGTATCTAATTTACTTTTATTAGAACTTAGCCAGTAGATGGGTCGGAAAGATAAATTCACGGACACCGTACTCAGAGTAAATGTGTTTGCTTGTTTGCAGAAACGAAAACAAATTAAATCAGTCATGAAAATCAGAAAAACAGGTTTCCAAGTGTGTAAGTTCTATCGAAAGTTGTATCTTTATGCCTATTTCTAGCTAAAACAAACCACTCGTCAATTTATTTCACATGATTTATAGTGAAAGTGACTTACTTCAGTATTATTTCACACATTTTTTTCACACCAATCCCATTGCTTATTTTCTAATTCAATCAGAATTCAAACACCAGGTGAGTACTTTACTACTTACATCTGAAAAGATTTTTGTATCTTTAAAACCGTAAATCCATAATTCAACCCACCATTTCTATCCGAGAAAAAATAACCTCTACGGTGGTCTGACCCATCTGAATCGATTTCCCGATCTAATGATACTTGGATTTTCATTCGAATCACTGATTCACTCGAAACATGAACGAATCCCTCAGAACCTAATTTCATTTTGTAAACGCCTCAATTCAAAAAGGAACCGCTTACTATCATACCGCCCGACCTCGGTCATCGGCATTATCATTTTCTTTCGCTTCAGCTCAGCATCACCTACATGGTGAACGCATGTGCTTGGACCCACTGAAATCGACAAAGGCTGTCGAATGGAACTCTTGTAATTTCCGTTTTGATTCTGCTTAATTATTCCCGATTTCGAAATAATAACTTTCATCGGTCTTAATGATGCGTAGATTGGGATTTTATATATTTTTTTAATGGGGTATATAGGCTTTGTTGAATCTATTTGGAATTTTAAGCGACCGACATTCTTTGATCTTTGTTGAGATTGTAAGACCAAGAACATTTCTTTGATTAGCTTACATTGATTTAGCGATCCAAAAAACATGATAACGACAGATTGCAAATAACGATTAACATTTTTACTTCGATTAATATTTTGAATCGTGAATTTTTCGGAACTATTGATTTTTTGTCTATGCGGTTGAATATTAATTGAATAATAGATTTACGGGGAATTCTCAAGGCATCATTTATTTTTTCAGCAATCAGTCCAAAAATATTTAAATAGTGACGGAATAAATGAATTAAATGCAAATGAGATTTTACCCCCAGTATAAATGACCAAAAAATCTGCATGCCAAATCCCCGGATGACCCATCAGACCACGGGTTATGTGAAGTTGACTTTTAGTTTGGAGCCCATCTGCCCAAATTTGTAACCTATATAGCAAGACGGAATTGACCTTCGCCATCATTTCTCCGTCTCGTCTCAGGGAGTCCACCAATGCGTGAAATGATAGCTCCTAGAGCTCCATCACATGCCCTGTAGATATGGTTGGTTTTTACGATTATTCCCAAATACCTGACCGACTTACTGGTCTGGATGTAGACGGAGCCAATTGTCATCGATATGAAATTTTGTACCCGACGAGTTTCGTTTTTGAGACCACCAGCTGGAGCCCGTGCTTGGTCCGGCACTGCTCCATCCTCGTGGTAACTGCGAAGCCATCAGCGTGACCTATCAGAAACATGTTTGTAGGCAATTCCAGGCACAGGAGATCATCGTATATGATGTTCCAGGTGTCAAGTCCTAAGATCAATCCCTTGCTGTCGTAAAGGTGACAGTCCTCCTTCTCATTCCTTCCTCAGTGTCTTAGAGCAACCATAAGTCACTGAAGTAGTCCCGCAGCACGGCCAGCAAGTAACCTGGAATATGAAACTTTTGCTCAAGGTCTCAAAGGATACCAGTTGAACATAATGCCGATTTGAACCCTCGTTGCCAAATGATCGGTCTTGTGCTTTGACATGCTCCCTCCGTCTGAGATAGTATCAGTGCTCTCCCCGGAAACCGTGCTGCCTATAAAAAAAAGCTAATCTGATTGCTGACAGCAGCGGCGGCTTGAGCAGCCCTTGAAGAAGCTCCCCGCAGTTTCCAGCATGCACAGCCGACAGACTTAGCATATCGTCTGTCCGAATTACCTTTCTCCTGGTCTACAAGTACCAGTGGAGCAATTTTTCACCGTGACGGGAAACCCCCGCAGCGAAACATGAACTATACAAATTCAATAACAGGCTCCTCGCCACTCCATCTGGCACTGACGAAGCTTTCTGGCTCCGTAGTCTGTCTGGACTGATCAGCTCTTCGTCCACAAAGAGAAGAACATTCGCCTGGTTGACGATGATTGGATTATCTGTCTTAACGAATGCGCTCCATGGATATCGCAAACATGAGAGTCTTACGCCACATGTTGCCGAGTCTATGAGTGACCAATGTTTAGCCATAACCCCATAGGTTTGAATATGGATTTCGGAAGCTGAAGAAAGCAAGAACTCGTGCAACTTTTTCCGACTAGGGATGTAGTTGACATACATTACTGCATGGTCATAATATCCATTTTTGGACAGCACACTCATGGCAGATATCATCACATCGTCCTATTTTCAAGAGCCAGTAAGTGAACAGTGTTGAAAGAGGAAGGACTTCATTTTTCTCGTGGAACTCATCAAATCAGTATGGGCCATAAATTGGATGTCATTGAATCATAAAGTAGCAGCAAGATTGACTAAGATTACATTAGCGTGGGTAGTACAATGTTGTTGAGTTCTTGCAACAGTAATGTAAAAAAGATGAAAATGTGGAACAAAAGTACCCAGATTTGGAAACAAGAGACTGATTATCTCGTGTATTATATTTCAAGTACCATTCAATTCACCGTTAAGATTACCAAAGCCAAACACTGCCTCCTGATCTTTAATATGAAAACTTTCCACCCTTTATTGGGAGTGTGCACGATGAAAAATAGTGCTTCGAAAATTGTACAATCGCATCTTCAGGAGATATTTTAATAGAGCTAAAACTGAATGTAAAGAAATGTTAGAATTGTTCAGCAATCATCACTCAAGTTGTAACCAACTACAAGACTTGAAGTTAAATGTAGTGAAGCCAGGTCTCAATGTGTTTAAACATGTTGTTACATGTCCAAAAAATTTTTTCTGACCACTGTTTGAAAAAATCCCATAACAAACAATTCATTCCCGAAATTGCTCTCATACAATAAAATTCTCATTGTACAATAACAACAATGAGTAGAATGCTCTCAAAGGGCTCAGAAGTGCAAAAAAAACAAGCACACACATACCTTTATGCACATACTGCGGTATAGGTCTAGTGTAGAGAAATTATGGTCAGTGCCATCGTATACTGGAAATCAGAGGAACCAAAAAAAAAACTTCGCGGACTGCTTGCATTTCCTATACTAGCTGCGGTGAAATATGAGTGAATGCATCATTCGAACAGAGTGAGTCATGTCTATCAGCTACTGCAAAAATATGAACAAAAGAACAATACAGTGAAAGTGCAAAGTAATTTAAGCGATTTTGTATTTGAGAGCAATTTATTTTGTATATTAAATTTTGAAAATTGAATGTTTCGAAATAAATTTACGTTATTTCGAGTGTAAAAGCGAGTTTTTAATTTTCGTGAAAATTCGATAGTGCACACCCAAAACGCTCAACAATATCAATACATTTGCCAATCGGAATTCATTTTCTCTTCAGCAAATTTTACTTCCCACAATACAGATGTCCGAAATTTCCAAACCTTTGTCGAGGAGCTAAAAAGAAGTTTCAACTCTACGAATCATCTTTGGAATCTACAGCGATCGGCCGAAGTAGAAACACTGAAATATCCTTCCTGGAGTATAATAGTCTGCTAAACTTGATCTCTTTTTCTCTCAAGCAATTTGTCTCATTGACCAAATTTCATTTATCATTCCTGTAAAATTTGCCGCGATAATAAAATCAGATGATACCAAAATGTCCTCCAGTGCAAATGAACATTTATATTTGAGTTTTTAAATAATAAGCGCTTATTGCTAATTTGCCTATCCCCTGGACATTGGCAATAAAATTCTGGATCCCAAGGACAAGAACCAGAAACAATATGAGCAATTTCAGACCAATCTCATTTGATTCAACTTATCCAAAGTTTGTGAAAGTTTAATTCTAAGGAAAATCCAATTTCACATCGAAGATAAGCAAGTAAACCAAGTTGCCGAATTTGGCTTGAAAGCTTAATGCTCTAGAGCAGAGGCGTCCAAACTTTTTGCTGCGAGGGCCAGTTTGGTATTTAAATTCATTATCGGGGGCCAAGCATCGTAAATATGTGAATTAAAAAACCTTATTACAAGTAAAGCAGCATTGAATTTTATTTTTTATAGTAAATTACAGATATAACAATACTAAACAAACATGTCTAAATTATATTATTATAAAATTATTTCATGCAATTTTTAATGGGAATGGTGGAACTGGGTTTTTTCCTGGAGAGTTTCTTCAAAGTTGGGATTCAAATCGGAAACACCAATTATTAGCAATGATTGCAAATGATCATCCGATAAATTTGCCCTATATTTAGATTTCAGATACTTCATCCTGGAAAAAGTTTGTTCGCACATATAGGTAGTGCCATACATAGAAATAAATTTACCAGCCAATTGCTTTAAATTTGGAAACTCCTTTGCGTGCAAAAATTTGTAAAAATCGATCAAGTTTCTTTCCTTGTATTTGTTCTTGATTTGATCGTTAGCTTGAAGATCAATTATTTCCAATTGAAACTGACTTGAAACGTCGCCAACGTTGCAGTCATATGGATTATGATACAGCCAAATTTCCCTTGAATTTATGTCAAGATCAGAAAAACGCTTTTGAAATTCTAGTTTTAAATCCGCGATTACTTTTACTGCAAATATGGTGGGAAATCTTTCGTCAGTTTCTGTACTAAATTTTTTGCAGCACGTGAAATGGGAAAAATTACATTCATTCATATGACTTTCGAGCAAAATCAGCTTGGCTCTGACTGCTTTGATTTGCTCGAATAAATCACAAATTAAGTTGTTTTTACCTTGGAGCTTTAAATTCAAGTTATTTACGTGTGTCACGACATCTGCCAAAATTGCCAACTTCCAGAGCCACTCTGCATCCGATAAAAGCGGTTCAGGGTGATTCTTTTCAGCAATAAAAATTTTAATTTCCTTTCTGAGCTTGAAGAACTGCAATAACACTTTTCCACAGCTAAGCCATTGAACTGTTGTATAATACGACAAATCAACAGACTCAGATTCAATTTCTTCGAGGAAAGATTGAAATTGGCGATGATTGAGTGCACGTGATCGAATAAAGTTTACGACAGAAACAACTGGTTTCAAAACGCAGCTCATGTCGACATGTTTTACACATAGGGCTTGTTGGTGGATGATACAGTGCAGAAAAATTGGTACTGTTGCTCCTGCGCTTTCACAAGCTTTTCTTATTAGCCCAACCACCCCAATATTTGCACCAGACATGTTTCTTCCTCCGTCAATTGTCACACCTTGGAGTCGATTCCAGTCCAAGTTATATTTCGTCAAGCTCTGTTGTAGTTCCTTAAAAATATCTGCTCCAGTTGTAGTGCCATGCATGCTGTTAACCGATGCTAATTCTTGGGTGACATTAAGATCGTCGTCAACTCCACGAACAACTACTAAAAGTTGTGAGGTGTCACTAAAGTCGGTCGATTCATCCATCGCGATAGAATAGTGAGTGAAACGCTGTGCTTTCCCAGAAATCTGGTGGAGTATATTATTGCCTATGTCGTCAATTCGACGAGGAACAGCATTGCGGGAAAGACTTCTCGTTTTGAAAAGTTTCACCTTTTCCGGACATAATACCCTAACAGCTTCCATCATACACTCTTTAACGATGTTTCCATCCATAAAGGGTTTCCCTTTTTTCGCCAACAAATAAGCAACTTTCATGCTAACTAAAGTCAATGATTCATTTTCCGAGTTTGCCTTCCTAAATAAATTTTGCTGAGAAGACAAACTACGACTTATTTTTTCAAATTTTTCAGTACGCTGCTTGTCCTTAAATTGTGAGTAAGCTGAAGCATGTTTTGATTCATAATGTCGACGTAAATTGTATTCCTTCATTACAGCAATAGTGTCATTGCAAATTACACAAATAGCTTTGCCATTCTTTGACTGCGATTGCACAAAGAAATATTTGAATCCCCATTCTTCTTTAAAAACGCGGCACTCGTCATCGACTTCTTTTTGTTTCCATGTTCAACTTTAAAAAATAATATTAACATAATAATTAAGTTATAATGTATTAAATATAATCTAAACATACCAATTTACAATATATCAACTGTAAAGAATGTAAATAAGCTCCGCGGCCGACGAATTTTTGGTTTGTCATGGACAATCTCGTAGCTTTGCAGGCACTGCAGTTGAGTGCAGTCTGCCGCTCCGCGCCGCCTACGTAGAGACAGAGTACAAAATCATTCATGTAGTCGAGCGGCCGAGTCGTATCGCAGAATACAGAAAAAACTTGAATACCAGACTGTACTTTTTCGAGCGTGATACTGTGCTCATTCTAACCGAACGCGCTCTTCATCTGCGCGAGATCTAATACCGACGCGCCACGCTACATTTATATTTTACGAAATTTTTCAAAATCCTTGGCGGGCCGGATAAAGTCGCCTGCCGGGCCGGGTTTGGCCCGCGGGCCGTAGTTTGGACACCTCTGCTCTAGAGCTCCCGTCATGCTCGAATTTCAATATGACACCGCAAATACGACGGCATGTACACTGGTTCATTGAAAACAGCGGTATGTTCACTTGACATTGAGGAAGCATTCGATTGTATGTGTGCGGATAAAATCATCTACAAATTATTCGGCACAACTTTCCAGTTGTGATTGTCAAAATTCTTTGCTTCCAAACAGGGGCTTTTCTGTGCAATTAGGTAACTTACTTTCGCCGAAAAAATGATCTCTGAAAACATACTTCAAGGCTCAATCCTACGCCGTATTTTCGTCAACAAATTCACGGTAGGCCAGTCCTGTGAAACAAGTGATCAAATTAAAAAAAAAAAAACCCTGTTAAAATGACTTTCTTTCTTACGCATCTACCTCATATCCTAAGTGAGCGTCATCATAAATGCGTCAGAAAATCGCTTAAAACTAACTTTGATCACTCGGAATTTTTACTCTATGCTGCGAAATTAGACGTTCTCAGCCGCCTGATAGGGAACAGAACTCAATGTTTCTGCAAGTAAATGGAGCTAAAGTGATACTTTACAAATATGTTAAATATCTAGGGGCTACCTTCGAAAATCTGAATGAATTTCATCTCCATGGCAAAAATAAAATGTTGGAATCTCACTATGTATATCACGACCTTTATACGCAAATGGAAAAATCATCCCCATTATCTCAGAGAACAGAGCTCTTTATGTACAGGCTGCTAATAAAGTCTATAAACAACTACGGCTCCCCAATTTAGATAACCCTGCCCAAAATCCACATAGAAAAGCTATAGAATTTCGAAAATATATAATCTGAAAACCACTATTACTTTATTACGAAGCTATCAAAAGAAACAAATATTTATCCACTTCAAACATATCTACTTGAACTTCGCGAAATATTCCCGAAGAAATATTAGACTAATTCCAGTCGACAAATTTGTAGTTTTTTTTGTAACCACTTAGAAGACAGCCATATCTACCTCTCTTCATACGAGTCAAGGGATGCAATAGATTATGGTGCAGTAGTTTGATGGATCGCCATGTAAGGTAGGTGTCTTTGGTTAAAACTATATTTGTGTTTTTTTTCTGAAACAAAGTTTGTGGGCTTGTGATTCTATCCATTTTTAAAATGTTGCATGCTTAAAAATTGCATGAATCAGTAAACAATTTGCTGTTCGTCGCTTAATTCGCTAGTTCAAATTACAACAATTTTTCATGTACATAGAATCGCGACCTGCAGTAACTGCACTAGCCAACCCATCAGAAGAATCTACAGAACAACTTGTCGGACTATATGATTGTCATTTTATTGCATATTTCACACCTTCGCCGTTAAAGCCAGTCCTCATTATAATGGATAATCATGGAACCCACATTTCTATTGAAGTCGTTGAGAAATCTAATGAATATAGAATCATTCGCCCAGCACTGCGTCCTTATATATAAGACAAAACAAAATATTTAGGCTGCGCTGTATATGGTCCTTTCAATAAGTGTTATTTTATTTTATTTATTAGCCAAGTAAGGTACAAATTACATAAAAAATAAAAAGCGAAATTGAAAATTAATATGAGTATATAAAAATAAAACGAAAAATTAAATAAATTAAATAATTAACAAATAAATCCATAACAATTAATAAATAACAAATAAATGAAACACTGACATTTAGCTTAGGATAATTGGTTGCGGATGGCTTGTAAAAGGGAGGATTTGAAGGATAATTTTGAGATCGTTGGAGAATACAGATTGCTTACGCTATTGAATATCCTGCAGCATATATTTATCGGCTCATTAGCTGCGTAAGTAGTGGAATGTGTATATTTCTTAAGTAAACGAGAGGACCTGGCGTTTCTTACAGGGTTATTAAGCATCATTTTACTATTCACGAATTCAACTCTGATAACGCAATCGAGCTGTAGATCAGTGGATTTCCTGCCAGGCCTATAACCACTTATGATATTGCAGAACCAGTTAGGCAATCGTATTTTTTGGCATTAACATTGAATAATATTGCTAATGGATTTAATGTGCCGGAAATTTACCCTCTAAACTAAAATATTTTCCCGCTGAATCCTACTTATTGTCTTTTGTTACTGATCTTTCTGATCTAACTTCATCCACTAGTAAAGAAGAAAGTCAACTTAGCACCACATTTCCACAAAATAAATATTGCTCCTGAAAAGACTGGAATCAACCAGACAGGAAACTTGGCAGAACAAGAATCCTAATAGATATAGAGAAATGTTTCACAGAATAAATACAAATAGAATAAGAAAAAAATAATAGAAAACTGTTACACAGAACTATAAAACTCTAAGAAGAAAGAAAACGGATAAACAAAAAGTTGCGTATTTTCATTCAATATGGACATTGAATCTGTGCATCTGCAACACTTATTTTCACCAAAAATTTGCGACTAGGTTCGACAAGAAAAACATTCCTGCTGATGACGAAGACACCAATTTATTCGTTTGTGTGCAAAATGCAACCAAAAATCAGATGAAAATAAGACTAATAGAAAAATATCTTCGAGTGTTGACAAATTGCTTGAAATGATCAAAACTAGTAATAGGAAATGATGAAAAGACAATTGCTGTATTCCGTTACATAGCTGGTTACGTTTTATTTTGAATTATGTAAAAAAAATTTGAACTTTCCTTTTAAATTTCTCCATTTATGTTTAACTCAAAATTATTGATTTTTTATGAATACAGTTTTTGAAAAATTAGTAGTGTTTACACCTGCACCACCTATGTATATTTAGGTTTTATTTTACACGGGTAACTCTCCGAACGTACGCTCTATACATTGTACCTGAAGGCAAAATCAAGTCTTTTAGAAAAAAAATGTTGTTTAGTGATCAGTGACATCACTTGATACAACCCCGGATGTGTAACTATTTACCTTAGCCATATGCAAAATATTATAATTTTAGTATTGGTGCAGCCAAATTATAAATTTAGTATTTTGATTGGGAAATTTAAAATAATAATATAATATAAAATAATAATATAATAATACTTGCCCCTATATGATAACCGTTTCCAATGGAAAAAGAAGCTTACTCAACTATATTTGGATTACAGTCGAGAATGTTCAATCTGGTGATATGTTCTCAGTCGTAATTTTATCAAAAATATTTGACTCTTCTCAAGCTGCGATACGAAAGACTTAAGCCAGTAACCTGACTTTGATTTGAGGGAAAATTGAATGTGATCTCTAAAAAAAAATCAAGTACACTGAAAAAAATCCACATGGCGCCCAGAGCCATGTAACATAGCGCATTATTTATGGCGCCATACGCTATGTACATAGTACTCTGAGCTATGCAATATGGCTCCCAGCGCCATAATGTCAGAATCTACATAGCGCGTGGTCCTATGTAACATGGCGCAGCATTTATGGTCCCACACGCTATGTACATAGTGCCCTGAGCTATGCAGTATGGCTCCCAGCGCCATAATTACATGGCACAGAAATTATGGCCCCACACGCTATATTACATAGTGCCATGAGCCATGTAATATGGCTCATGGCACTACAATTATAACTCGCAGCCATGCTGTGTGAGGGAACGTATAAATGTCAGCAAGTGACATTAGAGCTTGTGTCTACATAATTGACTCATTTTGAACTGAAGTACTGGCTGCAATATTTTCGATACTTCGACCGGTGAATTTTCACACTGGTGCAGGAGCATTCAATAGTGAGTATGTTGACTCGATTTTATATTTGGTGGAATTTATATTTGGTGCACTGAAAAAACACATAGCGCCAGACGCCATAGTTTACAGATTTCTGGCGCCATGTACATAGTCGATTTCAGTCGATTTGTGATAAAATATAGCGCCACACGCCATAGTACATAGGAGCAGACGCTATGATTATAGCCCTCCACGCCATATACTATAGCCCTCCACGCCATATACTATAGTCCTCCATGCCATGTAATATAGTCCTCAAAGCCATATACATGGCGCGGAGGACTATAGTACATGGCGTGGAGAACTATAGTGTATGGCGTGGAGGACTATAGTACATGGCGTCGAGGACTATGGCACATGACGTGGAGGACTATAAGCATAGCGTCTGCTCCTATGTACTTTTCGCCATGTATTATGGCGTGTGGCGCTATATTTTATCACTATCCCTAAATCGACTATGTACATGGCGCCAGAAGTCTATAAATTATGGCGCCTGGCGCCATGTGTTTTTTCTATCATATTTTTTATTGATTTCTTCTTTGGTTAAAAAAAAACTCAACTAGAATTTAGCATTGAAATTTTGAAAATCAACCATAAAATATAAACGGATTCAATATTTCAATAACCTTATTAAATGTACCTACAACATTTATATTCTTACAATAATTCCCACAATCATGTTCAGATTTATTCTTCAAGAACTCATCCGACTCTCTCTTCCAATTTCAGATTGCAACTACCGAAAAATGCGCTTGTTCAAAGGTCGTAAATCTGGCGATAGTATCAATATATCACATTCACAATTATCATCATCATTCGCCAGCAACAATGGTCAATCGACCATGTATAGTGATGGCGGTATTGGTGGAACAACAGCTTTATCCATATCATCCATATCATCGTCACTGCCCGATCTGCACGACACACCAGTGATGATATTGAGTTGTTCGAATCTTTTGCAACATAAAAAGAATCTTCAGCAACAGCAGCAACAACAACAACAAATGTCTCTGGATGGCTTACAGCAACAATATCAGCAGCGACAGTCGCAACAATCAGATCGACATCAATTGCAGCAAGTCTACAATAACCTGACCGTCAACAACATTAACAACAACAATAACAATATCAATAACAACAATAAACTGCCAACGGCGAACGGCGATGCTGGCAACAGAACCGGATCGCCGCACATTCGCAGTAGTTGCGGCGGCAGTGGCGGTGGTGGTGGCAGTGGTATCGCTGGAATCGCTATTGTCAGCGTTGGCGGTAGTAGCTCAGTTGGAAGCGGAGTCGGTGGCAATTCGCCATCGTCTGCAAATAACAGGTTCCTTTTGCCAAATTATGAGAAGACGCCAGTCACCGTCAACGGATCTGCGACGTCGTCACCGTCATCATCATCAATATCATCGTCGTCGACGACAATAACGACATCGTCGACAGCATCATCACAACCGCCACTAATTGGACAAAATGGTGAGTTCAGAGTTGGCTAATTTTTCCGAGATCGGGATTGCGATGCGATCTTATCGAACTCAGTTGAATTGAAATTGCTTAGTATTTAGCTTTTGTGTCCATCGAGCATGTCTGGCTTCCTCTTTTTCAACATCGAAACGCAATCTTTTTTCGGATGCACATCTCAAGATCAATCTGATTTGGTTCATGACCGAATAAGAAGTTGAAGTGTAATCAATCAGATTTATAAGAATCTTAATTTGCAATTGATTCTTAGTTGGCCTTATTAATTTCGTATTTGGTTGATATATGTTATCGAAGATTGATTTGAATCAAGATAATTATCTTAATATTCACATCTGTCTCATTATTAAAACTAAATTTTTTTTTCATAAATTTAAAATATTTACAAAAGATACCCTTCCCACCATGAGAAAAAAATTTCAATAAACCTACCTGTCTCGTCACGCTTATTATACAAATTTCTATAAACTTGCTAATCCTACATACATATTAAAATACCAAAAATTTATAAACATTCCGAAATTCACATCTGCCAGATACTTATCCAGACCTAGAAACCAATCTAACAACTAATCGACTTTCACTTGTAGCGAAACTTAAAATATTTATATGAAAAATCTATTTATTCGATTTCCCACAAAATGTCGAAATACTTGATTTTTCTTTATTTTTTTTATTTTTTTTATTGTTTGCTCGGAGCAAATAAGATAGTCTGCGGAAAATTACATCGATCGTAAATCTTTATGATTGTTTTTTCGGGTAATTTTACATCGTTTAGAGAAAATTATAATGATTTACGGTTTTTAGTGCGTAGACTTGCCAGCTTGATTTCCATTAAGTATTGGTGATTTGTAGAATCGAACTTTCCTTAGAAATATGCTAGTTTAGTTGAATGTACTTTTGTGAATGGTGAAACTAGATAGTTTTGAATTAGATACGGATTGTTTTGTGATCGATCGTAAAAGTAAAATTTCGCGGGTGTCTTATTCTACTGACCAAGTTTTGTTTTCTGGTTCTGCCGCTTTGGATTGACGTCGAAGCCCTTCGTTTTCATTGTTTTGATTTCACTTTTTTTCAATGGTTAGTTTAGCAATATGTAAATTAGATAATCTGCCGTTTGATAAATTAGTCAATTTCTAGGCTGGAATTTTGTGATTTTGGGCTAGGGCTTGTTTGGCTATTGTATAAAGGGAATTATTAATAGTGAAAGCTATTTTTGCATAGTGAAATTCTGCAAAATGGAATTCCGGTATTTAATTTCAGGGAAACTAAAAACCAATTTATTGGCGAATTCGAAACCAATATTTATAGGAACCATAAGCTTAGCATAATTATTTAGTTTCATCTAACAAATTTGTTGCTTTCGCTGACATTTTTGATGATTTTGAATTGTCGGGTGATTGAAGGGACAGAAAACTCGGTATCTGGCGTGGTAGGAGGTTTCTTTGCAACAAGAGAAAGTACAAGATGAAAACTCCTCTGAAGTGGTGCTCACATAATTCTCAGTAGAACTGTAAAAGAGCGTTTGTAAATCCAATGGAAACAAGGCTGGATTTGCATGAAGCTGAGAAAGTAGGAGCTTTTTTTCTGCATCATATTGGATATTTTTATTTTATTGGATAATTTTTCGTTAATTGCTTGGAATGGGTGGCGTTCTCGTCGTTAATTTCGACATTTAGTCACCTGTTCGAACATTGAGGAGATTTTCGCAACAGCATATTACACAATTTTTGATACGGCGATTAAAGCGCCTTTACCCATAGACCGCAGGAATCCTCCCTCAGGTAAAAAATTTAATGCAAGCATAGAAGTCTCTGTTTAATTTTAAGTAATAATAGACGAAATCATTTTTGTATTCATCTTCATTGAGGCGACAAATAGCAGTAAATCTGCAATAATTAGCGTAAAAGAATTTATGTATAGACGAAAGATGATCTAGTGTCTACTTATGTACCATGCATAGTTTCCGAGTAAGTAAATTGGAATGGCCCCTGAAAATGCGCCATTTGGTAATTTCTCCCAAACAAAAATGTTTCATTCAAATTACAACATTTAATATACAATCCGCTGCAAAATTATGACACCCCTGTAATTTCCTAAGTGTTTAATAACTGTAAATAACGAAAAAACCCAAGAACCTTCGTTGTTTAATTAAGGAAAAGTTATTGAGACTTCAATTGAAAAAGGTATTTTTCAATTACTCCTTACTCCTTAGTAAGTTTTTTTTTAATATACTTAATTGGCTGCTCCAAATATATAAAATAAGATCTTGAAATCTCGCAGTTTGAGAATTTCTTTTGGTGAGTTTTTATCGTGAGATGTAGCAAATAGTGTGGATTCTCAAAAAAAAACATGAAAGCATACATATTTTGAAGAAGTTTTTTTTTGGAAAATGAGTCGAGGAAAAAAACTTACGGAAAAAGAAGTGAAAATAATATTGAATTTCAATAGTTAGAGTAGTTTCAATAGTAGAGTTGAGTGACAGTCTTCGGACACGTTATTTAATATTTTTAAACACGTTGCTAAGAATTTAAGAGTGCGGGGATCGATTTCGTTCTTGACGGAGAAAAGTCCGCGCCATGGTCTGTGGGCAGTCATAGCTTGGTAGGAAAGAACTATGAAAAGGGCTGAAAACCCAAACATTTTAGAAAATGAAAAAAACAAGCTCCACGAACAACAAGATACAAAGAAGAGAGTGTCCGGGCTATCCGTAAACATATTAAATGGAAAAACCGATGACGAAAAGTAATTTTTACCAGCTTTGCTGGCGGTCATTAGCGTTTGTGTGTGTGTGTGTGTGTGTGTGTGTGTGTGTGTGTGTGTGTGTGTGTGTGTGTGTGTGTGTGTGTGTGTGTGTGTGTGTGTGTACAAATTATCTACATCCGGTTAAAGTAAGATATAATTTCTACATACGTGAAACCCACTTTGGGCTTTGCAGGAGGCTTGCATAGAATAGTCGCGTAAGGTTCAGATGAGTTTGAACCTTGCGGCACAATGAGTGACTCGAAAGAGAGTAACTCTATAGGAAGACGTGCGTTGCGCGACCAGGAGTTGCCAAATGGAGACTTAGCTGAAAAAATTATTGAAAAACTCAGTAAGCTCTTAAAACAGCTTCTAAAACCCAGGAAAAACTAGCCGAGCAACACCATCTAAATCAAAAACTGGCAATAATAAATGAAGATCTGCAGCAAATTTACAAGCGAAAATGTGAATTCAATAAAAAGTGAAGAAAGCAGCAAACACCTTCCTCAGAGCTTGCATCTTTTCCGCATGCAAAAGAGTTTTGTACGTCGTCTGGAGAGGAAGCATCCAGCTCAGAAGACGACTCTTTTAACATGTCAGTGGCATTAGACAGCAACCAACCAAAAACAATAACGTCTAAAGCTGTCCCGACAAGTGAGGTAAGCACCACGATTAACGCCCTTCCTTCCTCTCCTAACGCTACAAATATCATCAATAATAATTTTCCTCCCTTAAATGGACGGAAAAAGCCAACTAAATCCTCTGGTGCATCTACGCAGTCAAAACTCCAAAATAACAAACCTCTAAACTCCTCTGTGACAGAATCAGAAACGTCCTAGACAGTGGTTCCCATTACCCCTCCCCAACCTAAACAATGGACAGGGCTGGGACGTATTCTTAAACAAAGAAACGTGGAGTTTGTTGCAGCCAAGCGGGTTTATCTTGGCATTCATATTTCCTTTAAAGCCACTGTTAACCATAGGAGAATCACCAAGATCTTCACAGAGTTAAAAGTTCAGCACCATACGTACTATCTTCCTGAGAAGAAAAAGCTCAATATTATCCTAAGATGCCTGTACGGGCTCAGCCCCGATGAGGTTAAGCTAGACCTGGAAAGACAAGACTTCCATCCTATTTAGGTCTTCTATTTGAAAGCTAGAAAGGGTCCTTCGAAACTCATTAAAGTACTCCTTCCGAGCGAGAGGAAAATATCTACAACGTTCAAGCTATTTGTCACTTAAAGCGCCAAATTGAACCTCAAAAACCTTGAGCTGGTCGAGGGCAATGCCACAATTGCCAACTGTACAATCATTCAGACAACAACTGTCACGCCCAACCCCGGTGTGTCAAATGTGATGGGCTTCACCATCACAAATTCTGCACAAAACAGCCTGAGCGAAAGTCGAAAAGTGTCAATTGTGGCGGAGAACAACCCGCAAGCTACGGAGGTTGCCCCCAAAAATATTAGAAAATTGTTGCTCAAGTAGCCAGACCTACTCCGGTTTCATCTCCTCTCTCAACAAACATTAGTTATCCAGTGGAAAAAAAGAATTCCCTTAAATGTTAAATCAGCGACCCCTGCCAACTGCCCGAACCAAATAGACCAGTTCCTCATCATCATGCAGGAACAACTTCATGAAATGATGAAGGATATTATTGCGAAAATGGTTCAGCGTTTGTTCTCGGCCCAATCTTCAACAAAACGGACTCCCTTTACTCAAGCAAAATGAACCGAGCAAACCAAATATCCATCCTTACGTAGAATGCGAGTTCCATGCTGCCGAAAAAAGGTGAACTAATTCAATTTCTGAGCGATTGCAGAATTGATATTTTTCTGATCCAAGAAACCTTTTTGAAACCGGGACATCAACTATGACTCATGATAGATTAACTGAAAGGGGATAATGATAGATTAACTGGAAGGGGAGGAGGCACAGCATTGATTATAAGAAGACATAATATGAATAATATAGTTCAGGCTCCGAGCCTCAGTGGAATGGAAGCAACGGCCCTTGAAATTGGTTCAAATTTCCTCAAATTTAAAGTCATCTCCGCTTAAAGACCCCCCAACGCTCAATATCTTATCGAAAACCTTCGTGTGTTATTCGATTTCGAGGGTCCTATCTTTCTAGTAGGTGATCTCAATGCTTAAAATCGCGTATGATAATCAGTAAGAAATAGTCAAGCGGGGAAAGACCTTTAAAGATTTTCTGCAGATAGTGTTTCGTGTTTGTATATTCCCGAGAAGCCCACTCACTTTGACCCTATCTACAGTTTTGTCTTAGACATTGGCGTATCCAAAAATATAAATCAGAGTGTGCTTATAAATGTATTAGATGTGTTCCACTCGGATCATAAGCTTGTGCTTTTTCAAATTAAGGATATTTTCATCGAATCCCCAATCAAGAAGAAAATAACTAAAGACTTGCGAGCCATTCAGGTTCTGGCACGTCAACAAAAGAACAATCCTTGAAAGCTAGTTCATCTAGATTGACCGGGGGAACCAAGATCAGCTCTTGCATACAAATGAAAGGAAGGTGCAGTACATGATGGGATCGTCTGCAGGAAGAGCATCTAGATTTCGTTAAAGCATCAGGGTAAAAAAGCTTGAATCAATGCTCAACTATTCGTACCTTGGGTCATAAGTAGCAATTGAAAGCAATATGGAAGAAGAAATACGTGGGCGACTGCGCAAAAAAAACTCTGTCAAAACTCTTCAAATCCCGAAATCCAACCCGCACTTCAATGCTATTACTGTAACTATTGCTGTTTGACAATACCATAAATCAGGTTAAATTAATTCATATGATATTGTTACAAACCCTACGCGGCCAAGCCGCTGTCACTGCATCCCCTGAAAGACAGAAAGAAGTAAAGAAATCTCCTAAATAGAGACGAGACACATTTAGTAGGGAAGGAAAACTACAGGATGAGAAGCATGGCCCTTCTGGTGTTGCAATTGGGTTGTTTTTGAACATGCTTTAAAAAACTAAGCCTACCATACAAACAAAAAAACAATAGCGCATTAGAACCGCTACAAAAATGATTTTTGAACTGTCCTTGAGTGACCAAAAAGTATGAAAAGACCTCCTAATACGCTTTTTTGTAGTATCATATCAACCATTTGTTACCCAGAGTAACAAAAACCATTTTCCGATAGCATCTCCTATAACATAAATGATGAAAATGTTCAGTGCTGGCAACATTTTTCCAACGAAGCAGTAATAAGTCTACCTTAACAGGCTCATGCTGCAACCAACCCATCCTTTGAATTTCGTTTTCATCTGAGAATTTCATTGAAAGTTTCAGCACAATAACGATTTTTGAGGCTGCCATCCGAAGAATGTTCAAAATTCGGAATATTATAACATTGGTTCCTTATTTTTATTGTAAACGTTTTGCATATGAATATATAATGGACGTATATGTTGGTGCAATATTAACGAAAATGACTGGTACTGGCAACCCTGGGTTAGCAGCATAACCACAAATATACCAAATCTGCTTCACGTTAAACTAAACCCACCCCGTGAATTTCGTTTCGATTGAATGACTGCGCTGCAAATTATAAGGGTGAAAAGAATTTCAGGGCTACCACCCGCAATTTTTTTTTTAAATTTTCCATACATCAATATTTGTTGTTAACTGTAATTGCAGTATCATTCATACTTGCAGATTTAATGACAAAAGACCTTAGTAAAAAAATGCCCGAAAACTACAAAAATTACCATAGCTGGCAGCCCTTTCATGATTTTCCTACGAAATTTGTCTTACAATGAGATCCATTTACTACATGAATTTCGTTTTGATTTCATGACTGGGTCGGAAATTATAGGGAAAAAAACTTTTTTTTGCTGAGTAAATTTACAAAATTTAGGAGACAAAAATCACTATAGCTGGCAACTCTATTCTAATTTTTCAACCAAATTTCTACCAAATGTGGTCTAGAATAAAGTTCAAATACTGTGTGAATTTTGTTAAAAAGTAATGGCTGAATCGGAAGCTAGAACCCAATAAGCAGTTTTTTTTCGTAGTGATTTTTCAAGATGGCACCACTGCCACAGGCTTGCCTGCATTTCAAAATCACTTCTATCAGAGCTGGTCCTAGTTAACACCAACATGTCCTGTAAATTTCATGATCGAATAATCCGGTCGTCAGTTCTCGTGAACAGAAGTTTCAAGTGCTGAAAACAGAGGCAATTTGATAATGGGTTGCCGTTCTTGTGTAACTGGGAATTTCGAAAATTTTAAATTGACATGTTAATTGACAAATGCTAAAATTTATCAATATGTTGAATTTTTTTGTCAAAAAGCAAAAATTTTTCAGGAAGCTCGATTATTTGAATGATTTTTTTGACGTGCCTGCCGTAGCTACAGGGTTGCCCGCACAGTTTTGAAAACCAATTTGTGTTAATTTTTAGTCAACATCAATATGCTCTGCAAATTTGACGATGATCCAATGTTTTTGTTAGAAGTTATGACCAGGGTTCGCACTTTTGATACATTTGTATCAGTTTGATACATTTTTATTTGAAACTATTTTTTTTATTATTTATTGCTTATAGTGCCTCGAACCAAATACACTTTTCGGAACGTTTTGATACTTTTTTACCAATATTGATGCACTTTTTGAAGAAATTTGATACGGCGGAAAATTTAGAAGTGGAAACACTGGTCATGACAAATCAAAATTTGAAAAAAAATCCTTGCCTACTTTTAGGCACTCAGCACCCACACAGGGCTCAAAATTTCCAATTCTTTATCATAGACAAGCATTAAACATAATAAGCTTTCATTCCCAATACTTTTTTTTGAGCAAAAATGTACTCTGCAAAAATATAGGAGTACCTAAAAATTCAATAAAAAAATGCTCGCCGCCGCCAAAGGGTTAAATATTATATTTAAAAAATAAATATAGTTAAATATATGATTTAGCTTACATTTTGCCAACGTAAGTTTAGTATTTAGTATTTTACAACAATAAAGTGGTGACCGGTCACTTTCTTGGGACATAGAACATTTTGAAAGTGATTAACCAGCTCTTTTTCTTTTAAAAGACTGTCGCACAAAAGCTAAGAAAATTTTGCTGCATCATCTAACCAAGAAAATAAGTTTAAATAAGAAAATGATGTATCAATCGAATGCATCCCAAAAAGTATTCCAATCAATAGTTTTCATATTTTTAATCGTGTTCGATTAATATCCCTTGGTTTAATGCTCTCTTAACAGTTACAGCTTACAAGTTCCTCATCCTTTATTTTCTTAAACACAATAATGACATGATTCTACCTACCCACAACAAACTAGCAGAACATTTCAGTATCATTCAAGCGACAAACACTGGAGGAGATGTGAATATAACCTTCATCGTCAATCTCTCGAATCCAGTTTGAATGCACATTGCTAGAATTCCTGTCTGATGAGTCACTGAGGCGTAAAAGAATCCAATCCAGCTCGATCGAGCATATATGCATTTCGTTCACTGAAGCATCATCCGGCCAGTGGCTAGCATTATGGGGGATCATCTGCGTGTGCATATTTGACCAGGTAGCCCAGAATACTTGAAATCATGTTCTTTACTTCAGGAAGCCCTCGCCCGCACTTCTACCTATTCGAATGTACAGCAGCTAGACCGCAACCTAGATTCGTTCCCGTATCGAAAATCGATCTTGTATCTAAATTAAATAAAGAATCTTTATTAGTTTCGTTCCGCTCGCCCGTCGAGAATTAACCGCCGGTTGACCAATTGGTGGCTATCTATATGCTTCTTATATCGATCACTGATTACAAGAATGTCGGATTGATCTTGTTCGTCTTTGTTGGTTGATGGTCGGACGGTCGTTTTTTTTGTCCTTCATTTGCTGGCATCGCAGTTGAAAGAGTGGAATTTTTGTGGACGGCCTTGCCTCGATTCGGCACCTTCACAGCCGGTTTCGGCTCCTTGAATTTTATTTTCGCTCGCGGGAAACAGACTGAGCTAAATTTGCTTTAGGGCAGTGAACTTGGCTGAATGTGAGCCGCATGCAGAAGCGACCTCGTTGCTGTTCTCTCTCATGTAGCTCATAGCTTTTACTGTGACCGTTTGTGATCGAGATGGGGGTGACGCGAGATGGATGGCGACATATTTTTCGAAAACTGATTCGCGCAGCTCTCTTTCGGTATCAGTCTAAATCATCACCATTTCGAAATTCTGGGTCGAAATATGCTAACCACAAAAAGCCTTTCTTTCGATACCAGCAAATCTCGAAATAACCGGAGTACGATCTATTGACCTATAGTATCTATTGTATGTATTTGGTATGTAGCAGTTGCATTGCAACTTCTAGGCGCCAATGATCTGGCTCATCTGAAAATGGCACGATAGTAATTCAAATCACATCATGTACTCACGCTCGGACCAATCTGAAGGCGAGGCTCATCAATCTTTCAAAACGAATATCTTTTGAAATTTTTAAGTTTAATTGTGATAATCAGTTTGGCAGCAAAAGAAATATCTAGTTGCGAATATGGTAGAAATGTTTTATTCTCATTCCGCTTTGAGCTGGAACCATAGATGTAATTAAGGTTTTAGAAGCAGTCATTAGGTTAGGTGAGTTGATTTACTGTGTATCTTAGATGGTAAATAATATTCGATTCAAGAAAGTTTCTGAAGGAAAAGTACTTGACTTTGAAATTTAATCTGAGATGAGAATTCGTTCGGCCTTTGATTCTTAAATTGTTAACCCCGAAATTATTTTGTGTCCGAAACCCAGTACACTAAAGATTATTTTCTTACAGTTTCGGAAATCAGTATCATTTTTTTTTTGCTATCCCATAACATTAATTTAGAAGACGACGTAATCATCACCTACACACGCAATCGTACGATCTCAGAACTTTCTCGGTTCTCCGATTTTCACTACTTAGGATAGCAAGAAAAAAAACTAGAACTGCAAAATGAGAGCTTTATGAGTGGAGGTAATAAATCGGAATCTATTCCGAAAATTCTTGATTTAAAATTGCACCACTCTATAAATATTCCCAAGACAAATTCTCGTGTAAGCACCTTGTCTTTTCCAAATGTTACGACAATGAAATCGGCGGCTCTATTTGAACCATTTGTTTATTTATTATTCTTTCAATCTATAAAAGCTAGCACACCTTTCTGTGCTTTTATTTAAGTTATTTTTTGTCTGATCTTTCGCAAACAATAACTACTTGCCGAAACAGGTGAGTAATTTAGGCGTTCCACTGTTTTCTTAATTAGCACGAATAAATCCATGGAGCACTGGTGTGGGTGTTAATTAGCTTTGTTCATAATATACGTGTACGTATCGATGGCAGGAAGCTGTCGATAATTGATTATGTTCGATAAAAACTATGAAATGATCAGTTAGATTATAATCCAGATTTGTATGGAGACATATTTAGAAATAGAATTTCCATTTCGGGTCTTTAATCCTCAGGAAAAGATTTGATTTTGTTTTATTTATGGGGATGGTTTATAATTTTTAATTGTTTTTTGCAGTGTAGCCTTGAACTGAAGGCCGGTGGTCGTTTAAAAGCACACAATAAATATTGGAAATTTCGATGATGATTTTAGATTTTCGAGAAGGTTGATCTGCTAAATGTTGAAACAAAGGTATAATTTTCTAAAAAGATGTTGTGTATAAATTTAAAAAAAAACTCTACGGCAACAGAACCGTTAAAAACACTAATGTTCGATGAACAGTAGAGTAAACGTGCAGATTTTTAGTGCATATTTTTTTCACACGTGAACCAACGTATTTCGACGGCAATGTACCGCTCGGATCTCACCAATACATTTAAACTAATAGGGCGGAAAGGTTTCTAGGACTGCCACATGCATGAATTTCAAAATTAAGGAAAGTCAAATACTTGTTTCTTATATTTATTATCGGTTGCTTACCTTACAAAACTTGGAAAGCAGCATCTTCTGTAACACAAATGAAGTAATTACTCAATGCTTGCAACAGTTTACCAGCACTGCAACTAAAAATCTACCACAACTGCTTCTTATCAAAATCAAGCTACCCTATGAATCTCGTTTTCATCCACTGATTTGATCGAAAGTTACAGGGATAGAAAAGTGTTTGGGGTTGCCATCCGAAAAAATTCAAGAACTTAGAAACTTTAAACATTGAATACTTATTTTCATTGTAAATATACGCGATATCAATACCTAATGTAAGTATTAATTAGTACAATAATAGCAAAACCGCCTTGTGCTGACAACGCTTTGCCAACATCAATGCCAAAAATGTACCACATCTGCCTCACGTTGAAGTCAACCTTCTCTGTTATAGGGGTACAAAGAAATTAAGGGCTACCAGTCGCGAAAGTTTTCAAATTTTCCAAATCCTAATATTTGCTGTTTATTGTCACTGTAAGATCAATATCATTTGAAAATCTTATGATAAATGATAAAATCGCTTACTAAAGATATAAAAAAATTAAAAAAAAACAATCATAGCTGGCAACCCTATCGTGGTTTTACAACCATCTTCCTACTGAGTAATGCTTACAGTGAGAGCCTTTACCAATTGAATTTCCTTTCGATTTCATCACTGCACTGGAAGGGTAAAAAGCTTTATTTGCCTGAACAAATTTTCAAAATTCAAGACACTAAAATTACCATAACTGGCAGCTCCAGCTTAATTTTTCCACCAAATTCCCACCAAACGTGGCTTAGAGTTAGGTTCAGCTACTGTGTCGATTTCATGAAAATCTGGTTACTGAATCAGAATTCATAAGGCAAAAAGCAGTTTATTTTCTTTATAATTTTTCAAAATGGCACCACTGGCACAGAGTTTCCCGCATACCCAAATCGCTTCTATCAGACCTGGTGACCAGACCTGGTGACCAGACCTGGTTTGGTGAACAGAAGTTTTTGATGCTTAAAATATAGGTAAATTGGAGGAGGGTTACTGTTCTTGTCCAAAGTGAAATTTCAAAAGTTTTTCTTTGGTTGTATAGACAAAGCATAAGAGACGAAAATTTTTCATTAGAGTCGATGATTTGAAAGTTTTCACTTCCAATGCCTGCCGAAGCTTCAGGTCTACCAGCGCTTTCATAAAAAAACTACAAGCGTATACATCTTAATAACATCAATATGTCTTTTAAGTTTCCTAATGATCTAATAATCTGGTCAAAAGTACAAATTTTCCGAATCTCATTTTAGGCGCCTTGCGCACACATAGGGTTAAAAATTCCAAAAATATTATCAAATTTACATTAAGAACTCGTTTGAATTTTATTCTGTAAACTTTGTTTTTGCAAAAGTTATTTATTGACAGAATAATGGGTATATTTAAAATATCACTAAAATGGCCGCCGGCGGAAAAGGGTTAAAGATTATTTACTTTTTGTGAGACCTGGCACTATTATACACAAATGTATCCTGAAAATTTCAGTTCAATCGGATCGCGGGTTTCTGAGATTTTTGCACTGAAATTTTTTGATGATATATATATATATATATATATATATATATATATATATATATATATATACATATATATATATATGTACATATATACGAGGGTTGATCAATAAGTAATGATAATCGGTTATTTCCAGCTCGCATAAAAACCCAAAAAAAAAAAATTTTTTTTACTACCACATATATTCACTAAGTCAGCATAAAAAAAACATATAAATAGGCCACGATTCCAGGGAGCAGTGGCGGCTCGTCAGGGTGGGCCATGTGGGCCGGGCCCACCCTGACGAGCCACCACTGCCAGGGAGGTACATTCACAAATGTGGGAAAACTACTTGCAAGGATTATTCTAAAACATCTTAATAATACCATTGATATCAACCATATCATACCCGAAAGATAATTCGGTTTCAAAGCCAAACACTCTACAGTGGACGCGTTCTCGCGTATTCTCAAAAACGCCGTAGAGGAAAGGATGCAAAACAAAAGGGTTTTCACCTTTCTCTGACGAATTCCCAATCGACTTAGGTGTACCTCAAGGTTCCATTCTCGGACCAATTTTATTTAACGTTTTCACGGCAGACATCCCAGGAATCTCATGCGACTCTCTCACATGTGTTTCCATCAATCTTTACGCAGACGATCTCCTCTTCTGGTACTCGCATCATAACCTGCGCGTGGTAACAACGGTGTTACAAAATTACGCAATTCAGCTTGTTGCGTATTATGCAAAGTGGGGCTTGTAGATAAATGCCAATAAAAGTGAGGATTTCAGGAAAAGAATCACAGACATCAAGAACTCAAAAATTATTATAAATGGCCAGACAATTACTCCTTAACAAACTGTGAAATACCTCGGCATAAAACTCGACCCGCGCTGGAGCTGCAGTAGCCATATTCAAGCAAGCCTTAACAAAGCTGCTATAGCATATCTTCTCATAGGCTGTATCTTCAGGCCAAATTTCATTATATCGTCTAGAGCAAAAAGTATAGCATATAAACAACTAATTAGACCAATCCTTACCTACGGTGCCTCTATCTGGCTTCCAGCGCTCTCAAGTCAACTTGAGAAACTGGCGCGTCTTGAACGCCGTATCCTCCGTAATGTAACTTCTCTTCGCTTTATGCCCAATGGCCAGGCCACTATTATGAGAATAGTGTCCTCTATCAAAAATAAAAAATCAAGCTTATTTGCTCTCATCTGCTCCAATTATGTAACAACGCTATCTGTCGTGCCTCAGAGCACCCAAATGCTATCATTCAATCGCTTCATCCAAGACCTGGATCTTAACGATCATACCTAGATCACATGAATAGCTCATAGGCAGTGAGCTATTCTTTCACCTTGCACGTACTTGTTTATTTTTTTATTCATCAAATCCAAAGCATTTTTGTATTTCCTACCTTTCACATTCCATGATTGCTTCGCTACACACTAACCGACCTACCTCTTAGACTTTTCTCGTTCCTTAAGCAGATATGTAAACTGAGCAATTGAAAAGCTCAGTTGCCACAATGCAAGAACTTCGAGCCATAAGCCCAAAAAGGCACAGCTCATAATACCTCATTCGCTTTAAGAAATAGTTTAACGTAATCTATTTCAAATTCCTCTCCTCTTTTTACTGGCCCAAAGCCTACCCCCACTCAGAGGTACATTCATTTGAATCCGAACAGTCGAAGAGAGAACATCAAAATAAAGAGAAACGAAATTATAGCTGTTATTAAGTACCTCTGTTTGAAAAAAATTGTCTACTAGAGACATACACGACGACATGGTGGAAACATTAGGGGGATTCTGCTCCTCCATATTCCACCATTGCAGGCTGAGCCAAAGAGTTAAAGCTGGGAAGAGCATCCAATGAAGGTGAACCAACCAACCACGTTCCTCACTGAAGACAATGTGAAAAAAATCAATGATGTCATATTGGTAGATCGAAGAGTGACCATCAGGCAAGTAGCTGAGGTCACAGGAATCTCGAATGGCAGTGTTCAAAGAATCGTTGCCAACGAATTACATATGAAAGTCTCTGCGCGTTGGGGGATAAGAATGTTAATCGACTGGCAAAAGAAGAAACGAGTCGACATTTCGAGAGTGAATCTCGGAAAGTTCCAGGCAGATCAGAAAAAAATGTTGTCACGTTTCGAAACCAAACAACAATCGATGACGTGGAAGCAACCCTCTTCACCAACGCTGAAGGAATTCAAAGTGTCGAGCTCGGCGGGGAAGGTTATGCATGATGTTTTTGATACGCTGAAAGAATTATCATAGTGGAATATTTGGAAAAGGGAGCCACTATATTAGGCTCTTTCTACACACACCAAATAAGAAGATTGTGGGAGGCTATTGAGGAAAAAAGATGCAGCAAACTACAAGCCGGAGTACTGTTTCATCAGGACAACGCACCGATTCACAAGGCTGCAGTTTCGATGGCTGCAATTTAAAAAACAGGATTCGAACTTTTACATCTTTCCTCGGAAAACTTTTTTTACATCATCCAGTTACTTTTACATCTTTCTTTGGCTCAAGGAAAACCTTCGGGGTATGAAATTTGAAGATGATAGCGAAGTGATGAGGCATTTTGGGAGAGTCAAGATAAAGAATGATTTTCTAAGGGTATCCTGGGATTGTAAAAAAGATGGACTAAATGTATTAACTTGTTAGGAGACTATGTTGAAAAATAAATATATCTTTTAAGTTTAATCACCTTGGTTTATATTGATTATCATTACTTATTGATCAACCCTCGTGCATAGCAATATGAATTTTTGACCAAAATGATTTGAATACTTATGTTCTTCGAACATTAGTAAAAACAGAAAAAATTGTATTTAGTGATCGTGAAATTAATGCCAACGACTTATAAAAGTTAAAAGTTGATTGGATAACAGCAGTGAACGAAAAAAAACCTTAAGGTACCGTACCTTAGTGTACTGTACTGTACTTTTATGACGCCCGTACGCAAACACATTCACTACAAAAAGTACACATACCCTACCTCAGTCTATAATGTTTGCGTACATGTACACAACCGATATACCGAACGAAACAGAAGCGATGCAAATGTACGCTACGATTGAATACTGTACTGTACAATGTACACAAACTTTATCCTCTAAAATACGGAATGTGTACACGTACACAACCCGTACACAAACGGTGTACACTAAACGTACTGTACGTTTAGTGTACTTTTGCGGTTCATTTATATGAACAGGAAAAAAATTACCGATAAAAGTGATAATGCCGTAGCCGAAATGAATTGATTATGCTCTCCTGTGAAGTTCAATATTTTTGACTCGGTGCTTTCACTTTCAAAGTGTTTTCCCTTTTCATATAAATGAACCACAAAAGTACACTAAACGTACGGTACGTTTAGTGTATATCGTTTGTGTACGGGTTGTGTACGTGTACACATTCCGTATTTTAGAGGATAAAGTTTGTGTACATTGTACAGTACAGTATTCAATCGTAGCGTACATTTGCATCGCTTCTGTTTCGTTCGGTATATCGGTTGTGTACATGTACGCAAACATTATAGACTGAGGTAGGGTATGTGTACTTTTCGCGTACAGTACGCTTAAGGTACGGTATTTTTTCGTTCACTGGATAACAGTATCGCAGTTGTTCATTACCCTAGTCTTCTTTAGAGTTTACGTTTAATATTATATATATGTCAATTCCTAGAAAAAGGAAAGAAATCGTTTTTACTCTTAGGTTTATGCTTTTGATGAAAAAAATGCAAGCTGCATAATTAACTCTGCATCCACAAAACGGTCAAATCTTCCAAAAGTAATCATTATTTGCATTTTAATAATTACATGAAAGAAGTTTAATGACATCAGATCAACAGATCTTCTCGGAATATAACTAAGATCTTATCGACTCTTAGTTTGTAGAATTTATGTTAATGGCAACGTAATTTTCTGGAAGATATCCACTGAATGCATAATATTCTTGTTTTCCGTATCTTTTTTATACTATCTTTGTAGTATCGAAGCGATGTGAGTCACTCACTACCATTTGTTCCATAAAATAATGGAGCAACAAATTCAGAGTTTTTTTAAGGAGCTGGAACTGAATCAAACTCATTTTTTTTTTACTGTTTGTATTTATGGGAAGCTGGACTGATTTTTTTATCAGTTATTCATAGGTATAACATAAGATTGAATGATCATCTAAAATTATCTTAAACTGCATCACGACAGATAAAAATGTACTTTCCAAGTTGAAGGGACAAAAAAGGTTAGATATAGATCTCAGGTGCATTTTAAAATGAAATGTTTCCCGTTAGTTGGTTGGTTAAAATGAAATGTTTCCCGTGTTGGTTTCTCACGGACGCAAATTAATATGATCTTTCAGATTCGGTTCGAGAATTAATTGATGAATGAAAACATCCAATAAAAGATTCGAACTCTATTCTGATGGCTTTTTTTTATAATATTTAGTTTTCAGAGAATATTGTTCTTTTTGTACTGGTTATTGAAATTTGCTATTACATTTACAAATATGAAACAAATTACATGTTAAATTGAAAGTAAGACAGCAAAGCGAATAAATTTTGTTGATAATTTTTTTAGATGAATATGTAAAACTTCGTGAAAAAGTTGAATATTTAATTGTCAATCACCCGTATTGTGAGTTTCGAGTCGATCGCTAGTCGATAATCGACGAAGTTGTCGAGTCGATGGCGTTTTGGTATTGCGAGAGTCGATCGAAACGACTTATAAGTACTGACATATCGAAATCGAGGAAAATGCTTGAATTGAGTGCTATTGTGAACGAAATTGCCAATTTGAACAACTTTAGCATCCGCCGACTGTCAAGTGAAACTTTTTTAAAAACAATCTGTTATTTTTTTGGAAAGTGTGTGAAATGAATTGTTTTGATTTATTTTTTGAGGACGAATAATGCAATCTTTGCTGTAGAACTTAGTATAGCAATGCAAAAAATAGTAGCAGTTAATATTTATGTTTTCAATAAACACTAAATAAACATTTTCATTTTTACTAAACGCTAAGAAAACATTTTAATTTTTACTAAAGAATAAGAGGAGAGAAATAAACCTGTTTGTTCGGTCCACCACCCGTTTTGCGTTTTTCTCTTACTGATAGACCCAAGCTATTTAGCTTTTCTGCAAAACTATTCCATCGATCCTTCACTTCGCCATTTTGCCCACCAACTTTATCGAATCCTCTTGCGAGCTCTTCGTTATTCTCAAGTAGAGATACCAAACGTTCAAATTGTTTGGTGTTTGTTATTTTCACCCTTTAATAATTATTTTATAAGCGACTGAATATTCCAAGAAAATAACTTACATTTTGCATATATCCAATTACCTGTCGATGTAACGTCGCGAAGCAAATTGCAATCGACAAAACTGTCGATATTATCGACATCGACTCGACACTCACAATAGTATATCTGTCGATATGCATCGACTCGACACTCATAATATGGGTGAATATCAAATAAGCGATATTTATTTATCAAGTAAAAATAACCAATTATTAAGTATCCATGCGTGAATACATACTTCTCATGAAAATGTTATTAGAAAGTTGTATTTACTTAACTGCGTACTTGTCGCACTTGATGGAACCGCTTTGCTTACTTAAGTGAAATAATGTTTGATCAGCATTTCTGGAAATAATGCCACAATAGAAACAGCACTAATGTTTTCATAATAGTGCAAACAAATGCTGTTTCAACTACCTGCCTTGCTGCTCGTTCATACTCATCATTTTGCTGCTCAACGATGAATACTAACCATAATAACCTATTTAGATACCAATCGATGTATCATTTAACTTTTTTTTCTATTGTTATGCTTTCTTCTAGCATTTACCACATGTTGAATTCGATGGAAAGATAATTATCGATTCTGTTTGTCTCAATTACAGGTCATTTGCCAGACTACAAGATTGTCACAGCTGTGCCTGTGGTCGTGGTGGAAGATGATCCGCGTCGTGAACCGAGAAACAGTAAGTAATCATTATTTAGTTATCAGCTTTCGATCGTTCTGTACCGTTATTAGAATAAATAGATTTATAAGAAATGCTGGTATCGATTTTTCGATCGTGCCTGCCTTCGACAAAGCAGGAAGGGTTTTAAATTTCAACCACAACTAATATGTTCTTGGAAATAAAATAATTAATATCGATTCACCAGAAACGTACTTTTCTTCTGAATGCAGTGTGCTGAAAATGTATACTCCGACGTGAAACGACGTAAATAATGAGTTTCTTCCGTATCTGACGAGAATACCATCCATCAGTAGCTTCCTGTTTTTTATGTAAACTTCTCTGCTCACCAAATACTTTTGTCGTTGCAACAAAACTGCAATTCCACCAAACAAAGTATGCCGAGGCTACAAGCAATTTTCACTTCAATCATTATTACCTGTCTCCCGTCTTCGAAACCGGCACCAACACAAGTTTCCCAACATTTCCTCACACACGTGTTCAAAGCCGACCGATCGAAGTTGTCGATCACTATGGAGACCGCCAGTACTCCAGCAACCGGTAGCCGAGAGGCCATTGGATTCGCACCGGCCAGCCGAATCGGTCCATCAAGATGTTGCGAGTCAAGCAAAAACACTTAAATGCCTAGGCAATAAAAGCAAACATCGAAAATCAACAGAAACAAAAACAAAAACCTTGCCGGGCAATAAAAAAAGACCATTCCGAGTTGAGCTATAAAGATCCATTATGTAACTTTCCCGGTCTATCCTGGCCGTACGAGTAAAAACTTCATGCAGATCTCGCTTCGCTCGCGCGAATCATATCAGGCCTAGTATGGGAAGTACGGGAACGGATCGATGAATAGATATGTCGCACCTGAACCTATTAACGTTTGTAGCTCGTCATCGTCATCAGCAGCACCAGCACCACCAGCATTAGCTACGGTCCGATCCGATTCGGCCTGGAGTCAATGCCACTTAAGTTTGCGGTCACCGTCGTCATCACCATCTTCGTCAACCGCAATTCGCATCATAATTTCAACAACACACCACTGACTGGCGACTCGACAAGATTCCAAGATCGCGGAGGCATCATCAGTTTCAACCTCACCACCATCTCATCACATCCCATCCCGTCATCAGTCTTGGCCGTCAATACCGCCTGGCCGCAGCATCTCATCACGACTGCCAACGAGAAAGCATGAAAGAAACCCTTTCTTTTCGCACACTATCCGATGATGGTCATAAATAATGTGACACAGGCTAATTCTTTGCAGGGAACTGTACAGAAAAGGAGCAAAGAGGATGAAGCTTTGTCATAGTTTTTTGTTAGAATATACTTTTGTTAATAGAGGTTGAACTTAACACTGCCGTACGACAAAACAAAAGAACTAGTCGCTGTTTTGTCATCATGAATCGATTAGAAGGTACAAAGGCATGAGATCGAGTGATGTGTTCTAAGCTTAGCTGCGATCTAGGGTAATAAACTCAAGTGGGGATTTATTGACCTTTTACAATGACAAGGCTTTTGCTAGAATTGTTTTTTTTTTTTAGATTGAAAGCGGTTACAAGTTTTTTCTTGTAGATAATAAGAAAGTAATGTTGTAACACAATGTAAGGAATATGTTGAGTTAATTGCGAGGCTAACTGTACTTCGAAAAAAAATATTACTTCATTCACGTATGATTCATTTAACAAAAAACAACTCTAAGTACTGAGAATAACCCACGTTGGGCGCGTATGTATAATTGAGTTGATATGACTTCCAACATTCAATTCAAGACATAATTTGTATTAAAAACTTCACAAAGAGCTTTAAAATAATTGCTTTTCGCATTGTCATAACTGTTCCGCAATAATATTTCGCTCTGTCTTGCATTATGCATGATAAAGATTACTGAAGCAATACTAAGCTCCTGTATATTCGTTTTGGACGGGGTGCTACGTGCCTGACCCGCCTTATTACTGTTGTTTGCATGAAAAATTCAATCAAGTTTTTTCAAATTTGAAGTATTTGATTCTGGCTAAAATCAAAAACAACTTCGGAAAAAATTACGTTACTCAGTAAATGACTAAAACAAAGACAGGCCGATTTTTGATCTATTCGAGCAGATAAACCAGAGAAACTTGCAAATAACAAAAAATCGATCACTGTTCACAGGGACCCAAAACAAACAGAACTGAGAGATGTAAAACCGACTGAAAGCAGTGAGCAACGTTTGTTACGACAGTAAAATTACCGACTAAGCGTAAAAAATAGAAATTTCAACTATTATTCCTACTGTTACTGAAGAAAAAAAATTTCGAAAAAATTTTTGTCAGTTATTTGACAGAAGTTACGAATGTGGAACCTTGCAAATGTGAGGAACAAGTTATAAAAAAAATTCGCCATTTCTTCGAAATTTAAAAAGCAAGCTGACCATACCACGATAAGAATGAAACAAAACACGATAAGAATGAAAAAAGTCACTTAAACCTTTTTGTGAGTTTTGTTTCTTTTTGAAGAGACCAAATTTTAGAAAGTCAAGGTCATCTGTTGATTCATCTGCCAATTGATCTGCAAAGTGAAAGCTAAAAAGCCACGCGGGCGCGAAAAGAACTGTTCACACTGTCAACAACTTTCGCAGCTCGCAAGCTGCGACTTGCAAGGCAACACACATAAAAATTTGCTAACTGTAATGAAGAACATGCAGTCAACTATGAAAAATGCTCTAAGAAACCGAACAACTGAAGAAAATTATTCGACCAGCTCACCAGAGAACGTTCAAACGCCATTGTTGCAGATACTAAATCTTTCAAAGCTCTAAACATTCAAAACAACTGACCACACATAAAAATTCCATTCACAGCACATATCGGATCCTGCATATCATATCGATCAACATGCAGTGAAAAGTAAAGTAATCCCATGAGAACCTTTGTCATGGTCAGGTGTGAAACTGGTAGAGAGTTTCATTCCCAAATTTACAATCATTGCATACGAGTGTGGAGTGATTAGTTCCACGACTCACTTTATCGCTGTTTTATCTCAGGTACATATTGTAATCACCGTTTTAAATCATGTTTGCCTATTTATGGTTACTACTTCTTTCTCAAGAAAAAATAATAATTCTAGAGTCCTTTTCAAAAAATTTATAAGGAGAATTCTAATTCCATAATGAATGATGCATTTCTTATTTGGTTAAAAATCTTACTTGTAGCTTTTCTAACCTCCCGTCAGCTGCTTCAGCATTTGTAACTATACTCTGCCGGAATGATAGCTTTTTAAGTAGATGTAGAAGCACCGCCATCATTTTGAGAGAAATACAAGTTCTCTCTGATTTCTAGTAATTGGTAGAAAAATCTCAGATTTGGGGAATCCAACCAAGGTCTTCCCTAACTGCTTGATCGCCCTAATTTCTTACCGCAATAGTCTGGAGAAAAAAACCACCACCGCCGCCTGAAAGGCACAGTAATTGTCCGGGCGGTGACGCAAAGCGACTGCCATTGGTTCAGCTAAATCCGAATATACCGCTGCCAACTATATTGTTCAGTTTTGAGCCAATGGTATACACATGAACGACCCCACTCTCGAGACTGACACCACCATTCTATTCGCCCTTACTACGACTGTAAGTCGAAAACTCGAAATGCTACGTACAATCAACTTCCTCAGAAAATAGACCAAACTCAGTTCTATTCCATGCCCAGGAAGACACAGCAGCCAAATTAGCTTCCTGTAGGGTATTCGATTGATTGGCAACCAACGAAGCAACTCGAAAATCAGTGTAGTATAACCTGTAAGAAAATGGTTGTTTCGAAAGGAAAAAGAGTTCTTAAGGAGAGTCAGTGTTCCGACTTTCGAATTAGTTCAGATGCCGTCAGGACTCTGAGTACACCCTCCGGCCTGTAATGTTGAGCTAAAGACATTACGAAGGCGATTTCACTCATTGATACTCTCTATGTTGCCACAGAAGGATCTCCACGAGGCTCTCTTCATCTTACTTACGAAATACTTAAGCACCTTCAATTTCGTGATATCGGTCATTCGATTTTTTGTGCTACTAAGCTGCTTCCTGGACTCTCTATATTTCTACACTCCACCATATGCAATTGGTGTTAAATTTGCAACAACCGATTCTCCCCGAAGAAAGTTCCACTGAAGTCTGAAACTATGAATAAAAGCTACCTGTTCAGCTGAGCTTCGGCCGCCCCCTTTGAAATGACGTATACCTGCAATCAGAGAATCAAGCCTCCTGTATGACTTTCATTCACAACGTCAAGAACCTCTCTTTGATTTGAAGTGGAGAAAATGGGTTTGCCCACATTTGCGTTGGACAGGTTGTAGGTCAAGATGAAGTCCTAAAGAATGCTTCATGTGAACCATTCGAGTAGGGGATGCCCCGATTCACGATGTGTATTAGAATCAGCACTTAGAATCAGTGGCACACAACTCCTAGTGGTTGCACACACTAAATCCTTGGCAAAGTTACAGTCAAAAAATATGTGCTATGGTCATGTACCATGTAGCAAGTAGCCAAACCAGCATGTATTCCGATGAATATCCGCTCCAATGGCCAAGTTATCATTGTCAAAAAAATGTGAAGATAAAGGACATTAATGATATTCTTGGCAAGAATGCAGACTCGGGGTTTCTCCAGACTGTCGAATAAAATCAAACTGAATCCATTGATGTTTAATTGAATGAATATTTAATCCTCCGTTCTGCTCAACGGGTAGAAAAGCAGGAATGATTTGAAATATTATTTTGAAGTGTCCGCACCATTACCCATTAATGGCAAGTCCGAATCTTTTGTTTCCAGATTCAAAAAGTCTAGACAGCCGCCCAAATCAGAGATAGTTTAGACACTAAACTATCAGTCGTAAGGGACTAAAACGATTTTCGCTCAGAACCACACCTTCCCCCCAGACAGTCATAGACCCTTTTTCAGATGACTACTCTCCTGTCAGAACCACCTTCTTCGAGTTGAATTTGGCAGACCCAAAATCCTTTGATACAGAACCCTTAGCATTGTAACTCCTGTAAACCCGCTATTTGTGGGCAGCGTACTTAATAGTGCCATTGTCGGTCTCTAAAAAGAGGAATGAAAGCCAATTTTAGCCACCCTCCAAAATTCCGCTGAAAGATCAGGGTTAAAAAGCCTGAGGATGTCCAATACTTCTTCTAAATCTGTGTGGAAGCTGGGAATCCATGCCACACATTATGTTATATTTAAATATGAAATTCGACTTCATTCATAAGATGACCGCGAGCACGTATGCAGCGATGAATTGTTTTGGACTATTGAAAGAACTTTGAAGTCTGACTTTCTAATTTCCTAAATCAGAGAAGAGTTGGCCAGTGAGATTTGGGTACCGGAAGAAGGAGCGGCTCTAGAGTTAGCACTTGTTTATGATCGTTATCTCAATCCGAATGTATAGTTAGCTTACTTACCCGATGGTTTTCTATGACTTAATGATCCTATAGTTATATAGATGGACCTAGCACGGGGCCAATCAGGATTCCATCTCAACTGAACTCTTACCACCAACTCAATGGCGACGAGACTGAGAACATATTCGGAGGTCTACGAAGGATTGAAGGGAATGAATATGGACGCATTAACGTGTAGCCATTCATGAAGCAGAATCAATTAAATCCGAAGACGAAAGTGGTCATGGCAGAGTCTAGATCATTTGACATTATCCAGTATGTACTAAAACCAATACATCCTGTGATTTTCATGTGGATCTAATGATCTGATCGTGAAAGTTCGAGTCCTCAAAAAAACAGGCAATTTGTTGAAAAGTTTCTTGTGCGACGCGGTGTTTTGTAATTTTTATATATTGTTTCCTTTCTTTTCCTGTAAAGTGAAAAGGAAATTCAATTGTTTAAAGAAGTTGCTCTAGCTACAGAGTTACCAATACATTCATCAAAAATAACAAATAACTATTTCTGATAAACATTAATATCGTTCAATAAATATCGTATCGATCAATAAATTTATTAGAGAGCTAAATTGGTATGCTTGCTTCTCTGCAAGTGATATTGATTAAATAAGTGGCACCATACGACTCGGGATGCATTGTTTTATTCCACATAGCTTTAAACGATTCAAACCGACTGCCTCAATCATGGTTTAATAATGATTGCCAAAAAGCAATTGTGAATAAAGAACCGGCATTACTTGCATATTCACGATATTGTTCCCAGGAACCTTTGATCTCTAAGTGCAATTCAAATCAAGGCCTTTACATTTTCGCATTAGGCGATTTTCAAAGTGCTCGCAAAGCTTGACGTATCCAAATCTGCTGATCCTGATGGTATCCCACCCGTGGTTCTGAAGTACTGCGCCTCTTCTTTAGCTAAACCTCTGTGCAAATTATTTCACTTATCCTATTCAAAAGGAATTTATCAATTGAAATGGAAACTTGCTCATGTTCAGCCCATCCCCAAAAAAGGTGAGGCTTGTGATCTCTCCAACTATCGACCAATTGCTCTTACTTCGATTCTGTCCAAGATTTTTCAAATACTTATTAATGCCAGTTAATGAGCTATCTAGATTCCCATAGGCTAATCAATGACAAACATTACGGCTTTCGTTCTGGTTGCCCCACTGCGGACTTGATGGCATTTCTCACTGAGAAGTGGAATCAATGTTTCCATAATTTTGGTGAAGCCAAATTCATTTCTTTATATATTTCGAAGGCTTTTGAAAGAGTTTGCCATGCCACCCTTTTGGCTCCAATCTCTTAAAATGGATTGAAAGTTTTTTTAAGCTTGGTTTGCTAACGCATCAGTCCGAAGCAGCGATCTACTGCCCACTGGTTCGAATCCCGCCGTGCTCATGGCTGTATTTGTTCGTCTTGTGTTGTCTTAACAGTCGGCGACTGGGCATAATGCCAGCGCTCCATTAATTAAATGTCACATTAAAACTTTAGTAGCGACTAGGCATAACACTAGCGCTATAGAAAATAAATAAATGTGGCGCTTAAAAGAATAATGGAATAACTGATATCGGCTTCTCCCATATGTGTTTCCCTACCACCATCGCTAAGCATTCGCTTCAAAGGTCATTCCCCTGAGCTTTGGCATTATCATAGAAAAAAACCGTTCACTTCAAATCCACACCATTAATGCCGGGGTTACTCAAGGCACTGTCCTTCCTCTAATTGTGTTTCTTGTATTTATTGACGATCTGATATCTAAAACCTTCAATCTAATCCATAGTTTTGCTGATGACAGTACCGTTGCTCTCGCGGAAACGCTACCGCCATCAATCGAGATTTAATTTTTGAATCATTAAGGGAGGAGTAAGGGTTTCCGTAAGAAATAAAATTTTTTACGATTTTTTTTTAGAAATATGGATAGAGCAAGTTTATTTAAACCGTTTTTACATTCTTAATTATCATTTCAATAACATTGTATAATTTTTTTATGCGATAATAGGTTTTTCAAGAACGTTTTTGGAAAAAGACGATTTACGGTGTTCATTGTATCTCAGCTGAAAAATATCTGAAATCAAAGAACATTAAAATTCAGTCAAAGTATCATCAAATTCTCCCTTCAACGTTCTCTGATTTCTATTTTTTCATTTTTGGTGATCATTTCAAGTGAAAATTCCTATTTTTCACGAAAAATTTGTCCTTTTTGTAGGTGCAAAACCCCCTTAAGGTAAAAAAAGTTCTAAAGCTCTTCGTTGGGGGAAAGTATTTTACATGTAGAAAGTGTGTGCCAAGTTCGAAATGAATCGGTAATGTGGTTTTTCAATGGCAGTGAACACGGACTTTTAAAAAGTGGTTTTGAGAAAATGGCTACTATACTCCGAGCTTTCGGAGCTACAATGATAGAGGAGATGGGACTAAGTATTCAATAACTTCGAGAGTTTTGATCTGATTGACTTCAAATCTTGGGACTATATTTTTGCTACGTTTAACTATAAGAAACATTTTTTTTCACAAGTGCAAAACCTCATACCCTTCACGTTGGTCCCAGTCGCACTGTCAAAATTTCATGAGTCCTTCTAATCCCGATCTATATGAATGTGGAGCAGTCTTCCGTCTACTGTCTTTGCCTATAACTACAGCCTTCAAGTGTTCAAGCGGAACGTACACAGGTGCCTCCTTCTCTCTCAACCCTTCCCACTTCCCAAAATTCAAATATCATCTAAAGCTTCAAACTTTCGAGTGCAATTAAAAACCATTAAATTTAGATCTGTTAAGCACTTCATCTTGTGGTACGCACGTGCAACATCTAAAATTCAATCGGCTGCATTATAAGCAACACATTTTCAAAGCGTTCCCGTTTCTCGCCAAACAATCAACCCAAATTTTTCCAACATTATGCATCAATTCAAAAATTAAAGAAACTCCCATTGACCTAAAAATCACTAATTGATTTTTACTAGTCTGACTAATGACGATATCAATCATAAGAATGATAATTCGCATACTTTTCTCTAAACACACAGACACACACCGCCAGACAATAAACAAATTACCAACAATCATAAAAAAAAAAAAACAAATCTTAACCTTAATGAAATATCTCACATGAAAAATATTTATTCTTTACCACCACATCGTCTAATTGACGAGCCGGATAGCTTCTTCTTTCATCAAACATTCCATTAATCAACATCACGGCATTAATCGCAACGCCAAGTGATTATTTATCGTTATCTGAAGTTCTCTACTTAGCCTTAGCCTAGTGTTATACAAAATGGCCTAATAGATACTTGCGCACGAACAAAGAAGATTCGCACAGCTAAATCACCATCAAAGAATGTCAGGTCGAGAGAATTCAAACTAAACCGCTGACCGTTATTAAATGACATGCTTCAATCGCTTGGAGGTACGTAGCATATGCAGATGGTCGCAACCAAGAAGGAAGTCCAAGGCTTAAAGTCGCGTCCAATATGGGCTGGCTGGTGTGTTGCATGGAATTGGAAAACCACGAAACCGATATAAATCGAAACGATCGACATTTATCATGTTTCATTTTATGTAACCAAATCACCGCCGCCACATACTGCTTGCAACAACCATAGAACAAAATCCGACATTGCGAAAGTATCTAACCCTGAACATCGGACTAGGTATCTAACATCTAAGAATAGCGCAGAAATTTGCAGTTAAACTAGTTGGTCTGCAGATTTTGTTTCGAACGGGAAAAATATCGAATGGACAAGATTGATCTTCTCGAATATTGAGTTTCAACGATATTAGATGTTTTAGATGGGTTAGAGGTGGGCGATTGTGTTATTTGATATTTGGATATGTTTGCAGGGGAAATATCTTGTTAGTGCTGTAAACATTGTATGGGCACGAGCAGGGTGTGTTTTAATTTTCAAAAAACCGAAATTATTTTTTAATTTTGCGTATTTTTTTAATCTAGCAAAACCGATTGCCTTTCAATTAACTTTGGTTTTCGCATTCAAGTAAAAAAAACATTGATTTTAGTACTTTTCAAGTTTTGTTTGAAATAGTTGCCTAAATTCAAAGCAAATCAACAACATACAATTTAAATAACCAATTACTTTCATCACCCTACTATTAGCCTCTCTAACAATCCATATTTCATTTTCACATCATCTCAACCCAATAAACAGTGGGTGCGTGCCTAATAACTGCCCCAAGAATATTAATGGGCTCCATTCACAGCTCCAGCCAACCATGACCATCTGATGTCGATTTGTAGGAAGTCTTTGTCCATTCGCAACACAGTTCAGTTCGCTCGTCCTATGTATCCTATGTTGTAAAGTCCGTTCCGATTGTGGTGAATCAACAACCGCACGCTATTGACACCAAACTCGAGTACGATGTGTCATTTCGTAGATCATCTACATTTTATGCAGTTTATATGGCCTGTGGCATGAACAAGATAAAGAGGCTAATGCATTGGTTGCATGGTCCAGCGGTTAAAGAACGTTGCTGCACAGTACCCACTAATCGGAAGATCAACATAAGCGTGCCACACCATCGGGAAAGATTCTAATCATCATTATTATTGAATTTGATCGGACAGCTAAGTTGTGTGAGAGGGACCTGAAATCAATGGGTGATGTTTAGTTTTAGAGACGTATATTAGACGAAACGATAAACGGAACTGTTTGTTTAATTTATTCAAACAGTATCTCACTTTAGGAAAAATAGAAGTGATGATGCTTTGTTTTATTTTAACTATGATTAGCAATAAACTTTGGCAGTATGCTGTAATTTAAAGCAATACTTTTTTTTAGTCCTTGTGGAAACTTTGAAACAACCCATCACAAGCTGCTGTAACTGGTTGGCACCACACAAAAACATCACACGCCAGATGTGAGATTCAATCTGACATATCAGCTATATCTTAGCGCCTGTCATGTGGCCATTGGTTTGCTTTACAATAGTTTAAACCATGATAATTTAATCTAACATGCGAATCATCACAAATACTGTCTGTGTGGGTCATTGTCTCCATGAAAATTGGTAGTCGCTGAAGAAGTGGTCGTTAGAAGTATTTGGTTTCCATAGGAAAAGAGTACATTTACATGAAACAGCTGTCAACCAAATCGACCAGTTGTCAATGAACCAAAAAAAAGTACACTTGCTCACGTCGTAATTTGCTTATGCCAGAAATATATTCTTCACTCTTTCTGTGGGACTAGCTTTTTAACTTTGAATGAAGGAGCTATGATTGTTACTCCGTTTTCCTTCTGACTTCCTGACCTGTATTTTGTTAACAAAGAAACGAGGATTGTAGAACGTGTGAGTATCTACGCCCTGAAAAATAATCTCAGGGTATGGGGTAGAATTAATGATATCAAAGTGGCGGATGGATAAGGGCCGTAGTAAAAGAAAGCATTTACTTGTTAGTTATTATCTACTCTCAAGTTTTAGCTTACGTTCAGTTTTAGCTTCTTTAAGACGCAGACATATCTTCGTAACTGCTGCAGGTAAGGCAATCTATGTTATTTTCGACGTAATCATTTGCTCTAAAATATTTCGCGTCATTACTTAGGATTGAAGCTTCATTTTCAACGCTCTGTCCATGACGTAAAATCTCGGGAGCTTAAGGCAGTATTCTGGTCTAGAGGCTCGATTTTGAGGTGATTTTACGGACTCAATAAAAAAAACAGAAACATTTTTGGTATTTATATTTTGATCAGTTCTTTATTAACATTTTAAAAGTATAAAAATGTATTAAAAAAAAAAAAAATTAAAATTGATGTAGATACAGGCCGGCGAAGTCAAAGCTCAAAAAAAAACTTGTCTCATGGTTAACATGATTTTAACCTTTCTGGTAGTCTCAAACATACTTTTTTGGTGAATTCCGTAAAAAGAAAAATGTAGAATTAGTCTGACGTAGGCGATTTGAAAAAACTTTTTTTTTACAAAATGGCGTCCATTTAAAAAAAAAAAAGTCGTTTTTTTGCCTTATTTTTTCAACTTTGGGAATTTTTTATAAATAGTAGAAAAAAAAAGTTTCAAAAATCCCTACGTCACACCAAATCTAATAGTGTTAAGAGGGTTTGTGGAAAATTTCACGTAAATCGGTCCATTACAACTAGAGATATCATGTCAACCGTATCGAAAAAAAATTAGTTTCGAGAAAAACGCGTTTAAAGTTTGGAGTCTCGTTTCGGACAGTCTGAGTCGTTTAATGGTAAGTTATACTAAGATTTTTTTAATCAGAGATCCCCGTCTCATGCAATGTTCCTTCTTCAACTTGAAAAGCGAGATTTTCGGGAGCTCTTTCAGCCATACGATCAGTTCGAAAATTCTTTAGAAGCTTTAGAAGCTCGTAGATCGGAGCGGTTAATTCGTTGTTGATCGCGTTTGTTGATTTAGTTGGCGTGTCATAAAAATAACTGTAACTTCGAAAATAATTCGAATTTTCAAAAATCCTCTTAAAAGCTTATTCTTAAAGATCTAAACTTTGAAAATATGCAAACAAAATAAAACGATATTTTCAAATTTCTAGACCAGAATACCCTCTTAAAAGATGTGCTCTGCATTTCCCACTGCTCTTCTACACATAAGACAGTCTAGTAAGTCATTCAGATCAAATCGTAAGAGATATTTTTTATAAGGCCATCATATCCATTTCAAATTGTGTAAAGTTGTAGTTTTTCCCGCGTTAATAAAGCGTTACTGCACGGTATAAGCTGATAAATTTGCGTTGATCAAGCCTTAATGTCCTGGATAACCTAAGAAATTTGTATCTTTTGTGTACTTCCTCTCGTTATTTTCCAAGTGGACATCGACTTAGCTTAGTGTACTTTTCTGATTGCGTCCCTTCATGTGATATAGCCTTCTGCTAATCATGAGATGTCGTCCAGCTGACCTACTTGATTGTCCATAATATCTATAAAAGCCATCCTACACATATTGCCTTGTAATATATGAAAGAACCCTTCCTACAACCATCCTAATGTTGTCCAAGAATCTGATAATGAACATGTGCTTTGTCAGTTGGAGCTGCAATATTTCGTTTCATTTTCGTTGCACATAACTTCAAATAGACTCCTGTGTCAATCTAGCGGTTTTGGTGTAGCGACACTTCGATCCCTCATCTGATTCATAGCACAAAGTCTAAAAAAAAAAAGTTCGATGATGTCCAATAAGAACTTTAAAACTCCTGTCAAGGTAAGTGTCTCGATGATTGATCTTCACCTTGCCATTTTGTAAGCGTTCTTGACATACTGAGTCACCACTACACAGCAGATGCATTTTAGGATGCAGGGGAGTTTTTACAGAACCAACAGTTGATCGAGCTTTATCCGGTGTTAAATCGAAAGTAATTGCTAGCCACTATCTATTGGCATTCAGAGGTACTGCATTTCACGTTAATTGACTTTAGTTTTAGCTGGTGTTTTTAGATTTCTCCCGGAGCATGAAACACCTAGCATTCTAGCAATGGATACCGATAGTTCAACGTGATCCTCAGCATGAACTACTTTGACAGCAAGCTAGTCTTTCGACAGATTATGCAAAAGGTTGTTCTGACACGTTCTTTTCTGCAGTTTCAGATTCTAGCTATTTGCTATCATCCAAACAAACCTTTTCCAGATTATCTACCACTCATGTCGCCTCAAGTAATCTAAGTTCCTGCTGCGTCAGACTTGCTAGTCCTTATGTATGCTTTGGAAACTTGACTAATTAGTAAAACGAATTCAGAGATTTTACCCCCTTTCGATATATATGGTCTCCGGCAGAAAGACGGACGATTCTGTTAACTATGCTTCAGCAAAATCGACTTAGTAGGGACATAAATATTGTCACACAGATTTTTCAAATTAAACAATATTGGGCTAAGATTTCTTCTTGAAATGTTTATTGATTACTAGTACATGTGTATAGAATAAAAAAAATAATGGTCATTCGAAATGGTCACCCTCTGCTTTCATAAAGGCGTTGAGGCTGTTTGGCCGACCCTATATCGCAGCACGCAGCTCGTATAGAGGAAAATCACAGCTTCGGCCAGGGCAGAGTTGAATAATTCAGTGTTGTTGTAAACGATCATCTTTAAACTTGACAAAACAATACAAAGACTATCCGTCAAAACCCATATGTCAAAACCGCCATGCGTTCAATACTCACGACGCAGTACGTTCGCTCAATGGTCTGACAGTATTTATGTCCTTTTCCGAAATTACGTCTTTGTCTTGGCCTTCGGCTTTTTATAACAGAATGTGACGTCTGATCAAGTCGAGCCTAGCCGAATTCAGTTATCTACGCCTTATCATTGCTCTTCTGTATAACAGTTGACGAAGTCACGTTCTGATTTGAGCTTTCGTCGGCTTAATGGTGCTTTGAGGCAAGCCACAGTTTTCGGACACCTCGTCTTGGTCTGCTTCAAACTGTTGTTGACGTCACAAATTCTGAAGATGACGACGAAGACGTGAAATCGGAAACGCCAATTGCGTGACAGTAAGGCCACTGACAGATCCGACACAAAAGGTTGCCGTGAGCTCAAAACTTGGCTCGCATGCGTGAGAAAGATCCGAAACAAAAAGGCTACGAAGGCAAGATGATTGGAAAGATTTAATTGTTTTTTTGACCAAAAAAGTGCCTAATATATCAAACTAAATGGTAGCGACACAAGACAGAGTCATCTGAAACTCTATGCTGAAGCAGGCTATCACCGAACTACCGGCCGTTGAGCCATTCACAATAATTATTCTTTGAAAATTTAGCATGAAATGGCAAAAAACTACGGCAGTCAAAGCATTAGATCGGCTTTTCGATCATTATTTAAGATGACTTTAAAAAGGCCACAGAAATGACAAAAATTCATCTTCATGATAGATTAAAATTAAAATAAAATGTCTAATAAAAACATATAGTCGTATTACATTCCGAAACTGAATCAAATGAACAAATACAAAAACACTACTTGTTGCAGTCGTTGCACAATAAAAATATGAAAAAAAAAATTTTTTTGTAAAAATCATCTTTATCACAGCAATGACGCAAATGATTTGCTAGATTCAACACACTGTATTTCATTCAACCAATGATAACTAAAACATGCATTATCCAGGCCACAATAACTCGTTCTCATCGCAAATTATAATGAAAAAATAAATTTATTCGACCACTCATTGAAGAAAAAAACCCAAAACAAATGATAATTTACCGATAAAATAGTCAAAATCATGAGCGTAATGTCCATGCGTTTGGCGTAAAAGAAATAGTCATTCGTATCTTAGCTCAGCAGCACTTTGTGATAATGGAACATAAATGTTGCAAAAAAAACTGTGTAGACTAACAGACTGTATGAACTGAAAAACAAAAAACTTTTCGCAGAATCATTTAATTATGAGCACGTGATAGTGCATATTTTTTTTTACTTCTAAAGATGATATCCAGCATGCACTTATGTTAAGCACTAGCGTTTTTTTAGATTTTGCGCAAAAAGCGGCTGTTAGGTTACTTGCTTAGTCAGCTAAAGGCAATCACTGGAATAATGCGGTAGCCTAACAGCATCAGACGAAACTGATAAAAAATTTTAATTATGTTAATACAAGTTTTGAATTCGATAAGTTTTTGTAAAATGCATTTTCATCTATTTTGTAGGTTGTTATTATGATCGTTAGACATAAATTGCAATTTCAATGTATTTTCGAAAATTTCATGTCTGAGCAAATCTATCAACATTATCCATAGCACTTTATCATACATTTTTGGATTGCCATTAAATTGAATTCAAAAAAATATATTCATGGATCGATAATAAACACAGATATTATAGACTAACGACATTTCAACTTTCTGAAATCATCATTATATGTCATTCGTAACGATAAAATCGCCCGAAATAAGGAAGAAATCAACTTGGCTAATGTTCGTATCCCGCATCGCTGCAACATACATATACTCTCTTCGTACATTGGCGATAGTTAATTCGCAGCAGATGGCCATAAAATCACAAATGCAAGGAAATGTAATTTGATACATATGGCCGGGTGAATGATGATTTTTAAACGCTTCATTACCATCAGATTAGATAACCTAACCTAATGTGTGTTGTGTGCTCGAGTACATCAGTGCATCGGCGTTTTATTGCTAATCTAAGGCGCCTGACCCGAATCGGTCATTATAATAAATATTGCAGCAATAAATGTAGGCATGTGCGAGCAAGCTTGACCATCGCCGGCCATCATCATCATCAGTTTTATACATAAACCGAGAATGTATGATGATTGTAGGAAGATGTTGCCATTGATGCTTCGTATCTGAATTCAAAATGTGTCTAACATCAAATCGACACATTTTAATAAGCATAGTGGACGTTGTACTGCTGGTGTCGGAAGAACTATGGTTTTCAGTGGATTCAATAGTTTTATGGAGAGGAGTGAAAAGTCGGTTGGTGTTAGGGTTTGAGTTAGATGGGATTCTTTTAGTGTCACCTTTTCACAATGAGGTGACAAATGCCTACGGGGAGAATTTAGTATAAAGTAGTCATAGGGTTCCTTAATTTGGTAGCAATGGATGTGAGACCTCAAACTTGTTGGATTGTTGCGAGGGCTGTGTAGCATATTGGTAAGTATGATGAAAAACTTGCTGATTTTTGGCAACTTGAAAGAAACGAGTATCTTTTTTCACTTATAAAATAACTACTAGAACTCGGGCTGTTAAATGCTTGGTCTCCAAATCATACGTAAGCCTGAAGTATCAGTGAATCCCAAAAACTGAAATAAACTATTCTAAATAGCATGATAGATCGGCCACGGCCGCAATAGACATTCCGAGCCGGATTTACATACATATGTATATAACTGATGCGAGTGTCGAAAAATCGTTCAACCTCATGCAAGATGCGAAATGTCCGTCTTTGGAACACGGATACAATTTCAGGATTTCTTTTGCAAAGTACCCAAGTTCCCGAGGAATACACAAAGTGTGCCAAAAATGTGGTCATGTACAGCAGGAGTATCAACTTCATAAAAAAAAATCGAGTGGATTTTTTTTGGTGGGATGCCGAATCATTTATTTGCTGACAGCATCCGTGCGCAGATTCTTTTCCTTGTAGTGTTAAGGGTCATGTCGATCTTCTCGATGTAGTTATTTATTCATTCGAAGCTCATTTGTTTACTCAATTGATTTGGGTACCTGTACATAAAGGTTTTCATGTCAACTGTGAGGCTGATGAACTACCTACGTTTGGTATCTTGCTACCAGAGGTATCATGCTCCTCAATAGGAATACCGATGACATCGGTCAAATAATCCGCGGGGCAAAAATGTCTTGAGGACGCTGGAAATTCCTGGGCAGATCAATCATCCTGTGCGATAACAAGGCAATCCTGGGTATCCATGGATGCGCATCACACCAGGTAGTTATTAGGCTTAACTCGAAGCGTTGTGCTGTGGGCGTTCTTACAGGTCACTGCCTCATAAGACAGCATGCACAACGATTGGGCGCAGGGTTTAACGACTTCTGTCGGAGTTGACGGAGCTGACTCTGAAGACGAGGCAGAATCCGTCCTCCATCTCATTTGTCAATACCCGGCTTTGGCGAGGAGAAAGGTGGTGGCACTTGGTGCACCCTTTCTCTCAAAGGACATTCATGAACTTCTTGATTAAGAAGTAGGCTTTTGGTTTACCTGAAGATTCTGGTAGAGCTAGCCTATATCCATGAATTTCCAATCCACAGACCTAGTCTTTAACGACCCATGGTTCTTTGATTAGTACTATTTCCTCTGCGTTCCTACGCAGATAGAAGTGAAGGTTACTTCGAAGATACTTTAATTATATTGATAATATTGTCGTCCAGATCCTTGCCAGATCGACTGTCTCCCTCCATCTAACTCAGAGCCTACCTAGTTCAGTGGTCGTGATAGCACTCCTTTCATCCTTTGAGTCAGAGTTTATAGGCAAGACTCAGGTGCAACGAACGGTCGTTTTTCGAGTCTTCTCTTCTAAAGTGACCCGTTTATATTCACCTTCCGTAGGGCTTTCCAATATACGTTTCAGTAAACGATGTCGAACCCGTAACCTATGGTATCTAAGTCGGCTGGTCACAAAAATATTTTAATTAAAACAAGATTTTCAGATTTTACTGGTCTATTATACAAAAGGCGAAAACATTTATAATGAATTTGAATACAAAAGGTGAATAAAATTTAGTCAGTCCCTGCCTCGTACTATGTACCCTCTGCTTGGACTGCCTTCCCTTTCTGTTCTATTTCTGTCTTATTTATTGTACTACGAGCATCTTTTGATCCATTTTTAAATTGGGTTTTAAATTAAAATATTTGGACTGAAATGACATAATCTCAAAACTGGCTTTTCAACTTTGATGACATTTCCGCAAAAATTATGTTTTAAGCACTTATGCACATTTTCCTCAGAAATGGTTTGGAAAATATTAATAACCCATTTTTTTCTGTTTTTAAGTAAATGAACTTAAATTGTACCGTTAGGTTTTTTTTTTTTTTTGAAAACAGCAGTGACATATTTAGATTTTTTCAAAGCCAAAAAATGGCAATAATTAAAAAAATATATAACTAATATTAAAAAGAAAACTGAAATTCCCTGCGGTGCAATTGCAGTTAACTGAATAAAGCACAAAATAAGTTTAAAAAAATATTCTACTGAAGATGGGGGAAAAAGGTATCTAAACATAGCATTTGAAGCGATCAGACACCCCCTTAAAAGCGGAAGTTTCAAATGAACTTACAGTTTTTTGAGCTACTGAGTTTTGAATCTTAAGCCGTACATAATTTGACGTAAAAGGTTCACACATCTTCTTGGTCCATTCAAGACTGAGTTGACAAAAATGTCAATACACGTGTTTTCTTCTTTTTGAAAGAGATTCGACATATCTAGTTTCAAGTCTTTAGTAGAAACTCCCTCTAAGATATGAAAATTCAGGGTGAAAACGTCCTGCCTCTTTTCTCTTCCTTTATTTTCAATAGGCACCATTATGCCTTGAATGTTTTCCAGACACAAAATGAGACATAGAGTTTTTGTAGCTTCAATGATTAAATAAGACAATGCAAATTGCTGGTGTGGCGTGAGATGACGCAATTCCCTAACTAATTATTGAAATAGCGAACACTCACGCTGTATCATGTCGCGTCGCACGCGCTATACGTGTCGAAACTTGAGCCTAGCCTAAATATTGCTACCAAATGCAACAAAATCAAGTATTGAGCATATTCGCACAATCCTAACCTAACCTACTTGGTAAGGCACCTCAACTAAACCGAATTTCAGTGGAGTTTCTGCCAGTTTTTGATGGCGAACCATCAACGAAGCAATACAAAAAAAATTCCTCGGGAACAGGGTACCCTAGACATGGCCGTGAAGGCTCCTCGTCCGCATTAGCGACCCCGACCCCGAAAGATGATGGTTTAACGGTTTGTTAACTCAACGCGGCTGGGGTGAGTCATTGAAAATGGATAGATTAGCTCACACAAAAGGTAGGACGCTACGTATAATTCATCCGTCAATGAAATTATACTAGCTGCATTTTAGCAACAAAAAAGGGAAAGGGGCTATTGTCTGTAAAAGACCAGAAGTAGCTTTCAAACAAAGGTTGGCAAGCCAGACTCAGCCGAGACATATCAAAGCACGTTGTTAGCATCTGAAGGGGAGCTGAAAATAATTTAAAAAAATATAACCTAAAGCAGGGAAATATGTCTCCACTTAGCAGCCTTGAGGATGTAATTTTTGCACTCTCGGAAAAACAAGATCTAACCGGTATCTTGTTGTTTTCGATTCACATTTTTACAGTGCGCATTCTTTAAGTCCGGGCTGTGAAAAGGATGATTACATTGCATTTCATTAAGTTTTGAGACTGTTGGAATTGCAGTATGGGGCCTGGCATTGTCATGGAAAAGAATGACATCTCGAATCGGTTGGTTTCGTCTCTTGTGCCAGTATACACCCTTTCGCTTTATTCAATAGCTCGCAGTAGTAAGCAGCATTGATTGTGGGTCGCTTATGCAAATATTAATGCTCAAAATACCTCGACGGTTAAAGAAAACTGTTACAAGAACCTTGACAGCTGAGAGTCGACTCTTGACTTTCACTGGCGCCACCTCCCTTTTTTTCCGCCACTCTATACTGTAAGTGTCCGTCAAATCTCCAAAGGTCTCAATTTCTGATCTTCTGTGAAAAGGCGAGTGGTCCACCTGGCACACACTTTATGGCACTCTAGGTCATTTGCAATTATCGCTTGACAGTTTACATAGCTTATTGCGACCTTCTATGCAAATTCGGATACTTTAATTTACGCTCGAACGTTTTCGCTTGTGATACTGGTCCGAGGATGGCAATCGTGTTCCTGATTTTCTACTCTTTTCAGTCCTTTCTTGAACCCTTTATGACAGACAATTATTTGGCCCCAAACTGTGCAGTCAATCTGCGAAAAAAAAATCTGTTGCTTTGACTCCTTCACGAGCAAGAAATTGTATAATTATGCTTTGTACAACAGAGGGGCGTACATTTTGCTCAGAGATCGGGAACGCTACCAGCAAATTGGTTGAAAGTATTAAATGACCAGCGTTCCACACTTCTTTTGACCCCACCAAAGCAGACTAGAGGCGCAGACTCTGTCCTACCAACCTTAGTTGCTCAGGAGCAAAAATCCCATTTCTATTTGATTTACCATCGTAGATTGCTGGGTGAACAAGGAACCTCAGCATGACTAACTTTTTGGCTAGGCAATCTTTTTTGGATAATAATACTAAAATAAACTGCTCTCAATCTACGCAAAGAAAACGGTTCAGTATTTTTTCAATCAAAGTTCAATTCGGTCCCTTCTACATCTTGTTTCTTGCAATTATTGTTCAATGGTATGCATCAGAAAACTCCCGTAGCATAAAAACTAATGTTTTTCCCAACAATATCGCCTGGTAAACATCTTGTCAGATGCATTCTGAAACTCATTACCTTCTTACATTCCATGAATGGATATTCCAAATGAATTCTTCCCCATCACGCATATGCTCAGACCTATTTGAATCCAGCCAGTCCCGTCTAATGTGCTCATTTGCAAGTCATCGTTTGAAATAGAATACGCCATCAATTGAATTCGAACTCTATTAGGCAACAAGTGGCTGCATCTACTTAATTTCAGTATTATCGTGTTAAGCTCACATTGAAATCAGATGCAGTTGCATCGTAATTATGTTACCAAGTATTGCCTTAAATCAAATAAATGACTTAACAGGTCACGTAGAATTTACTGGATAATTTAATGCAAATTAAATTATAGTATGCAGGACATGAGCAGAAAAAGTGGATTGACAAGTGTATAAGTGTAGACCTTATTTGATTTTATTATTGAGGAAAATATCAATTTCTTGAAGCTGTGTCGCCAGTATATTTAATTTTTCACTGAAAACAAAAGAACCATTCGATACTTATTTTTTTTGAATAAACGGCCATCAAATGTAAACAAAGAAGATAAAAAAACCGAAAGTCACCTTTTATTGGATAATTTGTTAATATTTAGTGTCTGCTCCTGTTTTTTTTAAATGTGGCTTAAAATTCACGCTAACATTAACAAAAACTTTATAGTGGATGAAAAACAGATTAATTATTTTATTTTAATAAAAATAAATTAAATAAATCTTAATTCACTAATTACAACAGATATATTTGTTTTGCTCCAGTTCTTTCCTAGTTTCAAATAAATTTAAACCACTTGGATCAAAACGAATTTTATTTTCAAATTAATTTTTCACACCATATTACGTACACATGTACATATAAAGCATATCAATTTCCAACTCACACAAAAACCTAATCTTAAAAAAAAAATTCAACCATAAATTTGAAATAATTTTGAAATACAACCCTTCGCTCTAGATTGATATTGGCTTCAAAACTATTAAATTGATTTCTCGAAATCAATCAAAACTCGCAATAATTGCCCTGTCAATATTACCAACATAAATAGATCTCGTATGATTTCCAGTTTTTTTTTCAGGTCAAATACCAAATCAATTCACACGTCACTAACTTTATTTCTCGCAAACCCTTCGATATATAGAAATCACATTCAAGTATCCATTACATTGTATCTTCAGATACATTATTTAGCGAAACAATTATCACACCGAATACGGTTATGGCCAATCCACTTGGGCTTCGGAATGTGTGATGAATCAATATATGTATGTATATACAGACCGATATACGATATGATTATTACGAGCCGCGCAAACAACAGGTGAAGACGCAATTCTCAATACTGTCCGGCAGAGATTGGCTGTTGGCCTTCGCCGTGTACAACATACCGGCTGGCGTTATTTGGCATGTTGGGTCCGCCGCATAAAATGTTGCACTTAAGACACCATACAATACACTTGATCGCCTGCTTGCTATTCACATGTTAACAGCAACCTTGAGCCGAGATAGATGGATTGGCTTTTCGATTTTTTTTTTCAAATTGCTGCACCTGTGCACCAGTTTTTTCTTGCTTCTACTTCGAATCAGATACTCACCGAGTAGGTACACACTGGGTACATATTGGACATTTGATATTCATTGTGATAATTGGTTTTTGTCCAGTTCTTGGCACAGTGCTATACTAAAAGAGTTGTTTGACGCGTGAAGCAAGAATAATTGGAAATGGCATATGGTATGTAATTTTATGCTTATGAGTTGGTACGTTGATTGAATTGAAGAATAACTGATAATAATCTTCGGCGTTGATTTAAAATTCAGGAAAATATTATGGCTCAGATTTATTGTCTGGCGACAATAGAAGCTACATTAAGCTGATCGTGTGTAATGTTTGATCCCAAATCGAATACCGAAAAAGAATACAGTCAAATCTCGCTACTATGCCACCTGACGGGAGCGAGCGCAAGTGGCATAGTAGCGCGAGTGGCATAGTATCGAGGAAAAACGTTTCAACGAACTGCTTTTGGTGAATCAAAGTATTTATTTTAGGATTGAATGAAACCAAGAAATTTTAATGTTTCTCTATCATTAGATGTATTTAAATTCAAAGTTACACTAATTACTTACTACTGAAGAATGATACATAGTATCCGGCTTTACTCTAAGTTTGTTATCAGCTAAGCCCAAAGCTCTCAAAAATTGTTGGCTAGCACATCTTCTTTCTCCGGATTTCGTGCATTTCCTTGTCTAGCCGGTCACACGTCTGGATGACACTGAGCTTTCCGCTTCACTGCTGCTTGAACTTTCGGACAGTGCTTCATGCGCGCCGGCTTTTCGCGAACGAAACATTTTCCTCTTTGACAGTTACCTCATCGTCTTTGCTTTCAACCGACTCCTCGTTGTGCACTACCTTCTCCGCTGTCTCCTCTACCGTGGAAGACCCGCCAGTCGTGAGGCGCTCGTCGCCTGTGAGAAAGTCATTCAGCTCAATTGTGTCGTTCTTCTGTCTTTTCCTCGGTAAAAGGCTTCCCAAATCTCGAGCACCTCAGCATCCTCTGGTTCCGTTTGGATTTTGGATTTGAACTTGGCCTTCGCGAAACAGTTCCTGATGGTCGACTCACTGACTTCCTCCCATACACGCCGGACGAAGTGTAGAGCGTGGAGCAATGTGAACTTAAACTCGTTTCCTTTGTCCATGGCCTCGAGCCGGCGGAACAGCCAAAGCTTTTTGTAATGGTGCTTAAGATTCTCTATAATACCTTGAACCATCGGTTGAGAATTGGCTGCCGTGTTGAGCAGAAAGCAAAGCATTCGGATGTTGTCCAAATGAAGGTAGGGAGTGAAGTGAAGTTATCGAGACAAAGCAGCACTCTGCAGTTTTCAATGCCTTCGAATTACCCTTGTACTTCATGGGAATCTCCTTGTTCTTGATCGCACGGGGTTTGCTAGAAATACCGATCACCAGAAGAGGTAACTTCTCGCTGCCGCTCATGTTTGCTCTAACCGAAAGAGTGATTTTTTTGCTTACTTTTTTTCCTCCAGTGCACCGCTCTCCCCTGAAAGTCATGGTTTTGTTCGGAAGCAGCTGCCAGAAAAGTACAGTTGAAACTGCTCGAGTAAGGACCGGACAACCTGCTGTTGCCACTCAATAAGAGATTGCAAATTTACTGCTCCAGCTTCGCCTTGCATTGTCGTGAACGTGATGCTGTGGTGTTTTTTAAAACTGTCCAGCCAACCATCGCCTGCCATGAATTTCGGGAGGTGCATCAGCTCGGCCAGATTAATTGCTTTCTCCTACATCAGATCGCCACTGAGAAGCAGATTCTGCCCACTTGCTTGTTTCAGCCACATTAGCATGCCATCATCGAACTTTGGGCTATGAGCTTGCCTTAGCTTCATGCGCTGCAATGGAACTCCAACTTTGATGGCCGCCTCAATTGCATCCTTCTTGCTGAGAATGCCACCCTTCACGATGGTTCTCTTGACTTCGATGCTCCATTTCTTGCTTATTTCTGTGGCCACCTTAGACTGATTCGGTTCGTTCTTCGCGGCATCGATGAACTCTTTCTTCTTCTTCAGAGCAAACTCAGTCCACTTGCGCTTTTGAGCTGATATTGTAGGCTATTTTCTGAACTTCATTATAGTACGACATCACAGGTGCGTACGTGTGTAACAGAGGTACCGAAAAGATAAATATGACTGCCCGCTTGAGTTTGCGAGTGGCATAGCAGCGACATTAAGGGGTGGCCTAGTAAATTTATTTTGTATGTAATTTTGGCGAAACCGTACTAAACTGGCATAGTAGCGGGGTGGCATTCTAGCGAGATTTGACTGTATTATCAAAGAAAATGGACAAACAAAGAGGAAGTCTACCGATAGAGACGATACATTGCTTCTTATTTCCCAAAAACGAACCGAACAAATTACTACTAAATACACTGAATACACGTCCATAAACTTACTGTGCTTCACAAGTGTGGATACTTCTCGTGTCCTTAAGTGTTGATACTGTTATATCCATGGTACTGTTATTGGGCCTTTTCACACTTGTATTCTTGATGCACTCCTCAAACCGGTTTACTAGGCAAGAGACGGAAGAATCAAGGGGAATTCTCTACAAAAAGTAGAGAATTCCCCTTGATTCTTCCGTCTCTTGCCCAGTAAACCGGTTTGATGAGTGCATCAAGAATACAAGTGTGAAAAGGCCCAGTGAGTCTGTATATTTTGTCGAAGAGTTTGAGGGCTTTGCCACGTAAGTATAGTTCTTCCGGTTTTGCGTGCAGCCCCTATAGCTGGCAGAGTGTTCGCTTCCGCAGTTTACGCACTTGTTCTTTTCTTTTCTCAATTTTCGAGAAATGGTGGTGACCGTCGCATTTGACACAGCGGGCCTTAGCGTGGCAGTTGTTGGCGGTGTATCCAAACTGTTGACAATTGTGGCACTTTGATTGGCCACTTCGTGGATTTTGTGCTTCCGTTTCGCACATTAAATGGTATATTGCCTGGACATAACGTCCTTTTCGCTTCTCGGGACGAGAACTTTCAACAGTTTTGACGGACCTGTCCTCAATTTGAGGTAACAGAATTCAATTGGGTGGAAGCCCTGTATTTCTAGGTCTTCTTTCACTTCTTCCGGAGTTAGACCGTAGAGCCTTCGGAAGATGACATTAAGATTATTTTTTTCAATTTTTTCAATTTTCTGTCGTCATGTCTGCGTCATTTTCTCTGCTGTCACTGTTTGCTGTTATCTCGTCTGTGTCGCTGGATGAGGAATTAGTTGTCGTTGGACAACTTGTTGGGTATTGTTGTTCTCTTTGTCCTGTTCTCTTTTTCCGTCAGGTTTTTGAACAGCTTGTCATTTCGTTCTAGTAGGTCTTGGTTGTAACGTCTTTGTTGAGCTAACTCATTTTGAGTGTCTTTTAGTTGTTGGGCGATTTCGTTCAACTTCCAATTAGTTTTTTCTTGACGCTCTTTGTTTTGCCGGAAAGAGTTCAGTTGTTGTTTCAGAAAAACGATCAGGCTGTCCTTGTCGGTGTCCGTCATTGTCGCAGTTGGAGTGTGTCTAATCTTTCACCCTGCGATAGCAGAGATGACACTTTTCGTATCCACTTCAAGTATCTTGCAAATGTTTTTCTTATTTTTGTTTTTAATATTATACAACTTATTTATCATATTTGAAATATGTGCTTAATACTCAGTTCAACGTTAAAGTAAGTTTTCAATTTCTCCTATTCATATCGATGGCTGGTTTTTAGTCATGGTATTTCCAAAGATTATAACGAGGATGTTCTCACAACCTAATTTCACTTGCTTTCATGCTGTATCTAAATATTTAAATATAATAATCTAAATATTTTAAATATCTAAATATTTTTCATATCAAAGATACCTTCCATTCGGAAGATTAATTGTTTTTCTAGCTAATTATCAAGTTTCCTTTCCAAATAGCTCACGAGAATCAAACAATTTTCTCGAAAGAAAACAATTTCACTCGGTTCCATTTTTTTTTTCCCAAAACCACAGAACATATTCGATAAAAGTAAAAAAAATTTTCTATCGAGTGAAAATAGATTGCGTTAAATAAATTCTACAGACGTGATTCAACTTTATCAGCGCAATTGAAGTCCGAGAAAACTAGAAAGTGAGCTTGACCATATGCGCTAATGATAACTACATATGTATTTACACACGTGCATAAACGCTGAAGCCATCCTCGCTTACATTCTATTGGACTACCGTAGATGCTAAGTAATGGACACAGGTTTTCAGTTTTCACAATAACTTGGTAGTAAGTAGCATACGAGACCGAAGTAATAACAATCAGGGCATTGCATCTTAATAAACGGACTTGAAACCGAAGCGAACTCTTTAACTTTCTTTCAATACGAAGATTTCTTGCAGCTAATGTTGATTGCTGCTGGTCGGTTGGTTGGTAGGCTGGTTAGTATCAATCAATAGACAAGTTTGAAAAATTTCCAACATAATTGCTAGAATTAATTTCTCGGAATCGATAGCATCACGCAATCTACGTACATACATATATGTATGTATGGCTGTATCTATTTCGCATTGCAATATTGATTGTAGATGACTGAGTTATGGTACACTATAATTTCTTGGACGTCGGACATTGTATAGTAGTTCGAGAGCATTATCAGAAGTATCTGGCAAGCGATTAATCAGTTATGTGGTGAAATTGAAATGCAATAAAATTGAAAAACTTTAGGTGAGATTGTGGCTTAGATGTTCACTGTAAATTTTTTTTAAAAAGTGTCAAATCTTTGTATCCACATCTATTTTTTCCACATAACTTTCTTATTCTTTATTTTTTCACATATCCAGGTGTAGTATAAATCTTCTGAGTGTATTTTAGGACAAAAATACCTTCGGCTACCATTAACAACCTGCAACTTTAGGTAGATTAAATAAACTACTGGCTTAAAGTTAAAAGTCATGGTGTGTAAAATTATCTGACTACAGCCGTCTAACACCTCACTTCCTTGTTACTGGACTCGAAGTAGTCATGCAGAAATACACTTTGCTTCTCTTAATATATAATTATCAGCTTAGATGCATTTGTTTAGCAAATAAAGAAAAAGTACGGATGATCGCATACCAGTCTACTCATTGATTGCAGTGTTTCTCTAGAAAAGCATTCAGGACACATTCTACCATAATTATAAGGAGTATCGGGTATCCGGGAGAATTTTTGTTTCTGTAGGAAATCTGAAGAATATATAACAAGATTCATGCTAAACATTTTCTATTTAAAGATCAAGTTTCCCTTTAGAAGCTAGATAAATTTCAATATCTTCACAGATGTCGATATTTCGAAAGTGATCTGTCCTTGAGTGTTGATCAGTCTCTTCTGCGATCTTTGGTCGATATTATTGCAGTTATGTGACCGCTATCAATCAAGGCTAAATGCTCTAACTCTTTGGTACTTGCAGGTGGTTATCCTTCAAATTTTTCTATTCGTATAACTTTCAACACAGCCAAAATATGGTCCGTAGTAAAATTTTCGATTCTAATTAATTAATTTTATTTTCTATTCTTGTTTATAATGGATTCTTTCTTTTCTTTTTTGCTCTACTTCATTTTACTTTCTTATTTAATACTTTAAGAATTTTTTATTTTTATATATACTTATATATATATATATATATATATATATATATATATATATATATATATATATATATATATATATATATATATATATATATATGTTTTTAATTAATTTTATTTTCTATTTTCTTAATGGAGTCTCTCTTCTTTTTTTTCTACTTAATTTTACTTTATTTAATTTGCCACTTTAATTATTTTTTATATACTTATATCTATATCTACTCATTTACTTCTCTCTATTTTTTATTATGCCGATTTCTTGTTGAATTTGCTATTCGTGTTTGTAATGGATTTTTTTTTTGCTTTAGCTAATTTTACTTTATTTTATTCTAACTTTAATTATTTTATATATTTATATTTATATATTCTTATTTAGTTCTTGTTATTTTATTTTGTCCATGGTATCCAATCTGTAATTGGGCAGTTTTGCCTGTTGTATTGAATATGTACCAAATAAATAAATAAATAAAATAAATCAACGAATCAAAACTTAATTCACACAATAGACTTGCTATACTTTACTGTAACCAAATATTGTAACCAAATTCTTTGCTTAGCACAAAGCATTTTTTTACCAACAAATGTTACCATCGAATATTTATGTAGTAAACACCTTGCAATGAAAATAAGTAACAAATTTTGCAAGTTTTGAAATATTGCGGGTGGAAACTTCAAAAATATTTCGATCCCTATAACTTCAGATTCAGTTATCGTATAAAAACTATTGTTGAAGAGATATACCAATCACTGATATTTTTGGCAGTGAATGAAAAATCACTAGTTTGGCAGTGAATGAAAAATCATTGGAAAAATCACAGCATTGACTACATATTTAAAATCACATTGAACAAAATCACAGCAAGCCGAATGCTACCGAGCAAAGTCTTGGCGAAAGAAATCATAGCAAACATGCACAGAGCCCACAAAATCACAGCGAAAGTGTGATTCTGTACACTGCAATTTGATTCGCTTTGATTCCGATCGCTGTGATTTTTATTGCGATACTGATATCTCAGACTTCCATCGCTGTGATTTTTGGATGTGATTTTGATAGCTGTGATTTTGATGGCTGTGATTTTTTCCTAACATGTGGATTGGTAACTTTCTTTTCAAGTTGTTTTTTTTGAGTTTCTCAAGAGGACTTTTGGCCCCCTGGGGTTCTAGTTAAGGAATTCACCAGAATTCCTCGAAGGAATTTTCGTCCGAGAGGAGCAGGGAGTTCCAGAACTTAGGATTAAGGATATATTATCAAAATGTCCGAGGTTTGAGGACCAAAACTAACGAGTTCAGGCTTTCTGCCACTTTAGCTGCGGACGATATAATATGCCTTACAGAAACCTGGCTCACTGATGATATCTTTAGTTCAGAAATCTTACCCGACTATACAGTTTTCCGCAAGGACCGGGATCGTTTAATTAGTGGTAAATCGAGTGGTGGAGGCGTCCTCATCGGTATAAATAAAGCACTCAACGGAACACTCTGTCGTGATTTCCCTTTCTGTCCTCCTATTGAATGTATTTTTGTGCGTATCTCCTTACCTTCTGCTAAAACCTTAGTCGTCGCTTCGATATATATCCCCTGTAACCTTCCTCTGTCGATTTATGAACAATTCCTGGCGGAACTCTCTTCTTACCTCAACAGCCATTTTCCCACCGCTTACGTTCTGCTATGTGGTGACTTTAATCTCCCTACTCTAGATTGGGATGTTGACTATTCGGTTATCATCTCGACTAGTAGTGTTTCTTTAATAACGTCTTCGTTTCTCTCACTTTGTTCCCTCTCTCAGCTCAACAATATACCGAATGCCAGCAATAGAATTCTGGATCTTGCTTTGTCCAATCTCCCAAAATCATCACTTTCGTTAAGCGCTGCTCTCTTTCCTTATGTTCCTCCTGATTCTCATCACCCCCCTCTTGTTCTGGAAATTTCTAATATTCGTTCTATGAGGAACAAAATCCCATCCTTAATACGTTACAACTTTCACAGGGCTGATTTTACCGGCATGGCGATTGAAATAAATAAAATTAACTGGTTTTCTTTTTTTCGTGGCCTTGACGTTGATGATGCTTTGTGCAAGTTGTATAATTTCCTATCAAACCTTATTCCACAATTCACACCAACTAATCGTCCTAATAAACTGAGCAATGCTCCATGGTTCAGCAGTGAAGTTGCAGTCGCACTTGAAGCCAGAAATGCAGCTCCTAACTTGTATAAAAGATCAGGTTCACCTGTTGACCTTCTTTTGTATAAGAATCTTCGCTCTAAAGCGAAAGAAGTTGTTAGACAGGCGATGCGCTCCTACATTGCTGGCGTTGAAGCATCAATTAGAACCAATCACTCGAAATCCTTTTGGTCATTCATCCGTTCTTTGAAAAATTGTCCTAGTATCCCTAATGGTATGCACTTGGGTGATACAGCTGCCTCCACTCCACAAGAAGTGTGTGAGCTTTTTGCTTCTTACTTTTCCTCTTTTTTCTCACAACAATCCTCTTCTAATTCCTTAAATCTTCCCTCCACATCCTCTCCTGAATTGCACTCATTTCGAACGAACCCTCTTGAAATTGAACTTCTATTGAACGATATCGATGCCAATACCGGTAGTGGTTCCGACGGTATTCCTAATATCCTGGCTAAATCTCTTTCATCGTCTCTGTGCGTCCCTCTTTCTATCTTGTTCAACTTAAGTATATCTTCTGGCTCTTTTCCTTCTCGCTGGAAAATTGCCAACATATTTCCTATACATAAAGCCGGTGATCGTACTTGCATCACAAACTACCGTCCTATTTCCCTTCTTCCTTGCTTTAGCAAGATCCTTGAAAAAGTGGTTTACAAGCGAGTCTACTCCTTTATCCAACCTACTCTCGCGCATGAGCAGCATGGTTTTGTCAAAGGTAAATCTACCTTAACCAACCTTCTTTCCTTCACACACACGGTCGCATCCGCTCTTGACCATCAAAAGCAGATTGATGTACTTTATACCGACTTTTCCAAAGCCTTCGACTCCGTCAACCATAACCTCCTTCTTCAAAAGTTAAAGTACGATGGCATTGCTGGTCCTCTTCTTTCCTGGTTTAACTCTTACATCCATGACCGTACCTGTATTGTAACTGTTAATTCCTCCTCTTCAACTCCTTTTTATCCTGCATCAGGTGTTCCGCAAGGGTCTATCCTTGGTCCTCTTCTCTTTCTTTTGTTCATAAACGATCTCCCTCCTTTAATCCAATCTTCTTGTCTTTTGTATGCCGATAATTTCAAGATCTTTCGAGTGATTGAGTCACAAGATGACTGTATGGTTTTACAAAACGATCTCAACAGCCTACAGACTTGGTGCGCTTCCAATGCTCTCACTTTGAACATCGTGAAATGTCACAAAATGTCATTCTCTTTGAAAATTTCAACTTTGATGTTCTCCTACTCTGTTTGTGGCTATCCTCTTAATGTCGTTGATAACTTTAGAGATCTTGGCGTAATGTTTGATTCTAAGCCCAAATTTGATAAGCATATTTCTTACATTACTGCCAGGGCCTCTAAATTATCCGGTTTTATTATTAGATCCTCTAAAGCTTTCGTTAACATTTCCACCTGTGTACACCTTTTCCTCTCCTTTGTACGTAGTATCCTTGAATATTGCTGTCAAGTTTGGTGTCTACTTGACACCACTTGTCTACTTGAATACTGCGTTGGAGTCGGTTCAACGCAGATTTACTCGCACCCTGTTTTATAAATTTCAGCTTCCTTACCGTCCTTATAGTGATCGTCTGTCGTTCCTTCATCTTCCTTCCCTCGAATCACGGAGACTTTTCCTGGATGAGTGCCTACTCTTCAAATTGTTCCATAGGTTGGTAGATTCCGACATCAGCAGCCACGTTTCTGTCCGTGTTGCAGTGCATGGCACCCGCTCTACTTTTGAGTTTAGTGTGCCATTTGCGCGCACTAAAATCTTTTTTCATTCTCCGCTGTTGCGATTACTAAGGCAACATAATGATTTACGGTTTGGTCCTCTTCCGCCGACATTATATGCCTTTAAAACTTTTTTAAAAAATAATGTTTTGCTTACTACTAATTCAATGTAGTTTTTTTTTTTCTTTTCCTTTTTCCTTTTTTTTCTCTATTTTTCTTATTTTGAATTTGTACTTTTTCACTTTGATTTTGTTTATTATTGTTCTTTATTTTGTATCATTATCATCTCATTATTATTTTGTTCATTTTTTCATTCTTTCGTTAGTAAATTATTTGTATTTTATATTTTCTATATTCAGTAATTGGATTTGATCTGTTGAATAATAGTAAATAAATAAATAAATAAATAAATAAGAGTGCGTAATCCGATCAAATTAATATTTTCATGAATTATTGATGCATATAGGGAATATCTGTTAGATTAAAATGTTATTATTAAAGCCTTTTATGCATTTAAAGCATTTTAGTGTACTTTTAAGTATCTCCACGTTTCTATAGAACGAAGAATTTTGAAAAAAGCAAAACTAATAATGGTTGATATAAGGACGCTTTGGAAATGTTTAAACCAAGGTGCGCACTGAGTGCCTAAAAGTAAGGAGAGAAAATTTGAAAAAATTCAAGCTGTAATAACTTCAGCCAGAAGCTAATCATTGCAAAATTCACAGAATGTGTTACTTCTAATGAATAGGTCTGTGTAATTTTTGATGATTGTCTAAGAAACTCAGTAAGTACGACAAGTACGTGAAAAAAAACCTTCAAAACGTCGAGTTTTCTGAACATGTTCTTTTTATTTTTCCAAAAATGCAAACGATTGGATGCTTGGTATGCTCAGTAATTTAAATTTTTTTTTTTAATTCTCTGCCCACAAGAACGGTAACTTTTCACCAAACTACCATTTTTTTTAACACATCGTCATTATTAAGCATTCAACAATCGATGCCATCTCAGAGGTTGTTGGGGCTATAGCAAGAGCAAAAGAGGCATGTCATCAAGCCAGACCGGTCGTCCTTCTGGTAACACTGGACGTACAAAACACTTTCAACTCGTCAAGGGAGACGGACATCATCTGGGCTATTGAACAGAGGTTCCGCATCACTGGCTACTTACCAGCTATGATGCGGGACTACCTCGGTCCCTGAGGTTGCTCCACGATACTAACGATGGCAAGGCAAGGAGACACCTCAGGTGCGGCATAGGGACCTGACCTCTGGAACATCGTATACGATGATCTGCTGCGCCTGGAAATGTCTGCGGATGTGTTCCTGGTAGGTTATGCTGAAGTCGTCGCAGCAGTAATTACTTCCAGATCTGCCGATATTAGACTTAACCAAGTCATGAGAAGGGTGGATCGGTGGATAACCAAGCACTGCCACCAACTGGCACTCTCAAAAACAGAAATTGTTATGCTGATGAAGCGGAGAATATCCATGACAGTGGACTCCGTGGAGGTCCAGACTAGCAAGTCGGCCAGGTATCTGGAAGTGATTCAGACGTATTGGAATCCTATCCGCAAGGCATGTGACAGGGCTGTTGTAGTCGTCCCTTCGCTGAGTAGGCTAATTGCCAACGTCGGTGGGCCTAGTGAGACGAGACAGAGGCTGCTGATGGTAACAAACTATTGAAATTTGAGATGTGTTCCGAACTAAGAAGTTCCGGATGCACATTGCCAGTGTCCAGCGGAGGGGTGCCCTGTAATTCGCCTGTAGCTACCGTACGGTCTCAAAAGAGGATGTGGTGGTGGTGGGGTCGGGAGTAGTTTCGATCGATATACTAGCGCGAGATCGCAAAGAAGGAAGAACCCCTTACGCTCAGATCTGGGCAGAATTGAGGCTCTGACGCACGTGCGTGCGCTTACGCTCCAACTTTGGCAACAGCGTTAGAGTGAAAGTGATAAAGAAGGCTGGACGGTTAAGCTAATTGGTTTTATTGAGTCTTGGATTAACCGGACACACGGAAAGATAAAATTTTACTTTTGTCAATTCTTCACAGGGTACTGTTACTTCAAGAAATACCTGAACAGAATGGTTAAAGCGGTCACGCCGTACTGGTGGTACTGTGTGGCTAAGGTCGATGATACTCATCACAGATTCTTTATATGCAGTCGCTTCGTAAGTTTCAGGCGGATCATTCAGTCCACGATCGGCCTGGTAACACCTAAGACGATGGTGGACGCAATGCTGCGAAACCAAAAGAGCTGGCGCGCTGTCTCAACATACGTTGTGAGAGTACTGCACATAAAGCGGGAGGAGGGTTGCCTTACCGACCCATGGGCTGTAGTAGTTTCTAAAGTCCATAGTTACCGATACGTGAGTCAGCACTACCGGGTTGTAGCAGCGCTTAGTCAGGTTGCGACTCGGAACTTCACGGGCTTGTAGATAGTCTTTTTTTTTTTAGTGAGTTCAACCTCACATACTCCATGGTGATAGGACCCCGGGAATCTACACTACACTAGGGAAAAAAACCCAGTTACTTCCGAAGCAATCATTAAATTCAAACGAAATTCACCCTGTAGGTTAGTTTTGCCAAATTTTATCAAGCCAAATTTAACAAATTTTTTAATGCGAAATTCGGATCGAATTGCCACCTACCAATTCTAGCAAAATTCGCAGACCGACTTGAACTTGACATAAGGCAAATTTGATAAATTTTCTGATTGCAATACTGATTGATTTTTCTTAAATTAGAAAAAAAAGCGGAGCTCTCAAATCACTGCAGTGATTAAAAATCACTACTTAAAATCACAGCGATTTGAAAATCACTATCACTACTTCACCGGTCATTTATAGAGCAAGAAATTGTGCAACATTTACAAAAATGAAATTCGCAAGATAGTTTGGTCTTGACATGAAACAGTTGTGGTAGACTTTTGTTTGCAGTACTAGCAGTGTTGTCAGAATTTGGAATTTCCATCATTTTTGTACAGACAGATGCTACCATCAAATTTTCGTATGAAAAACATCCTATAATGAGAATATGTAACAAGTGTTCTCCTTTTCTTAATTTTGAAATTAAGAAACAATCTTTTTAAATTAAAATTTACTTAAATATGGTATAAAACAGTGGCTTCTTCTATTTTCGATTTGAAAATAAAACAGTTAAAATAAAACTAGTTTTTTGCACAAAAGTAAAGAACTGCTTTGAAAAATGATATAAAAATGGAATATCGCAAATAAAGTAGTATCATTTGGTATTATTCTTTTCCCATCCAAGCTAAGGTTTAATTCAATCGGAAGCATCAGATCACATCACTCAGCTCTGTAAACGATTAATTTCTCTCCCTCTATCTTTCCACAAACACTGTTCTCATCTAAACACGTATCACGCATGATTCGTTTCACTATCTATACTAAATGAAATTTTCCAGCTCCTTAAATCACTTTTATTATCACAAAAAAAAAGTAAAACCACACTCTCATACCAAAACACTCTTACTCTAGATCCAACTGAAAAAAAAACAAAAAATTACTCAATTTCGGTCAAGTGTAAGGTTCATACGTATCCACCACAAATCGACTTCGCTACGCAAAAAAAAAATCGAATTTATTTATTCTCACACACAGAAAAAACAATGCTTGCCAAGCGACCCAACAAAAAACCAATCATGAAAACAAAACAACAATAAATGAAAAAACACTATATCAAAAAACAAAATTCTGATAGTCTATCAAAGAAACCTCTAAAGTTCGACGGAAGACCAGGTAAACGCATAAAACAAAAGCATTTGTTGTGTTGTGTTATTGGGAAAAGCAGAAAAAGTTCGACGATCTTGAGATGTCCGAAAACAAAAACATCTTATTTGAAGGTGTAGTGATGCTTTGAGCGAAATTCGTTGCTTATGGATATCGAAGCGAAAACGTAGTGTAAATAGCGAAAATTGATATTTTGATGACTTAATGAGAATGCGAGTTAAGGTTTCTTGGATAGTTATTTAGATTTGTGGATTTATTTTAAGTACATACGAGGGCTTGTCAATAAGTAATGATAATCGGTTATTTCCAGTTCGCATACGTTCCAAAAAAAAAATTTCCCACACACACTACCGTGCCAAAGTATAAGGACATCATCGAAAAATCGATTTTTTGAGTTCGTGATTGATTTTTATTGTGTTCAACAGCATTTTATGATCAAATCTTGTATATAAACTAGAAAATACACTATTTTGTTATGATTTATGTTCATTACATGCAAATTTTTCATCAAAATATTTAAAAATACCGAAAATATCACGACAAGTCAAATCAGGTTTCTTTCATCAATGTGTCCACCTTGTGCTTTGGTGATTGCAGCGCCAACTCTCGGAAGCCTTTTTTTGCCAATTTTGAAGTGTTTCAGTTGTGAGATTGTCCCAAGTCAATTTTAGACTGTCGAACACTGTTTTTCACTGGTCACCTGCATGTTCTTCACCTGTCGGTCGAGCTCATCCCATAATAATTCGATCGGGTTGACGTCAGGGGATTGCGGTGGCCAATCCATGATTTTGAGCACATCTTCCTCTTCATTGGGCCGTAGATAGTTTCTGCACAGATGGGATGTGTGCTTGGGATCATTATCTTGTTGAAAGATAATTCCGTTGCCGATCATATATTATGATAGTGTGAATATTATGATTTTGATCAATTTTCAAACACCATCGTAGCTGAAACACCCCCAGACCATCACGAAGCCTTCGCCAAGTTTAACTGTTGACGCAATACATTGGGGATTATACCGCTCATCTTTATTTCGACGAACATACTGGCACCGCCTGGATCCAACATTCTCGAATTTTGATTTATCGGTCCATAACACAGATTTCCACTGATCTACTGGCCAATCTTTATATTTTCGAGCAAATAATAATCTTTTCCACTTGTTTTGTGGTCGTAGAAGTGGTTTTGACGTTCGACACCTGAAAATATCTGGTGCTGTTTTGAACCGATTTTGCTTGCTCGTCAATAAAATGTGTCGATCATCAGCTTGAGTTGTTTTTTTTTTGGTCTGCCAGAGCGTTTTTGATTAATATTTGAGCTTTGAACACTTTGAAACACCAACAATATTTGGAATTTCACGAATTTTTTACCCACTTTTCTCAAAATAAGTATTTGTGAACGTTTTTCAATTGAATTTTCCTATTTTGGAGCCATTTTGAGCGATCACAATCGATTCTGCGCGTGTGAACAAAGATGGGAATGAATTTGACAGTTCTAGTGCTCACAGAACACAGCAGAGGGCACAAAAAACCGTTATTTTTTGACAGGCAATCAAATGATCCAGAATGACTGTTTAAGACATTAGTGCCCACTTTTGAATAGTTTAAAATAAAATAATGGTTATTATATTTGAAATTACATTGCAAAACTGATGCTACTTAAAAATAAGAATTTTTAGTTCCTTCATAATTTCATCATTTTGACTAATAATAACCAGCTAATTTAATTCAAATGTATGTAAATCATAATAAAAACGTATATTTTCAAGTTTATGTAAAAAATTTAATCATAACACAATAAAAAACAATTACAAACTCAAAAAATCAATTTTTTCGATGATGTCCTTATACTTTTGCACTAAGTCAGCATAAAAAAAAAACATAAATAGGCCACGATTCCAGAGCTACATTCATTTGAATACGAACAGTCGAAGAGAGAACATCAAAATGGAGAAAAACGAAATTAGCGCTATCATTAAGTACCTCTGTTTGAAAAAATTTTCTACCAGAGACATACATGGCGACATGGTGGAAGCATTAGGAGACTCTGCTCCTCCATATTCCACCGTTGCACGCTGGGCCAAGGAGTTTAAACTGGGAAGAACATCCACTGAAGGTGGACGAAGGACGTCCATCCACATCCCTCACTGAAGACAACGTAATTAAAGTCGAAGATGTCGTGTTGGCAGATCGAAGAGTGACCATCAGGCATGTAGCTGAGGTCACAGGAATCTCATATGGTAGTGTTCGAAAAATGTTGTCAACAAATTACATATGAAGAAGGTCTCTGCGCGTAGGGTACCGAGAATGTTAACGGACGAGCATAAGAAGAAACGAGTCGACATTTCAAGGATGAATCTCGAAAAGTTCCAGGCAGATCAAAAGAATTTTTTGACACGTTTCATGATCATGGACGAGGTTTAGATCCACCATTTTGATCCAGAAACTGAACAGTAATCGATGACGTGGAAGCGACCCTCTTCACCGACGCCGAAGGAATGCAAAGTGTCGAGCTCGACAGGAAAAGTTTTGGCTTCAGTTTTTGGGACGCTGGAGGAATTATGATGGAATATTTGGAAAAGGGAGCCACTATATAAGGCTCTTACTACGCAGAGCAAATAAGGAGATTGCGAGAGGCAATGAAGGAAAAAAGACGCGGCAAACTGCGAGCCGAAGTTCTGTTTCATCAAGATAACGCACCGGCTCATAGCGCTGCAGTTGCGATGGCTGCAATTCAAGAATCAGGATTCGAACTGCTTGAACACCCGCCATATTCGCCAGATCTAGCTCCCAGTGACTTCTACCTCTTTCCTCGGATCAAACAACACCATCGGGGTAAGGAATTTGAAGATGATAGCAAGGCATTTTGGGGGAGGCATTTTAGAAGAGTCAAGATAAAAAAATGTTTTCTAAGGGTATCCTGGGTTTGGAAAAAAGATGGACTAAATGTATTAACTTGTTAGGAGACTATGTTGAAAAATAAATATATCTTTTAAGTTTAATCACCTTGGTTTATATGCATTATCATTACTTATTGATCAACCCTCGTATATACCATTAGTCATATGTTTAGTATTTGATTTTTCGCTACAATAATGGTTATATTTGCTATATATTGTGTTTCATTTGTTTATTCAGATAGTATAGCATGGCATTTGACATTACGCTATCTTCAGAATTTATCTTTCCCAATTTGTTCTTATAAGATAGCCCAATAATTATTTCACCGTAAACTACGCTTAACTACCATTTAGTTAAATTCAAACTATCTATCTTGACATTATCAAACAAGAATAACTGATAATTGCGAACAAATCAATTTATTTCATGCTTCAGTTGGAACGAGCCGTGCTGCAATTCGATTTAATTTCAGATCACCAGACAAAGTTGTCTTGGTTGAGGAGTGTGTTGTTGGCTGGATCATGTCAAGTCATCAGCAACAATGTTGCGTTTTCCATAAGCACTCAAAGTAACGCACACCGTTTCGAAGGGAATCCAGTCAAAAACAGAAGAGGAAGAATAATGTGAAAAGATAACGGTTGTAAGTGACATATGGGGACGATAAAAATCACTCGTTGTCAAGGTAACCGCAAAAGCATATGAAGTAACTTAATCGAATTCACTGACCACTACAGACTATAGGGTTACGTGTTGTGCTTTGACTATGGCGACAGAATAACAAATGAAATTTTTTGTCGTCATTAACATACTGGGTTAATTTGTCAATTGAAATGAATCTAGTAAATCAGCAAAAAGATACTCTATGCAAATGTGGGTATCTAGTCTCAACTTTCAGCAAAATTTACAACATTTCATCCGTTTCCGAAACAATAATCTTTTTTGACCACCCAAAAGACATGGATGTCTCCCCGGAATTTTTCACACAAAAAGAAACATCATTTTTCGATTAACGACAAATATCCGCCTCTTCCGCAAAATTTCTTTCAATCACTGACGAAAATCTTCTTCTTTAGTCACACCCTACTTGAGGCCAACCGCAACATCTTGTATCTATACAACGTCATTTATTTTATAATCGGAATGTCGGATCAAGCTCGTAAGTTTCGCGAAATTGATTCGGGCATATTGCGGTCTATAATTTGTTCAATTCCGATTCGAGCTTGTCTGGTAGAATTAAAAGGGTCAGAGACCAATGATCAAACATAAACTGCCAGTGATTACAACACTCAGTTTCAAGTGCCGGTCGTTGTCTTCGCCGTTGTCATCGTCGTCAGCGCTGATCGTTTTGAATGACCAAACCATGTAATGTGTGTGTGTAGATGTGTGCTAAAAGTGGATCGTGCACCCATAACCGCAGAAGATACTTGGCCAGGTGATATGTTCTTATGTGGAAATTAGCAGCGATCCATTTAGACGGAATGGGTGCAGCAGCAGCCAGCATACAATGTTGCAAGAATTTCCACGAGGCAATTACAGCATTTGAGATAAAAGCGAAATAAATGTGGGTAGTAGAAATGAATTTATAGGATTAAGCAGAACGCGAAATGTAGTTTAAATAGGATTCTAGATAAAAAAAAAAGGAGTAGGAGCTGAAATTGCAATTGTCAAGATATTACTTGGAATTTTCGTCGGTATTCATGCTAATTGTATGAGTGGCGTCCGACCTGCATGGCATCGAAGGCATTGGCGAAATTGCTACCACGCAGAGGCTAGTCTGGGCAATTGATACCTTAAACCCATTCAAGTCCCCAGGTCCGAATGGAATTCTACCGACCATGCTTCAACAGACAGGTATGCTCATCGTTTCCTGGCTTATACAAATTTACAAAGGTTACCTAGTGCTAAGTCACGTACCTACAGCCTGGAGGACCGCTAAGGTTGTATTTATACCCAAGGCAGGGAAAGATAACCGTGCGTATCCGAAGGAATACAGGCCAATTAGCCTGATTTCCTTCCTTCCTTCTTAAAGTGTTTGAAAGATTACTAGACTTCCATATCAAACAAAGGCTTGGATGTCAAGCTCTACCGAGCGCCGAAAACGCGTACTTGGAAGGGAAATCTGTTAAAACGGCTCTCCATAGGGTTGTTCTTGAAATAGAAAAGGCACTTCATTAAAAAGAGTACACTTTAGAAGCATTTCTAGATATTGAAGGCACCGTCAATAATGTGCATACAACAGCCACTACGGAGAGCTTCCACTCAACGAACACCCATCCCGATATTTGTAGCTGGATAAGCAACATGCTTAAGCAAAGGCTCATATCAGCGGAATTGGCGGAAGGCAAATTACAAGGAAGGAACTCAGCAAGGAGGGATTCTATCCCCTCTCTTGTGGAACCGGGCTACAAATTCAATTTTGGAAAGGTAGGAAAGCAAGGGACTCACGGTTGTGGCCTATGCTGACGACTCGACTCTTTTGTCTGCTCTGAACGTCCTGCTTCATCACCCTCCGCTCGACCTCTTTCTTACACTGAAAAAACACATGGCGCCAGACGCCATAATTTATGGACTTCTGGCGCCATGTACATAGTCGATTTGGGGATTGTGATAAAATATAGCACCACACGCCATAGTACATGGCGAAAAGTACATAAGAGCAGACGCTATGCTTATAGTACAGACTATAGTAGATGGCGTGGAGGACTATAGTGCATGGCGTGGAGGACTATAGTACATGGCGTGGAGGACAATATTACAAGGCGTAGAGGACTATATTACATGGCGTGGAGGACTATATTACATGGCGTGGAGGACTATCTATAATACATGGCGTGGAGGACAATATTACAAGGCGTAGAGGACTATATTACATGGTGTGGGGGACTATATTACATGGCGTGGGGGACTTAAGTCAAATATATTAAACGATTCTGAATCCGCTTGTAAAGTTGAATTTATCAGTTAAATCTATCATTCGGACAATGCCATTACGTTCAAAATCAATAGCAGGTAGCAAAATCATAGTGAATATCAATATGATTTCATGACATACATTGTCATGTATGTATATACTCAAACGTCACTTGCTGACATTTATAAGTCCCCTCACACAGTATGGCTGCGAGTTATAATTGGAGTTATCTTCTTCAACTGAAGCCATGTTACATGGCTCATGGCACTATGTAACATAGCGTGTGGGGCCATAATTTCTGCGCCATGTAATTATGGTACTGGGAGCTATACTGCATGGCTCAGGGTACTATGTACATAGCGTGTGGGACCATAAATGCTGCGCCATGTTACATAGCTCTGGGCGCCATGTGGCTTTTTTTCAGTGTAGAGGTACTGTCGCAAAAGCTGTTGTCAGGCTTAGGGAATCGGGACACTAGGAGTCTAGATCCTTCGGCCACAGCAGTATCAAGCAGGGGTATGCAGGTAGCACTGACTACTTGGTCCCCAATATGTGCTTCAAGCAAGTATATCGAGCGACTGTGGGAGATGGGCAAGAATGAAATCAGCAAATGAGCACAGCAGGTCTTAGCATCTACACTGACGGCTCTAAAATAGCTGCAGATGCAGCTTTCGATATATATTCTGCAGATATATTCTGCAGATGCAGCTTTCGAAGCAGCTTCCAGGCTTCCTAATCACTGTAGTATTTTCCAGGCTTGGGTTTTTGCGATACGCAAAGCCGCAGATCTAGTATATGCAAAAGATACTCTGATGTCTCACACACACAAATCGAAGTGTGGACTCGGTTGCATTCAGGCCCTGAATAGACTGGGCAACAACAAAAGAGTCAGAATTTTCTGGGCTCCCGGTCACAAACGCATTGATGGAAATGAGAGGGCAGTTGCGCTAGCCAATCATGGGGCCAGTCTTCCCCTGCCAGGATCGGTCATTATCAATACTGGTCACTGCCTTGCAGCAGTACATGCCTGGAAAATTGGACCCTAACCAGCGACACCTGTTAGTAGCGTCAAGAGCCAGGAGTCTCAGAAACTATCCAGCATTTCCTGTTACACTGCCCGGCACTGGGAAAACCAGACAGCGCTGCTTCGGTGAACCCTGGCTGGTAGATATCTCGCACTTGGCGGAGCAGAGGCTGAAGGACATCCTTCAATTCGCGAGAAAGTCCGGTGCCTTTGGCGGCCGCTTGGACTAAACTTTCTCCTGGTCCACTTATCTGGTATCAGTATGAACCAAATAGGTATACGTGTGGCTTTTTGCCAGACATTTCAACCTAACCTATGAGTGACGATTTTCGATTTTTATGTTGAAAATATTTTTAATTTTTTTTACCTGTACAATTTCAACTTAGTCTACTGTAAAATAACTTTATTGCACTGTAATCTCTTAACCTTGACGAATGTTAACGAACTGTTTGGGAAGCGTAAAAGATCATCGTCTGCTAGCATAGTAAATTATGTGCTGCTTACATCCTGGATATGATTTGTGGTTCCATGCTGCAAATTTATTTCTTTAGGAAATCTATAGTATAGTTGTGGCAAGGTCAAGAAAGGACGCATGTTCTTTAACACGTTCTCTGTTGATATTTTATCTAATGTTAACAGTCTATCTATTTTATATTGTAATTTTATAATAGTATGGTAATAGTATAAGAGTAATTTTGGTAACTAAGAGTAATCAATTATATAGAATTAGGACCCGTCACTAGTGGTCAAAGAAGATGAATTTGTGGTTCAGATGATGACAGTAGTATGAGCAATATTGACTTAAGATTGGTGAAAACTAAGAAGAGGAGTCGAATTTTAGGACCATCAGATTATACAACCGATGAGGAGAATCAGAAGATTCGAAAAGAGAAGAGAAATCGATGTAAAAAATGCAAAATAAGCTTCAAAATAAAAATTGCAAATATGCTACTGAAAGAAGAAGAAATGTAAAAAGATCAAGCAAAGATTTTATCAATAGTTAATTTGTGAAAAAAAAAATTGTTTTCCGGGTCATTCATTTCTTCCAAACGACAGAGCTTTTGGAGCTGTGTACTGCTCAGGACTCACTGAAAAAAATCGACATGGCGCCCAGAGCTATGTAACATAACGCATTATTTATGGCGCCATACGCTATGTACATAGTACTCTGAGCTATACAATATGCCTCCCCGCGCCATAATGTCAGAATCTACATAGCGCGTGGTCCTATGTAACATGGTGCAGCATTTATGGTCCCACACGCTGTGTACATAGTACCCTGAGCCATGCAGTATGGCTCCCATCCCAGCACCATAATTACATGGCGCAGAAATTATGGCCCCCCACGAAGAAGATAACTCCAATTATAACTCGCAGCCATACTGTGTGAGGGAACTTATAAATGTGAGTATCAACAATAGAAACACAGTGGCCAGATTTGGCTAATTCCCGCCAATTGTGCCACTTAAAAGTTGAATTGGCGGCGGATTATTTTTGATTTCGCGGGTTGGTGGTTTAAGGGCTATATAATGTATTTGATAAACTGAATTTCGGCTGTACATTCTTTTGTAAAACTATATTTGGGCCATATTTAAAACCTATTAATCGGGACACATCGAACCACTTGAACAATCGAGCTATAAAAATACCGCGCCCACAATTTCTTGAAGAAAATTAACTCTGCACTGAAAAAACACATAGCGCCAGACGCCATGTACTATAGTCCTCCATACCATGTACTATGGTCCTCCACGCCATGTACTATAGTCCTCCACGCCATGTACTATAGTCCTCCACGCCATGTACTATAGTCCTCCACGCCATGTACCATAGCCCTTCACGCCATCTGCATGGCGTGGAGGACTATAGTATATGGCGTAGAGGACTATAAGCATAGCGCCTGCTCCCATGTACTTTTCGCCATGTATTATGGCGTGTGGCGCTATATTTTATCACAATCCCCAAATCGACTACGTACATGGCGCCAGAAGTCTATAAATTTTGGCGTCTGGCGCTGTGTTTTTTCAGTGTAATATGGTTGAAAACAAATTACCGAAAAAAGATAGCTACCTTTTATGCGAAAAATAAAGTATTAAAATTTAAGAAAGCAAAAAACTTTGCGCATATTTATTACACCAGAGTTGCAGAATTATCCAGTCTCTAATACGCGGATCTGGTTTCATCAGGATAGAACGACGGCCCATAACACTAATACCGTTGTGCCCGTCGTACGTCAACTTTTCCCCAAAAAAGTGATCTCTCGAAGAGGAGATATTTCTTGGATCTAACCCCGATAGATTTTTTTTTTTAGGGGTTTATCTCAAAACTAATGATACAAACCCGCAGTGGATTGATGCTCTAAAAGAAAGTATTCGAAGAGAGATGATTAACATCACGGAACTGACTTGCCTTGCAGTCATGGATAGTTTTAGACGTCGCTTACAGAAGTGCCGTGATCGGAACGGGTTACAATTGGATGATGTAATTTTCAAAAAATATTTACCATTTTATATAGATTAATACGAAATATAAATATTTTTCTTCTTGTTATTAGTTTTTATACTTATTAGTTATTTACATTTCAAAGGACTTATGGGCCACCCTGTATATTATGAAGGGCGAGATCAGTTGTTCTACACAGTTAATCAAAAAATTAGGAGAAAGGCGGTCAAGTCCAGGGCACTTGGCTCTATCAAGCTCCATAATGGCAGTAAATACATCATTTATCGATATGACTATACCATCAGCGAAAATAATTTGATTCGTGCTTAAAAATCGATAGAATGTTGAGATGCCAGCTGAAAAAAAAATCTATCCTGGCTCCAGTTCAGTATAAATTCCAACCGCAAAGTGCACATTAGCGATGAATTTGGATGGAGTAAACTTTATCCACTCAACGCTGAATCAAGGGAAATCATGCTCTATTTTCGTTGAATTACAAGAAAGCTTTCAACGCCATCGGCCATGGATCTTTACTTGAACGATCAGGCATATAAATTGAAATTTATTTTATAAACATAATTACTATTATTCAAGATGCAAAACAATCGGCCTCAACTATTAAGGAAATCAGAGTTAGGAGAGGCAACTATTGGATTACGAAAGATTTAATTAAGGAAATAGATAAAAAGAAAATGTTATATAAAAGAGTGAAAACGAATCCAAGTGATGCCAATCTTACTTCTGAATACAGATCCCTGAAGAATAGAGTATGTTCCATGATCAGATTGCTAAGAAAGACTATGTTAGAAGACAACTTATTTCTGCTGAGGGAAATTCATCAACCAAGAACTCTTGCTAGGCAATAAGATAAACAAATCTAACTCTCTCATCACTGCCAATAATCTCGTTGATCATTTCAGCTCTATAGGTGAAAAACTTACTGAGGACTTAAAAGTGACGTTTAACGTTGACAATTTTGAAAGGTGGAAAATTCCGTTGAACTCAAAGTCTCTTTTTTTCGAGCCTACTGACCCTGATGAAGTATTTGCCATAATTAGCTCATTGAAGAATTCTTCACCTAAAATTGATGGAATAACTTCCGAAAACTTGAAATTAGTCGCTACTCAGATTTCACCTTATATTTCTGCAATCATTAACAATCAATGAATTCCCCACAGAGCTGAAAGATACCATGATTGTTCCTATTCATAAATCAGGTGACGATTTAGATCCTTCTAATTACAGGCCAATTGCTTTAACAAGTTCGTTTAGAAAAATTTTCGAAAAAAATTATCAACAAAAGACTAGTCAAGTTTATAGAAAATAGTAAAGGATTTGATACACATCAATATGGTTTTTTACAAAAAAGTAACACAACATCAGCAATAACAGATGCCTTACATTTTATTAATTGTGAACTTGATTTGAATAAATATGTGGCTGCACTGTTTATTGATTTAGCGAAGGCCTTTGATACAGTTAATCATATCACTTTGTTAGAAAACCTAAGCGAACTTGGAATAAGAGGCTTGGCACTGGCGTTAATTGATAGTTTTCTAAAAGATAGAAAAATCCTGGTTAGGTTTAATGATGTAATAAGTAAGCAAGGAGTAGTTAACATTGGTGTTCCTCAATGGTCAATTCTGAGGCCAACTTTATTTTTACTCTATATTTATAATTTATATTTCTCTGGTCTTACTGGAAAATATATTATTTATGCTGATGATACCCTTTTACTATTCTCTGCTAACTCTGCTGAACTTTTGGAGCGACAAATAAATAATGATTTAATTGTTTATGGGTCCTGGCTTTTGGGAAACAGGCTTACAATCAATACCTCTAAAACTAGTTACATGGTATTCAAGCAGATTAATAAGAGTGAGATCTGCCTTAACATCAGAATACATGGAGAGGAAATACAAAGAGTGGCTAGATCTAAATACTTAGGACTAATTACACAGTGCAACAAATTAATTCTTTTTTTTTTTGCCGTTGCTCGAAATTGTTTTTTTGCATACCTTTGCATAACAGTAGTCAAAATATGTTAGTGAAAAAATTCTGAACCATCGACATTTTTTGTAATTACACTTGATAGAAAAAATATGTGGACACCCCGAAGAACAGCAAAATTTATAATAAAAAAAACCGTTATGGCAAAAAAATTTACGAACAAAGTTTGCTTAACATCTTAACAATTTTATTCATAAAAAAATTTTACCAACCATCCAAAAATAAAAAATTTCGTAGAACAAAAACAAAAGCAAACCCCCCAAAAATCACTAAAAATACCTCAAAAAACTTGCAATTTCTTCACAAAAAGTGGTCTTTTGAGTAGATCATTCGATTTTTTTTTATTTTAAAATCTTCCTCAGCTAAAATTGCTTCAAATGAAGGTATTTTATAAGGAAATCGGGGCTGTTTTGATAAATTTTTTCCCCATTCCCTCTAAATGATCCAATTGGCTCTTTTAGAGCATTTCCTTTGAATTTTTGCTTTTGCATTGTGCTGATGAGATTCGCGCCCCATCAAATTTCAAAAACGTTTTCTAGGATTAATTTAGAATAACTTGAGTGCCTTTGCGTTTGCTTATTATTGTTTTTTTACTTGGCAAAGCTTCACATTCGCCGCCGTGCAGTGGCCCAAAAATCATCTCCAAGAATAAATTGTCGAATGTGTTTGTCCATTGAGAACGTTGAAATGGTTCAATTATCCTAGTTATTCATCATTGAGTATAAAAAAAAAAACAAATTAAGCAGCTCCTTTCACCGCAATACACCCCTACACTATCACACCATCGCAGCCATACTTAGCATCTGAAGTAAAATTGTTGGCAGCATCGGTTTTTCACAGCAGTTCTTTCCTTAGTGCAAAACTAACTTTCTTCTCGCAATCAAAATTGCTTTCGACATTTCAGAGGCTTTTTTAAATGGAATTTACGACATATTTATTTACGTATGTGAAAAAAACAACCATCCATTTTATTATGAAAATATGTATTGACATTTTATCAAAATATGTATTGACATTTTAACAAAATATCAAAATTTATCAAAATAGCCCCAGTTTCCTTCTAAAATAGCTTCATTTGAAGCAATTTTAGCTGAGGAAGATTTTAAAATAAAAAAAAAATCTAATGATCTACTCAAAAGACCACTTTTTGTGAAGAAATTTCAAGTTTTTTGAGGTATTTTTAGTGATTTTTGGGGGGTTTGCTTTTGTTTTTGTTCTACGAAATTTTTTATTTTTGGATGGTTGGTAAAATTTTTTTATGAATAAAATTGTTAAGATGTTAAGCAAACTTTGTTCGTAAATTTTTTTGCTATAACGGTTTTTATTATTATAAATTTTGCTGTTCTTCGGGGTGTCCACATATTTTTTCTATCAAGTGTAATTACACAAAAACTCGATGGTTCCGAAAGTTTTTATTATTTTTCTGATGATACATACACATGATAGATACCGAAAAAATACATTTCGTTCTTCGGCAAAAAGTCATGTTGCACAGTGTTATTGATGATAGGTTATCTTGGTCCCCTCACATAAGTAATGTGAAATCTAAGTTGGTTTTCTGGGTTAGGCTGCTCAGAATGAAATATTACTTGTATTCAGACCTGAAAAATATGATCTACAACTCTTTTGTGCTGCCTAAGATTACCTATGGTATATTTAATTGGAGTCAAACTTCAGAGATGAATATTGACTCAATTCATAGAATACTCAATAGGATAGTTGAGACAGTGCATGGACTTGATAGAGTGACTCCAAGTGATATACTATACAGACAAACAAATAAATTCAATGTAAGGGATATTATATTAATGGAAAAAGCTAAGATAATATATAAAATACTCAATAACAATATAAAATCTTCCATATTTTCAATGAAACACTGTGATTATCACAGCTATCACACAAGATTTAGAGATAATCTCAGGCTTGATATCTCTAGAACGAATAGAAAACATAAAGATCCTAATAGATTAGCTATAGAAATCTTTAACAATTTACCTAACTCTTTGAAGAATGCTAGATCTTTTCCCGTCTTTAAAAGGCTGCTGAAGAATCACATTAGAACCATGTAAAGTAAATCTTGTACTATTTACTACTAGTTTTTTTCCTGATTGCTGAGTTTTTTTTTTAAATTTAATAAAAAAATTATTTTTGCATCCCTAATACCAGCACTCCGTTGCTGTCTGGGAGCAGTCTCTCTCGTTTTGTTTTCTTCTTAAAAATCCTTTAATTTATCTTTTTATATTATAAAAGAGCTTCTTCTTCTTCTTTGCATGTTTTTTTTTATTGTTCATCTTTTCCACTAACTTCACATCAACTAACTCTATCTTACTTTCTTTATTCTCCATTTATCCTATTTATGTTTTCTTTTTAATTATTATATAATTTAATTTCAATTTAAATGTGTCGAGAGTGTGGTTTGAGATTCCTTTCCTATCCTATTCCCTTTCGGGGGATGATGATAATTTTAATTGCTTGTTTCTTGACTAAGCGGCTTACTGCTGCTAGGAAGAAGAGGCTCTGCAATGAAGCTGACCCCATTGTGTTATTGTGTTATATGTCTTTGGTGATAAGTTACAGTTATTAGTCAGAAAAATCAGAGTCCGAGCTGCCAATGCTAGAGTTATCAGAAAGTGGATCTCAAAATTCGTCCAAAGAAAAAATTATATCTTTTTTGAATAAGTTCAGTGAGTGCAAAAACTCAGTTCCACGATTAACAGCATTGTGGGTGCTCAGAAGTACAACTAATTCCTACAAAAAAGAAACTAAACAAAAGTCCTTCACAAGAAAATAATAAAATTGACAAAAATTACTTACTTAAATTTTAAGCCACAGAATAAAAAATCTAAAAATTAGAACACCAAAAAAATCTTACCGGACCTTCATGACAGACTATTTTTTCATACTAAGCATTATTATCAATTCAAATGACCAATTGAAATACATATTCATCCCGCTTTCATCATTAACGAAATACGGTCTTCAACTATTATATAATATATCTTCACTTCCACCATAATGCTGCATGCTGCTAGATAGATATTCAGATGATTTAACGCCATGATCTCGTTGTCAAATGATCCACTTGATAATTTAATTCGAATCCCACCAATGAGACCTGATTAAATGCCAAGTTCTAAGCGAAATTGTCTGTCGATCGATCCGATTAATGTCTTAACTTTTAATGGGCTTTAAAGGGTATTTTCGTCTTGCGTCAACGTCGACAATTGCTCTTGCTTGCTCAGTCAAGCATTCAGTGGTGATTTGAAGGGGACTAGATTTAAAGTTTTAATCACAAATTGAAAGAGCAAGCTTGCCTAGTCCGAGTGCGGAGATAATTCGAGTACTTATTTCGTTACACAGAGTCGTGCTGCATTCTTGACGGATTAAGAAGGAATCCCAAGTGCCCGGCCGAGAAGGCTACTAGCGTCAAGTGTGATACTGTTGACTGATTTCGTAGATATTTTATATGCAGGTATGTATGTATGTAGGCATGTATGCTCGTGATTGCATGCGGCCGAGACGCTATAATTATTCGTAGACCAGAGGTTCAATGGTGCCCATTAAATGCTGCTCAGTCAATGGAAATGGTGTACCTGAAAATGAAGCGGACTGATTTGAGAAGACGTAGAAATTCCAATCTTCGCTCTGGTTAGTTTTCATTGAAACCAAACTACTGAGCTAATTAAATTGGATTTAGAGCTTTAGTTGAATTCGGAATCAGTTTGATTTCAGTCATGTTCCCTTTGATGAGAATTAATTAAATTCTTTTCTCATAAATATGCGATTTCAGTGTAAGGCCTATAGATGTGAATAGTAAATTGGCGAGCATTAAACGGGAAAAGTAGAGAATTAGTGGTGGATTTCAGTGCAAGTATTCTGTAAATATATTTCAGATATTTCAATACTGATTATGGAATACATCAGTTATGCAAGAAATATATGAAGAAAAAAATAAAACCAATTTATTTAATACGGACCAATAGTTCGTTTTTGGAGTTTAATTCTGATATTGTAGCAATAAGATCCATGATTCATGCGGCGAATTGTAAATTTAACAAGCTTGTCAGGGCTTCTCAATTAGACTGAAGTCCAGACAAGGGTTTGCCAAGGAGTTTTTGTTCGTTATCCTAGTTTAATTGCGTTCTGAATGATAACAATCGTTTCTTGAAGTTTGTTTTTTTTTCTAACTTTCCTCCTTCTAATCTATCCCTTTCCTCATCATCTTTTCTTATCTTTACCCTCATCATCCCCCTCTTTCTATCGATTTTTGCTTATTAGAGAATTCTCGCACGAAGAGCAGATCTGTGCCGACTTATAACATAAGCTGATTATGAGCAATATACTGCTGCTGTCTTTTTTTCGAGAGCTTGGAATCAGTGAAACTCTTTCTTTTTTCTACTCTCGCCTTAATCATCTTGATTCTAAATTTACTCATATGTCTCATCCTCAACGAGGTGCTTCTCCTCTTTGATTTTCTTTGGCAATCTCTAAAGCTCTGCGCAAAAAGGATAAGACCCGAAATGAATTTTTCATAGTTCATCTGTTAAAGCTTTTCAGCACTGCAGGTCTTGCGTGGTGGCTAACAGAACAGTTAAAGAGGTGAAACGTGGGTACTTTGCCAATATAGAACCCTCTCTGGTCGTATTTCCGTCCCCTCAAAAGTACTAACCAATTTCCTGAGACTTTTTTTCAAGAACTAGTTTTTTTATTCCTCAAGGTATTTGTGATTTATTTGCTAATTTCTTTGTTACTTACTTTTCCTCTCCTAACATTTCTTCAGATAACCCTAGTTCGACTCTGTCTTCTCATGTGGATATTGTGATGACTAATCCTCTTGATTTTAATGTCCTTGTTGGATCTCTCTGGCTCTGATGTTATTCCTAAAGGTAAGTCCCTTGCATCTTCCTTATGTGTTCCTCTGTCTATTTTATTTAACTTGATTTTGTTCGTTAGTATTTTTCCTTGACATCTGTCACTTATCATGTTTTTAATGGCTGTTCTTCCTCGCCTTTCTTTCCCACTTTTGGCGTTCTTCAAGTTTCCATCCTTGGCTCTTAATGTTTCCAAGTGTTTCCAACAATGACCGTCTGCTTTTCTTGAATCTCCACACGCTGAGTGCCCACAGAGTATTCCTTGCCAGTTTGCTAGCTCTGTGCGGCTAGGATGGGTTTTGAAAATGAGGCGAATATGCTCCGGAAAGTTGGGACGTTACTTGAGATTAATCCGTCATAAAAAGAGAATCATCTTGCAGCCGCAATATATGTTAGCAAGACAGGAAAAGGCTTCCGTCCTTTCAGAACCAAAAGTAGCTCTCAGGCATGAGCTGGCAAGCCAGACCCAGCCGAAACGTGGCAAAGCACGTTCGCTAGCAGAAGGGGACTTAAAAGACAAAAAAAACCTAAAATGGAAAAAGAAATCTGTCAGGGAATATATGCCTCCATCCATGAGATGACTCTGGCCCCTGATGTTAGTAAAGCGAACGCTCCGGATTTCGTTGGGGCCACGCCATCCATTGACTTGATTGATTGATAGCTTGGAGTGGGTCCAGAAGATCCCTAGCACTGCGACCTCCTGGATCTATTGTGTCGCTTCTGCGTTGTGTCCCGTAGGATGTCCAGGCTTCTAACGAACCTGGATATGTTCCTTGACAGGACATTTATTATGTACCTGATGAAGGAAAGAGCGGAGCCAAAGAGCTATAATCTTCGTCTCGCTAGTGCTGAACAGAGTGTGAGAAGATGCTCTGTCGTTTCCTCACAGTATCTGCAGTGGTCGTCCTGCTCCTCAGCTATCCTGTGGAGATACTTCTGTAGGGAAGTTGGCCTGTCAATGCTCCGCATTGGGCTCTTATGCCGCTTCTGCAGAGAGCCACTGCTTCTTTTGCTTTTTTACTATGGAAGCCAAGGTATTTTGTTGAGTGTTTTAAACCCTCAATATTAAGCCAGTAGCTTTCGATCTTTTTCTTGCTCCATACATTAATTTCCTTGTCGGCATCTGCCTTTGTAAAGCCCCAGTACAGAGAAGGACCTATGAAGGGCATTCTTGCTCCTTCCTTGGCTTTGGAATCAGCCTCCTCGTTTCCTTGGTGCCCCTCATGGCCGGCGATCCATATCAATTCGAGGTTGTTCTGTGCTCCTATTTCATTTAGGGCCTCTCTCACTTTTAAGACCATAGCTGAATTTATTCGATCGCAAGTGATAGCCATGAGTGCCGCTTAACTATCCGATAGGATCTTAATTCTGACCCTTTTAGTGTTCCTTATCTTTAATATTTGCGAGGCCCTAAATATGGCAGATAGTTCTGCTTGATAAATGGTGGTCTCCTTCGGGAGAGGAAAATGCATTTTACACTTGGGACCTACGATCCCTGCTCCTACTTCGCAACCCATCCGAGAACCATCCGTATACCACATTTGCACTCCTTTGTACGAGGGAGGTGGGCCATCGTCCCATTTGTCCCTTGATGGAATTGTGACCTTGAATCTCTTCTCGAAAGCTGTTCTGGTTTTTATTAGGTTACTGAAGTTCAGCATTGCCATTATGGGCCTGATGTCCTTCAGGATTTTGAAGTGGCCTTTAAGGTCTCCTGATTTGTACCTATAGGCATGTTGTTGGCTAATAGCCTGTTTCGTTGCTTCCTCCTGAATTTTGAAGCGTAGGGACTCTAGGAGTAGAATGGCCTCCATTCCTGCCGTTAGGGTGGAGCTCATGACTCCTGTAATCAGCAGGCAGGTCATCCTTTGAAGCTTGTTAGGCCTACGAACAGCATTTTTTTGTGTGGTTTTCTTCCACCACTTTGCTGCTCCATATAGCAGCTGTGTGGTGGAAGTCTCACCATATAGTCCCACCATTTGTTTCTATGTCCATAGTGTCTGCCTTGGAGATAGTCCTCAATTGCGTCCAAGCATTTGTTTTGTCGCACAGAGTGCCTTAGTGGCCTTTGTTCGAGCACAACAAATAAATGTATCAGTATTTCAAGCCAACTTCATGTTAAAAACTTGTAAATTTAGACAATAGCCGTTTTCTTAGCAAGCTTTTAGTTCAGAAAAAAAAATGATGACGGTTGAAGAAAAATCTTTATGTCAGTGCGAAACAATTGTATGTTTAAAATACTTGTGGGAAAAGGATTTAGTGGTACAAAGAATAAATAGTTCATTTTTCATATTGAAAAATGTGGCTTTAAAATTTACCGAACCCAAAGACAGTGTCAAGCGACTCAACGTAATTGTTCAGCCTTCAGTGTTGTTTTGTTTAGATGATTGTCCCAAGTGAGTTTCCTATCTAGGTGGATTCCTAGATGTCCCTCCTTAAAACTTAGGCCCCCATCCTCTGACGATGTTTTCGACCCGGACATGATGCACCTGAGCTCGTTCTGCTAGGGTTGGGTGCGAGGATGATTTCACCTCTAGATTGGTCTGTATGCCCGAGCATCCTCATCCAACCGCAGAGGCTCCGGCGCCGTGAGTTTATAAGATAAATGTCCTGTTGGAGTGTTCTCATCTATTGTTGGAATTCTCCTAGTTCTGGATTAACACGTTCAGTGCCAGCGACGCGGCTCCGAGTCCAATAAAACTATAGGCAGTGGCCGCCTACGTGGTCCCGCTTCTTGGTCCTTTTCATTTTGTTCGTGGATTTGTGAACCTGGTAATTGGGTTATATGTCAGGGTTGTCGTGGACATTTTAGTATAGTCTAGTGATTAAGTTGACATTCTTGGTTTCAGGATTGACACCTTTTATAGGCTATTTGGAGGTTATAAGGAGGCTTGATTAATTGTTATAAAGATTACAACCTCCTTAGCTATTTGAGGTTATATCAAATTACAAATTCCTATATGCATTATTCTATATCTTGCATGGAGGTTATATCAAATTATAAAATTGCTCAAATTACAACCTCCTTAGCTATTTGAGGTTATAACAATTCCCCTAAGTTTGGCCAAACTGAACGGACATAGAGGTGGCACCGCACAAACCCCGAACCAACAAAAACCGATTCGCCAGTTTCCGAACAAAAACAAGTAAAATACTGGTGTAGCTTCCACACAAAGAGAAGCAGAGGCGCTTCGAGTGACTTGGATTGAGAACGGCGGCAAACGACCAAGCCCATTAATGCAGAGTCAGTCTCCATGTTGCCCCCAGAGCCAAACTTCTAAAAAGATGACCACAAAGAAAACTTCAACCAGAGATATGCTATAATGATAAACTACAAGGATGGGAACGAGAAGGGAAAGGGTATAGTGGCTAGTAGGAGAAGCAAAACTGTAATAACTTGTTCCAAACAGAGCTAACTGTTCTATTTAGTAGCAAAATAAACGAATCGCAAGGGAGGCAATTTGGAGACATGTTAGTGGCAACGAAGAAAAAGATCTGAACTTTAAGTCTCAGCAGTTATAAGCTAATGCTCATAAATTATTTAGCTCACTTGAGCGGGGCCACCTGAAACAATTTTCGAGACCCACGTTGGGCGCTATTTGTAGCGAATATCAAGTTTAAGAGACTTGACTGGACTTCGGTGTGTTTGAGATACCCCATAAAACCTCTTATATTTACAATTCGCTACAGTTAGCCCCTTGCATGGAATTCGCAAAAAAAAATTTATTTCATTGTTCTCGAATTCTTATTGAACATAGCCTTTTGTAAGAAGATTACTAATTATATTTCAAATGATTTTTTAAAACTCTTTAGGCATTCCGTTACCTGAACGTAATTTTCCATTAACTCTGCATCTCTATTTTTAGCTACTCGTATTTGATGCAACTCCCGCCTATCATTATTTTCTAAACTACCGATAATCAAAACTGGAATTCAGACAAGATCTAATCGAGCATCTCATCTTAATTCTTCAGTACAGATACTTAGATTGCCCAGCACTTTCCTTAGCTTCATCGTTCATAAATTACTTATATATCTGTTTAAATTATTTTCCTGCTGTACACATACGCGTACTAATACATTAGTCGAAGCATTAGTTGGTCTGCCAACAGGCAGCAGCTTAGCTCCTCCATGATATGGCATCACTGACTGTCAGAGTAATGAAGATCATCATCATCATCTGGCGCGTCGTCGTCGTCCATCGCGAAAAGATGAATAGCTTTCGAGCGTATGGAGCATGAAGCTTATCTGGGATGTTGACAAGAATTTACAGCAAACTCTTTAGATAATTATCTACAGCCGCTAACATGTCAAATGAACGTCACTTTAAACCGGTTGGAGATTTCATCGGAGCGATCATGACGACGATGAAGAAAAGATTAGATTTTAAGCGAAATCGTAGTAAAGAAACGTTCTTTAGTTCAGGATTTTTTTTTTATTCGATTTTTTTCTGCATCTGTGATCAGACAGATCGCAAAGATCTATACTGTTTTGAAAGCTGAAGCTTGACTTGATAGCCTGACGGCGTCGTCGCCGTCGTCGTCGTCCTTCATATCATCAACACACCATATAATGAAGTGAAGAAGCTGACTGATAATATTAATGTGATCATCGATTATGTTGTGTCTTCAAGTTGATGATAGCTGTATCTGTTTTTATGTGACTGCATATCTACATATTATAATGTTATCAAGGCAGTATACATATGCAGAGGCCAAGAATATAATTATGATTTTACCTAGACACGTTCTAGAGAAGGCCTTGAACTTTGAATAGAATGTGAAGTGGACTAAGATTGTGCTTTGAATGGATGCAGAACAGTTAGATATAATAAAATCATTCCAAAGATACGTTTATTTATGTGTTCAAATTGTGGCATTAGTATTTGATTGCGGTTAGAAATTAGCATAATCAGGCAGAAAAATACAGATTTAGAAATTCGTTGGAAAAAATGCTTGCTATCCACAGAAAGTAGCAAAACAAACCTGTCCCACAATATATCTTTCAGTAGAGAGAATTTGAGGAGACTTAAAGGAAGTTTTTCAACATAAGGTACAATTTAGCACCTGGAACAATGTGATTAAAAAAATAATTACTTTCTTCTAGCATTTGGCATTTTCATAAAGTATCAATCTTTACCCAAGGATACAAAACATGTATTTGAGGTATTCTGTTCTAATCTGACGCAGACCTATCTCTGAAGTACTTTATCAAATATGTATCTTCGCGATTTCTTTCAAATAAGAAGGCACTGTTTTCGCTTCGATAGACGTCGTAACCTACAGCTTAATTCGTGGAGCCATGAAAAATAAACGAGCTGCGAACAGCAAACAAAAGCCTGTTCAGATCGATAAATAGCTACAACTTCGATTTAAACATTTTACAGGCATTTCAAAATGTACATACCAGTCTTTTCGGTGAGCTGTCATCTGGCCATAAACTTATCGTATTTCGTGTGGAGAAGGATAATCAGCTAGGAAGTTTTCCGAGTCCCACTGCCTGAAATAGCCATGCACAGCGATCGGTGACTTGGAGGAATCAGAAGGTGTCTTCGTCAATGCTATTCAGTATCCAAAAGAGGACACAATCGTCATTTCGATTACCGGTGAACATAGCCCGTTGGATCTTCTTAAATCTATTTATCTAAGTTTGGTTAGATTAGGCTGTAAAGATGGTTGCCGGCAACGCGGCTAACATTAGGCGGCTTACTGCCCATTTACCACCCTCCGCTAGCTTTTTAGAGTTGCCTTCGCCAAACTGAATCAGCGGACTTAACGTGGCGGAACTAGCCACCTCTGCTAACTCTTGAAAGTGGTAAGGATCAAAAATCTTAGAGTTGATCAATCGCAGAGAGGTACTCGATGGTGTCGTCTTCCATCTCGCAGCTCTTGCATAAATTGCTGGATGTCAGTCCCACTTTTTTCACCTGAGATGCGGTAAAGCAGTGTCTTGTGAGCAGGTCGACCGTCGCTCTCAAGCAGTTTCTGCTGAGCTTGAACAATTTCCTGCTTTTGCTTAGATCAGGTGGTGGGCATAATGTCCTAACGAACCCGAATCTTTTGCGGCATTCTTTAAGAATACCGCTGTGGCCCCACTGAATTAAATCGTTCCACATGCCGGAACTTTTAACGTATATTGCCGCTAAGCTTGCACTTCTAAAAATCAATCAATCCAGGGGTTTAAGTCCCAAAACCATTTTCAACAAGGCCATTGGATCGGTTCTTAAAGCACCCCTAATACATATGCAAAGTAATCTTTGCAGTCTTGTTAGCTCCTGATGTTGGTTTTACTCTCCGCTGCCTTCCACCACACGATCGCTCCATACACCAAAATCGGCCTCACTACACATGTGAATACGTAGTAGACCGTCCTAAGCTTAACACCCCAGGTATTCTACAGACCCCAGATCGGCACGCGAAAAGTGCTGCGCGAGCATTACTTATTCGGTGCTTTACATTAGTCCCCTAGATCAGTTTCCCGTTTAGTATAACCCCTAAATACTTAACACTATCAACAAGTCCCAATATTGTTCCGTTGGAGCTAGGTGTGGCAATAGACGGAACCCTGTGTTTCCTTGTGAAAAGTACAATTTCGGTTTTTGTCTGGTTAGCCTAAGCCCGGCTTTTTTGGCCTAGGTTTAATATGATATGATCCAGCGCCGACAAAGTTTGTGAGAACGTACCCTTCACAAGTACTACAATATCATCGGCATACGACACCACCTCGAAGCCACTGGCCCTTAAATTCTCCAGTATTTCGTTGATTGTCAGGATCAAGAAAAAGGGTGAATGATAGCCTGCTGCTCAATAAACTTAACGGGTTTGGAATTTTTCGTCCTTTTGTCGTATATTCATCGACCATTCGTCGTATATTCGTCCTTGGAGAGTGACTCACTCTTAAAGGTTCTTTTTCCTCTCCTATATGTCCAACATCCGGAGCTCCTCAACGTTCTATCCTAGGTCCCTTACATTTTATCTTCTTGTCTTTTATATGCGAATGACTTAAAATTATATAGGACAATCAAGTCCGCAGACGATTATCACCAATTGCAAGCTGATTTGATTGCTACCACTAAATATCACCAGATGTCATTCTCATATAAAAATGATCTTCATGGGTTCACTTAGTTCTTGTCTAGTGTTTCCTTATCAGTTGCCCAGCATTTTAAAGACCTTGGCGTAGTATTTGATTCCAAATTGAAATTTGATGTTGATGTGATGAATATTACGGCCAGGGCTTCTAGGATTGCTGGCTTTGTTTTGCGTTCTTCGTTTATGTTTACCGAAATTTCCACCTGTATTCATTTATTTGTCTCCTTAGTACGCAGTATTCTGGAGTATGCGTGTGCCAAATCTGGTTTCCTCGCTTTCAGTATTTATCTGATGCCATTGAAACTGTTCAGCGTAGGTTCACTCGTTCGTTGTTTTTCAAATTCAGCATCCCTAACTGTCGTTACTCCTCTCGTCTTTCCATTCTTCATATGTCCTCGTCGGAATCGCGTAGATTGTTCCTCGATGAGTGTTTTCTTTTCAAGCTTTACCAAGGCTTTTTTGGTCAGATCTTGGTTCCCAGATAACCAGACGTGAATCTAGTCGTACTAGTCGATCTTCAGAGGTTTTTTCTATTTTGTTTGGTCTTATGGAAGTCTGTTTGCATTCGCCTTTGTTGCGTCTTCCTAGAATGCACAATGCTCTTAAGTTTGGTCCTCTCCCGCAATCTATTTTAAAATTCAAAAATGTATTTGAAATGGTATCTTGAATTCCAATTTAATCTTAGTATTAATTTTTTAATTTTCTTAGTTGTTTGTTGTTAGCTTGAAATTACTCAGTTCTTTCTTATATTTCTTTTTTTATTATGTCTCATTTTCATTCATAATTGGAGTATTTCTGTAGCGCAATGGATAATAAATAAATAAATACTGGCAGTGCATCATTAATCTTAGATGACGCGCATCAAGTAGATGTCATCCACACAAAAAAAGGAAAAAATGACTTTTTTCTGCATATTTAGTGAAATTTTTCATTGCTTTCTACACATTGCCTTAACCATTCATGCAAGTCGCCCTAAGGATTTACTCTTCAACTACCGACAATCCTTCTGCCGCAAATCTACAATGTTCAATTTTCGGACCTTTTTGTTCAATTCAAGGTTCAATATTTGGGCCTTTTATTATTTATGTTCATTTTAGTCATTCATTTTATGTATATGAGAATTTGGCCAGAAATGATGCGTGTGATGTATATTTCTTCATTTTATATATTTGAAATCAATACTGGGTGAGATAGCAATTCCAGAAGCAAAACAAATTAGCCATATTCTTGTCCAGAGCGCTATCAGCAGTAAGTGATCAACTAACTTATAATTATTATCATAGCCTCATAAAATGTTGCAAATTTGTAATATATGGCATATTGAGCCCAGTCCATATCAAAATTATAATTCATCCTATATCGATTTTTCCTCCCATTCACACAACCGAATTAAATTCAAACTCATATGCTGATAATGAGCCAATAAATAAAAAGTTACAATCAATGCAGCACAACATTTACCGTCATCTGTCACTGACTATATTAATGAAATTGTTGTTTGAAAATATGGATCCTTTAAAGTCTCGGAAAGTGATATCAGTGAGTATTTTATCCCTTAAAAGCAGCACAGTATATTGCAAAGCAAAAATGAGACAAAAAAACCAATTCTGATTTTCATTTGCATATGACATTTCCCATTTCCCGGAAGCTCATAGGCACAAGTGGAATTGGATATTTTCAAAAACGTTCTTGCCATGCCAAGTTTGAGGTCTGAGCAAAATTTACTGCGCAAAAATGTTGTGTTGCATGGAAAAACGCAGTTGTCATTTCTATTCTAAAGCCAGGCAAAAACCCAAAACTCCTTAGCAGCTATCGACCAAATAGTTTGTTGTCTTCAGTGAGCTACATTTTTGAACGCGTTATTTTGTCTCGAATACGCAATAAACTGTAAGAATGTCCAATTATCCCGAACTTTCAATTTGGCTTTAGACCAAGGCTTTCCACAACTCACCAGCTAACTAGAGTCGTCCATCATATTAAGGAACAGTTTTCTTCGAAAAATTCCACTGGTCTGATAGACTTAGACATTGAAAAGGCCTTTGACACTCTCTGGCATGATGGCCTCATTTGTAAACTAATTCGTTTCTCCTCCCCCGTCTACTTATGCACAGTTATACGTTCTTTTCGAACTTCCAGATCGTTTGTTTTTAAAGCACATTGCCTATCTATAAAACATGACATTCCCACGGGCGTACCGCAAGGCTCCATTCTCAGCCCGACTTTGTATAGTATTTACATGTCAGATATTACTGAATTCTAGGATTGCAACATCGCAATTTACGCTGATGACACTGCTTTATTCTCTAGTGATAATAACCTTGATCGTATTGCCAATAATCTCCAACAAGTCCGTTTAATTAACAATTTTTGCAATAAATGGAAGCTCCAAGTAAATGCTGGGAAAACCCAAGCGATATTTTTTACCGAAAAACGAGCCGCGAGAAACTTACCTAATCCACATATACAAATTCTTGGCTCCCATGTACCATGGGCAAAAGTTCACCTTGACGATAGACTCACGTTTATGCAGCATACAGAATCAATAAAATCGAAGATCCTGAAAAGCATCCTGTCCATCTATCCTCTTATAAATAGGAAATCGAAGCTTTTTGTAGCCAACAAACTATTTATTTTTAAATCTACCTTGCAACCTCTATATGGCTGCCCCGTTTTGAACAATTGTGCTTTGGTTCATAAGCGTAAGTTGCAAATTTTGCAGAACAAATGTCTGAAAATCATTTTTAATCTTCCATTTTTCTTCTCCACCAACCGTCTTCATCAGCTGGCAAAATTCAAAACTGTTATGGAAGCCGCTGAACTTTCTCCACAGCAAATTTTCTGATTGATGTCATAACTCTAGCAATCCTTTCGTTGCATCACTTGTCCACAGATAATCCTGGTAACCCTAATACTCTAATAACCTTGAATAATTTAGATTTAAGTTTATTTTAAGTTACATTTAGGTTAGATATACGGCTACATTCGGTTTTAAGCTATTTTTCCCTAAATTATACTACTAAGCTTACCGTATGTACAGAATCTTATATGTTAGTTATCACAACTTAGATGTAAAGACTCTGCCTAAACTCTAAACCTAAGATATTGTTAGCACTAAATAAAATCAATAAAGCTATTATTATTATTATTATAGCAGTACTATTTTAATCAAATAAAAAGAGATTTACACTTCTTAAATACTGAATACGAAATACTCATCCATAGTTCATTGTAATATTGCAATAAACGTATCTGCACATGCTTTTATAATGAAGGAGCTGTTAGAAAACAAAGGTCAGGAAGTTTATATGGAAGGCCCGGTAGTTTATGGTAAAATTCAAATTTAAATAAAAAATGTTTATTACTTACCACAAAAAAGTCATAATCAGCAATATAATTTTATTTTAGCTCTACTCGCAGCCTTCACCTTAAAAGATTAGATAATGCAACAGTAAATCAAAAAAAGTAAGATAGCATAATAGCCAAATGAGAAAACCCGATTTTAAATCTATACACAAATCCAAAAATAGTTTTCGCATACAACTTTTTATATGCCCTTAGATGCGAAACCAGTTGCTACTGCTGTCTTTTTATATTCTAGTTAAACGATGCCATGAATTCATAATTAGCCTAATTGGCTATGAAACAGTTTGAGGCTGCTTGACATAGCCATTCAAATTCGATATTATGACTGGCTTCGTTGACCTGGTTCTGCTAAAATGTTGAATCTCCTTAAAAAAAAAATAAAACTATAAACTTACTAATAAGCTCAGGTCCGAAAAATATTTATTCTCCAAGCATATTTCAATATTATTATCAACATTTTAAATTCAATTAATTCTTCTTCAAATGGCTTAGTGGCCATAATAATCTAATGAATCCAAAGATACTTAAAGCAAACCTGTCAAAAGGTCATCGGACAATTATTTTAGCCATGTCGACACATCATTAGATCTTGTCTACACGCTACTAGTGAAAATCACATCAACCCAACTCGACTTGCCTCATTTATTTCCTTTTTCATGGAAAATTAATCGGTCCAATTAACATTTGTACATAGGTAACGTACCTGCTAGAGCGTTAGCGAAGCGATAGTTGGACGACCATCATAATCCTACATAGTGCGTGCATGCTTTTAAGTGATTAATTGATGTAGAAAGGTGTCTCGGAAAATCATTGGAACGTGATGAATAGAAACTAGTTTGCAAATGATTAGTTTTGCTGGATTATATTTCATATACATATTTTAAGTCTTAGACGATAGGCATTGATATTGAAACAAGAAAGATTCAAAATTTGAGCCCCGTTCTGATGTATGCTTGCAGCTAGATCAATAATAAAATATGGTATTCAACCGTCAAAAAAAATTAATTGTGTTTAGATATTTGAATTCATTAAACTTTTCCACGCTTTTAATGTAAACAAATACATTTTACATGTAAATTTAGATAAATCTCTTCAAAAAAAACCTAATTACATGAATTTATCTTCTTTCGTTTTAGTGTTCACATGGGGTCGTCGCATGAGCAAAAAACTCGATATATTAAAACGACACGATGCCACCAAATCGCATGACAATCTAAGCTCATCCCCAATCCGAATCTCACACCAACATTGTACCAACAATCAACAGCAACACCAGCAGCAAAAACAACAACAGCAACAAACTCTAAAGAAAAGTAAATCAGGTCCAATCGATCCTGTCCTTTATAATGGTGACGTAGCTAACAAATCGGCCACTATGACTAAGGACCGTCAGAAAACGTTTAAATCCTTCTTTCATCGTATCGGTTCGACGGGCATGCTGAATCACAAGTCCCACAACTTTCCCAAAGTTCCAAACAACAATCAATTGTATCGAAGCAGTTCAACAAGTCAGCTGAACACTTGTTCGTACATTAAATGTGATGACCCCACCGAAGGCGTTAGCATGGCTAGCAATAAGCCCAGCAAAAGTACTCCCATCAATGCGTCGTCAGTGAAGTCTTCAAGTTGTGACGATATAGCGAAAGTTGGGAGCAGTAGTGCAGCAGATCAACCTAGACGCGGAAATTTTCCATATGCTTTTCTCAGATCGAAACTCTCAGTCCTGCCGGAAGAAAATGGAGGATCCGTTCTGAACTACAAAGCATCGCTTAATAGCATACATAAACTGGATGATCATGTCCTGGCAGCCAAGACCAACTCGAATTCGTCGAATGAAAACAATATATCGATAACAAGCACCAGTCCCAATAATCACAACAGAATACAATATCGTAACGGAGCTATAAAGCGCTATTCATCAGACGATAGCACAATTAGCAATTGTTCACCTCATGTGAACATATCGCGCAACAATAGTAATTCCTCTAAGGACTGGGAGCCACTCTACCAAAGACTAAGTAGCTGTTTAAGTTCAAATGAGTCTGGATACGATAGCGATGGAAGGAACGCGGACGATCCAATGAAAAGAAGTAGCATAGTGTCTGCGTCACTTCGTCCTGCATGCAACGGTCTGGGAGAGCAGCAATATGAATTCGGCACCATCCGCAGACGATTCAGGCAAATTAAATTGGAAAAAGGGAATGCAGACGACACAATTGGTGTGACTCTTACACCGCAATCGATTTCAGGTGGTCCCGGGGAACAACAAATACGATATTTGATTGTGGATATTGATCCATGTGGCCTGGCTCACAAGTATGCTTATTTTTCTTGAAATATTTATACATCCCAACTGTACTCATACTATTTTCATTTTCAGAGATGGTCGGTTGCGTATCGGTGACGAAATTGTTAACGTAAATGGCCATCATTTACGTGGTTTACAATCGTACGAGACAGCGCAACAACTGCTATCGACATTCATTGATAACTGTGTAGATTTGGTAATTGCCCATGATGAAGTCACTGCAGTTTCAGATTTTTGTACGAAAATTCAAGTCGATAGCAGTACGACAGCCATGACACTAAATCGTAAAAACTATACTTTACCGGCTCAATCTTCGCTGGGAGCAACATCCAGTCGAGTGTATCTTCACAACAGCAATCTGGACTTGCAAAGAGACTGCTCGCTAGGATCTACATCAAATCTGTCTGCATCGTCAAGAAAGCGGCTGTCTTTCGGGCAGCGGACGCACAGCAGCGACAGTTTAAACAGCTTCGATATGAGCGGCATTCAAGTGGTCCTTACAGATGACGATCCGTTGAATCAAAGCACGAGTTTGATTGCAATGAGTCCGGAGCGATCAACGCTACGAAGACGATCGCTGAACAGATCTCTGGAGCTAACACCTCTCTTCAGTACGTCTGAATATATTCCGGTGTATGCTAACCGTGTAACAATCTCTAACACGATCAGCGACGACGAGAAATGGCAACTGCTGAGTCGCAAACGGACAGAAGCGTTAAGCCAAATGGACTACGCACAAGTCCTGGGCTCGAAATCTAAGACATACATAACCGATAACTCGAATAATCAAGCTAAATCATCAACCATCATTACGACTAACCCTAAACCGCGCGAGCGGACTCAACTATCAGAACAGTGTAGTTTTAATGTAAATAGCATAACAAGAACACCAACCGTCACGGCTACAAATATCAGCATGGAATCTATACCAAATACTACTTCTCCTACTTTAACATATACTACTGCTAGTACTACTGCTACTGTGAACGGTGGCGCAAATTTACTATTGACCTCAAGCTTGAATTCCCCCTATCGTTCATTCCGATTCACTAAATCGCGCCTGAGCGCACCCACAATTAGTACAAGTAGATTAAATGTTCATAATGCTAGCATGCGAGCGAGTATCGGAAGTGGAATTGGTCTAAGTGTTCCGGGCTTAAATTTGCGTCCATTGAAAAATAATAATAATAATAGTAGTAGCAGTAGTATTTCTTCGACTAATGACACTAAAGATGTTGATGATGATAGTGCAGGTAATGATGGTAAGTATCATTACTTATTATTCTTAGTCTTAGTAAAAAAAATATACTCAATCTTTTTGTTATGTCACTTTAATATTTTTAAAGTTAAAATGTCACTTTAAAGTTTGCAATTATATTGCATAAAAAAAACAATGCATCACAAATGGAGTAAATTTTTTTTAGAGATAGTTTTCCATCTGTTTTTCATTAGCTGTATAATTATGATACAATTGATTAAGGCTCAAATAGAACCAAAAGTCATGCCCCAAATGGCACAGCCAGCCATTTGTCCATTTTAACTGCTTAATTCTTATCCATGATGACTGCAAACGCTTGAAAGGATCTTCAATTCAGGCAGTTTTTTGGAGTATGAAGGTAAATGCTTTTAATTTTCACTCTTTCACAACGCTCAATGTGTTTTATTGATGAATTAAATGCAAATCATAAAAATGGAATGAATTTTGTGACAGGGTTGTAACACTTTGTTCTCTGCAGTATGAACCGATATTGATGTTTCTTCAATGGCAGCTAGTTCTTTTGTAGCCCAAACCTCTTATTCATATTGGATGTTTAAAAGCTAATCACTTTTTAATATTCTTTCAAAAAAACCTTTATCTATATTTTTATTCCCCTAGTTTCATTGACATCAACAAAATATACAATTTAAACCACCCTGATCAATAACGATAAAGTGTTGCCCTGGTCGATATTTAATTATCTTTTCACCAGGAGTTTCCAAATGTTTAGGGTCTCGTGTGTATCTAGTTTTCGTAGTTGCTGGAACTACCTTGATCACCAAAGGCGGCTTTAGATATGCGGTGTTTGTCAAACACCTCCTATTCGCCAAATACCGAACACCTAGTCAAGTAATTTGGCTTGGTGCTTGCGGAATGACAAGCACAGTGAATTAGACATTCGGGCATTGCCGAATGTTCGCCAAAACTGGAAGATCAACGAGCTGCGGGGATCCGACACAGTGCTCGTCTACTTTGATGTGAGTTGAAAGTTCGACAAACTACGGGAATAGCGAGCACCCGAATGTTTGTGCTTGGCCTAGGGCAAGCACTAGGCGAGCAACCCAACCACACATGCGAAGTTTGCCAAACTAGGTGCTCGGTATTTGACAAACACCGCATATCTAAAGCCGCCTTAAGTCGTCGCATGATATATTGTGCTTTTCCTCTAGGATGTGTTATGCTACTGCTGGTCTTACTGAAGCAGTGTTTCTTTTCCTTGGCGAAATCGCTTTTCGGAAGCACGAATTGATTGGTTTGACCAATGACCGGACATGTAACATGACTTAGCATGTCCTTAAACTTAAACAAAGTGCTTAAGTACTTGCTTGACCTTCTTAAGCATTGATCAAAAAAAAAGACTAAGGGGAATATTATGGCTGTTTCCTGCTGAACAATGCGGTAAACAGATCTTGGTGCATACTTTGCTTCTTCTTTTTGTAAGACTCCTAAGTATTCTCTCATCCAATCCTTTTTTCCCTGCTGTATCTTTGATACATTTGATTTCTGGGCACGTAGTTTTCCGATAAAGGCTCCGTTAACAGCCGGCAAATCATTAAGATGTCGAGCGCCATTTTTGGAGATAATCAATAGTCTGACGTAAATTTTGTTATTTGCTAGGTATGCGAAAGTTCCCGGTATATATTGGACTTAAGAAGATTATTCATTCTAATGATCAGGTCCAGGAATGGTATCGTTTTTTTTGCTCAAAACTTGCATTAAAAATTTAATATCCTTATGGATTTTTTCCAACTTCTTCAAAATATCTTTTAAAAATAGTCAAGATCCCGTCAGCATATTTCATCCATAGCCCGAAAGGGGTACTTTTGTTAGTTTTATTTTATCTGCCCTTGAATATCTCACTCGTTAGTAGTGATGGGCGAAAGCGATCATAGCTCACAACTCATGGCTCTTTTTTACAGAGCACCACCTGAAAAAAGCACAACACAGTTTGCGAGCGACTCCTTTCGTTCGACTAGACTTAATTAAATGTGCAGCAAACAGCTTACCAAGAGTACGGGGCAACACTGTAAGAGCTATGAGTGGTGAGCTATGATCGCTTTTGCCCATCTCTATTCGTTAGTGATGATAAAGGGCGACATATTTAGTAGCTTTGAAGTATATTCCTATGAAAGTGAAATATCTTTCACTAAAGCAAATCGAGGTTAGTTTCAAATAGTCTCTAATATTCTTTCTCCACTCCGGGGAGATATTTTTAGAAGAATATAGAAGAATATATGCCATCATCATCGCTACAACGGGATTTCGGGCCTAGCCTTTCCCAAAAAGTGTCTCCGCCAAACTCGATGCCATCTAGTTAGGCTCTGTCTAGTAAGCTGTGATTGCTCTGATCTTCGCTATGTCAAACAAAATCCCCGCGGTCTTCCCCCAGAAAATTTGTCGCAAATACCTTTCCGAGCAGGCTCTTCTTCGCACATACGGGTTGGTTGCTCAAAGCATGCATCTTGTAGCATCTTGTTATCTATATCTGCTTGAATCTAGATCGCATACAGCTCCTAGTTGTAGTAATAGTCCGGGGAAATTTAACATGGTGCTTCGGAAAAATTAGGGGAAAGCTGAATTTTGGTGTAAACCTTGGTACTGGCGTGTTGAACAAAATGTCGAAAGTCCCCATCGATTTGAGTGCTGCGTTACTTTTTATTCGGGGTCAAAGGTCACCATAAGTGACCTATCCTAAATATCTCAGTAACGGTCACGACTTCAGAAAAACAATGTATGACGAATTTGTAGCTTAGAACATTTCCTATACGTATATTGATCTAAACATTTACTACTAACAGCATCCTCTTTCTCAACATCATGTTGATATTATCCGATTTTGATTACGACTTGAAATGTTTGTGAGTCTGTTTTTCTATGTTTAAGAGGCGCATGAAAAAAAACACGTAAACAAACTTATCTACCACACTCCAGGGTAGATAGAAAAGTGTGCTCGGAAAAATTATCCCCCCCCCCCCTTTCCATAAAATGGTATCCCGGAGCTTCCATCCCGAATCTTCAGGAATGAGCTCGTTGCCTACTCTTTGCCCACTGTTAAACAAGATCAGATCACCTTTTATCCTGTTAATTGCCTATTCTTGACATCGCAGGACTAGCCCCACGCCTTACTCACCCCCGCAAACGAACCACCACGAAATAACCGGTTTTTTAGTTTTTTTTCCATACCGTCTTATCCCATGAACGACCAGGTCAAGGTCACGTAATTTCAGGTGCAAATTGGTTTCGAGACGTGTCATGTCCCTTTGGCGCTATGCAGTCAACACTGGATTGGTAAAAAAACTGATTATTCGGGGATAGTCTGCAGCGGGTTGAGCTCCTATAATGTCAAGAATGAGCGTTTACAGAATTATGCCAGGATATTATCTTGCTTGCAATGTTGTTGTTTTGTCCTGCTCCTTCGTGGAATATCCCATACATTATGCAGCAATACAGTTAATTCCGAGAAGAGAGTAGCGAGCAGATGTCCCTACAAGTTCTATGGCAAGGGGGGGCGGGGTGGTGGGAACTTTTCGGAGCACACTTTTGAACCTACCCTGGAGTCTGGTAGATAAGTTTGTTTGCATGTTTTTTTATGCGCCGCTTAATCACAGAAAAACCAACTTACAAACATTCCAAGTCGTAATCAAAATCGAATAACATCAACATGCCGTTGAGAAAGAGGATGCTGTTAGTAGTAAATGTTTAGATCAATATACAAATAGGAAATTTCCTAAGCTACAAATACGTCATACATTGTTTTTCTGAAGTCGCGACCGTTACTGAGATATTTAGAAAAGGTCATTTTTGGTGACCTTTGACCCCGTATAAATAGTGACGCAGCACTCGAATCGATGGGGGCTTTTGACATTTTGTTCAACACGCCAGTACGAAGGTTTACACCAAAATTCAGCTTTTCCCTAATTTTTCGAGCAATGACAAGCAGAAGTATTCGATAGCTTGATAGAAGGAAAAAAAATGAAAGGGAAAATGGATTGACAGTCAACGTGCGCTGCTGGCGCTACGTAGGCCCCTAACTATTTTGAAAATTATCCAAGAGTGGAGGGCATAATTGAACTCTATCGCCAGATTCAATAAAGTACATCTCCTCTAGGTACCAGGACGCAGTGTTGTTGAAGGAAATCAAATTCAGGGCCCTAGACCCGCCTTAGATGTGCCAGCCGCATGTGCATATGCCCTTTTTCGGTAGTGGATCACTGATGCTCACAAAGACAGCTGGATATCTTCTGATGTGGCCAGAGCCTAAACTTTACACCATCAGACATATTACACATCTGCAAGGCTCTCGTAAGACCAAGACTTGAGTATAACTTCTATATATGAGCTGGGGCAAGCCGCACTGCTTTAGCGGAACTAGACAAAGACCAACGCAAAGCCTATTGGCGATGAAATCATTACTGCACGTATTGAATCTCTTGAGCATCGACGTAATGTGGGTTGCCTTTCTCTTTTTTGTCGCTATTACTATGGTCTTTGTTTAACGCAATATCAAGTCTGATCCCTTGTATAGCTACTCCTACCGGCAACACCCGAGCCTCTCAACGCGCTCACGCTCATACCCTTTCGATCAGTACCAGTCCTACTGTCAAATTTCACGATTCTTTCTTATCTAGGACAATACGATTGTGGAACAGCCTACCATCTACTGTTTTTCCCGCCGATTATAATCCACAGTTGTTCAAACGAATCGTGAAACGCTATCTCCTGCAAACTCAATCCTTCCTTTCTCCCTTTTCTTAAATTTCCTTCCATCAAGTTTGTGCTATAGAGTGATAGGGCATCCTCTGAGTCTTGGCATCATCATGGAAAAAAAATGCAACTAGGGGATTTCTCCTCAACTAGAATTGGAAATTTGGAAGAGTCATGACTGGTATACTGACTGGACGCAGCTGCCTAGGAGGACACGAATAGGTATTGCAGAGGATTACCTCTGGTCATCCTACCTAGAACAGGCTGACTCTACGGAGCAATTCCTCTATGGTATGCTAGGGGTGTCAGTGGCTTTTGACCTGAGTGCTTAGAGGTTTCAGGCGCCTCTCTCCCAACCCCCATCCACAAAGTTAAGAAAAATCAGCTTTAGATATTGATATGCTTTTTTTTGAATAGTAAGTTGATCATTTTTAAAAGTGCAAAGTAAACAATAGTATTAAAAATCTAAGTATTTGAATTTTATTTCAATCCATCTTCGGCTTCGGTTTTGATTGAGACCGAAGGTAATAGTAACTGGCGAACATCGGATCTGTCTTTAACTGAAAAATCGGACATTCATATTAAACAAAATGCGAACTAATTTAATTTTTGCTTAATATAAACTTATTCATTCGTATAAAAACATTTTCAACTGGTAATTTTTTTTCTCTCAAAGTCTAATTCGAAAAACTAATTTGAAACTTAAAATTACGACTACAAAACTGCAAAGATAATTCAAATTTATTTAATATCTCGCAGGTGTAAACCGCTGCATAATCCGAACAGTCACTTTCTTCAAGGGACCGGGGATGAAATCGCTTGGATTTAGTATAGTAGGCGGAAGAGACTCACCCAAAGGAATAATGGGAATTTTCGTGAAAACAGTTTTTCCTTCGGGACAAGCTGCTGACGATGGCACACTACTAGCAGGTAAAAATTTTATTCATATTTTCATTCCTCTACAATAAGCTACAGGTAAATTTTGAGATATTTTCCAATTAGGCTCATTAACCTAGGAGTTTTTCAAGCCATTATATGCCATTATATATTATGGCAATAATCAAATATCAAATCAACTGCCTTGCATTTTAGGTGACGAAATTATCGAAATCAACAGTTGTTCCGTACAGGGTATGAGTCATGCCGAAGCTATTGGATTATTTAAAGTCGTTCGCGAAGGTACCATTACAATCAAAATTGTTCGGAGAAAGTAATGAATTCTACAATTATCGGCCCATAATCATGTTTCTAACGAATTTTTTTTACAGATTTCAAAAATCAAAATCATTAGTTGCATGAAATAATGAGTAAATAGGAGAATAAATCGAGTTGATTGCTAACTGCAGCAGAAATAACATTAAAATGATAATTAAATTGAATTTGCAGACATAGTTTTTGTACTAGTAATAATCTGATAAAATCTAAGCAAATGTTTCAAGTGCAAACTTAGTTAATTAATTTCAAAAACTAACGAGTAAAAAAAAACTATAGTGCGATTATTATAATAAAATGAATTAAGTTATTAGACACTAAACATAACTTAATATAATTTAAAACTAAGTTATATATTGTAATTTAACTGTAAATTTTTTGAATAAAACTTTATAATATATGTTTATGTCTGTTAATTCAATCGTTTATCTAATATTTAATTTTTATTTTCACGCCTGATGAGACTATTTAGTTCTTTTACTGAGAATATATTTATTCGATGAAGATTTTATCGGTAATATAACTTATATCGCTATTTTTATATGAACAACTTTCTTGTTTTATTTCGTAGATTATGTGGGCACAAAATGTGATCACTAGATTGGAAATCCTGAGAGTTTTCAAACAGGTTAAAATATTTGTTTTGACTTGATTATTGTTTGCAAGAATTAATTTTTATTCCATTGCATAGGTCCTCGCATTAATTATGCTGATTTTTACCAAGGATGCAGAGAGAACATATAAGGAAGAAAATTTCTTAAGGGAAGGTTCTCTCAGATGCGGTCGAAAATAAGGCAAAGTTTGAGAATTTTTCGAGGCATAATGAAACGAAATTCTGGTTTTGATTATTTTATTTGTTGATCATTCTAAAATCGTTCAAATTTTGGCTCTAAAATGGGACATCGCACGCGGGACATTGTCCGATAACTTCAAGTCTGCAGCCTCTCGTAGTAAACTGATATCAGTCATAGTTTAAAGTCATTGAAATTTATGGAAATCTCCATGTCTTATACCTAATGATAATGAATTGGGACTAAAAATAAACCAAATTATGTACATTTAAGAAAAAGTGCAATTTTAAACCCGGTTTTTTTCACTTTGACCTCGCTTAGTAATTATGAATTGAAATTTTTCGTGCTCATTTTAGGTATAGGACATATAAAACAGTATATTCTTTTGGGCAGGCTTGGAATGAAGTGAATCAGATCAATAGATCGACACCTGCGCTTGAAGTTATGGTGAAAAATATCGTTTCGACAAAAACGCGTTTAAAGTTTTTTAGCAAGTTTGCCTTGGGATAACTTTCTTGTTTGTTCAGTTATCACGACCAGTACCAATGGTTATAGGGTTTTGGGGGTCGCTGATTAACAAATAAATTAACAAAATACAAAATGGAGGATCCAATACGGCGGATCGAAAAAATTCCCATCTGCCAATTTGGACCAAAATATCCATATTTCGTTGTCGTCGATCGTCAATTTGCTCCATTATACTCACATTAGGATTTAAGTCGGCTATTCCTGTGCCGTATAGGAATCCTTCCTCGATTTCAAACCGCTCCTGGTTGGCCTGCTCCGGCAGACGTTGCGCGAGGCGGGCGTTTCGAGCAGCGGGCGATATTATAAGGATATGCAATTTTCTGACGCATCGGCTATTTTTCGCATGTGCTGCCACCTAAAGTGTATTCCAACACGAACAAATATGCGATAGTACAGATCGTAATTAGTTCCGGTGCATAGAAAGCCATCTGAGGCCACGCGGTTAATGAGCTATATGTGAGCGTTCTCCAGCGCGCGTGAGGTAGGTGCGTTTGAGACGCTCTAATGCGATAAATATGTTCCAGATCGGAATATCCTTTTGCATCCATATTCTACACGTATGTAGCTTCCATTTTTTGTAAAACAAAAAAAATCGATTTGTATGAAAAAATATGAAAGAACCTCCCCTTAAGCTGAAAATTTAATATTTGTTGATTGAAAAGTAAGCAGTTATGAATGAAACATTTTCAACGTATTTTTAAAAATTTGTTTATTGGATTACCTATGATTTAGTTTCTATTGATTTATCTTCTACAATTAATCTCTGCTTTTTCACATAATGCTCGATTCTATTCTCCAAACTCTCTGCATTAAAAAAATTCTAATTAATAATTAATCAGAAACAAATTTGGAGAAGCTTACCACATCTTTTTCTCGCTAAAAGTTTTTGGTAAACCTTCGGTTTGCCTCCCTCTTGCAAAAACTTTGCTTGACTTTCAAATCGCTTTGATTCGAAATGTTCGTCATAGACGCCTTTTATACTGTTAAGTACTTCACGGACCATCGTCACCCTTGATAAAATTCGTAGCATAGAATATTTTTCATTTGATGCAACTGATTTATTCATACTTAGTATTATACAAGCTCCAGCTCTGCTGAAGATCATCAATAAGTTTTGCCAAATTATCTTTACTATATTGCCATTCTGTAGTATCACTATCACATGTTTCTCTGATTGAATCTTCATCTAAATTCGTTGATTGTTCGCCACTTTTTTCTTTAAACTCACACGAATATAAATTCAGTGGCAGTGCACTCGCTAGACTGTATTGGGGTTTACTATGGAAATTTATAAAAACTAGAAATTACACATAAACAAATTTATCGAAAATAAGTTACCACGGATTTGTTTCAACGTCTAATAATTCTTTTATTACTTCCGGATCTTCGTTTTCTTGGCCGATTTGTAACAAAACAGCCATTATACATCTGATTTGATGCCATAAAAATGCTTGTCCGACAATTTCCAAATAGTACATGTTATAACCTGTCGGCGTATTGAGATATGTGCTAGCTATAAAAAATGAAATATTCCCCCAAAAAATATAACAAACCGGCATCAGAATCTGTTGGTGCACAACTTGATATAATTTTCGCGGAATGAATTCTTCTTTTGAAATTCGTCACTCCATTGTTTACGTCCATTTTACACAGATTTCGAAAATCATGTAAGCCGATTAGATATTGACAAGCTTGTGCCATGTTCTGTAAGAAAAACATTTGATTCGAGCTCAGCAGAAACTCTGAAAAATGTGAAAAGTTGTATGGATTGTAGAGAAAAATGTTACCTACCGTGATATTAAGATTTCCTTTTGGGAAAAAATATCGATACGTTCGTTGAATGCAGTCAAATCTGTGAAAATAATTATTTTAGAACAAACAGACGCCTCTAACTCTGTAAATTTCACTCACCTAGCACTGTACGATTTATTATTTAGCGGCATCCAGCCAACACATCGAATATCTTTTGGGAGAACTCGATTAAGCATTGTGCAGTAATCAATCTCGTTTTGAATATTTTCTGTTTTCATTTGCTCCGATTCAGAAAATTTACTGCGCAAATCAATTGATATAACTTGACCGAATGCACTAACACCCTTATCCGTTCGGCCGCAACGGTTGTAATTGGAGGTTTCTCGAGATTCAACTAGACATGTCTTTTGAAGAGCATTGAATAAATGATATTCTGAAATTTATGGTTTATCTTGCTTGACTTTGTTACTATAAAAAAAGATTTTGTCTTACCGATGGTATCTGTTGAGTCTTCTTGGCATGCAAAACCTTGATAATCCCAACCGAAATACAAAAAACGTAATAGAACATGGCGTTTATGAGATCTGAAAGAACAAAAAACACTTTGTTGTAAGAATGAATTGAATCAACTATTATGTATTTGTTTAAAAAATAAATGGGTTGAGTGCTCAAAAATTCAAATGCATTAGAACTGGCGGAAAAAATATTTTTGAATCGTAGTAGTAAAAAATGGAAATCATTTTTTTCTCCCTTCCAACCTTACGACTTCCTTTCATTTCAAATCTTCAGGCTCTAGTAGTATTCCATCCGTATTCATAAAACAATTTATTCAAACCTTAGCGGTTTTTCAATAGTTGTTGGAAGGTTTTTCATTCAATCTGGAAATATCTATGTGATCTAACCATTTATAAATGGGTTGAGAGATCTTGCTCCTAATGCCTAAATTTTTTAGTGTTTTTAGTGATTTCATTTCACTCCTAATCATATATTTGATGAAACTGGTACGCAAGTACGACGCATAAGGAAAACCGCAGAAGGGCGGGACCCTTCTGGAAATTGCACGGACGAATGATCGAACGAAATTACAGGACTCGATCCGGGCTGCCGTAGATATCCAGGGGGACGTGAAGCTTGTGATTCCTAGAGTCAAGATCGAGCTTCTCGACCACGATTGTCTCACAGTCAGCGAGGAGGTGACATCGGCCATCAATCGCGAGGCTGGAGAGGAAGGAGCCGGCGAGGTGAAAACCACACTATAGTCTGCGAGCATAGGGCTCAGATCGTACTGATCAGCGAGCCTTATAGGGGGAGGCATTTGTCCGTTTGGCTGGCAGATGCTACGGGGTACGCGGCGATTTGGATCGCTGACAAGCAGAGGGCCCGTATCGGCGCCTGCGGCTCAGGAAATGGTCACGTGTGGGTGACGTACGGAGAAATCACCTTTGTGAGCTGTTACTTGTCCCCGAACGACTCAATGCAGGAATTCGGAGACAAGCTCACTGGAGGACTCTCTCCGTGGCATCGCCGGCAACGTCATCGTAAGGGGTGACTTCAATGCAAGGGCATTGGAGTGGGGCATAGTCGAGATAGCATCGAGGTTGGGTTTGTTGGTGCTGAATACGAGTTCAACACCAACATTCAAAAGGCCCGGATTTGGTGAATCTATTCCCGATGTCACCATGGCATCGGAGAGACTTGCGGCACTCGTCAGCAATTGGAGGGTGATGGAGGATTACACTGCGAGTAATCATAATTATATAACTTTCCAAATCGCTGAGGGCAGGCAAAGAAACCACCGCTCTCCATGTAAGTGGCTAGGCTGAAATGCCGCAAAATTTCACAGGGACGCCATGACCGCATCGCTCGTTTCGAGCTTGGAAGGAGAGCCTCCAGCATCTGGGACCCCAGTGACTCGTGCAGCAGCAGAGGCCGCTGCTGACAGAGCCATGGGGTGGATTCGCAGGGCGTGTGAGGCTTCAATGCCCAAACGTAAACTCTTTCGTAGGAGGCAACATGCATACTGGTCGAACGATGAAATCATCGAACTGAGACGCATCGCTTTGGCGTGCAAGCGCAGGGCACAGCGAGCCAGAAATAGGCAGGGAGACGCTGAGCTATCTGCTGCCTACATTGCGGCAAAGAGGGAGCTGACCAAAGCCATCACGAAGTGCAAACGTGCCAAATGGTAGGCTTTTTGTGAGGAGGTCAACTCTGACCACTGGGGAGATGGCTACAAATTGGTCACTCGTAGACTTGGCTGCATGCGGCATATCACTCTCATGGATGTAGGGCATTAGTCCCGAGATTGAAATGGAGATCCCGAAATTCGGGATTAGAATTTTCGGGATCCCGAGATAGTCCCGAGATTTCGGGATTTTATAGAAAAAAAATATATTAAGGGAATTTAAACAGATATATTGGCTTATTCGTACTCAATTAAAACTTTATTTCAATTATATATACATAAAACCGGAAGCTAAGTTCATTATAATGTTAAATTTATGCACATATGTACATGGGTACTAGTAAGTAAGACGTTAATCTTAATTGCATTTAATTCATTCACGTGTTGGCTCTTGTGGTGGAAGGTTGTAGCCGGAGAATTGCTGAGAAATTTGCTTTTCTCCGAAGGACAGTCTTTCTCTGGAATTGACAATACGTGTTTCAACGTGTCTTAAACTGCGGTTTCGTGTTCGTTGCGTTGTTTGAGTCACTTATGTGTTTGTGTTGTCAATGATTATTTAAGGTCAAACCCACCATAAAAGGGTGTTGTCGAAACCGATGGCTGATGCGTTATCGTTATAAGCCAACCTAATCCTCGTAAAACAGGATATTGTACTCAAAAAAAAAAAAAATTGCATTTAATTTAATCTTATGAACTAATTTCTTCTTATCTTCTTGTCCAATAAAGCTCTTTATTTGGTCATGATAGTTAATTATAAAATTAGTTAAAAACAAATTGAAATTTAATCAGCATTACGGATGTTACGATAATATAATAAAAATACATTATTCTTTTTAGTTGTTTACATACCAATTAAAAAAAAATATTGCTTTTCAATGAAACAAGTGATAAGTAATAATATCGATTGGTTTAAACTGCTGATTCGTTTTGAAAGTATGCTCTTAATAAACATAATTCGTCAGGAGTTTCAAAATTTAAACTAGACCTGATTTTGCTGCACATATATTCAGCTGCTGAAAAAGATATTTCGGGTACACTTTTTGGTGGGATATTAAGCATGCAATCATACGCCAGTTGTAATAATGAGCCCTTCCGCCTCCGTTTTCATAAAACAATATTTCGTTTAGTATTAATTTCTGCTTTCTAATTCCCAAAATGGGTTGAATTTTATCAATCCCGAAATCTCGGGAGTCCCGATAAAAAATACGGGATCCCGAAAATGTTCAAAACGTGTCGGGATCCCGAAATCTCGGGATTGCATACCCTACATGGATGCGATATCCATGGAGCGTATCGTTGGTTCGCTGTTCCCGGTGCATCCGTCAAGGGTCCGTCTGATGGTCTCATGTTCCTCCTTTTACGGACGAGGAGCTGCAGTGTCCAGGATGAAGAACCCGAAGGCTCCGGGTCCTGATGGGGTACCGGTCGAGGCGCTTAAAGTCGTGGCGGAGAGCCAACCGCGTCTATTATTGGACATGTATAATTCATGTTTAGTCGCGGGGGTCTTCCCGTCGCGGTGGGAAGTAGCTCGACTGGTACTTGTAGACAAGGGGCAATCCAACAGCATACCGCCCACTGTGCATGCTGAACACTGCGGGGAAGCTTATCGAGGGGTTGCTCAAGCCGCGGCTGCTGTCAGCAGTGAGATCTGCTGGTGATCTCTCTTGCAGGCAGCACGGCTTCCGAGAAGGCTTTAATTTTCAACGCAAATTAGACAAAACTGCAATATATTATCAAGCACTACGAGTACACGCATTTAAACGCACAACAGGTTATTATACTAATTCGACGCTCAACGCAAGTTCAAATTTAAACACCATATATAATATGTATACCACATATAATAGTTTCAAAGGCAAGCAATCATTTATAACACAGTAATGTGCGATAAAATGAAAAAAAACTACCGATTATGCACGCACAAATTGTTCCCATGCGACGAATCAGTTACAGCTTCCAAATTTCCCTTGAACGAACAAACTACTCTTATAAATATGCATATACATATGTAGATATGTACAAGCCAATCCTCCCTAATTGTATGAGCATTACATAGTCTTTAAAGAAAAGCAATCATAATGTCATGTCGTACTGACCAATGTGCAACCAATTGGTCGTTCTAATCGTTGCGGGCTCAAGTCGTAAGTGTGGGATCATCAGCTCAAGTTCTAGTTCCAACTGAATAACGCATCAGAACTGAAATGCCAGCAATTTCATATTGGTTTCGTTCTCAAAATGTATCATCATAATAGCTTGAATGCTCACTAGAGCTTGATATTTGGTTGGAACTGGAATATTTAAGAGCTATTGATCAGAACTGTTCCGACCAGTTTCGAATTATTATAAGGTTTTGTTAACAGTTCCGGTCGGAACGGTCCATCTCTATTTGCAAGCTCTATGACCTTAGGTCTTGACACCTTAGAGTTAAATGGTGGACACGAAAAAATCAACAAGTATAACTTTACATGAGTTCACAGGTACCAGATGCACACGTTTTCGATCTTCCAAATAAGTTGAGCGATAGAATGGTTAAAAAAATGGGGGGTATACTTTGCAGGAGCACAATGGTATGAATTTAGGCGCCACAAGAAAGCCAAGAAACGTATAACATTGATTCATTCGTTTATAATAATATTTATTACACAAATGACTTACTAAACGATAATCCTTGCACTTACATTTTCTAAAACTAAGCTTATCTACTAAAATCCACTAATATTAAAATGTTACATCCCCAAATGGCCATTAGATAAGTTTCTTATATTCAATTGAGGATTACTACTACCAGCACCATGCATGGTCGATGGAAACTGTGTCGACACCCATCTTCCTTGCCACTCCTCATTGATTTTCACTGATCCCCGATGTAAATTTCCCAGACAGGCTTCGAACAGGACATCATTGATTGCTTTCTCGGCTAACAGTTTTTGACGCGGATCCAACGAACGAAGTTTTTCGCACCAGACTTTTGCAAGTTTTAGATCGTTGCTTTCGTTATTCGCTTCTAAATTTTCCAGATATTTATATGCCAACGATAGGAGTTTTTGCCTTTTACTTGAACTTTTACGTTTTGGTTTTTTTGTTTCTTGTGGTTTTGGTGCTGTTGACGATTCAGATGAAACTGACGGTAGGTCTATTTTCTCAAAAGATTCGGATTCATTCATTTGATGGAATTCCGTATAATCGGATTGATTGGTATGATAGTCGATAGGTATGTCCTCGAACATCGTCTAGAAGAAATACAGAAATTTTAGAACTTTTACGCAATAGGAGGATGTACTGCTGTAGCAGGAAACATTAGGATGTTACGAGGACAAGCAAAATCAAACAGTTTTTTTTAAGAAATCAGACTATTGAAGGAGATAGTGAAGTTACTACAATGGAGCGTATCAACTGGAAATGCTGATTTTGTAGTTTTAAGTTTGTAATTAAAAATGAGCCAAAGAGGGAAATGTCATATTTTCGTTGGATACGTTTCCCTTCAATTTCTCTGACTTATTTCTTGTACAAAAAAAAAACAGCATTGGTTTGCAGAAATCTGCCAAGTGCAAGCGATTTCAAAGTGATAAAAATCATAATGCTTTGACACTTACCTCACTGAAGTCCATATTACCGCTCTCGGACTGTTCACAATTGCCTAGGAATTGCATCGCATAAAACACCCAAGATGTTGGCTGATAACCTTCGCCCGTTTCATCTCTTGCCGTGACAGCTCTTTTCAGGTCTTTTCTGTAATTCGATCGCAGCGTATTAATTTTTCTCCTCACATCCGCACGATTAGCACCCGGCTTTAATCTGCCATACACTCTCACTAACTTATCCACAGCCGCTAATCTTTTTGCTCTATTCGGATAGTTCGGATGCGATGGATTCCATAGTTCAGGCAATGATTCGTACGTTTCGATGAAATCTTTCAGACATTCACGTTTCATTCTATCGTTAACAATGTTATTGGAGCTAGCAGGTGATTTGTCCATGTCAGAACTTGTGATTAATCAATGTAGAAAAGGAAATGCACATATATTATTTGATTTATAAAAGCATTTGCTTCTAAATATATTGTGTTTTATTATGAGTGGAATTAGTTTTAGTCGAAACATATCCAAGTTTTTACATATTTTCAATTCGAAGCCTATGGCTGATGCCTTAGGGCGGGGCAACGGCAGTTCCTTGGAAAAGTGAACCAATTAGTTAAAAACGTGGTAGAAGCAGCTCGCAGCTGTTTCTGCAACAGAACTAAATTGATCGCTACTTGCATTTAGAAATCGCAGAAAGCGATCGGGTTCAGAATTGGAACTGAGTTCATCGCAACAATGAGAGGACATATATCGAGAATATAAAAATATGAAATATAGTAAGTATACACAAAAGAGCAGCAGCATGATATAAGCTGAATTAAGTGACGATAAAATGGTATTTACACTGGTCAAAGTTAAAGATTGAATTATAAGACAGAAATTTAGGATAGCAGTGACATGGTTATATATTTATCAGTAGAAAAGAATGAATTGAATTTCCCCAGATATGAAGCAATGTGAACTTGCAAACGAAAAACAGATCACATAATATTATAAACTAAATTGTATACATCGTTATGAGGTAATATTATTCCTAAAAGAATTGTATGTGAATTAAAATATTAGCTGTGCCATTATTAGCTTAACACATCCGGAATCATTCACGGTTAAAGGTTTCGAAAACCGGCTGCAAACAATCAAACAAAGAAAGAATTCAAGAGCATAGAGATTGAAAATCAAAGAGTCTAGACGGACAGACACTTAAATTACTAATTTACTAATGATAATTTATACCTAAATTAGCAACTTTTGATTTACTAATTTAGGTACAAATGATCATTAGTAAATGAGTAATTTAAATGCTTGTCTGCATAGGCTCTTAATGATTGATAATTTGGTCATTTAGTGGTAATTAGTCTAAATTACCATATGACGCACAGCACTTAAATTATCATTTAGGCAGCGCTGTCTGTCCAGACTCTGACAAAATGTGATTATTAAATAGTTAATAACGTCTATTCAAAAAATTTAAAAATTATTTCTTCGATAACAAACTTACTTGGAGAAATCAAATTTCCGCTTTTGCCTTCTGTGTTCTCCAGCACATTCTCCACTCTCAGCGCTGTCATCAGTATGCGTCTTTTTGTGTATCACATTTTTCAATTGCGAATTATGAGCTTCGAGCTGCGTTATTCGATTAATCAATTCTTGCTGGTTCATACTTTCTAGTTGCTCTCTAGATAATACTTTCGATTTTTTATTTACGGACACTGCACTCGACTCCATGCTAGCAGGATACGAACGACTATCAATGCGAACGACCAACACAATTCAACAGGAGGAATTAGCAACTGTCAAATTCATATGAATGACAGCTTCGTTCTTCATATCAGAGGCTCTCAAGCTGTTAGATATGGCTATGTTACAATTCTGCTCATTAACATTTTCAAATAACAGAGGTTTGAACAGCTGATGTTGCTGACAAGTTGCGAAACTGTTGCGAAAGTAGTTTCTTCCCTGTTTTCCTGCGATAAGTGGACGTGCGCAAATGGAACATACATCGGTAGTATGTGCTTCTACATCCTTTGGCTCAGCAGCACCTGGTGACCGCATCAAAGACGAGCCGGACTTTATCCGCGAACTACAAAACGAACTATCAATTCAGAAGAAAGAATCCATCAAATTAAAAAGCCAAATACACAATTGCCAGCTTACTCTCGAGCAACAAGATGAACAATTACAAGCCCTGCACGAAAAAATTGCCAAAATTAAGGCAAAACAAGCGAACAAGGCCTTCAGTTGGTCTAGCGTGAAAGCCGCTCACTTAGTAAGCAAAGTTTTTGAAAATTGTGAACCAGTAGTCGCCCCTAGCAATGAACGTCAGCTAAATAGTATAACGACAGAAGCTGGGAGTAGTGTGAATTCGAGAAATGCAGATGTAATAGCCAGCTACACCAATAATATTTTGCCTAAAATAATTAGTAAAATCGAGAACATTGCCCAGAATGAGCAAAAATGCCTATACACTGTTGAGTTTCATCGATTTGCTATTGCCTTGTATTTTTTCTCGCCTGCTACCTACTACTTTCTGAGGTAAGATCATTTTTAAATCCAATATAATATTGATTAACAACTATGTTTTCGATTTTCAGTAATATAATCCCAATGTTTCCACATCGAAATTATATTCGACAGTGGGTGACAGCAGGAAGAGTAGAAAAACTCCTTCCTCCTGGAGTTTATCGAGAAGAGTTCGACACATAAGTAGCAAGAAAATATATAAAAGAAGGAAAGATATGTTTTATTTCAACACTTTTACTCAAAAGATAACTTACTAACATCCAAAACGCCTGGAGGGAAGAATGTCAGCGCCTGGCCGCTTCTCACCCAATCAGCGATTACTGCTTTCGATGGAAGATATGGAATGATGGAGCTGCGATGAAATGTATTAACAAGGATAAGTAACACCCAAACTGTTTTCGCACCATAAATAAGTATAAACCTTTGGTGAAAAATAATACAACGAAATGGCGAACACCTGTAGATCTTTGTCGTCGTTACTTATTTTGCAAGGTAAATCAGTCTCATCATCAGCGTTGCAATTATCAATATTTTTCTCTAACTCGTCTTTGGTATTCCTTCCTAGCAACTCAAACGTTTCTTGCAATTCTTGAATCATCTTAGCCTGACTGCCTATCATATCTAGCATCGTTTGCAATTTCATTTCATTTTCCTTCAAAGATTCCTCTTTCGTAGCAAGTTTCTCTTTCAGTTTCTGTACATCAAATTCAATATCTGATTCATCATGATCACTGTCGACTTCCTCCTCTGTCCCAATATCGATCACGGTCGTGGTACCAGGACGGTTTTCCATCAAACGCCCAAAGCATTGCGAATTTTCGAAGCTGTCATCTGAATCTTCATTTTCAATGATTTCATAGCTTTCGATATCTTCACTCTTTATAGATATCTCACTTCCAGACTCAATGCTCGATTCGACATCCGCATTCCGATCGAAATCATAAGGTAGATCCTCAATATCTACAGGTTCTTCTTTTACATCGTCTTGATCCGCTTCAAAATTGTAGTTATCTTCAACTGGTAAGCCTTTGGCAGGAAATACAGATGGAACTGCTGTTTCTAGCAGATGACTGGCATCATTGTCGTTGTTTAGAAAATCACTTGGCACAAAATGGTCCTTGCAGACAATGTAGTTGATAAAATCGGGAGTTATAGCTTGATGCTCTTTAATTGCGGTGATCCACTTAGTATTTGTCTGGGGGCGTTCGATTGGGAACCTATCGTTAAATATAGCATGAATTAGCCTTAAATAAATAATTCATCTGATTGTATTTAAATTACGGAAATCCCAATTTGTTCGAGCAACCTTCTATGATACATCCTTTTTGCATATCCTCTAAATTAACTCGGAAGAACTTCCTTCACCCACTTGCATAAACTATGACTTCCGGAAGAAATGTCAGCAGCAAAAGTAGATATGTTGATTAACAGCTGGTAATGTCAAAGTGATAATTTTTCCGTGCAGGGTTGACAAAATCTGATAAAGGTAATTCAAAAAATTTCAAAAAAATGAAATCAAATAGTAATTATAAATAAACTAAATCATTTTAGCTATTAATTCAATGGAGAGATATCCAAAATTTAAATTTATTGAAACTGAATTTCTCCCAAAAGAACACCCATAAATATTATTCCGCCAGAACTTACATTTTCCCCAAATTGAGAGGAAAGTAGCACGATCTAGCAGTGCTAGCTTACCAGCAAATTTAAGAGCTCTGAAAAATATAATTTAAAAATTGATAGCTCCATAGCGTAGTTAGATGTATTCGATATTATTTTTCCTCCAAAAACATATGGTTAAAGCTTTAGTTGGAACTCAAAAAAAAAAAAAACAAAAAAAAAAACAAAAAAAGCAATGCAATAGTTGTTATTTAGTGAAAATAAATATTTAGAACGTGAATTTGCAGGCCTGGAATAAGGTATGAATTAATTAAGCTCCTGCTTGGTCATTTATCAGGATTATATCTGAGAGCAAAAGCAATTAATGGAAAGTTAGATAAGCTTTTGCTTGAATATTATTATTGAATCGAGTTCCAGGTGGCAAAAACAAGAAAAATATGGTCATAAGAGGAAAGGAGGATTATTTTAATGTAACTAAATTAGACTGTATAGTATAAAGAGACTGTCTCTATAGTCGACAAGCTCCTTTCAGCCGTGCGGAGGGTCAATTTATTTGTAACACGTGATATCTGGTTAATGTAGCGGGAAGTCAAAAAGGAATTTCTTTTATATGCAACAAATATTACCGTAATACTAAAATCTGTATTGAAAAAAAAGTAGAGTGCGAAATTTCTTATGGAAATCGGGATCCGTTATGCTAGCTTTTGTTAGTGAATCAAATAGTCAAAAATTGTTGATCTTTGTCAAAATGCATTTAAGTAAGTATTTAGAGTTCCGGAAACATGTGTTCTTCATAGATGAGTAAATCTAATATTATAACTAATGAAGGAGCCGCGAGAGCAAGAAGAAAATCATACATTGAACTGGCCAAAAAATATGATCGGAACTGTAAAGCATGTTGGTGGCTTTATTTGGATTTGTGGAAGCATGAATGCAAATGAAGCTGATTAGGTTTACATGATTGAAGAAAAAACAGACCATAAAGAATAATCTTGGACTTAATGTACAGAATTTGAAATTATAACCAAACCGCTTTTCCATACATCACAACGATTTGAAGAGTGCCGCCAGACTCGAATGTGTATGCTTTGTAATGTCAAATTATGGTTGAAATGACACGGCAATCATCCGATTACAGTATCCTCGCCAAAACATCGTACAGTATCCTCACCAAAAGACACGCAGGACGTTATAACCGTTTCAAACGATCTAAGGCCGCCAAGAACGTTTTTTTCGTCGCGCAGCTGATACATATGGGCCTTCGTGATTGCATAACATATCCAGACGACATATTAATGTCGTATAGCCACAGATATGTTAATCAACTAACGAAAGTACAATACTTTTCAAGTTCATAATAATATTCCGCTAGCTATATCTTCAATCCGATTAAAAATGCAACCTTCGTGTGTCAAGCTCCTATTATTATGATATTATTCTGCCATCTGTATTAACGGCTTAACATGAAAACGAACAAGAGTTCGTCAGAGTCTATATGCCAAGAGAAATAAAATATGCTACTATTGACTTGAAATTCAATATCGAAATCTACGCGAAATTCTCTTAAAGCGTTATACGCACTTAGGCAGCCTCACATTTTCACACAAGCTTTGAAAATATATCCCATTAGTGATTGTTTTGATCGAACATAGGTTGTTGTTTTTTTAAAAAAAAGAAAAAAAGCGGACATTTGTTTTGATGAATAACTAGATAATGCTTTATATTAAAGAAATTTTCTTTGCTTTCTTTATTTTATGTGATCCAATCCAGAGATATCGTGCTCATCACAAGACGCCTTATTTCAAAGGAGTTACTGTAGATCTGCCGTAGCAGCCTCAGAAATCCAAATTTTTGTAAATAAAAAATTACAAAATACAGCTAAGTTTCTACAAAATGTGTATAAATTTTTACGTCGATTGGTCGAAACGTCTTTTCAGGGAAAATTCTTGAAAAATTGCTTTTTATCGGTCTTTTGACTGCGTATAGCTCCTTAAGTTTTGTTCTCGGAGCTCGATACAAAATCTCAGGACTACATGAGCCGGCGCGAAAGCTTACAATTATGCAACATTAATCCTCTTGCAAACGAACAGGGATCACAGTCCCTAATGTTAACTTTGCCTCAGATGCAGGGTCCTTCTGACTACATTTTACTTTCTTCAACGTCTGCTTACAAAACTTCTTAAAACAAAATTATCAATATATAACAAAATATTTATGTTTTCAATTTTATGGTTTTTTATTTTCATTTCTTTTTTTTTTTTGTTACGAATGCAACGATAAGAGACATCGTATCGTTCATACGACTTAATTAAAACATTATCATTTATTTTATTTTATATAAACGGCATCCTCTTTTGTACACTTATTCTTTATTATATTAATATAATTTATTATTCTAATTCATTTCAATTTCATTGTATTCCTCAATTAATCATGAATATAAAAACGCAACGAAAGGCGACTGCATATGGAAACTATACGCTAACACAAAAATGAGTTAAAAAGTGACATGCATTTACAGTTTTTTTTTTTTCACTTTACATGATTTGAGTGTATATATGATGTATTAAAATGTTTGCACTTTATCAAAAGGACGAATTCCATGATTTTTGTTTTATGTATTATTTTATTAGGTTTTTATAAATCTAGTTGCAGTTTCTTGTTTCGAATAAAACCTTTCTTTAATATGTTTCAAAACATTTACAAAACTTTGTTTGTATTTTTTTATCGTTTGTTTGATTGGACAAATTATATTACCTGTACAAAATGTCATTTTCATACTTTTCTTTTGTCTTGGGGTCGTTCAACAGCATAAGTAACATAATTTATAAACATTGAAAGAAAAATAAGTATTGGGTGTCTATGTAAAAACTGTTATTTATCATTCACAAGATTTTCGAGACCTGAAACAAACGAATTGTATCATTTTCAAGTCAATTCACAAAATCTACCGAAGGTGAAGAGTTCGATTAAGCAGATTAACTATTTACAAGTGCATTTCCATGCAATTTTCATCTTCACGTAATATCAATATGCGATAGACTGTCAATGAACACGATCGAATGACTTTTGTGGTAATTAGAAATTTGTGATTTTCAAACCAAACTTGTAACGTGTTGAGACCTACAGTCGATTGTGGGAGAATAATTCGTACAAAGAACATGTAGAAGTCGTGCCTGCACGCCAAACAAATTTGACGTTCAGTCTCTATAAAATCGTTTGCGTGCGAACATCTTGTGAATGGTGTTGATGTGGTCTTAGACAGATTTTCATTTACAAAAGCTGATTATCCTTACAACTCTACTAATCTAAGTCCTAATTCAGAATTAATGATCACCGTTCTGATGATTTCGAGCCGATTTCCTTCGCGTTATAATCCTTTGATTGCTGCTGGCCGCCGTTGTCGCTTGAAATGGCATCGTGGCATCTGTGTCGTCACTTTCATCCGCAATTTGAGTATCTTCTTCGTTGAGATCGATCGAGAGAACCGACGAGCGACGAGCTTTCTTCTTCAGTTTCTTATTGCTTCGTAACGTACAGCCACCGTTCGTACTGCTATTCTCACTCGAATCACTATCGTAACTTCGTTTTTTCTGACTACCTGCGATTTTGTTAGCTTTGCTATTCACCGTACCACTATTGTTACTACTACTACTTTCCAAATAACTACTGTTACCACTACTTGCCGCCGTCGATGTTAGTTCGTTTTGTGCTTTGTCCATATCACTGCCACTGCCACCGTTTACATTTACGGATAAGTCATTATAGTTGCCGTTAAACAAGTTGTTCTTACGTGATGGTTCGTCTGACAGTAGATTGCTAGTCCTAAGTATTATGCTATTATTACTGTTATGGACAATATGGTACGTAGTCGAGTTCTTATTATATTTCGGAGTTCTTTCTTCACTAACGTAACTATCACTGATTTCACGACCGGATATCGTTGTTGGCGAGCCCGTTCCGTTCACCAGATGTCTACCGCTATCCACTTCATCGTCATCGTCGTCACAGTCCATCTTCTTCACTTGGCAGTTATCCTTCTCCAGCTGAACAATCTTGTCCTTGGCTGCTTTCAGCTCTTGCTGCAGAAACAGAATTGTACTCTGCATACCTTCAACGTCCTCATCAAGTTCCTGAATGAAATCGTCTAGTTCTAAAGATAATATTGTATTAGTTTTCGATAGTTGGTTGAATATTTCATTAGCTTACCGGATTGAGATTTTTTAACTTCCTCATTGAAGCTCTTCTGCATCGCCAGTTCGCCTTCCAGCTTTGCCAGACGTCCGTTTGATGTCATTTTCCCAAGCTCTTCATTTTCCTGAAATAATGAAACAATTTTTTTACAATCTATCATTTCTAAGGTTGTTTCTATAGATACGAACCTGATAAAGCAGCCTGCATTTTGCCATCAGCCGTTTTCCAGTATTTGAATCAGGTGTGAATTTCCACGCTGAAAGCTCATTTTGTGTCTCCTCCAATTTAGCTCGCGTTGATTGCAGTTCATTCTTGAGTTTCTCGAACAGGATATTGACTGCAGGATCCAACATAGCTGAACGTAGAGCTGCCGGCCCAGGAGCTTGGGCATTTTTATATTCAGCGATTTGTGCCTGGAGAGGAATTGTAATTGAGAAAGGGGTTTTGTCAAATAAGATATATGGAAACTTACGACATATTCCTGTAATTCTTGTTCTTTATTCGCTAGCCTTCGCATCAACAGTCTTTCGCGTCTTTGCGAGTCGGCATACTGTTGCTGTAGTCTGGTTTCTGTCTCTTTTAGCTGTTGATTTTCTTCTGAAAATTTCACAAAACATATACGATTAGCACATAACAGTTTACGGAGCGCAATTATTGTTTTATGCTCAGTGCTAATGAAAACAGTTTGAAACATAAAATATATATTTTTTCGAAAACTATTCGTAATCATACCAATAATTCATTCAGTTACGCTCAGTATTTTCATTTTATTTATGCGTATTGTGGGCTGGACAATAGATAGATACTTTAAACTATCCCACAATTTCTCCAGGACGCACTTCTTAGTGAAGAATTAGATTGAAATGGCTTGAACGAAGATATGCTGAGACTCTGCAGATTTGATTAAGTGCGTCGATTTATTCACAGATGTGCAGTGCATATTTATTTAACACGCGCGAAAATCAACGTCCGAATAACCCGAATGAATCACGATCACTCATTGTGAACTTTTCTTTATAATATTTTATTCATATTTCTCGCTATGATTTCACCTTGATTTTTCACACACACCATTTTCCAGCGATACACTTTAAATGAACAATGGATTATTTTTAATTAGGGTTGGCTCTGTACACTAGGGTCACAAATTGTGCTTTTTACACGTTTCTCGAAAATGATTCAATGTAACAGTTAATGATATGCATTTATATAAAATATTATTTACAATATACAGTTAATACAGAATATGATACGTAAATTTTATAGAAATATATTATGTACATTATAGTAGGATTAAATCACAAGAATTTAAAACACAACAAAAACATTCATACTTTTTCCTCCATTTAACATTTCTAATCGCTAATTGTTGTCGAATACATGTTGTTAGTACAAAACAAAGTAGGAAACTTCTATATTCATTCATTCTTAGTTCAAAAAATCAATATAGCTTATCCAAATATAAACATATGAATATGGCAGTTGTTTCTTTTCCTGAGGTAGTTCATATTCATACCAATTAAATATCGAACAACCTGGGGAAAACTGAATAATAAATTTGAAATTAGTTATGAATCTCCGAATTCTGTATAGTTTAGTTAATTAGAGAGGTGTTAATTTATAAAAAATTTCAAATATTTGGTTGCGTTTCAAATATTTCATATATTAAAATCCTTCAGATTATTCACGATAATATTTAAATAATCATCTATAAAGGCCGCCAAGGGCTTATAGAGCTACTTCGAACCCCAGGTGGAGTGACGACGACTATCTTTGAGGGCAACAATGGAAGTGTTGCACTAAAAACACTTCGCAAGGTGTGCAATTAATAATCATTGGGGAGATGAGGAAGAAAACGAACACCCTAAGCGGAAATTTTACTTACTATTAATTAAACAAATCATCTCGTATGAAAAGATTGAATGAGCAATAAACTCCTTCAAATCCTATAAATAGCCATGACCAAATGGGATCATACCGGCTCTGCTACAGAATCATAAGGAAAACTTAAAATTCATCCTGGTATACATATTTCAGCTAAGAATTGTGGAGCCTGGCACGAGTTGAGTTCATTTCCTAAAATGGCAACAAACCAGCTGGTCTTTCAGAATCATACAGGCCAATCTGCCTCACATTCTTCATATCGAAGACATGGAAAAACTGATCGAGCCATATAGAGTGAGTGTGAGTGAGCTCTTAGTGAAGATGACCCTCTATATATTTCAATTTGCCTACCAAAAGGGTAAGTCAACTTTACCAGCCACACCTAGCACAAATAATAGAAAAAGCATTGGATGCTAAAAAAAAATCGCACTATGCGCTTAGCATTGTCAAAGGCTCCTTAACAATTGAAGACACAGCTCGCTGCACCATGCACTCTAGAGAGAAGTCTCTGAAGAGTTAGTGAAATGGATGAGTAAAGTACTGAAGTACCCAAGTGTATTCGCGGAGCTGGAGACAGAAGCTAAGGAGACTAGGAGGGAACGTCCACACGAAGAGGTATTATCTCCCTACTTTGGTCCCTATTGGTGGACGACCTTCTTGGGACCCTCAACAGTAAGTGATTTAGAGCTCTCGAGTCCGAGACTTACTTCGAGATCCAGAATACAAAAGGCTTCAAATAAAACAGGACAATTTAGCAAGGAGAGTCTATCCACAAATCCTCAAAAGACCAAATTAGTTCCATTTACCAAGAAAAGAAAAATCGAGATAAGAACCCTAAAAATTAGGGGCTCAGAGGTGCGTTCACATGAGGAGATAAAATTTCTAATAATCCATCTGCATATGAATCTTACGTGGAACATTCGTCTAAACAAAACGACACTGAAGGACATTAAGGTACTTTGGACGACAAAGCAGATTCTTGGCCGCAATCAAGGACTATCTCAATGGCAGAAATTCTGAGCAAACAAATAAATTTTGAGACCTACCATGCTATATGGATTAGCAGTGTGGTGGACGAACTTTACGCAGAAAGCTGCTGTTAACACGCTCAACAAGCTTCAAATGATGGCCTGCCTACTGATTGCAGGAGCAATGAGCTCCACTCCAGCTGCAGTAATGAAGGCTCTTCTAAACCTTGAACCACTTCACTTCAAAATCCAAGGAGAACGGGTAAAACAAGCGTTTAGTATACAACAGGCATGCAGGTACAAATCTGGATACCTAAAAGGCCATCTCAGTACCCTGGAAGACATCAGGCCCATAATGGAAATGCTGAATTTCAGCGATCAAATAAAACCTAAGCCAACCTTCGAGAAATCTTTTAGGGTCATAATACCATTCTGAAACAAATGGGAGAATGGTCCACCCTTCTCGTAGAAAGGTGCGTAAATGTGGTTTACGGTCGCCTCAAAGATAGATTGTTGAGTACGAGCAGTGATGTTGGACCCAGGTGCAAAATGCTTTCTCCTTTCCTAAGAAGGCCACTTTCTATTAAGCAGAATGATCTGTATACTTAAGGCCACACATATAATCAAGATAAGGAACAATAAGAAGGAAAGTTCTAAATTTCTAACGGATAGCCAATCGTTATGTTATAAATCACGATCAAATAAGCTCAGAGGCCATAAACGAAATAAGGCCACAGAACAGCCTCGAGCATATATGTCTCTCGCGATGAGAGGCATCAAGGAAACGAAGAACATGACACCAAAGCTAGAGGAACCAAGTTTCCTAAATTGAATACAATCGGTACTAGGGCTTTTCGAAGACTGATATGGGCAGAGAACTTAGAACATAGACTAAACAAAGGCCACAAACTACTGGCTTAATCTAGAGAGTTTGAATTAGTCATCATCTGGCTGTCCGCTGTCCTGGCGGACAGTGGACTGTCACGAAGACAGCAGACGAGACTTGCGTTTCAATTTTCAAATTTTTCCACCATTCCCAGAACATTCATTGAAACACATTTTCGTACATTTTGTGGTTTTTGCTACAATAATGGCTCCTTTTTGGCTGTCCGCGTCATAGTTCGCATGGTTGTCCGCTGTCGCGGCAATCCGCGGACTGCCACGTAGACAGCGGACTTCAGTTGGGTTTAAATTTTAATTTGTTCCATCATTCCCACATTCATCGAAGCACATTTGCATAGGCTTTGTGGTTTTTGCTACAATAATAGCTCCTCTTTGGCTGTCCGCGTGGCAGTCCACATGGCTGTCTGCGGTCATCGGGACTAGATTTGAGTTTAAATTTTCAATTTAACGAAACAAAAAAAGGCAAAAGAAATAGTGGCTCTCCGTATAAGATGACATAAGGGCCCTATGTGGAGCTTTAACAGGCCATCTTCCTTGCAAAAATTACCTATACACAGAGAATATCCACGGAATAAGACGCTTGCTGTAGCTACTGCGGTGAAGTGACAGAGAGTGTAGAGCATCTGCTCGCACACTGTCCACTAATAGCGAAACGAAGATTAGAGCTGTTTGGCTTTGTTTTCTCTTCACCGAGGACATTAGGAAAAGTTGCTTCTGGGAAAATACCTAAGTTCATAAGGAGTCTGAATATCCTTTAAAACATAAGGTTGAGGAGACACAATAGACCCAGGAAGTCGCAGTGGCAGGGACCATCCGGACCCGGTCCATGCATTCATTCATTCATACTATTGTGACCCATTAAAATCAACTACCCATCTTTACATCAAGTGATTGGGACTAATTGAATTTGTTTCTGTTTTGTTTATAGCATGATCGAGAAGGACCAAAGGCCGGAAGAATATTAAAAAAGATTTTAAGAAAAAATATTTTTTTGGCGTCTGAATACTGAAAAATATAAGGCAAAAAATTTCCTAAGAGATCCATCCAATGGGGTTTTCGATCTATACAAAGTGGTGATTTCCGGGGAAAATTTTTGCAGTCGGAATTTTATACCATGTTTAACTTAAAACTGTAAAGTTCATACAATCATTGTTAACTTACATCAATACGTTTAATGAGAAAGCGCAAGCTTTCACAGGTGGAAAAAGTCGACGAATAATAGCCAAAATTTTGAAGTCTGGGTCCGCATGTGGCGTCGGGGGTAGAGAACTTAGCTTTTATCGAAAGAACCATGAACCGAACAGTGCACTTAAAGATAATTTAATCCAAAGTACGGCAAAATTACATGTTAAAGACGACTTCCTGTTTTATCAAGACAAAGATCTAAGGCGCAGGTTATCACTTCTGTAGAATTGACTCATATGGAAGTGCGCCCACACCATCCAGACACCGGCACAGCCACCAGATCTGAATACGATTGGAAACTTATGCTGTGCTTGAACGACAAATAACGCATCACACAATTGAAAATACTAAAGACTTAAAAACACGCCTTGCAACAAGAATGAAATAAAATAACACCTCGATACACAGAAACTTTCGTTAAATCCATGCCAAATAAATTCAAAGCTAAGAAAAAAGCCAAATCAATTCAAGCTAAGATGACATACCATAAAATATTAACTCTTTGTTTACTCTATAAATTTATTAAGTTGATTTTCGTTACTTATTTAGCTTGTTTGTGCATCACTTAAGCTGTGTCTTGTTATTGACTTGATATAACAGATTCTGTTTGTTTTTGTTTTTTATATTTTACTATGACATGCGAGTGGATCATTTGAACTGTGAGCACTATACAAAAGAATTTTCAATTGAATAAATAATAATATTGACTGAACAAAAACAATGAAAACTCAATAAAAGTGTGATTCCCAATCGGTCATAGCTCTATGGATAAGAATGCAATAGGATTTACTGAAAAAAAATTACTGATAAAACATTTTTAAAGCCGAAAACATCGAATTGATGGCCCATCTCCCGAACTGTCCTGATTTAGCGCCCAATGATTTTTTCTTGTTCCCGCACATCAAAAATAAACTGCGTGGTCAGCGTTTTTGGACCACCGAAGAGGCAGTCGATGCGTTCAAAACGCAAGTTTTGGAGCTACCGAAATACGAGACGTGGAAGACGTGGAAGATCGACAACTGACCAAATATTTACGGTCAAACAAATTTTGGAAAAATGCCGGCAATTCAACATTCAACATTGATGTCCATCAAATATTCGTCGATTTCAAACAAGCGTACGACAGGGTCAACCGAACTCCATTATATAACATCATGCTGCAATTCGGAATCCCAGTAAAGTTGGTACGACTGGTGAAAATGACCATGACCGACTCCACGTCACAAGTGCTGATTCAAAATAATATGACCAACTCGTTTTCGACGAATGCAGAGCTAAAACAAGGGGATGGATTAGCTCCGGTACTCTTTAACTTAACGCTTGAGTATGTGATCAGAAAAATCCCCGTTGACACGAGAGGAACTCTTTTATTTAAGTCGACATAGCTAGTAGCTTACGCTGATGACATCAACATTATGTCACGTTCATTCAATGACGCCAAGGAAGTATTTGTAGCTCTAGACGAAACCGCCAAGGAAGTTGGTCTTCAAATTAACGAACAAAAAACAAAAGTTATGACTCAATCCAGGAAAAGGACGCCAATAAAACAAAACATAAAGATAGGTGACTATAACCTTGAAAACGTAGACAGCTTCGTGTAACTAGAGACGAACCTCTCGAAGGATGGGAATGAGCTTGAACAAATCAAACGACGGATTCAATTAGCCAATAAGACATTTTTTCGGTGCTTCCCACTTTAAAATCTTGATGCGTACACAGGAATACGAAGCTTCGCATCTATAAAACAATTATCAGACCTGTGCTATGCTACGGAAGCGAAACCTGGACAAAGACCCAGGCGTCTGAAAAAGCCTTGAATACGTTCGAGAGAAGGGTATTGCGAAGGATCCTCGGTCCAATACGGGAAGAAGATGGATGGCGAATCCGATACAACAACAAGCTGTATACCATATATGACGAGCCGGAAGTCTCTACCGTCATACGACTACAAAAATTACAATGGGCTGGCCACGTCGAACGAATGTGCGACAATCGAATCCCAAACGGTCTCTCAAGGGGCGAGCGAGCGGAGCCAGGCCAGTCGGTAAGCCACGCAAGCGCTGGGAGGATTCGATAGCTGCTAACAGCAGGTCACTTCTGGGAGCACCGAACTGGAGGACGCGGTCACTGAACCGAGACGAATGAAGGCGAAGAATTAAGGAGGCTAAGGCTCGATTCGGGCTATAGTGCCCCGATTATGATAAATACGAGGCAAAAAAAGTGTTTCGAAAATTGGTTAGATCCCATGCAAAAGTGTATTGAACTTCGTGGAAAATATTTTGAAAAACAATAAAGCTATTTCCGAACATAAATTACTGTTGTTTTTTTTCATTGTAAGCCGCAAAATATAAATAGTTACCCTCGTACTGCAACAAAATCTCGCGAATAGGTAATATGATCTAGTAATGTATCTAAACAGAAATAACGTCAAATTTTGACAAAAAAAATTGTTTTTAAATTATAGTTACTTGTGAAGATATCACCGTTTTAATATAATAATAACTCCAATAGAGTGTGATCAAACGCGCCAAGGATAGGATAATTTTGCTGTCATCTAAGCTCCCTTAAAATTGATTAGACGAATTAATGCCTAGACGGGATAAAATAAACAAAACTGATACGATTGAGAGGAAAAAAAACGGCAGGGTTAAAGTTTTAAATTTTCTTCGGAAAACTGTAAAATTCATCAAATCCATGCAACGCTACAGCAATAAAAGTTAAAAGTAATATGTAGTAACTTACAGAAATTGTGCATTAGATTTTCCTGATTCGATTTTTCTAACTCTCAATAGGCTAATTTCTCAATTTCGAATTTTATTTAGAAGCTAAATATATTTTGATTATTTTATAGACATTGATATTTCGAGGATAATACTCGTTACAGTGTATCAAAATCAAAATGGAACAAATGTACCTTCTAGACTTCAAATTAAAATAAAGTAACAGAAGAGTAAAATTAAAGAAAAGCTTCTTATACTTTTGGATTTTCATATGTAATTAATTAAATAATTTAAAATAAAATGTTTTTATTACATTGTACATAGTTGAAACCAATAAATATATAAAATTTGTTTCAAATTGACGTCAAAGATAAAATGGGAGGCAGCTGCTAATATGATTTACATTGCCTGAAAGAACTGGAGCTAGCTTTTCTTTTATAATTCCTAAGGTGTTTTTGCAAATGATATTTATTGCGCATAACATAACTTTAAAAAATAACAGGAGTAATATGGCACCAAGAAAACCTCAAACATCAGGGAGACCTAGAAAAGAACCTCAAGTCGAAAAATTTGTGCGCGAAATTGCTGAAATAGTTGATCGAGCTGCCACACGAGCATTTAACATTAAATTGGCTATTAAAATAAATTTAAACCAAGTTCTCGAAAAATCTTTGTCTTTAGATGAACGATATTTAGTGCGACTAACATTTATTTTTAAAAAAACTATCTAAGTGCTTCTACACTTACCGTTGAAGCAGAAAACATCTTGGCGAAAAATGAACCATGAGGATATCTTTGCGGCAGCATCATTTACGGTATGATGGCAAGAAGAAAGCTTTTAGCCAGTAAAAAGGTTGTATTTTGCTAAAGAGTACGGAGAAAATGACTTTTCGTTTTGATAGCAAGTTTTGGTCACCGACAAAATTATATAGAACGTTTTTGAAACACGATGGAAGTTAATTGCTAGTGTGCAATTGTATGGCACTTGTTGGACCTGGAAATCTTCATATAATTGAGGGGATAATGGACCAGGCAATGTATTTAAATATCTTAATGACGATTTTATATGAAAATGCTCAAAAATTCGCAATTGAAAATATTTTTTTATTTTTTCAGGATAACGCCCCAACCATACAATATAAGAAATTGGCTCCTCTTTTACTGTCCCCATGCATAAGAAACAACACCTCAGTCATGTGATGTAAATACTATAGAGCATTTATAGTTACTTAGAGGAAACATTTAAAAAAGAGGCATTCTATAACTAATAGAAATGTAACTAAAAACGGCATTGATGGAAGAATGGCACAAAATTGATCCTTCCTTTTCTAAGAAATTGGCGGGGTCAATGTCAAATCGGTTTAAAACAGTTAAGAAGCAAAAGCGATCATTAACTAAATAAAGTTTAATAACATAAGCTTAAAAAGGAATATCTAATTATATTCCATTATATCTTAGTAGTTGATTTCGTTATTTGTAAGAATTTTATTAGTTTCAAAGTCAAAAAATTATTAAAGGAAAATTTAAAAATATAATTTTTACTGTTCATCCATATACTTTTTTAAAAAAAATTAGGATATTCTTGAAACACGTGTACAACCTTTTTTCGTTCTTTTTTTTCCTTTTATAAAAAAAAACTTTAACTTGTTTCTTTTTTATTTTGAGCCACTCTATCAGTGCTCTGCGGTCTCAATGAGACTAATGGTCAGTGGAAAACGACCCGAAACAGCGATTTCTATCAATAAAATGAAATATACATATGGAAAACTCCCACGAATAGACGACTAACGAGGGTTGCCGGATACGCGGCCAGCATTAGGCCGCTAATTTGGTCATCCATTTGCCACCATCCGCTGGCTTGTTAGAGCTGCCAAGTGACCGCTTCGCTAAACTGAATCAGCTTACTCAACGTGACGGTACGAGCCACTTCTACTAACTCTTGAAAGTGGTAAGAACCAAAAATCTTGAGGCGTTTATTATTTAGGGCCGGACAATAGCAGAGAGTGTGCTCGATGGTGTCCTCTTCCATCTCGCACCTCTTGCATAAATTCCTGGATGTCAGTCCCATTTTGTTCGCATGAAATGCGGTAAGCCCTATGAGCAAGCCGACCGTCACTCTCAAACAGTTTCTGCTGAGCTTGAGCAATTTTCTGCTTTTGATTAGATCAAGTGATGAGCATAATGCCCTGGCCACCCTGTAGTCCATCCTGCTTTCCCATTCGGACTTTAGTTTGTCCCATATGGCAGCATCTAGTTTGCTTGTGGTGTCAGCTATTGACCGTGGTACAATGATGCAGGGGCTGTTACTAGCTCGTGAGCCTTTCCTCGCCAATTCACCGGCTTTTTCGTTGCCTTTGACCTTACTATGCCCTGGCACCCACATAATCCGGATAGGAATATGCCTTGCCTTTTCATTGAGAGCCACTCTGCAAGCGTTAAAAATTTTTGAAGAACATCTGTAAGACCTCGTTCTTGCGTCGACGCAAATCGTCGTTGGTTTGGTTGATGTTCCGCTAATGGAGTCAACTGCCATGCGTATAGCATATACTTCAAACTGAGAACCAGGTACAATGTTCCCACTGTCTACACCACACGTTAAGGCTCAAATCCGTAGAAAACACGCCCGAGCCAACTCCTGTGTCCGTCTTTGACTCTTCCGTGTAAATTCAGACGCCACCAACGGCGTTAGCTCCCTTTTTCTTCCAGTATGTTATTGTGGGTATATTGACCTGGAAATCCCTGTTAAGATGTATTATATTTCTCATGTGGTCCATGTCTTCCGCAACGAGCCCAAATCTTCTGCTGCATTCTATAAGAACAACGGTGTGACCCCACTGATTTGAATCATTCCTCATGTCGGAGCTTTTGGCGTATATTACCGCTAAGCTTCCGCTTCGAAAGATGAACCCATCTAGGGGCATAAGCCCCAAAGTAATACATATGCAAACTAATCTTTGTAATCTTGTTAGCTCCTTGATGTTAGTTGTACTCTCCGGTGTCTTCCACCATACGATCGCTCCATACACCAAAATCGACCTCAGTACAAGTTTGATTATGTAGTAGGCCGCCCTAGGTTTAAGACCCCAGAAAAAATGCAAAATGCTGCGCGAGCCTTACCTATTCTGTGCTTCACATCAGTCCCCCAGTTCAGTTTCCTGTCTAGTATAATACCTAAATATTTAACACTATCAACAAGTGCCAATGTTATTCCGTTGATGTTAGGCGTGCTAATAGCCGGCACCCTGTGTTTCCTTGTAAAAAGTACAAGTTCGGTTTTCGTCGGGTTTGCTCTAAGACCGGCTTTTCTGGCCCAGATTTGAATATGATCCAGCGACGATTGCATAAGGTCCGACAAAGTTTGTGGGAACGCACCCTACATAAGTACCACAATGTCATCGGCATACGCCACCACCTCAAAGCCACTGGCTTAGGATTAGACCGATGATACTGAAAGAGGTGGCAATTTCTGTCAAGAAATTAAAAATATCTAGCTTTTAGAGGAAAAATTGGTCTTTAAAGGCTGATACTGAGTTAATCGTGAAGCTAAATTTTGACATGTCTCCATTATCTGGTCATTCTTTCGAGCGAAAATTTTGGCAATGGAGAAAAGCAGAGACACTGCTCATTCTTGACGGATTTAATGTCAAGAATTTCAATTTTCGACCGATTTTCTTATTGGAAAGACATTTGCACTAATCAAAATTCAAATTCAAACACCAAATGTCAGTTTTTAGCTGGAAAGAATGAGTTGCACAAACTAAATTGGCGTGAAATGATTGGAGAGATGTGTCAATGCCATCTATATTTTCCAAGCGAAACCAAATTTTCATGCTAAAAACTGAGTACAGCTCCTGCTTATTTTCGAGCTAAATTTTCACCGAAACAGATTGCACGTGAAATTTTGTATGAAAATTTCACGTGAAATCGAACACAGTACTAAGCTTTAGTTAAAATATTTGATTGTGAAAGCTGGAAAAAATTGGATCACTGTTTTTTTTTAAAGCTTCCCTTACAGCTAACCACTAATTAACTTGTGTTTTTCCGAAAGTGCATTTTCTTCGCGGTAAACAAGGTGGCATCGTCCACCTTTGAATAGCTCTAAACTCGAGATTTTTTTTTGTATTCGACCAGATTGATTAATATTTTAATACTAACTATTTATTACTGGGCTACTAGATGACTAGTGTGTTTTCACAGATGCTGCGACACACTAATTTCATTAAATACTCTGCGGACTAGTATAGCTAGGCAAGTTGAATGTGGAAATTATTATAAATCTTTATGAATTTTAATAAAGAATATAGACTGCACACTTTAATACCGATTTATTATTCTGATGATTGCAGTAGGAAATTTAATTACATATGTCGAAACAAAATCCACTAAAAATTCGGTCAAAGCAATTATCTGATATAAAACCATAATGACTCGAAAATTCACCTGTTTTTCTAAGAAAAAAAAACAATGGAAATCAATTATCTCCAGAAACCAACAAATAAATCAAGATAACAGTTACTGATAAAAAAATAACCGGTTATATTCACTCATCCAAAATATCGTAAATTCGCAAGTTATGGTTTCTTTGAGTGTCACCAAATATTTACAAAGCAAATTCGCAAAAACTTTCACAGTACATTTCCACAGTGAGAAATAGGAACAGATATACTTGTTTGTCACATTCTTCGAAGTCAGTAGGTTTGCTACCGTTACATAAATTAACTAAGCCCCAAAACCAATATATTGAGTTCGTATACCGAAATAAAATGATTCTATACATAGAACAGGCAACATTTCTATTTTGAAATTGAAGTATCGAGATTTTACTTGGATGGATAGTCTTAGATATGCTGAAACGAGCAATGACTCAGAGGAAACTAATTTCGGATTTATTTGTTTTAATGCATTTACAAAGCCGTTCTCATTAAATTGCAATATTGCAAATAAAGGATAACACAAATCATGTTTTATAAATTACTTAGTATAATTTTTCTCTAGAACAACATTGTAGTTGCAAGTAGATTCTAATTAGGAAAAGTAATTTCGCTTTAACGGTCGTCATTCCCAATTTGGTTAATCGCATTTCAAATAAAATTAGAATTGAGTTCATTCATTCCAATATTTGTTTACTAAGTATGTGCAAACACTGTCTGGCGCTAAGATAATCAATTATTCATGACAAAGACTTGGGGTGTGTTGAAAGTATCATCGTTCTATCAAAATTGAGTGCACCTGAACATATAGATATAAGACCTGACATAATTTATATCATAACATATGTTATGTCTACGAAACGTCTCGTGGAGACACCAAATATTATATTTTTTATGTCTTGCCATATATATCCAAGTTTTTGTCACGACAGAAATGTTAAGACATAATTTTATGTTAAGCCAACTAGACTTAGGTGTGAAAAAGTGATCGAATTGACAAATACTTTACGCTTAAATGAATGAAATGTTACAAATAAAAAAATGTCCGCTTTTTACCTCTCATACAATTCTATTTGTAATTAAAATATATCATAAATCTGCGAGATATTACTTGTTGTGATTGGTTCTTGCCTAGCTGAAGTTCGAATTGGAAATAAAATATCATAACGTAAAATGCCCACTGCGGAATTTCTGTCAAGATGTATTTTCTATCACAATTTATGTTATGCTTGATTTTCTGTCTGGTGGAGTCACCGACTAATGACTGCGAAAAAAAGAGCAGAGCATTTCAAGGCAAGTTAAAAATAGAGCAGCTGTTAAAAGAGTCGAGCAATTGAGAGGCAAAAAAAGTCGAGTAAGTGAGAGCAATTGAGAATCAATTCTCAAAATTGGTCGATTTTCAGAAGTTCAACTAAGAACAGGCTCATTAAACAAAAATCAGAGCAACCTCGGGCAAATTAGAGCAACCGAATTGCTTAAGAAACACATTTTACTGAGATATGTATCTCATCCGAGCTCGACCTAGAGCAGCTCATTAAACACAGCTATAAAGTAACTACGAGGGTTGATCAATAAGTAATGATAATCTGTTATTTCCAGTTCGCATTAAATTCCAAAAATAAAAATGTTTTTACTACCACACATACTCACTAATTCAGCATAAAAAGAACATTGAAAAGGGCTACGATTCCAGGGAGGTACATTCATTTGAATGCGATTTTTCGAAAAAAGAACATAAAAACGAAATTAGAGCTCTCATTAAGTACCTCTGTATGAAAAAACTATCTACGAGAGGCATACACGGCGAAATAGTGGAACCATAAGGGAACTCTGCTTCTCCATATTCCATCGTTGCACGCTGAGCCAAGGAGTTTCAGCTGGGGAGAACATCCACTGAAGATGAACACCGCGAAGGACGTCCATCCACATCCTTCACTGAAGACAACGTAAAAAAAAAAAAGTCGAAGATGTCGTGTTGACAGATCAAAGAGTGACCATCAGGCATGTAGCTAAGGTCACAGGGATTTCATATGATAGCGTTCGAAAAATCTTTGACAACAAATTACATATGAAGAAGGTTTCTGCGCGTTGGGTACCGAGAATGTTAACGGACGAGCATAAGAAGAAACGAGTCGACATTTCAAGGATGAATCTCGAAAAATCCCAGGCAGATCAGGAGAATTTTTGGTTACGTTTTGTGACCATGGACGAGACCTGGATTCACCATTTTGATCCAGAAACCAAAATGCAATCGATGACCCGGAAGCGACCTTCTTCACCGACGCCGAAGAAATTCAAAGTGTCGAGTTCGGCAGGGGAGGTTATGGCATCAGTTTTTTGGGACGCTGAAGGAATTATGGTGGAATATTTGGAAAAGGGAGCCACTACATCAAGCTCTTACTACGCAGACCAAATAAGAAGATTGCGAGAGCCAATGAAAAAAAAAAGACGCGGCAAACTGCGAGCCGGAGTTTTGTTTCATCAAGATAACGCACCGGCTCACAAGCATGCAGTTGCGATGGATGCAATTAAAGAAACAGGATTCGAACTGCTTGAACATCCGCCCCGTTCGCTAGATCTAGCTCCCAGTGACTTCTACCTCTTTCCTCGGCTCAAGGAACACCTTCGGATTATGAAATTTGAAGATGATAGCGAAGTGATGGCCGCTGTTGAGGCATTTCGGGAGAGTCAAGATAAACAATTTTTTTCCAAGGGTATCCTGGGTTTGGAAAAAATATGGACTTAATGTATTAACTTGTTAAGAGACTATGTTGAAAAATAAATATATCTTTTGAGTTTAATCACCTTGTTTTATATTCATTATCATTACTTATTGATCAACCCTCGGATCATTTTCTGATAAATTGATTTTCGGCCATACGATCATATGAAATTATACACCGCTATTCTTTTCAGACATAGTCTATAATTTTTTTTATAAATAAAAGAATATTATTACTAACATCAGTAGTCCGAACGTGAGACGAGATCAAAAAAGAAATCAATCTTTACTAGTTGATTTAATGGCATCTAGAAGCTCTAAGGAAATATTACGTTAATATTAGACTTACGGAACCCGTCAATTTAAGGGCCTTGACGAAATCTTTAAAAATCTTTGGAATATAGCAGTTAACATATTTAATAAATTTCATATAATCCATATAAAATGGACTCGGGACATGCAGGCATCTACCACGAGAAAACAGCTGATGTATCAGTGCATCCTGGCTAGAACAGAACAATTTAAAAGAATGGGAAGCTCACCAAATTTGGATGATATTAAAAATAAAGCTCACAGAAGTATGAATAGAGGAATGCACTAGCAATATCAAATTCAAATCCTAATCTTGCTTTCAGAAAGGATCCTTGGTACAAAACTCTGACTCTCTCTACAACGGGAAACCATTAAAACAATAAAAATACTCATGGAAAGAACAATAACAATGAGCTTTTGAAATATATTATTTTAGATACATCATAAGTTGAATCACATTCAGAATAGTGTCATACTGAATCCAATTTGAAATCTGATACACTGCAGGCTGAATATTTGTGGGGTATTGTCAAAGGTAGAGGTAGTGGCAAATCCGCAACTCAGACTATATTCAAATATGTAACTGATAAAACTTTAGTGTTGATAATGGATAAAAGTATGATAAATCATATCAAAATTTGTACTTAGCCAGATACACGTAAGAGAAATGAACAATTATAAAGTCACAGCTGTCGGTTTTTCTATTAATTCTATATGGCCGAGGAATATGTAAGGCAAAATCGTTGGAAGGCTTCGTATTTATGGTCAAAATAAATGAGACTCCAACTTCTTTTCCTTCAAACAGCAGAGACAAATTTACGTAAATCCTTCGAATAGTACAATTTCATAAAAGAAATGAGCGAAGTCAACGTTTGAGTACAACATTTGCAATGATTTCTAATATGCGGAATAAATTTATTGAACATTGACATAAGCCTGATACGCATATAAAAATTAATAAACAATTTTCCAAGCCTACAAAAAAAAACGCTTACGAAAAAACAACTATTGTTGGGATTATAAGTGCGAACTAAAGAGTACTACCAAAGAACCGCAAAAAAACCAAGAAAAATTATGATTTAATGTTCTACGCTACTTTATAAATTGGAAAACTGGGTACTCCGAGTTTAAAAGAGCAAACCAAAGGAGATGGCACAACAACTCAGATCAAAGCATAAATTTGTAAAAATTGAAGAAAATCCTAAATGCATTCTGGAGACAATAAAGTTTCTCACTCTGTATAATGAATGGTTGTCTTCTTAAAAAAATTCTTTGCTTTCGATGATCAAAAAGGTCAGTGCTGGTAGAAGACATGAACACCTAGCTGATTTATTTTAGCAATTTTAAGACGCTCCCTCAGATCAAATCAAAACCGAATCGTACGAAATCGAAACGAATAAAATTTGACAATCCGGGGATAATTTTTGTCACTAATTTCTTTAAGAGGAATGCAGCTATTAGGCATCCAGTTCACTACAACAGAAAACCAATTTGATTATTTTTTTGATAAAACTTGTTTGTATGGCCAATTAACTGCCAACAACCTTAGTGAATCGGCTATAATTATGAGATAAGTGTATTTCAACATTATATAGTATATTCAAACGAAGAGTTGAATTAAAAAACGATTATACCGCATATATAAATTATACTATAGATACCAATTTTAAAGTTCGCAAAAGTATCTATCTAGAGAAAATTACTCAAATTAATTGAATGAACATCATAGCCTCTCAATCACCTAATGACTGGAAATGGGAACCTGCAGTTGTACTTGGCAATACTTTTGTATTGAGCAATCCACAGATCATAAGAATTCCAAATGAATATAGTAAGATTTGCAGCTGTATCTGAAATTGCCAAAATCATTTTTAGCAAAACCTCAGCGATCTATTGGAAAAGAGTAATTTGGAAGTATTTTTAGATAATGTGCAGTTTTCAACCTGTTCATAAAAATTATCTGCGCTGCAGATATTATATGATTCTCATCTAAAAGATATCTAGTGTTTGATTTCCATCTAATAGTTTGTTTTATGTCAAATATTTTAAAAACATTAGAATTTGTCTCTACATAATCTTGTAATCTCTTAAAACAATGAATAGTTCTTTAACTTCTCATAAACAAATTGATTATTATTTGCGCCGTGTATCAAAATAAACGTCTAAAAGAAAGATTTCAACTGTAGTAGCAAATTTTCCTTTAGAAGTTGGGTGATTTTCAATTGCTGGACAGATATTGAAAAACTGAAGTAGAGAAATAACATTTTTCAGTTAAAATCTTTGATTTTAGTTTAATTTCTTCTGTACATGATTTTTCAGAAACACTTTTCAGCGTGGAAGAAATTGTTAGAGCTTGATTATTCGTATATCACGAAAATAAACATATTCGGCGGGTAACAAATTACCACTAGGATTTCATCTAATTTCAATTTCAATCTCAAGTTCAGTAGATCAAGTTAGCTAAGCTATTAATCAAACCAAAATTAAAAGCTGTTGTTTCCATTGAAAAATTTTTGTCTGGAAAATTCACATTCTTTTGATTTTCGGTAATGGGGCCTCGATAATGGGGATTTTTGACAATGAACTAGTAACTGTAGCTTGACACATTAAAAATGACGTTGATTTTATTTATATCTTATATCTACTTTACATGTATATTTTTACATGCATTGTCAATATTTGTTCAATATAAAACTTTAAGTAGGTTAAAGTGCAAACGAAAATGAAAATGATGAAATAAAAGGCAATATGCTGACAATGTTATGCATTCAATATTTTCACAACAAATTGGGTTTTTTTAAGTGGTTCGTAATTGCAGTCTATGCGCAAATATTCCTTTTCTTATAGGTTTATAACAGTAAAATATGACTTATTATATTGAATCCACGAGCGTTCAAACTTGCTGCTATATTCTATAAATTTATAAACATGTACCCGGATTTGATCGAGCATAAATCAATAATATTAAATTATAGGCTTATAATATTGTCTATGAGGTGGTAAAAGGTTAAGTGCATAAACATACAAAAGATTTAATCAGTTCAAGTCGATGATTAGTTCCTATTCTTTTGTTAGTTTTTCTGTTGTGGGAATTTTCAGTGGATCAGAATTTCTTACTTCAACCATTATAATGATGATCAGGCGCTTCTATGTTTATCTTGTTGGAGTTTGAGATTTCTTTCGTAACCTTTTCAAATTGTTAGATCTTATGGTGATGGTTTAGATTGCGAAAGTATCGTGGAACTCTGCTAATATTTTGCGAATTTACAGTTGCTTTTAGAGCACAGCTGGGCAGTATTTGTTTTCGATGACACTGACTTTAAAGATAGAATTTGCTTTTCGTAAACAAAATAATAATAATACTTAAGACGATCGATAAAAAACCCTGGGTCTATAGATTTTTATTTGGGTAGAATCTCATCACAGGACATTCAGATATTTAGGCTTCATTTCAAATAATTTAAGCTGGTTGACAATCGTTTGAATTGAAATGAGAAAGCAGATTGTAACACAGGAATTTTTACAAGAAAGGTCTAATCATATATTTTTCAATTTTGAAAAATGGTTCCAGAGTGATTCCTACAAATTACAAAAAAAGCAAGAAAACAATGAAATGTGAATTTTTATTTAAAAAAATTGTTCAGATAAAATTTCATTGTTCGAATAGTAGAAATTTATTGTCACTTCCAAATCCACTTGATAAATAAATGATGAGACCTTTCTTGTGAAAAGCGATTATAAGTAGTTTATACCTGTGATATTTAGTATCCTTTCGTCATGTAGAGACACATTCGAATGTTTTTAAAATATTTGTCATAAAACAAACTATAAAATGGAACTCACACACTAGATATTTTTTGAATGAGAATCAGATAATATCTACGGCTCAGATAATTTTTGTACAGAAGACGTTAAACTAAAATAAAAGATTTTATCTGAAAGACGTTTTTTTTCTTGCTTCAGTTTTTCAATATCTGCCAAGCAATTGAAAATTACTCAGCTTCCAAAGAAAAATTTGCTATTCCAGTTGAAACCTTTCTTTTAGACGTTTAAGGGGTAACACCACTCTGGGATTTTCCAAAAATCGATTTATTTTTTTTTCGCTTGAAAGGTGCCCAAGGGTCTTAAAAATAAGATGCATCATTTATTAGGTGTAAAATACCGAACGAAGCCACCTGCCGCGCTTGGAGCATGTATATGAACACCGCATTACGGTAGCTGAAACGATGCTGATTGGCGCAGCAAAATTGGCTAGGCAGGCTGCCAGATCGACTAGAAATGAAGACGATCAAGAGAATGCCAATTTGGAAGGTCAATTATACGGAGCCGACATCGTAGATTAATATTACACTTTTTTTTTAAATGTTCACCATTTTTGCAAAAAGTGATATAAAAGAAACCCCACGTCTTTCTCGAGCTTTTTATCAGTCACAATAGGAGGAGAAACTTTTCCGGCCGCAGAGCCTTACATTGATGACGGTCGTTCAGTCAACCATCTGCTCATCCGCCATTTTGTTTTCGATCGCCAAAAAAATGTATATAAAAACTTTAATATATAGACAATAAAGACTCACTAAGCGTAATTTTCATTTTTTTTCGTTGTTTTCTCGGATTTTTTTTTTAAATAGTTTATTTTCGACGCTCTACAGTGGTGTCACCCCTTAAACCAGAATAAATCGAATCATTACCTGATAAAATGTTGTCAAAACTTAAATTTTGAAATGTAAAGTGCCTTGCTGACAATATTGTTTTTCCTCACGATGAAGTTGTTTATGGGAAATGAAAGAACTATTCATTGTTTTAAGAGATTACAATATTTTTTATGTTAATATAATGTTCGTTTTCAAAACGAGTTAGCAAAGATTAAAGTTTGATGATATTCAAGACTCAACAGCTTCAATTTATTATATTATTGTTTGCACTGTTATTTATTTATTTAAACCAAACAAGGTGTTAACCATTTAAATACATTTGTACAATACACAATGATGAAATATACAATACAAAATGTTAAAAATGTAACTATCTTTGGTAGGGAATTAGATAAGGGCATTCATGATGTGAGCACCTTAGTCAGAGCAGTTTTAAACCTAGGTCTGGAAATGGTTTGGGGAATAGTATTTTGCGAAGATATTGATTATTTTGCAACATCTATTGATTGGCTTATTGTTGGCGTAAACTGTGCCGTGTCGGTATTCATTCATTAAACATGTGTGCCTCGTCCGCCTTACTGATTCGTTGAAGGTTATCATATGGGACAAAGACACAACATTGATCAAGCCCCTAATAACAACAAAAGTAAAGCAGGAGCATATGACTATCCTCCGCGAAGATAGACTTGATAGATTTTAAAGATTTAGCCTGTATCTATATGAAGATAAATTATCAAATTCGTATGCACTGATTCGAGCCTATCGCTATGAACATCAAAGGTAGGGTGCCCGACAATACATGCATATTCGAGCAATGGTATAAAGACTTCGTGACCCATAGGTTTCTGAATTCCTTCGCACGTCTTTTGATGAATCCAAGCTGAGTTAAAGAGACAAAGTCTTAAGCAAGGCCAATGACTTTGTCATAGAGTAAATTAGCTTTGTCATAGCTTTTTATCCAAAGTAACCCCGAGATCGATGACATTATCAACATTATTTATTGCAACATTATTGAGGCGGTAATCAAAATTTATATTACTGGTTTTGCGAGAAAAGCTAATGACTTGACATTCACTGAAATTAATGTCAAGTTTATTTTGTCTACACCAGTGCTCAAGAGAAAGCAGTTCCGATTGAAGGAAAACTGAGTCTGAATTCGATTTAATTGTGTGGTACATTTTCAGATAATCTGAATAGAACATATGTAACTTCAGTCACATTTATTTTCCTCTATGATTTGTCGGATTTATTTTTTCTAACCTTTTCTTCTAACTTGTTCATCACGCATTTTCAATATTCAATCTCTTAAAAAAACCTCCAAATTTTCTTTCAAAGTTAATATTTATGTTTGGAGTTCCTAGATAAAATTCAGTTGATGGACACTAAAGAAAAAAGCAAACTACCTTTGATATTTCGAGACTCCCATACGATTTAAATCGTTTCAGTTCCTAAATGTTACAATTTTTCTCACTATCGTTGCCAACAACTACCAAAGACACTCGACTAGGCTTAGGTCCAGTGATTTGCGAGGATATAGCATAAATCTAATTTTGTAGAGTAATAGCCTTTACTTCACTAGCATGAAGAAAATCCATTGCTCAGCTTATTACATTGTTCTAATATTTCTAGGTGTTTATGTTCGTCCATGGTGTCTTTTGGCGAATAGAAGAATCTCAACTCTGTTAGCAGACTTATAATATTTTTCTTATTTCTACTCAGGAGTAAATAAAAAGGATTTGTTGGGTTTTAATATAATTTTACTACATTCTATGATGGAGAATGGTATACTAACGCTGCCCTTGTTATCTCTGTGTAACCTTCACTTCTAAGGAACAAAGGCTTGGTGAGGTAATTCGACCATATTTTTAAATAACAAAACATTTTTTTAGGATTTATTTTCTAGTTTTTTGTTAAATCGTGGGAAAACTGGTGTACAATTTAAGTAATCCATACCAAAGTAAGCTCCTTGAAATATTTTACAAAATGCATTGAAAATATCAAAGCACCTACTCATTTTTTAACATGATCATACATTTAATGTTGCCTGTATGAACTTTTTTAATGATTTGTTTTCGAAATAAGAAAAAGAAAAATTGTTTATGACATGTACAAAAGTGGCTAAAATCTAGCAGTAATATCTGAAATATTGAAGTATTCCATTAAAATGGTCTACAATGGAATTAATTTAGCAAACAATTTTATGTTTATTGAACAGAGAAGAAGAACGATTGTCAAAAGCACGGCAAACCACGACTTCTATACATAAAGCAATAATTCGTAAGTTCGAAAGGGATCCGTACGAATGATCAAGGCACATTTCAAATGAAATAAATGAACAAAACGAGTTAAAAGTGTCTGACAAATTAATAAGAAGGCGATCAAATGAGGCAAACATTTTTGAACGTATAAACCGCACCTATTGAAAAGGAACACTTAAAGAAGCCTTTGAGAATTGTTAAAAATAATAAGAGTAGATGTGCAATTACGGAAAAGCGTAATTTGGAGCCATGAAACAAAAATAAACCAAATCGGACCAGGTGCTAGAACATATGTTCATTGTACGAAAGGACAAGCGCTAAATCCTAAATATGTCCAGAAGAGCAACAACCACGGTGAAAGCAATATGATTTGGGCCATGAATTAGAAACTCTTGGCATGAATTAAGAACTCTTGTGAGAATAAGACGAAAAGTGGATAAACTTAAATTTAAAAACAAAAAATTATACCATATACGCCTTACTTTATGCTAGTAAACTGTATGTATACGCACGATACTTTATTACCAAAAAAAAAAAAAAATGTCTTGGATTGGCCAGTTTAAAGTTCAGAACTGAATCCAATAAATTCAACGGAAGATTGTTATGATCAGAATTGGACAAAAATGTTTAAAAAAAACAAACTGTGAAACGGTATAAAGGAAGCTCGGCATTCTGTTCCGAAGGAGAGATGTCAGGAGCTTGTTGAAAGTATGCTAACAAGCTGTAATCGAATTAAACATATTTTTTCTCTCAAATTCTAACGAATTTTGGTTTACTATCAGGATACAGGTTATTGTGCCATTTATACGTCCATCACGTTTTCGACCAATTTATCATTTTCAAGTACTTGTGCTTTTTCGATGAATTTTTTGCAAATTGATTTAATTAATTGATTTTAATTGATTTTTTATCTTTCTAGCTTTCAAAATCAAGTATTTTGATTTGAAGACCAACTTTTTTCTTTAGAAGCTAGATATTATTTAAATTTTTCACACAATTTTTTCACGATATTTCTAGGATAGTTTGACCGATAGTCACTGGAGAAGAGGGCATATATTACTCACGAAATAACTGTATCTGTGAAGAAGCTAAAATATATACAGCGTCTAAAGGAAAAATTGGTCTTTAAATTCAAATATTTGATTTCTTTCTTTTAGTTTACATAGGAATTAATATTAATAAATTGATATTAAAAACCGTATCTTTGTGTCATCATATTTTCTAAATAAGTTTTCGAATTTAATTGTTCGCACTATTTATATGACCATGCCTGTATCTTTCTCGCCTATTTTTTTTATTTTCGGGTAAGTTTTTTCTTTCTTAGCCAAATATATTGTAATTTCTTGACACAAACCAACATCTCGAGGGTGTTCCGGCTTTTTCTTGAGTGTATATCGACCTAATTGAAGGACAAGACCGACCATCACCCTCGAAATACCGATATCAGGGTAGAAGTTGAGATACATTTGGCTTCTAAAGAAATGGTTGCTTTTAAATTAAAGTTCCGCTTTCTAAAAAAAAAAAAATAGAAAATCGAATCAAGTATTGAATTGGGTTTTTCGTCCTCCAGAAAATATTATAGTTTTGACGGAGATCGAAATAAATAGCAGAAACCTCGAATAATCTTTCCCGAAAAAAACAATGAATTTGTTTTAAGAATCAATTTCTTTTCAAATTAGAAGATAATGTTCATTTGAGGCAGCTAACCATAAGATATTTCAATTTATGAAAGTAATGCGGACAAATCAGCATATAATGAGTCAATATAAATTTTACAATACACATTTATGAATTTTCGTCACTCAAAATCTCGAATTAAAAATGTCCTATTTTTCTAAAGAACTACAAGTATTTTCTCAATTTATCATACACATCGTTTCATAATGTATAAAGAATATATTATCATAAGATAGGATGAATACAAAATAATAAACCTACTTAGGTTTACTATTTTTACCTAGAAATCAATAAACAGACGAAGCAGGTCTTTGTATTTTTTTCGCTAGGCAATCTCTAGTTTGAGAAGGAAAATTTTATATCAAATTCAATAATCTACAATTGGAGATATATCAATTATTTGTCAGGTGAGGCTTTGATGATGGAATCGTTTTCGTCGGAAAAATATAGATACCATCCTTAAATAATTCTTGGTGTACTAAGCAAGGTTTCGTGCTAGTGCTTAGAAATGCTGCCAGAAAAAAGAATTTTCTGACTTTGTTTCATTTTTAAAAAATGTTAAATGCTATGAGCTATGTCAAATAATTGTTCCAATCAAAGAAGTTCAATTGCACCAGTAAATTTAAATCTCGGAATATGAAATCATATGCCTCTAAAAACATAAACAATACACTCTTAAATCTAAGTATGTACAACACAATGCGACAGAAACACAAATTATGTTAAACAATCCATCATACTTTTTGCAAATTGTGGTGCAGGATGGGATGCAGTAGCAGATGAACAAAATCGCACTATACTGTGTAATCATTTGAAAAACGTGATATATTGCACAATTTGCGACCTTCATTTCGTCTTCGTATACTTCATAACGGTTTCATTTATCATAGCATGATAACCTTAAAACTAAAAACATTCACTTTCGCGCATTTTCTATCATTTCATGATTTTCTCATTTTCTTTCGAACAGAATTGTTTATGCACAAAAAAAACTTTTTTTACCACTGGATACGATTAGAGACGCAACGCAACAGGCCATTATTTTTTTCTTCATATTTTACAATACTTTTTTATATTTATATCACTTCACTTCGCGTGCACAGTTTTTTCTTTTTCTTCTGCATTTCAAACAATCAGACAATCTGCGAGCAGACAGAGCACTTACACCTGGTTTGGCGTCGCGCGGTTTATCATAGAACGGTTTCGAGGTACCAGTACGGACCGCCCGACATCAACGGAGGGTTTACTCAACTCAGATGTTATTGAATGTGATCAACAAACCAAAAAGCAGTAACAGAGAATAAATTAAAACCATTTTGCACTTGCCTTAATCCTAGAGTCTCGAGCACCTACAATCCGCAAAATTAAAATGAAAAACACCGCGCAACAGTTTCAAGACATTACTAACGTGTAACTTAGTTCGGAAAGGGTCAATAAACTTCCGTCTCGTAACGTCAATACGTATTTTCATTGAACAATTAGTCATGAATGAGCAACAGATTACGAAAAAGTGCTTGGGCCGAGATGCGATGCGGGTCATTAATCGAGAGAGGCGTTCTAATGACCCGCAACAGTGACTTTCTAATCATGTCAGAGTTCAGTTTCAAACCTCATTACTGTTCGAGAAAACTAAGAGTACATTGTTTATAAAATTAGAGTTTTGAGAGTTTTTGTTTGTTTCATTTAGATACCTTCCAATAATCGGCAATGCTGTTCGAGCGAATGATGCGGGACTGTTGACGAGGTTGGCTGGTGAGTTGATGGCGACGTGCGCGCTGACAGGTCACCAGCGATCGGCACAGCTGTGCCACTGGTAACACCTGCACCTGACGTTGGCGCTGCCGCAGTCGATGCTGTTTGTGTTGACATTTCTCCGTCTCGGCTATCGTCGACGATAGCTTTGTTGTTGTTTTTACTCGTTATTCCCACGGCAATGGCTGCCACTGCACTCATTATCGTATCGGTAACTAATACCGCCCGCAATTCTCATACGTACTTCGCACCTCCTAATAAGACCAGAACGGATTTGATTCCGTTTCTGACCGAAATTTCTCGCCAGGCGCGAACCAACTTGCTGCAAATCGATTCGAGATCAATCGATACTACAAACTTCACCACTACGACCACACAATCACGTACATATACAGTTATTTTTTTCTTACGAAAATGGAGTCGGTCCTCGCACTAATTTTCACCCAACTTGCTTCAAATTTTCGAAAGCAGTTGATCAACTCCTTGGAAGCATGCTTGCATGCTTAATCAGAAAAATATGCACATCGTATCAAACCCCCGGCGAACGTTCTGAGATTCTCAGTAGCACAATTTATACGACGAACAAATCGTTGATGGGCTACACTACAAAACGCTCTTCCACACCAATTATTTTTCAGACTTACGCTTCTTACTTAAAATCCTTGATATTGATACCGGTGACCACATCAATTTCAGCACATTTTTCACAAAAACCACATCACAAAAGCAAATATTTCACTGAAATTCCGATCAGGCAGCGAGTCGCCGTCCGCACTTTTACTTTGCGATTCAATATGGTTGCCATCGTCGACTTCTTTTGCCGTCGCAGACGAGTCGAGGTGAAATACTTATTCACCTCACGAAAAACGCAAGTTTTGCTCACGTATTGGTGTGGCAAGTGGTAGCAACGTTAAAGTTAGTATTTTCATGTTTCGATTTGATTTTTGGGACGTGAAATAAGTGCAAGCATACATTTCGTATAATTTGAATTGATTAATTCCAATAGGAATGTCGAGTTTCATTCATCTGACGTGTGATTTAGAGAGACATTTTTGCAAATAACACGTTTTGATTTTCTTTGTGCTGCTCTTGAATTTCCATTTGATTGAAAACGCCAATATCACGAAAAAAATGTTTAAAGTCAAAACAGACGATTGTTAATTTTAATTTTCTGCTTCAATTCAAAAGCTCCAGCTGCTTTCAGTCTTCCCCTCTCTCGTGGTGAAAACAACTCGCTTACTGAACGCAGCCCACTTTCGAAACTCTCCAAATTTCCAATAAGATTTTGCCGGGGAACATTTAGTTCGTGGTACGTCATTTATTTTGGTTCCCACTGAAGAAAGTGCACGAGATTCGCGTGGTTTTAAGGCCGCTTGTACAATATTCATTGTTTGTAAATCGGACGGAGAAATTAAAAGTTAAAATGTTTGCCGCTGGACGTAATCTCATGACAATTGCCAGGTATGTGTACCATAATATTCTCCCATACTCGGAGGAATATAACCGGCAATATATGATTATGTAAATGGAGACTACTGATGACATTTTTCGCTTGCTAATTTGCGTTCGAATTTATTTTCACAGGCAACAAGCGATGGTGGCATCCGTTGGAGCTAGATCAAAGTATACTCTGCCCAGCTTGCCGTACGATTACAGTGCTTTGGAACCAGTTATTTGCCGTGAAATCATGGAAGTACGTTTTGGAGGAACTGTTTTTTGTTTGTATTTAAATGAATTGATTCGTTTTAGCTACATCACACAAAGCATCATCAAACTTACGTGAATAATTTGAACGCTGCCGAGGAACAATTGGCGGACGCCGTTAAGAAAAACGATGCCTCGAAAATCATCGCGCTGGGAGGTGCCTTGAAGTTCAACGGCGGCGGACATCTCAATCACACTATCTTCTGGCAGAACATGACCCCAGAGCGCACAGATCCGTCGCAAGAACTGAAAGACGCAATCAATCAGAGTTTTGGATCTTTCGAAAACTTCAAGAAAGAGCTCACAACACTGACAGTTGCGATTCAAGGATCAGGCTGGGGTTGGTTGGGATACAACAAGAAGTCAAAACGATTGCAGCTCGCCGCCTGCGCGAATCAAGACCCATTAGAAGCAACAACAGGTAATGGGAATTGTTTTACAAATTACTGTAATACAAAAATAACTGTTTCGAATAAATTGCAGGATTGGTCCCTCTGTTCGGTATCGATGTTTGGGAGCATGCTTACTATCTTCAATACAAAAACTTGCGACCATCTTATGTTGAAGCTATCTACGAGATTGCTAATTGGAAAGATATTTCTCAGCGATTGCAAGCGGCTAAACAATAAGTTATTGTGTTAAAATTGATTCAATGTCTAGAGCATTTAAAACTCGTTTTGTGAATTTTGTATTGGTAAGAATTAAAGAAGAAAAATAAGGATAAAACTAATGCATTGGTTTTAAGTAAATTTGGATGCTTAGGATGTTGCAAAACATTAATTTATTTTACCAAGTTTTGGGTATCCCATTATTTCTTACAAAAAGCTTACATTTACCGGGTCAAAAGAACGAACATTAAATTGTTCCATTGATTGATTTTTGGCATTTGAACTCTTCTGGCTGTGACCGAAATCTACTGTACAGAAGAGATCCTATAAAATCTGCTTGCAGACTAAATTTTTAGCACGTTTAGTCGACTAGATAAAAAAATCTGTTGTTTTTCTTTCCACAAATTATTTGCCGAACGTATTGTAGAAATATTTTATTATTTTTACACGAACTGGTTTTTATAGGCTACGTTCGTTACAACTAATCCTATCAAAATTTCATATGACAGCACTCATTGTTCTTATCGTCTCTCTCTCATTACCAAACAATAACAAATCAGAACATCATCCCAAAACGAAAAAGCCGAGAAAATGAAAGAAAAGCGAAATGCTTGGAAATGCTGATGAAAAGTCAACACACATAAATTTGACAGTTGTTGTTGGGTCTCTTTGGCTATGGGTGGTGGTGCGCAAGTGCTTTTCCGAGGGGGTGTTTTCCCATAGCCTTTGAGATTGTCCTTAAATTTCGATCTGTCTTGTGCAAGTGCAGAGAAAAATTCTCTAGGTGATTCCGAAATAAAAAAGCAGCACAGTGAAAAAAGTTGCAGTTTTCGCATTTTCCTGTTTTATATATTCCAGCAAGGTAAGTTGCTTTGTAATGGTTACTGTGAAATTCTAGAAAACAGTGTCAGTTTTAAGTTTCTCGACATTTCAAAGAAATTGATCCTTGGCCATGGAAAAAAGGACATGGTGAATGGCGTATTAGATTTTGATTAAACGTTTTACATTATTCACATCTGTGTTAAATGTATGATTGAAATTTGATTATATTTACATATGGTAAATTGGAGCCAGATAGTAATTAACTTCCAAAAAAATTTTAGGGTTAAGAAATGCTTATGGCTTGAGCGAATTTTTCCGAGCCAGTAATTAAAGCATATCGAAATTTCGAGCAATTTGATTGAAAATTTCAATGATTTTCTCATGCAAGAGGCTTAGTTAATGATTAGAGAATGTATTCCACGAATGAATCGTCTCAAATTCCAAATAGATGAAAGTATCCAGATATTGATTAATTGACGCAAATCGAAAACTTGCGCCCCCACTCGTTCATGTCTCCACCAAATAATAGTTGTAATATTTAACGAGGTGGCAATAGTGAAACCTTCGTATTACGTCTGCCGGGTTAGGATTCACTGTTGACTACCTTTGTTTTAATTGTCATGCTAATGTACGAACATTGTAACGTGAAAATGGCCATCAAAATTCAATGTCTAGTCGATAGCATACAATGCAAGGTTTAATAAGATTGTCAGGGCTAATGTTTCTCTAGCTTTCAAAGTAACAAATTTTTAATTTAAAAACTAATTTATGGCGGTAGAAACTAAATAGGTTTCAAATTCGTTGATATATTTCGATATTCCAAGAGCAATCTACTTTCTCAGCCTGATTACAACATAAACTTGTTAGATTAATGATTAAAAATTCCAGTGGGGATTATCCTATAATCCGTATAACTGGACTGTCGTAAGTCACATTGTTTATTTATAAGAGATAGTTTAGAAATTTCTTTTTAAAGCCTAGTAATGTATTCGACGAACGAAATACAGCGAAAACGTCTGTGCGGAATCGAGCGAAGTAAAGTTCCGCACCCCGACACCGGGGGCAGTATAAATTACCACTGATGACATTTAACAAGTGCATTACATTTGAATTCGGTGCATATAAATTTAACTAACCGGCATCAAAAATGATAATATCGGCAAAACAAAAACTATTGTTGCAAGGATGCGCGGTTCATCCATCCATTTTCACCAATTTTTCAATAAAATATCCGCAAACTCGAATGAAATTATGAGCTGTCACATTTTTCGCATCAATTTAAGGTCCTGGGTCATTAAATGGCCGCGAAATTTAACTTATACATTGTGCAGCGCCATCTCAGAGCGAGTCATTGCGTTGTCTTCGAAGACTCTTATACGCCTTCGAACACATTACTGACGAGCAAAACCAAACGAAACGAAATTCCGCGCCAGGCTGATTTTGTATGGGATTTGACACTTCGTTCCGTTTCGCGTCGAATACATTTCAGGGCTTAAGTGGAAACTATAATAGTAGTAAATAGTATAATATTAATAGTAACCAAAATTACCACTTTGTCATATAAAATAAATAAGCATTTACTCTTATATGATAAATAAGTCCCAACAAACAATTTACGTCCAAATGTTACTAGATACCCTTTCTTGACGCTAATACGTCGTGAATACTGTATTAAATAATTTTGTATGTATTATCGTATCATTTTCGGCGCCGCATCACCCGTACTTGGGTGACGTGTATGCTTCCGGGAGGCCCCGTCACCCATATATGGATGACGCTCTTCTTGTTCAAGTTAAATAAGATTTTCAGTTGCATTTTGAAAACAAATTTAATGGAACAAGCACTGAAGTATAAATATAGAATATACAGCATAAAAATATTAAATATTTACAAATTATACTCTACTTTTTATTAATTGATATTTAGGATATTATAAACATTATCGACTTCGCATGATATTCGTTGAAACAGTCCAATTCAAACAATACGTTGTCGTTTTTTTAATGTTTTTCCTCGCTTGTTGGCGTTTTCCTCGCTTGTTGGTGATGGCTCTTCTTTTGGTAACACAGGACGCACATCCTTCTTACAGGATTGTCCTGCTGATTCTTGCGAATCACCAAGTGGTGAGACAGTTTCCTCCTTTTGTGTCTATTGGTGTCGAGGACAGTATTTTTCGAGCACAACCGTCTGTGACTTAAAGTTCCCGGAATTTTCTAAGCTCCATTTTTTTTGTGTAGCTCTCTGATGCACTATGTGTATTTGAAGTCGTTGTTCCTAAAAGTAAATGTAATGCTAATTTGCGATACCACTTGATGGTTTTTCGTGTGCTTGTTGCATATGACACCATCTGGTCGCTCCTGTCGATGTCAGTTTTTCCAGTATGGTACTTCATTATCCCCAAAGGTTTCATTTTCGAAAGACGACCGCGACTTGTAGAATCCGAGCTTGAAGTCATGATGGCAGGATGTTTTGAGGATCAGATTCGGACATCGCGAACATGTCTCCATTTTAGCACTACAATCAAATTATGATGTTGCACCACCATTTCACCTCTTTCCAACAGCTACGACATTACAAAACTTGACATTCTTTTTATTGTGCCGTACCGTTCCAACCACATGCGTCTTAGAATTTAAAATTTAAGTGCTGATTCATAATAAGTATAAAAATTATCGACAAATGAATTTTTAAAAAATTATCCTTCGTTCATCATCTGCTATGCCAACTTGCCTTTTTCCACTGGTATCGCGTCCAGAATATATTTTTGAACACCATGTATATCGTTCGGAGGAGCACAGTTTGAACAGTTTTATACCGTACTTATGTGACTTTATTGGAATATACTGCCGGAATACTAGTCGTCCCCTCCACGGAACCATTGTCTCCTCGACAACAATAATGATAATAGAAAACTGAATTTAATTCAACTAATTCTTCTGAGGCGGTGCGAAATTCGCCGGGTCAACTAGTATTTTATAAAAAAACACAATTTTAGCTTAAGACTGATATAATCGCAGATGCTTTGTAGGTGTAGAGAATATCAACATAGTATTTGCTGTAAAGTTTTGAATCGTTTTTGTTTTATCTCCATGGGAATCCATAATTCCAGACATAATGATAATAATAATTAAACCTGTGTTGAAATACAATATAATCTTTATCATTTAAAAACTTAACATATACATAATTCTTTTGTATAAACTGTTCTTTTTTGTATATTACATATATAGTTAGGAGAGTAGAAACGAAAGTTATCGGTTATTGACTAGGGGATTGTTAGATGAGGTTAGATTAGGTGGTTTGTCGAAACACGTACATAGGCGCATTAGAGGCCCGTTGTGATATCACGGATATACTCTCTTTTAGCCATTGTACTCTGGGAACTATTTGGTTTCTAAGATACCCTTTAATACAATACCCTTTAATTCGATAAAGTAATTCAGACATGAGAGGAATGGTTCCCTAATAGAGGCCACTTTCTTCCTCGCAATAGCCGGACACTGAATAAATCGTTGAACCCCACGCCCAAACACAGTGTGTGCCGCTCTGTGAGGCAGTAGCTCGAGATAACGGCCACAACACAGTGGATAACACTACGGGTTAAACTTAGCAGCGATCTGGTGCGACTTGCATCAACGGAGGTTCAGAATTGTTTTGCGACCGTACAGGATGACTCGACACCTCCCAAAAGTTTCACGGAATTCAGCAACAATTCTGGAGGCTGTGCAAGGCTTGGCTTTATGTGAAAATGCATACATTTATACCGAATTGTTTGCAGATTTGAAAAATTTCTAAACGTAAAGTTACGGTTACGAAAGTTTTTGGCAATTGTGACTGTTAAAAAATAAATGTTATGTTTTTGGTCATGTCAGGCATAACGCTTCGAAATATTTACCTGACGGCGTTACGGCAATATCGATGTAAAGAGGCAAACTGCATTGCTTCTATTTCGAACCAACGAGGTAACCACGAAGTCGCTAATTCGAAACATGGGTTTCTTTGCAGACGCAACCCTAGGAATGGGAATGTCTCCACGCCCAAAATGTTCAACAAATTGTTAGTTAATGTGTATCTAGGTCTTGAGCCTTACGTAGTTTGGAAGTCTGAGACTTGTAGGTTCAATATTAAAGAACCTTCAAATGAAAAATTGTTTTATTCTATAGGTAATGGCCGAAAAAACTCAAAAGATAACATTCTAGACATATTTAAAAAAAAGTGAATAGGGGTTTCGAATGCTTTAAAGATAGAAAGAGAAGGAATCTCACAAGAAAAGAATGTCGAAATTATGTATTGGGTACATTTTCAACCTATTCGTTCTTGCGATTCCAAGAAAGGATATGTTGAAAATGGACCCAATACAGCAAGCTATCAAATTTTATAATTCATTGCCGAACTCGGTGAAATCGGCGAAACACATAATAGTGCTTAAAACCTACTTGAAATCACAAGTCAAAAGCAACAATCCTTAATGGATACGATATCGGATTTTTTTGTAGACTTTTCTGTGGATACATGTCAATGAAGGTACACATTATTAGAATTGATAACTACTGTATTTTCCCTTATATCAATGCTTCAATTGTCTGGGAAGTACTTGTACGATGTGCTTGATGACACGCTGATGCACACGGGCCGTGCATACTGATTGAGAGATGGAGAAAGTGGAAGGAAGGAGGTAAAAAAAGAATACCGTGTAGGCTACCGTTGAGAAGGTTCATGGCCCAAACGATGGATCTGCTTATTCAGGGCTTGAATTTTGCTATCAGAGAAACAACATTTACAACAGAGGATTTTCGTGGTATATATCGTAATAGATAAGAAGATAAAGTGCAAACCAGGGACAGCATGGCTAGACTTATCAAGCAGGAGAATGACAGGGCGAATCGACTAGACCAAAGTCCAGTTAAGGTACGCTGCGGCTGGGAGCTGAAACTTAAAACTTAAACTAAAACTTATTTCGGTTTTAAGGTTAGCAAAGCTTAAAGGCGTCATTTTCGGTTTAGTTTAGCAAGAAAATGCTGCCGCTGGTTGATTAATCTAAAACGTATATGAGAGACATATAGCTTATAAGATGAGCATCAACTTATTTTCTTGTGTGTTTTTTTATTATTTAACATTTGTAACATTAATTTCTGTCAACAATGACAAAAATTTACTAAAAAAACAGTACAAGCTAAACTCCAAAACGCCAAAACTAAAACTGAAAATAATGAACATGTTCATTCCTCACTTTTAGTTTCTGAAAGCTCAGTTTGACAGAAGTTTCAGTTTTAGCTAAAGCTTTCAGTTTCAGCATTCTATTGCTGCAGCTGTATAGGAATACTCTGGCCCATTCTAAAACTGATTTAGATTGAGTTTAAGTTTTTAGTTTCAGCACCCAACCGCAGCGTACCTTTAGAAGCCTGCCAACAATTTGATAGCGAACAATCAACGAGGCAAAAAACGGATTACTTGCCTCTGAAGAAGAATGCCCTACAAATGGATCAGCGGAACACGCATCTCACGCCCGATAGATGGTGGCAGACCGCTTTGCTAGCTCTACGCGGCTGAGGTGCGCCGTGAAACAGTGGTGTGAACTTACTCCAAAAAAGAGAGACGTTACGTATAACTCACTCTTCATTAATTTCTACTGTAGCCGCAATATAATAAAATGACAGGGGAAAGGGAATCTGTTTTTTCAGGGCCACAGAGTTCTCGGGCATCATAGACCCAGCTGAGGCGCGACTAAGCGCGTTGCTAATGAGAACGACTGAAAATACCTTAATCCTTCGGCGAAATAAAACTAAATCTGACAACCTTAGGCCCCAGATAATATGGGAACGTACGCTAACCTTTGACTTCGGCCTACTAAAACAATTAAATGTAATGGAATAACAATATTCCATCATCTTTCCTTAAACAACTTTCGAATTACATAATGATCATTTATTTTCAAATTTCAATCCCTTGATTGCTCACTATTCGTCGCGCATCACTCGACTTCCCATCCTTCATTCGCATGATGAACGCGATCACAAACTCTCTAGAAGTTAAAAAAAAACGGGGAGGAGTGATAGATCGGTTTGGACCAGTAGCAAAAATAGAAAAAGACGAGCCAGGTGTATTTTTTGAAGTCAAAGTTTTGTTACCGGATGTGCGAGTAAAACAAGTATTCGGTTTTATTGAAGATTGGCTTTTGGAAAATAATCAGTGTTGATTATTTTAATGCAATTTATTAATCCATACCATTTCTTTTAAAATATAATATTTTTTGGCAGTTCCATCCAAAATTTCCCGTGGGCTGTGTAGTCTACCAGTTGATGTGTACGGTTCCCAGCTAAAATACGGATGTGGATAAGAGTTATAATCTTGGATCGCGATTTGACTAGTTCTTACCTGTTGCGAATGGCGAGCAAACCTACTCATGATAATAATAATTTTACCCTACTACAAGCTTATTGTAACAAAAGAATTGTCTGCAGGTTCAAAATTTTTGGGCTTCTATAGTGAGGCTCTTGTTCGGTCACAATTGCTATTGTAGACAACATGCTTTGTATCTGAATGGTGGCTTTTGTAAACGGAATTTAACGGAATTTAATTATAAATACCCAAAATAGTCAGATTTAAGTCGATACGAGATCAATGTTTCCTGACGCATACCATAGAGTTTGCACAGCTTTATCTTTCACTTCATATCCGCTTGTCTTTCAAGCGTCTCGATAGTGAAATAATGCCCTTATGAGTACGTTCGTACGTATATCCTACCAACTACGTTGAACATTTTAGTCAAAGCAAGGATGTCATTAATGCCAATAGCGGAGTAGCCGACCATGTACGTATAATACCTACTACACAATTCATGCAAATATTCGATTAGAGAGCGATGTATGTTCCAACATACACTCTCTTTCTCCCCCAACTATATACATAAAGCACTGTTTCCATAATGCTGCTCCATCCATCTAATAGTGTATGACTCACTAGCAGCGAACGCCATGCCAGGATTTTTTAACAAATTTCATTGTTCTCATTCCTTGAAGCAAATTATAACTTTCGTGTTTTGCTTTCTGCCGTCGCCGTTATCGTCCTCATCGTCGTCGTCGTCGATTCGTTGACGCTCAGACACGAGGAAGCGAAACGCTATCCAATGTTGAATTGCCAAGTAGCGGGAAAAGGGAAATGTATAAAGTTTTGGTGCCAGCCTGTCGATGACGTGCAGCCAGTATGAGTATTTGCAAAGTTTTATATTGAATGATATTAAAGGGAAGTACAACAGCCAAAGCAGGTACTTGTACTCCTAATGCTTTTTTTTTTTGTTAAGTAGTTGGACTGGAGCAAAAGGTGCAAGCTGAAGATCTTATCAGTAACTTTTTAAAAACAATAGCGAAACAAAACCCATAGCAAAAGTTATTGCGAATAATCAAAAACCAAATAAGCGCTGTAAGGACTCAGTCAAACTCATAATCAAAACTTGATAAAGCTAAAAAGTAAATAAATCTACCAAAATGATTGGCTCTTTCTAAAATTTTAAATATATATATATGTATATCCGAACAGTAGCTAAAATTTCGTCGCAGAAAATAGAATATTATTTCTGTAACGTAATATAGTATATTTTGCCCTGAAAATATGTTCTTCTATAGGAACATATATGCAAAACAACAAGACACACATGCTTATGTTTGTGCAAACATCACATGTGCGATACTTAGTGTCGAAAATTTTCAATATTCAGTCTAACGCCCACAGCTGCTACATACTTATTATCGACTTTATGTGCACAATTAATGAATTTATGCTGGAAAGCTTTTTATATAGCCCTGAAAATTACGATCAAGGCATCACACAATACATTTTCACATGTTTCTCATGGACACAAAGAAGAAGACAAAAGGACTCTAGTTTGGCTTTTTACTTCGTTCACAAAGTCCTGTACACGTGGAAGATGTTCAACGGTATCTACCGCACTCTTGAGAATTGATTAGAAAATATGTTCATTTATTTTGTAGGTATTGTTTGTTGCCTTCAATTTGGCTATAGGCTACAGTGGCTCTAATTCGAGAGTAGTAGGTATTCAGGCTTGTGGTGTTTCGTGTTAAAACGTAGTAGGACTTGAGAGTAGACGTTCTCAATGGAATTTATAAGCTTCATTCTGTCGTTCAAACAGGAACTGATGCTTTCATTGTTTCATGGTAAGTTGATAGGTTCATTGATGAATTAATATGTAATTGCTTCCATGCGAAATTAAGTCGGAGAATATATGGTCGTTTGCTAATGAATGAATGAATTTGCATGGAGTGGGTCCAAATGGTTCCTAACACTGTGACCTCCTCGGTTCGTTGTATAGTGAAAGTGCATTGGAATTATAATTTATATACTTCTGGCGCTAGTAATTGATTTCGGGGTTGTGATAAATTAAAGCGCCTTAATGTAAATTTATAGGAGTAGGTGCTATGTATTATAGCTTGCAAAGCCTTGCATTGTTTATTATAATCCTGTTGAAATCCAAATGCAAAGTTGTCCCGCTACAACCAATTTACATTTTCATAAATGATTTTTTTCATTTTCATATTCCATTTTCACAACCAAAATTTAGAACTAGTAATCTGCTCACTTTTCGAATCCTTATGCTACATAGCCTACTAGAAAAATAAGTGCTGAGGCTATGTACATCGGAGATGGGACTATGCACATGGCAGTCTGGACTATGTGTATAGCCGAAAATCTCATAATGTATAAGAATTTTCGCTATGAAGTAAATAACAATTTTTCACGTAACATTACAGCGCCAGCTTAAAAACGCCCGGAAGAACCTCCAACTTTGCAATGGCCAAGAGCAAGATGAAGCACTTTACGAAGCGATATAACGAGGCCGATTTCGATCCATGAAATGGAGCGTGCAAAACTGTTATAAAACTGTTATACAATTAAGTGAAACAGTGTCCGAACATGCTTCAGTAAATAGTTACAACGTTATTCCTACAGCATCTGAGCGAAAGGGTATATCCCCAAGTGTAACGGCGGCAAGCAGAGAAGAAGTGTTGGCAGCCATGCGAAAAATCGGTGACAAATCGTCCGGATTGGATGCAATATCGAATAAAACACTTAAGCTTGCGGTAAAAGAGTTATTCAAAGCATTTGTCGATGGGTTTAAAACGTGCTTAGGTTAGGTTAGGTTAGTGAAGAGGGCTGCCGGGAACGCGGCCAGCATTAGGCCACCAGTTTGGGCCCATTTGCCACCTTCATAGACAATCACACGCATTCACACTTACAGCCATGGCACTGACGGGATTCAAACCCGCAGGCCCCGTGGCACGCCGCTTTTCGGCCTGACGCCTTAGCGAGCAGAGCTACCGGGCCCCCTTAAAACGTGCCTAAGCGAAGGTGTATTTCCCAAGCAGTCAAAGCAACAAAAACTGGTTCTCCTGCTCAAGCAGGACAAACCAATTAAAGATCTATCATCTTATAGGCCAATATGCGTCTTAAATACGATGGGGAAAGTTTTCGAGCGTGCCATATACGAACGACTGCTGTTTTAAATCGAAACCAAAGTGAGACTTTCGAAAAAGGCGATCAACTGTGGACGCTCTTAGAATGGTGACGAACTCAGCAATGAACCCCAAAGGCAAAGGAGACTACTGTGCTGTGGTAAACCTTAGACGTAAAGAACGCATTCAATTTCGTGAAGTAGAGCCGTACGCGCTTTGCTCGATAGCAGACTGTCATTCTACTTAGCACGTACAAATGTCGATCACTTCATGGAAAGATCCTTACGCTACGACAAGAATGAATGACAACAATTTTATATGGTGTCGGCGGGAGTACCACAGGGGTTTGTCATTGCAGGGGAGGGGGGCATAATGGATTTTGGAACATAATGGCTACGTGTACCCAGAAATGTGGTTGTAGCAGGATTCGCCGACAATATTGGTATCGTGATTCCACCTCGTCATACCGACGAAGTCAAAGTATACGCAAATTGAGTAATTAAATCATGGCTTAGTTGAGCCGGGCTTGAACTTGCCTATCGTAAGACAGAAATAGTACAGGTCACTAAGCGAAGGAAACTATTATTAGCACGGATAAATGTTGGCAACTGCATAATTACCCCGCAGCGTGCTATAAAATACCTGGACGTAATCACCTTCAAAGAAAGCGGGCAAGAAAGCATCTGTTGTTAGTTCTGCACTCGCTAGAATGCTATCCAATGTTGTTGGCCCAAAGTAAAGCCGAAGGCTATTGATTTCATGGGTAGTGATCTCTATTTCACTGAATATAGCGTTAGGGCATTTGGTATTAACACTGAAAACAAAATCTAATTGGCAATGGGCCTTTTTACACTTGTATTCTTGATGCACTTCTGAAACTGGTTTTACAACAATCAACATTTCCACACTTGTATTCTTCAGCAACGGAACCGTTCATATACCGATTATGCATATGAATGTGTGCGTGTTGTTGTTTTCTCATTTCGACTTGAGTGTTTCATGAAAAATTCCTGATCCGTGAACTATGTTTATAGTTGTGTTAGTGATTTGCATCAGTTTCAATCAGTTTCAAAAGTGATGAAAAATTCTCTCCAAGTGCATCACTTTTTGTAGAGATTTCCCCTCGATTCTTCTGCCTCTTGCCCAGAAATACAAGCCTAAAAAGGCCCAATAAATGCAAGCGACCTACCCTCTGATTGCACTGTGAACCTGCTGCGCATTTCGAACAACGTCTTATGAGGCAACGTGTTTTATAGCCAGTTATCAGCCTGTTGACATTCTTGCGCATGAAGTGCGTCGACTCTACAAAAGCGAAGCACGGACAATAAGTACGCAAAAGGTCGAAAGACGAGTGTCAGCAGCAAGCAGTTGAAAGGAGGCCGAAACCGTGCGTTGGTCACACAAATTAATCCCCAACGCGATGCAATGGACTTCACGGAGCCATGGAGAAACGAGCTATGAGCTGACTCAATTTTTAGGCGGACATGATGGGTATCGTAGTTACCAGTATTGTTTTGGACACGATAACTCACCGGGCTGTCCAGTTTCTGAAAGTGCACCGAAGATGTGGAATTCGTTATGTTCAGTTGACTGCGCTTTGAAGCATCTAAAAGTAGCCTACAGGCAACACCAGGCACAATGATATCAACGGAAAATATGATTCATTGTATACTGAGATCTCAAACGGCTGGGATCTCAAATAAAAATAACACTAAAAAATATACACCACAAACTGCGCGCCTCGGGCCGAGACAGGAAGAAGCAGCTAAGGGCTAATTTACCACCTTCAAGTGATTCTGTATAAGTAGTCCCGCGGGGAGTGTGAAAGAAGAAAGAGGTGGTTTTAGTCGATAAAAATCCGACATGCTCCAGATAAGGAGCTTTGAAACATATTTTAGAAGATTTCCAGCTTCCAATAGCAAAAAAATCCTCTACTTCAATTTATAGGCTTCATCGCACGGAAAGCCTTCGTTTACTTAGATGTAGTACCGAAATCTCCAGTGATGCACCCACAAAGAGGCAAACTACACCGAGAGCTCATGTAGCCTAACGGATAGAGAACTAGCGCTTATCGTTTGGGGTCTCTGGTTCGAATCCAGGTACGCGCGGTCTTGGTCTATCGTTGAAAAATCAGTGATATGAATCTTTTCACGATTTTCAGAAATTTCATTTCTGAAAATCGTGAAAGGAAAAATATTAGCTACGTTTTTGCGAGGATTGGGTTCTAACTATTCTTTATTTTAAGTGCTAGAAACTAATTGCTTTGGGGTAATGTTGCTATGGAATTATAAAAGTTTATATCAAACAACAATAAAAATAACAAACAAACTACTCTCTACAGTGTCGATGATTGTACTTTCCATGCATTGTTTTTAGAACAATCTAATTTGCATTGTGCACTTGCTCTACAAACATGTCCTCCCACATAATTTCCATATCACTTCAAGCTCACTGAGATGCTTCGCAATAGTTTTCATGCTTGTTGTCTTGCTTTATGTCGGAAATCCTTGCAGAAAACATAAACATGTTGCTTGATTTCAAAAAATAACCGGGCCACATATATTCGCTGCTTTGTAGTATAAAAATGTCTCACAAAAAAATAACTAAAAAAGTATGTGCTTAAAAAATCAACGCAAATCTAGTGGTATATTCTGCCACCATTCTTAAAACCCATACATATTGCATAAGCTCAGCAATTTATCCAATCGCATACCTAATGGCTTCAAATCGTCTATTTATTGGCAATGTTGCAATAACAATAAAAAATTGCATTACGCAAGATAGTTGTGCATAAAAAGAATGCTTTGGAAAAATTCATGTCATCACTGCTTTTATCTCATTCCATGAATTATTTTCCGAGGCAAATTATATCATTTTATACACACTTAAGTTTATATCCTTTTTATACCCGGAGCAAAATGACTTCTGGACGCTTACGACACTGTTCGCGAAGATTTCCGAAAACTCAAGCTACCATATTGCATTTCCTTATGCTCCTGACCACATGTATGACTCACTTCTGGTTTTACGTGAAAGCTTTTCTACAAACATATTTTCGTCTGCACTACATCAAGATTGAGACAGACAGACAGACAGATATCCTTGCATGTATAAAGCTCATGATATGGATATAAACTCAATTAAAATATATGAATTTATCACGCCTGAAACCCAGCCGATTTTCGAAATTTGAAAGCAAGTCTCTGTACTGGAGCTTCAGGACCATACGCAATGTAGTTTTCAGTGTACCTTGGCTCAATAAATAATTGTATCCATCAAGCAACAAAGAGCCTGTCACCGCTTCAACAATTTTCGACTATTACACGCTGCGAAGGGATGATATTATCTACAAAATATCTTCCCACTCCTCCGCCCTCGTTGTACTGTTAGCAAAGTCTGTACAGTATATAGACTATTTGTCCAACTTTTCTGTATGGGGTCGATCCTCTCTTTGTTCCGAGAACACAATAAAAGCAAGCTTACGACCGGTAGCAGGGTGAAGTTGGACTTTTATATTGGTCGGTATACTGTTGCTGGAAAAATCGATAGACCAAGTTTTACGTCAACGATAAAAATTCCATACTGTTTGCAGGGATATAAATGCGCGGGCGTAAGACAAGAGCATACATTGATTGCGGTCGTAGGTGAAATGACGACAAAGTTGGGCCATTACTTTCGATGATTAGAATATAGTTGAGGATATTGTTTTGTATTTTGATTTGAGAATGATAATTCTATAAACTTATTTGATCTACATCTCACATAGCGTCCGTCTTTTCTTAGAGCAAATCCGTTCCATTTTTCAAGAACTACTCAGTGTTGTTGCATAGAGCTAGCGAAGCGGCACACTAGCAACCATTCGGTGTGGCTTGGGAAATTTTTATTTAATTATTTATTGATTCAAACCCCCATTTAACAGAAGACGCCAATAACAAAATAACAGTGTAAAAAAATCATATTTAAAATAAAAACTATGAAAAGGAAGAGAAAAAAAACAATATTCACAACAAAGAAGCTACGTTAAAATATAAAATAAATATTTTAAACGATTGGAAAGTCATAAACGAAGAACCAAACTGGTACTCATCACGGCTTCTTAGCATTCTGGCAACAGAAGAATGAGCTCTTACTGAGCTATTAGACACACGCAAGAAAGTAAGAAGAAAGGCAGGAGATAAGGGTAGTGGAACCATCAAAATTACATACCTTTTGCAGGAACACAGATTGATTTACCCTGTCAAATGCTTTCGCGAAGTCCGTGTAGATTACACCAGCTTGTAGACCGTTATTGAAAGACCAGGCGATAAAGTGGGTGAATCAGACTTAGTGCACTGAAAAAAATCCATATGGCGCCCAGAGCCATGTAACATAGCGCATTATTTATGGCGCCATACACTATGTACATAGTACTCTGAGCTATGCAAAATGGCTCCCAGCGCCATAATGTCAGAATCTACATAGCGCGTGGTCCTATGTAACATGGCGCAGCATTTATGGTTCCACACGCTATGTACATAGTGCCCTGAGCTATGCAGTATGGCTCCCAGCGCCATAATTACATGGCACAGAAATTATGGCCCCACACGCTAAATTACATAGTGCCATGAGCCATGTAATATGGCTCATGGCACTTCAATTATAACTCGCAGCCATGCTGTGTGAAGGAAGGTATAAATGTCAGCAAGTGACACTAGAGCTTGGGTCTACATAATTGACTCATTTTGAACTGAAGTACTGGCTGCGATATTTTCGATACTTCGACCGGTGAATTTTCACACTGGAGCAGGAACATTCAATAGTGAGTATGTTGACTCTAATTTATCGAATTTATATTTGAATTGATATTTGGTGGAATTGATATTTGGTGGAATTGATATTTGGTGGAATTGATATTTGGTGGAATTTATATTTGGTGCACTAAAAAAACACATAGCGCCAGACGCCATAGTTTATAGATTTCTGGCACCATGTACATAGTCGATTTCAGTCGATTTGTGATCAAATATAGCGCCACACGCCATAGTACATAGGAGCAGATGCTATGCTTATAGCCCTCCACGCCATGTACCATAGTCCTCCACGCCATGTACTATAGTCCTCCACGCCATATACTATAGTCCTCTACGCCATATACTATAGTCCTCCACGCCATATACTATAGTCCTCCACGCCATATACTATAGTCCTCCACGCCATATACTATAGTCCTCCACGCCATGTATTATAGTCCTCCACGCCATGTAATATAGTCCTCCACGCCATGTAATATAGTCCTCCACGCCATGTAATATAGTCCTCAAAGCCATATACATGGCGTGGAGGGCTATAAGCATAGCGTCTGCTCCTATGTACTTTTCGCCATGTATTATGGCGTGTGGCGCTATATTTTAGGTCTGTTCCCTTACTACAATTAATTGCGATTAATTGCAATGAAGCGTACTAAAACGGTACGTTTTAGTACGTTTTAGTACGCTTCATTGCAATTAATCGTAGTACGGGAACAGACCTTTTATCACTATCCCTAAATCGACTATGTACATGGCGCCAGAAGTCTATAAATTATGGCGCCTGGCGCCATGTGTTTTTTCAGTGTGACATGTCATAAAACGTCCCTTAATAGATCCATGTTGCTCTTTAGAAAATAAGTGACTAAAAATACCATGAATTCTTTCATGAACGATTCGCTCAAGCGACCTATGGAAACAAGAGAGGAGGTATATAGGGCGGTAGTCGGCTTTAAAGTCGGAAAATCATTGGCAACTTTCCAACAACACTTATGGATAAACTAAAAAAAAACATATTTGGATGAACTCAAGTTAAATAAACTAGACAAAAGATCGCATAAGGAAGATGTAACAGACTTAAGAAATATATTTGGAATACCATCAGGACTACTGTTTGCAGATATATCTAGCAAGAATATGAAGATTTCTACCTCAAGACGATTAGTCATCACAATATCCAACTGAAAAGACAGAGATGAGAAAGGGTTCTCCGAAAAAAATGGTAGGAGTATCAAAGGAATAAGTTGAGGTTGCTGTTGATGGGGTGATGGCAGCAGAGGGTGTTTTTAGAGCTGGTGCATTGGTTGTTTTAGCTCTAGCTAGTGCAGTTGCTAGGTCTCTCATTGTTTTTTATGTAGTGTCTGCTGTTTGACACGTTTTCCCGCAACAACTGGCGTAGTAATCGCAGGACTAGATGGAGCAATATTAACATGAAGAGAAGCAGAAACAGGTATTGACTCCATTTATAATGTCGAAGGTTGTTCACGCTCAGAGATTTTAACGACAAGTTCGCAAAATTTGAGCTCTGATGTTCTATTAACAAATTATACATTTTGACACGCCGCTCAACTGTATCGTTTTACATTGTTAAACTCCAGGAAGTTCATTACAAATTTTTATAAAAATTTCATACGAAAAATTTATAAACTTTGCAAAAATTTAATTTTTAATTCTTCAAAATTTTTTGTTGCAGACATGCTATGTTTAACAAAAACAGTACAAGATAATTGAAGGACGAAAAATTTGACATTTTCAAAATGAAAGAAAAATATATATTGGAAATACAGTTCAAATTTGAGCGACTACGACCTCTAGATAGGCTTCCAGCCATCAAAATGTAGTTAAATAATATGTATAATTTTTGGGGACTTTATTTTTAATTTATTTTTGCCTTTTCTAATTTGTATTAGAGATTACTTGAACGATTCCTATAATTTGTAAAATCACTCTACATTGTAATCTGCAAATAACACTCACTATTTGTCAACTAAAATCCACTAAAAAAAAATCATTACATAATACTAATTTTCGATAGCCCTCAATTTGCGATATATTTTCTCACATCTCATAACTTAATAGATTTAGCGAAATTGCTCTCCCATATGCTACAACCTACGTTCAAATCTGAAAATAAAATATTAGCACTTGAAATTTGCCACGTTTACCCTATCGTCGTTAGGTAATATGACGGAATCAATATTGAAGCAGAATGCGCAGGATCATGGTAGAATTCGGAATGTAAGTTCACTGGACGTCGGTATTAAATTGCAAGTTTAGCTTCGAAGCTCGACAAGTACGAATCGGCGCTGCTCGTATTGAGTAGTGAACCCTTTGTGGGTTTTCTTCGACTGCAAAATTTTTTCGTAATTTCAATAATATCTGTATTATCGGATCTAAGTAAAGTAAAAAACGGTCGAAAGTTTTCGTATTGTTTTTAGTGAAAATTGTTGTTCGAGTAGCTAGCAAAAAACATACGTGAAACTTCAATATCTGACTAGGTGAACATTTTTTCCGTATTTATTGATCGTTCGTAACCATTCGCAAAAGGTGAAAGCAAAAGCAATGTACGACAACATAGTGTCCTTAATTGGTGAAAGTAAATACATTGCACTTTAATTGCAAGTAAAGAATTGTGATTTGAGTGTTTAGTCTGGATATTATCGTATTTGAATTTTATCATTGCAATTTTTTCCTATCTCGATTTTTCATTTGTGGGATAAGCCATGCGCGTTGAAAAATTCATTCAAGCTCTGAAAGCTCATTACATAGTGAGATATGTGCGGGTCTAACATGCAATATAAGCAAGGATAGTTGATCCGGCCATCTTGTGTTTTCAGCTGCAAAAGAAGAAAAGCTCTCTCCTTGGACTCTTTAAAATTTCGAAAAAAATATCCTGAAAATTTGTGACGGTATATCAGTGAAGTTTTAATCTTTGATTTCAGAAAAAGGTGTAGTGAGTTGAATTTCAAGTTATCAAATACGTCAAAATACCACGGTATATAATAGCTCGGTGAATATTCGTCGTAATTGAGGAATACACTGGAGGAAAACTAACTTGACATATTTTTGGATATATTTTGAAAGGTAAATAGAATATTTCAAAAAACTGAATTAAATTTCGAATGAATGTCGCAAGTAAACATGGTCATAAAACTTGGTGTAGAATTTTTTTCAGGACTCATGTCTGTCAAGCCTGCAATAGTATGAATCATCGCAGACGTTTCTGTAGGTAGGTTGGGGCTACCCTGTTTGTGTCATGAATTGAGAAAACGGGAAAGGCCATGAGATCCAAAATTTTATGGCTTTCTCAATGTTTGCGAACTTTGAATTGTCCTCGACAGCCAATGAATATGTCCGGATGAAATGCTAAGAAAAATCCAAGCTTTTGTCAGTATTCTATATTGTTTTTATGCATAAACTATATGAACACTACTATAGCAAGGATAAAGGATTTCGATTTTCGAACTTTCTCACTCTTTGGATTCCGCAAGTACATATGAGTCATAGCCTCGATGACGATGGAAACGATAGAGACGATAGCAAAAACCAAAAGTATTGATTACATGTCCAAGAATGCTCTTATAACTTTAATTGTTGTTTCGTAGAAAATTTGTGAGTCGATAACGGAGTTTTTATGCCTTGTGGATTTTTCTGTCGTTAATTGATTGTAATTCTAGTGAACCTAGTTGTCGTCAAATGTACTTTAAAAGTTTGTTAGTGCATTCTGCATTGTTTTACTTGCATTCGATCTACACCTTTACTGCGCATATGTGAATTTAAAACTTAATTTTCACTTTAAATTTATTTAGCAGCACCCATTATATTTAGATTAGGCATGAAAACTTTAATAGCTCTTGTTTGACTAGGTCAGATTTGCGGGCACTATACTTTGAAATGAGAGCAAATAAGGGATATTCAATAAATCACCTGTAATCCCTTTTTTATTGCAAAAAAAAAACTTGATTAACTTTTTTAAGTCTACTTTTTTTAGCCTATTATTTTTCAAATTTCAAATTAGTGGTAATAGTATTTTTCCCCGTTGACTATTTATTTTTTTAAATTCAAAATTATGAAAAATAAAGCTAAAATATTCATAGCAATATTTGCCTTAAAAACTACTTAAATCTTACTGATGTCAAATCTCTCTATTAAATTCCTTCGGCTTCGGTAAAGGTTTTCGTTTCTAACCTATCGACTGTTGTTTTGTCTCTGGATCAAAGTGATGGATGCAGGTTTCGTACCTAATCACAAATCGTCGCAAAAAAAATTGTTTCGTCAGCTTGGTATTTTCAAAGATTAACCCTTGAAATGTCAACTCATCTCTTGTTTTACTCCTCGGCTAACATTTTCGGTACCCAGCGTGGGAGGATCTTTTTCATATGCAGTTTGCTAGCGAGAATCCTTTGAAAACTGTCATTTGAGATCCCTGTGACATCAGCTAGGAGTTGAATGGTCACTCTTCCGTCTGCCAAAACAACATCTTGTACTTTTTTAATGTTATATTTGATGAAGGATGTGGATGGGCACCCGTCATGATGCTTATATTTCTTGGATGCTCTGTCCAGCTTAAGCAAAAAAATATGGAGAAGCAGAGCTTTTTTGCCAGGTTTTGGCATTCATTCAGATCACAAGTTTCCCATTTTATTATATAGGCATTTATTTATTCAAAAAACCGTTTACACAGGAAGTAATATACTGGAAGTTATAATTAATTTCCCCGCGAATGAAAAATACCCGGGAAAATGTAAGCAATAGTAGGTAGGAACAATAAGTAGTTGGTCTAATATTAAAAGCTCAAGATTTTCAGATCTTCATCTGTTTTCTTTTTGACATCATCGCAACCCGATTCCTATTCCTTTTCTTGGGTTTATTTTGAGTAAAAATGAAATCAATTTAAAATTGAAATAATTCAAACAAAGATTAATTCAAATAATCACAGTGAGCTGACTGATTTACAAAATTCAGTTAGACCACCTGTCAAATTGGTTGATTTAGACTCTCTGTTCTTTATTCTTCACTCTGTAAAAATCTCTATATACAGGCTAAATTGCATCGAAACTACAAAAATTTAATTCGCGGCCTTCAAAAACCATATGATTTTGGAACTTTAAAGCATAAAACCACTGGTTATTATAGTATATCATCGATGTTCTTGAATAATTTCAAATCTTCTTCGTCTCAAGGGATCGACGATTTATTCGCTAAAAGTTTATCGTGAAGTTTTTAAAGCACCTAATTCATCAAACATACAACTCTCTTCTCCACTCCCTTCTTCTGATGCAGTTCCAACATTTTTTGCTAGCCATATAGCAATATCACGGTGAGATATACATAAAGGTATTATGGAACTTAATTGCAACAATGGTGCAAGGCCTGTTGTTCTTTCTCCGACTTTCTTGCGTGACTGAGTCAAAGAGTAAATAATCCCCTGCATATGTTCTTAACTAGGTCACTCTCGTCAGGAGTTTTCCCATCCTGTTGGAAGTTTCGTATGTCGCTTATACATCATACCAAAAATTTTTAAAAGATTTTTTTATGACAACCTTTCTTCAGTTATTGATTCGCCTCTTAATGAGCAACAGAATGGCTTTAAAAAAAAGTCGTTCAACTTCTACAAATTTGAGTGAACTAGTCTTGCATGTTCAGTGCAAAATAGAGAAAGAATATCAAATAGTAAGTCTTTTGGTAGAATTAACCTTTCTTCCTTGAATCTAAAGCTGCAACAATTCAAAATCACTGGATATTTACTTAGCTGTCTAAGCTCCTACATCCACAATAGAAACCAATTTTTAAACTTTCATCGATTTTTCAGAGTATATTCATATCTGACCCTTCAGACAACTTATCCGATATACGCCACTTAACGCTTGCGATCTGAAAATAGATGACGCCATTCAATTGAAATCTGAAGCATAGTATATTTAGTCTAAACTCTACTCGCTCCATCATTATGCTCAAGTGCAATGCACTGTGAACAAGCTCCCTTTTAATATTGTTATAAGGTTATCAGTTTTCTTATCAAACAAACAATTGGACATCACCCCTTCTTTCTGGGTTACGATTTATTAGCTGGAGTTGATAAAATTTATGACCTCGGTATTATCTTGGATGAAAAACTCCCCTTCTCAAAATCGTTTCTTGTGCAAGCAAACAGCTAGACCTTGTAAAACGACGTGCTAAAGAACTTCGAAACTTATGAACTACGTGGTCGTTATAAACTTCACTTGTATGACCTCTTCTTGCACATGCTTTTATTTTCTGGAACCGAAACTTTCAAATCCACAGTGAAAGACCTGAGTCCGTACAAAAACATTTTTTTTTCGATAAAGTTGTACAAATGTACAACTTTATCGTCTTCAATAACCTGCTATCCTATGAATTCATTCGAGGCGTTACTAGAGTTAATTACTTGAATAATAAGATGGTGATAATTATCCCGATTAGAAACAACAGATATAATTGTTTACACACTCATCCATTCAATCGCATATCGACCTATTAAAACTCTATTCTCCAACAACTTCCCAATAATCCCTCAAATCCTTACTTATCAAAACGTTTTCTACTATTAATATTGTTTGCCTTGCTCGGTAATTGAATAAAAAAAGTATTAAATTCTGTTCCGAAAATCGTTACTTTCACATAACTTGGCTATTTCGTTGTTTCCATTTTCGCGATCCAAGGATCTTATACTCCAGGATTTAACCCCAAACAAATTTCGAATATTCTATTATTAGACTTAAATATGAATATTCAAATACTTAAAAATTCTCGAGTATTGAAAAAATATTCAATTTTAAATATATTTGGTCCAATTTCCTTGACATCTAACATTTTCAAAATTTTAGAGACAGCTGCAAAGAAACGTTTAGTATTCTATTTAGATGAACCTCAATTTATCAGCGAAAATCAATTTGGCTTTAGAGCAGAACGTAGTAGACAAGATGCCATTTGTAAATTAACTACATAAATATTAGGATCAATGGACAAGGGGCACAAGTCTCTGGCAAAAGTCTTTGATTCAATTCCGCATGTAAAGTTAGTGCAAAAATTGCATCAGGCTAATTTCTGCCCTAACTGGATTAACTGGATACAAAGCTATCTGACTGATCGTAAACAAAAAGTAAAAATAGCTGAAAAACTAAGCTCCGAGCTCTCTTTTGAGTATGGTTTTCTACAAGGAACAGTTTTAGGCCCTATCCTTTTCCTTATTTACGTTAATGATTTGTTCTCACAGGATATAAAAGGCCACCTAATATCATTTGCTGATGATACCCTACTCTTTTTGGAGGATGGCGATTGGCAACCTGTGAAGCTGAAGACTGAACATAGCCTTACATTATCGGAAGACTGGATGAATTTTTTATGAATCAAACCCGTCCTCAGCAATGAATAGCTTGCATGAGAAATCAAGACCTGGCTCTTCACTTCCAGCCATCGAGGTCTTTTGACCGCAATGTGTCTTTTTCTTGTGGGGCTATTTTAAGGAGGCTGTTTACTTCCCACTGTTTACCATCAACTCTGGCCGACCTTTGAAGCCGTGTCGCTGATGTGGAGAGCTCACTAACAGAATTGATGTTTTTCCGCGTGTGAGGCTAGTTTGGCTAGATCTTTGCTGTGCAGCAAAAGTGGGATACATTAAACATTTATAACCTGTGTTTAAAAAAAAACTCTCATAACTCTCTCGATATTCGGCGTCAATTTGGGGCTTGAAAAATTTACCAAAGGATGTAAAAAGTGAAACTACTCTTAAAGGAAACTATGTTTAATATCCAGCACCCCGAAACCTACAAAACGTCTTCCGTCTTAGAAACATTACTTCAGTCAAAAATTTCTTAGTTCAATAGATCTGTGCCCAGAGTATCAAAATTGTGTAGGACCAAATATCAAAGCCTTCTATCAAAGCCTGTTTTCTGAATTGTATTTTATAGGAAAACGCAGCATTGAACTGATGATAAATCGAAACTGTAAGAGAGAGTATAACAGCTTGGTGAAAACGTAGCAACTAGCTTTCTCCGAAGTTACAGGTTGATTGGCAATATGTTCCAAATAAGATTTGATTTACATACAATAATTCATATCCATTTGGTAACGAAGCTGACCACAAGGCGTTATTTTGGAATAAATATGACGCTTTTTTTTATAATACCTGAGCCAATTTCTATCAGGTCATGATTACTTTAAGAAATACTTTCATAGAATGAGGAAAGTCACAACGGAATATTGGAAATACTGCATTAAGGAAATTGATGATGCATTGCACACTTTCTTCACGAGAGCACTCTTCTCTGCAATCGGCCCTGCAAAGCCGGAGACGATTGTGGAGGCGATGCTTCATTCAGAAGACACTTGGGCACGTATTTCAGCATATGTAGGGACTGCGGCTGAAAAAAGAAGAAGGTTGCCTTAAAGACTCCTCCTGATAGAACGAAAGTATTCGTAGGAGAACAATTCAAAGAAACTAATAAAAATTACTACTTCAAGATGATCTATGTACAAATAATATTTTTTTCTGAGCGCCCAGAAACTTAAATATATTCCCAATCATACACAACCCTGTTTGAGTACATATGACTATCATAACTTCTTCGCCAAGTCAGATATCATTAAATTTTGTATATTTTCCCTAGCCCCACATGTACTATTTTCTGATAGTCCATTTAATTACATATGTAACGATATTTGTAGTCCAAAATAAAGAGTGCATACATAATAATAATTTTCATTGTATGTTTTTTTTCAAGAAACTACATTATTCAAAATTTTATAAATTATTTATCTCTTTTAAAAACTTATTCGTTGTAGAAATAGCTATCAATGAAAGCTTCAAGCCCCCGGACTATTCAATATTTAGAGTAACTAAAACTACATTCTACCTTCAGGACAATTGAAACCACGTCGGTTTTTTGCCAGTACATCTCAATAAATCTTCTCGATACTGGCCAAATATAAGTCCATTAAAATTTAGATGCAAAACTAATCATTGATAATTCAGCAGTAGATATTTTACTAAGTAAATTTTTTAATTTCATCATTAATTAATAAATAATGTTATTTTCTAATCTATTCATATTTTCTGATTTCTATTTCTAATCTATTCATATTGTCTAAACTATTGTTATTTTTACGAATATATAAATATATTCAAAGCTTGTATTTCTTAATGACAATCAAAGCAAGCCCTTCAAATTAAATTCCCACTCGGTCCCATGTAAAATTCTTCAATTATCAAAAAAAAACGTTCTTGCTTACCTCATTCAACCCCTTGAGAATGTTTCTAAGTATATTAATTTTCAGATATAAGCCTAATTCATTTACTACATTGCTCAATAACTAACATCATATTGTCCGTATTTCGCAATCAATTTGTGTAATTGAAATTGATTTTACCATTCATCATTGTATACCTAGAATTTAATTATACATCTATTTGCAAATGCCTGTATCCTTGGTCCATAAAATTAAGAACAATGTCACTTCAGTTAAGATTTACGAATGAAAATTATTACAACAATTTAATACTTTAATGTTTCTATATTGATGACACAAAATCTCATTTCCCTATAGTATCGAGGATGCTGTTAAGATATATATCTCATTTATGGCCTTCGACCGAAAATGATATGAAGAAATGTAATTTTCTTATTTGACGATTTCTCATGTTGTTTTCGAAAATTGTACAAGGTTGGTCATATGGGTTATTGTACAATAATTTAGGGTGCAAGTGTGAACTAGATATTCGTAGTTATATTATATTCCATAAACAAAATAAATTATTTAAATCAATTGTAGCGCATCAACTAATATAATCCTCATAAAGATGAGCGAGTATTCGCAGTAATCAAAAGAAATATGCATTAATAATTACGATTGATTTATATGGGTAGCCATTTCGATAATCAGTCTTGACATTATTCTACTTCGAAATATAGTTTTATCTTTTAAAAGTGTCAAATAAATTCTAAATAATAGTCTATGTCTCCTTTATCATATTTCAGAAAAGTTAAAAAGGCCTAGGGCCTCTCGCCGTCATGTCGTCAGTTAAGGTGGCGGTTCGAGTGCGACCCTTCAACTCTCGGGAAATCGGGCGAGAGTCAAAATGTATTATAGAAATGACCGGGGCTACCACAGGTAAAAATTAATTTAATTATATTTTCAATTGCTCTAATCAACCGACAAACATTTCAAATATTTTCAGCCATTACGAATCCAAAAGTACCACCAGGCACGAATGATTCCATCAAAAGATTCAATTTCGATTATTCATATTGGTCACATGATGTAAGTATTGGACTGTTTGGCTTATTTATACTGCGCAATTTAATTGCATGAAGTTTCAGAGCTGAGTAATAAATTTTCAAAGAATTTCTTCTGTTTCAATTAACCTGATTCGATTTTAATTGTCTAAAGAAATAATTTTTCCTTTAGAAATTTGCAGATATCGATATTTCGAGAGTAAACTCGATTCTTCTTCAGACCAATAATCACTGAAGAAGAACTCTCGAAATACAGATATTTGGAAGAAATTGAAATATATCTAGCTTCGGAAGGAAAAATTTATCTTCCAATAAAATCTTTTAATCCCTTGTGGTTTATCTTGCGCCACAGAGAGTTCTAAATGATAAGCACTATAATCTGAATTTATTTTTAGCCAAGGGATCCGGAATTCTCAACACAATCGATGGTATACCGTGACATTGGTGAAGAGATGCTTCAGCACTCCTTCGATGGCTACAATGTTTGCATATTTGCCTACGGTCAGACTGGTGCTGGTAAATCGTATACCATGATGGGCAAGCAGGAAGATGAACAAGAAGGAATCATTCCGATGATATGTAAAGATTTATTTACTAGAATTCGTGAGACGGCCAGTGCAGAACTAAAATATTCGGTAAGAGCGAATAGAAAGCATAGACGAACGTGCGATATAAGACTATCATTTATTTATTTTGAGTGTAGGTGGAAGTGTCTTACATGGAAATTTATTGCGAACGAGTAAGGGACCTATTAAATCCAAAGAACAAGGGTAATTTACGAGTACGAGAACATCCATTGCTTGGACCATATGTCGAGGATCTCTCGAAGTTAGCCGTTACATCATATCAAGATATTCATGACTTAATAGATGAAGGAAATAAGGCTAGGTAAGTGAAGAAGTCTTCAGTGTTGGAACCAGTAACTAAGAATTTTAATTAATAATCTTCCTATATGGTTTGCCAGTAATGTATATATGACGTTTTCCCAATTTCAGGACGGTCGCTGCAACTAATATGAATGAAACGAGCTCACGTTCGCATGCTGTATTTACAATATTTTTTACACAACAAAGACATGACAAAATGACAGATTTGGTTACAGAAAAGGTAATATATAACATTTATATGCATATCTACTATCATAACAATTTAAAATTCGTGTAGGTATCGAAAATCAGTTTAGTAGATTTAGCCGGTTCGGAGCGTGCAGACTCGACTGGAGCAAAAGGAACACGATTAAAAGAGGGTGCCAACATAAATAAGTCACTAACGACACTAGGAAAAGTGATATCGGCCTTGGCTGAAGTGGTGAGTAAATTATTTCAATATTCAATTGAATCACGAGCGTAAATGTCATTATTTTCCTTTAGTTTATCATTGAATTCATTTAATAAGAAAATTCAAATGATTGAGACATTGAATGATGACACATTTTCATGACTGATTTTTTTTGCCATGCTTTCTATATTTACATTAATTTCATTTGAATGGACCGTCATTTGCTTTGTAGTCCGTAAGTATTGCCTAATTTTTTTTCTGTCTTATTGAAACACACACATGATATTCTACTCTGGTCAATGGAGAGATGATTTAATGACAAATTGGAAAAGATGAGAATGTTATACAATGTTACTGAATTAAATTTTTAAAGAGAAGATTAAAATTGAAAAGAAAAACAGCGTTGTGCTTTTATATTGAAAGAGCTATCCTGTTATATAAATATTGATTTAAATGCGTAGTGCAAATTCACAAAGGTGTTATGTATTGAAAATTTACCTCCACTTTAACCATTAGCATATATTATGAATGGTAAAAGTGTAATATGAACAAATCCCACTTTGAAATGATTGACAGTCCTTTAGAAAATAATAGCAGTGTACATGCAGGATCAGTCATTTTTAATGAAATTATAGCTTACGCAAACAAAGACAGTATCGAATTTATATAACTAGCAGACGTGTAATGCAGGCTCCTTTTTACAATTTTTGTAGCTTTTATATATATGTCAGTCTTATTTTTTATTCACATTAGGTACAGTAAGGTAGACAAGCTGTGAGCAAGTTAATTGCCGCTCTCAAGGAGTTTCTCCTGAGCTTGAGCAATTTTCTGCTCTTACTTGAATCTGATGATAGCCGTAATGTCCTGACTAACCTACAAGCCGTAATTGTTCCCCACAGTTTGGCCCATATAGCAGCATCTAGTTTGCTTGTGGTGTCATCAAGTGGCCGTTTTACATCAATAAAGGGAATGTTTTTAGCTCCTGAACCTCTCTTTGCTAACTCGTCAGATTTTTCGTTGCCTATGACACCACTATACCTTGGCAACGACATGATCGGAAAAGGAGTGTGCTTTGCATTTCCGTTGTCAGTCACTCTGCATGCGTCGAGGGTTCGCAAAAAGCACCTGTAAGATGCAAGAGCGAGAATAGCTGCCCTGCTGTGGACGCAAATTGTCGTTGATTTCTAGTGGACTTAAATGCCATACGGAATTTTGTTCTTGCCTTCTAAAAGTATACTCAATTATCATCCTATAGACAGATATTTAATTTTAAAATAAACAGGAAGCACTGCTTTTATATTGCACATTTGCACACAAATTAAAATAAGATAAATTTAGCTAGCATTATTTCGCGCCGAATAATTTGATGGAAACATCAAAAACAGATTGCCGCAGTTAAAAAAACTATTCATAAAAACCACATTCTCTTCATTTTGTAAATCTCTCCTGCGAAAACACCTGTCTTACACAACTGCAATCACTACACTTGTTATTAACTTTAAATTGAATTCAATAATGACAGTAATCATCATTTAACACGCTAGGCATCCAAATCAAAAAAATCGAAAAAAGCGGATTTTATCCCTTACCGTGATTCAGTCCTAACCTGGCTTTTGCGAGAAAACCTGGGTGGCAACTCGAAAACGGCTATGATTGCAGCAATTTCACCAGCCGATATTAATTATGACGAGACTCTTAGTACATTGAGGTAGTAACTATACCTTATGCATTCGATTGCACATATTTAATAAATTCATATGTTTCAGATATGCTGATCGTGCTAAACAAATCGTTTGCAAAGCTGTCGTTAATGAGGATGCCAACGCCAAACTTATACGCGAACTCAAAGAGGAAATTCAGAAACTACGCGAACTTTTACGAGCCGAAGGAATCGAAGTTCAAGAAGGTGACATATTGTTTCATGTTTTTCACTTGTATTGAGTATGTGAAGGGTTCTTTTCATCGGACATTATTTCGTTTTATATTTAATTTACATTCAAAAAACAAAAATTTGGTTTCAATCGAATGTATATATTTGAAGAGCAAAATCTATACAGACATTATATCATGAAAATATTAGATAAGAACAGAATTCAATTTCCATGTAGGACCGGATGGTAAAGTGGTCTGTGAAAAACGAGATACAAATAGTAAGTAGAAAAGACCGTGTCGGCAACGCTCAGATTTCTATTAGTGCAACAACAATATGAATTGAATTTTTTGCTTGCTTATGTTGATTGTGCGTTTCAAAATAAAACGGTATGTTTTCGAAACGCACGAGACGAATATTATGACGCCACAACCACTGGTGCTTTGTTTGAACAAACAAATCCAGCCGAAATATGAAAAATATGGAGCAGAGACATTAAAATGACAAAATTAATTAAAAATTTGGCCGACTAACGTATAGCATTCGCTATATGTATTCCGAAATTGATTTTTCTTTACTTCGATTTCATCAAATGAAATTCGTCTCTGCTTCGTCAAATGCTTGAGTATTGTCCTAATTGTCTCTATATATACATGTTATTTTGTTGAATTTTGCTTAAAAAGTGACAGTCGATTTCACAATAAGCATAGAAAATAAGAGATATTACACAATTGATTTATTTATCTGTGAGTAACTGATAGTTTTACTTTGCATTAATCTTGTATTAATTACACTTTAATACAACTCCTTGTTTTGATTTGTGCTCTATGTCAATAGCTTGCAAAATACTTAATATGTACTTAATTATATGTATACAGTCGCGATGATGATTTTTGGTTTAATTATTAAATTCAGAGTTTGAAAACATGAGTTTGAAAGCTTATTGAGAAAATTTGGTCCTAAAAACATAGTGATATTTTGGCTCTGAACACACAATATTTTCAGCTTCAATTTTGTTGCTAGCTAGCATACAAATTCTGAAATTCCAATAAATCAGGTGTTCATACACAAATTTCAAGGAGATTAAATTATTAATAAACGCGGTTTTTGCTTTTCTTGATGAGTCTGATGTATATCTCATCGACTGTGGCAGCATATTGTTGTTACTTTAAATAACATTCGTGGGCTCGTAATTTTTTGCGTTTAGAAATACAAACAGTCTGTTTGAATGAAATTAAATACGTTTTTAGTAAATTGATACTTGAAACGAAACTCCATGTAATAGCGCAAGTCGATCTAGGTGAACAGTTTTCACCTTGAATCGGTGTTTGCGATGCTACTGTAATGGGTTGACTACATCGTTGAGGCGTTTGATAACCATTTTCCTTTCCATTTCTGTTGTAGTTTAGAACTTAGGACAACAAGTCGTTTTCCTGGAAACCAGTTGAATTCCTTTTTAAATCGTACTGTTTTTTCATCGCATTCGTTACTACTTTCTGAATAGAATCTAGCAGTTGCCTTAGCTCCGAAATATGTTCCTTTGCTATCTGATTTCGATCTTATATTCATTTTCTGATAACTCTAATCATATAATTCGCTATCGCATTCGGACTTATGCACCTAGTTCTTCCATTACACATTGTACTCCATTCCATCAACAAGTTCTTCATTCAAGGCACTTTGCTCCGGTAAAATAGCCGCTTTTTTCATGGCTAAGTACATGTGGTCTCCTCTTGGTTTTATTGACGTGCTAGTAGCACTTCCATGTACCTCCACTTCGTTCTTCAATATCCAGTCAGATATCGTAAAGCAAATTCCAAGTATGCATTCACCGGCTATTTGATCAATCACCAGTAACCGATGTTGAAACACTCAATCTCCGAGCTGTACTTGCCGAACGATCTTGCCGTTTGAAGCATATTTTGTCTCCCGTTGATAAGTCTCCACGACTTAACGATATCTGCTCTCAAGATTGACTTAGCAGGTCCATTGACGATTGTGATATTACAATTTCCCCTTGCAGACTCAAATCATTTTCCCGAAAATAAAATCTGCCAACTGTGATAGTTTTAGGTGCATCAGTTGTTTGGACCAACTGCAGCTCTTCGAATTTATTTTCCACTGACTTCACTGCCACTCTTCAAAAAGGTGTGGTCACTTTCGACTATTTTAACTCGCCGTTCGTCTGGCATCCGTTACAGTATCTGAGCTCATATTCCAATCAAGACTCAGGTTTCCTTTCTTTCCGCAGGTCCAACACCAGCAGATAATGTTCCAAGGGTAATTGTCTTATGGTGTTCCTTTTTCTCGACAATGCCTCGCCTTCAATTTCTTCCAACAATCATATATCAATTGCCCCTTTTTCCACAATTGCAGCATTGCGGTGCTCCACTCGTTGTCGATTCTCTGGTTATTTCTGTTCTTTGGCACCAGCATTCGTTGCCCACCTCACGGCTCTAACATTATTTTGAGATGCCCGTTTTACCAATTCGTAAATCAAAGCATAGGCTGAGTGCTTTAGCATCAGCATATCAGCAAGACGAAGAGTTTGTTGAAGTTCCTAGATGACAGTAATCTTAGCCGTTTCGTTTCGATCCTCCGGATCTGTCATAGAATACGAAGCTCAATATCCTGAGCCAGTGGCTGCAACGTTTCTCCTGGGTTCTAGATTCACATTCATAGTGGTGAGCGATGTAGCTTTTGCAAGTGATTCTTACCGTATCGCATGGCTGGAATAATTGGAGAAATATTCAACTGGCAACAGAACTTCTACTGTAGCTCCTCTTAGCGACACCATTAATGTAGTCGAACGCTGCCGATAATTCCAATAATTATATTCTGCAACAGCTTCAAACTGCTTCTTGTTATGATCCAAGAAAATTGCCCTTTATTGCCAGTCGGAATAGTGCTCACAGTTTTGACCCACTTTTAACGATGATATGAATGTGCCACATGCAACATTATCTTTGACTGTTCACACTCATTCAGATTGATATTTCTGAGTATGTGGCATTTAATGATATCAAATATATACACGCACGTGTTAGGAATCGTACGATTTGAAATCGGAATTTAAAATCATACATTTTAATGGGAAGTGTGCTGTAAATCTTACGATTTGTCCTAATTTGACCATTTTTGTGCAAATCGTAAATACATTGACAAATTTTAATTCATAATTGTTTTCTTGCCTAACCATGTCTGTTGGACGTCGGCCAGTACTATTTATTCACTTTTTCCAATCACTCATGTCTTTTTGTGGAGATGTTAGCTATTTAATTTGGCATCTAGTTCCGGTCTATTTCCTTCTATCTTTTTCTGAAAAGTGGTTGGCCAGGACCTGGTGTTTTTTCCCATATATCTCCTACAAAAACAATTTTTTTGGCTTGCATTTTTGTGCTTCCCCATTTAATTTAATGTAATAAAAGATTTTTATTTATCAATACATTTTACAAAAACTTCTGTTTTTTAACTTGAGCCTTAAAAAGTAATCAAAACAATAAAAAAAAATCACTGTCATTTAGCTGAATGATTTGAAAACATAAAAACACTAAATCGTACGATTTCATTTTCGAATTTATCGACTTCGGATTGAAATTCAGTACACCTCATGACTATGCCATGAGTTTCATCCGGAAACGATTTGTAGCACACTCCCGTTAATTTTACTTCTGCGTAGATAATTTTCTTGTCTTCGTTCCGATGTCAATTATTTTTGTTTATTTTACCGTATTAATTGATTTCGTTTCTCTTGTTATTTTGAAGCATAAACTAAATTCTTTCTAAATACCTTGGTGGTTAACATTTACTCATATGCATTCCCAAGTAGGCATGCATAAGGTAATAGGTTATATCAGGCTTTATTTGACACAAAAAAAATATTTACTTTCTCTTTTATTTAAATTAACATTGATGGCAAATAAAAATTATTTATTTCAAGCAAATTTGTACGCAATGGCTTTTGACACTTGCTAAACAAATTTGTTGAGTAAACATTGAAAGACTAGCAATATGCTTTAATTTTTGGAAACACTCAAATGAGTTATGAAAGACTTCCTAACTCGCACACGAACACCAAAATCAAAAACGTCACGATATTATTGTGCAGCTGCCAACATTCATATTTATTTCCGATATTTATCTTAATAAAAATAATAATGTATATTATTAGCTTTTGAAGCCACTTTTCTGTAAATAATATTACTTTTGTTTGAACTATTCGCTTAGCTCTTGCCAATCTATAATCCATTTGAACACATACAATCATTATTTCATCGTTTCAGAAGATGAAATCAACAACAAGAATGCAAACAATCAAAAGAATGGCATCAATTCACCTACAAAAGGAAGAAATCGGAACGGATCTACGGCAGAAATGGCTGTTGATCAGTTACAAGCTAGCGAGAAATTGATTGCTGGTAGGTTAATATCCGTTATAAATTCAAAACAATTTTTAACTTGAATCTACTCACAGAACTCAATGAAACCTGGGAAGAGAAACTGAAACGTACAGAAGAAATACGACTTCAACGCGAAGCAGTTTTCGCTGAAATGGGAGTGGCAGTGAAAGAAGATGGCGATACAGTTGGAGTATTTTCACCAAAGAAAACTCCTCATTTAGTTAATTTGAACGAAGATCCGAACTTGTCGGAATGCTTGCTATACTACATCAAAGATGGTTCGTTAAAAATATTCATAGAATAGAACATTAAAACTGTGTGTTCAAATTTCAGGAATCACACGTTTAGGCACTCACGAAGCCAATGTTCCGCAAGATATTCAACTGAGTGGTGCATGCATCCTTAAAGAGCATTGTACGTTTGAAAATCGAAGCAATGTTGTTACACTGATCCCACACAAGGATGCGTTGGTATACTTGAATGGTCGCAATCTGATCGAACCCGAGGTGCTGACAACAGGATCACGTGTTATTTTGGGTAAAAATCACGTTTTCCGATTCACGCATCCCGAACAGGCTCGAGAGTTGCGTGAAAAAATGACTGCGAGTGAAACTATGGCCAAGAGCGAGATTGTCGATTGGGACTTCGCTAAATGTGAGCTACTCGAAAAGCAAGGTATCGATTTGAAGGCAGAAATGCAAAAACGTTTGGATACGTTAGAAGAACAGTACAAACGTGAAAAGCTACAGGCGGATCAAGAGTTCGAAGAGCAAAGAAAGGTAAGATCACAATTTTTTTGAAATGTAGTTAAAAAGGGGAAATGTATAAAAAAAAAGGTTTGATGTCTCGAAAGCTAACCAATCGGAATAGCTTATAATTTGCAACTTAAAAAAGTAAAATTAATTCAAAAGAAGCAAAAATGCTCCTCTCAAATAAACTGAGTTATTCCAATAATATTTCACGTTCAAAAAACCTTAATTCTGATCATATAAAACAACAATTTCAGTCATATGAAGCTCGAATCGATGCACTTCAAAAACAAGTTGAAGAACAATCCATGACAATGTCCATGTACAGCAGCTACAGTCCAGAAGATTTCCATCAAGAGGAAGATATTTTCGGTAAGACGAAATAAATTTCTTGATCAATCGAAATTCTAACTTTCTTATCGATACAGTCAATCCTCTATTTGAGTCCTGTTGGACTGCCAGAGAAGCTGGTCTTGCTGCTTGGGCGTTCAGAAAGTGGCGTTATCATCAGTTCACATCATTACGTGACGATCTGTGGGGAAATGCTATATTTTTGAAGGAAGCCAATGCCATTTCAGTGGAATTGAAAAAGAAAGTTCAATTCCAATTTACATTGCTCACAGATACTTTATTTTCACCACTGCCACCAGAACTGGCACCGTCAGCATTGACTCCAATTCAAAACGAAGATGAATTCGGTGTACCGCCAATTTCGAAAACTATTGTAGCTGTCGAAGTAACTGATACTAAGAATGGAGCGACACATTGTTGGTCTCTGGAGAAATTACGGTAAGTACGATGTTGAGGTATTTGCTTCAGGTTAAACATTTTTTTATGATTTTGTTAAGAAAACGCTTAATCTCGTTCTTGTTGACTAATTTCTAAAAATTCACAAGTAATAATAAATCCTCAAAGGCATATGTCTATAATAGTGAAATTCAGAGAAATTTGTTGAATCATTATTTATGGTGGATCATCAATTGTAGCGAAGTTTCATGAGGTGTTTTTAATACGATTATTTGATAGTCTGATTGACTTTTCGATAAACCTTCTTATGTTGAAATGAGAGAATTCGTAAATAGATTATTTTCTTTAGACAAACGTTCTAAGGCTTTCATCAGTTCCATCAAACTCTACCCGGAATAAATATAATTAAAATAGCGGAGTGGGTTAAAAAACAATAAAAGCCCATACAGTTTGTGTTTATTTAATTTTTCGAGAAATATATTACTTTCAAACCAAACTTTTAAAGGAACTACTGCAAATAATTTTTGTTGTATGAAAAAAATATGACGAAATAAATACAAACCAAGTATGCCAAGAAGTAATTATTAATCTTCCATCGTTTAACAACTACAATTTGTTCCCGGATGAGAAGCGATTGTTAGTGCTGACACAGAATTTCCTGCCCTTCAGAAAAGATCCATTAATCCGGATAAGAGGAAGGGTTATTCGAAATTCATGTATTTTGAAAATCAGTCCCGCATGCCAGAGTTTGTCGAAAGCCTTCGCTATGTCGAACGTAACTAGCTCAGTCCATTTTGTGTGGTTAAGCCCTGTTTGAATATGTTGGACCTCCCTTGCTAGCTGGAGTTTAGAGTGAAGTAGCTTGAAGTCAAACTGCACTTCCAGAAGAATTTTATCCTCATAGATTTTTCCGCCCAAGTGATCATGATCAAACATGATCAAACAAGTGAGAATGTAAAACGCATTCGGCAGATTTGACTTTCGATGATTAGTCTCCGGTTTTAGAAGGGTGTTCGTTTTTACCCAGGTTTCGGTAGTACGATAATAATGGCTGATTTCTATACAGCTGGATACTTCCATGACCGTTTTGGTTTGTGGCATGTTGTATGGTAGGTGCGTCAGGTAAGTGTTTTTAATAGTGGATGTTTCAGGACAGATTTATAGACAACACTTTGGAATCGAGAGACATCTGACTTTGATGAAATATTTGAATTTGAGCGTTTGAAATGTTCGATCGGTTGTGATGTGATGAAAGAATTTTATGAAAATGTTATGAAAGTATGGAGACCAACGCTTCATAGCAGACTTTGTCGAAGGCTTGATTTACTTCTAGAAATGCTCCTAATCAGTATTTGCTGGTACAATCGTTCCTATATTATTATTATTTTTTTTGATTTGGGTATTTGTCTACTACGCAATTTTTTCCTGTCCTTGCTAATGTTGCTCTGATCCCTGTCTTTCTTATTAGCCTGTATATATACCTGTGTCATTTGCACTAAACCGAATATGTAGCTGGAAATTCAAATTTCAATGCAACTCCGATAAATTCATCAATAAATTTCCCTTCTTTCACAGTTTTCGAAACAAAATCACGGACTCTTAAAATCAAAATTCATTTCATTTGAAATCTATCGATTGATTTGCAATATCTACATAATGAATTTATTTATTCCATAAATTTAGAAAAAAAAATTGAGAAACTAAAGCTTCTGAAAGCTGTCATTTTTGGTGCATTTATCACAAATGTGTTGGGTCCTAGAGAAACTTCGCTACATTTTAAATAAAGTCGTATTCAAATTTTATCAAATTATTTTAACATGATCAAACAATACTATAGACAAAACATCTGCAATTGAAATTGCAGTATTATTGGTGGTAAAAAATTATTATATGCATACATCGGATATTTCTTCAAATTTTTCCAAATTCAATTTTCTGACGAAGTCATTCCAAATCGAACCAAACATGAAACATGAATACCATTTTATATGTTCATCCAGTTACCGGCTTGAATTGATGCGACAAATATACAATATTGAAAGTCCACCATCGAGCTTTGCAATCGAAAATCCGTCAGCCGACAATCAGCTTGATGAGACATGTTCAGAGAATTCAACAGCGATTGGCGGTACTACCGGACAAATTTCACAAAATCACGTTGCTCACAACAATCCAACCGGACAAACTGAATTATTACAATGCATTGCAACATCATGCGCTAATGCATCTAGACTTTCACTAGCTAATCTGTTGCCCTCTAGGTTTGATACTACTCTTTTACTATTATAGTTATTATTTATTTTTCGAAATCCTATTTGTATGTGCGCTAATTGCTGATTGCTGGCTACACTGTTGTGGTTTGATTGCGCAATAGTCGCTTATGGCTGCTAGAATCGTTGTGTGATCAGCAAAAGATTTTGTATTTTGACCCGCTTCTGCAATGCCTCATGCCTTTGAGGAAACGTAACACAATGATACACTTTCATTCGATACAAGCTTTTGTTGTTTGCAAGTTTTTATCAAAATTTCATTTTATTTAAGCCTTTTCTTGTGTTGCCTATTTCGGTACATTGTATTTTACTATATTTATGATACTATTTCAATTGACTTGTAGATATAACACTTTAATTTCTGCAACAAATAATATTTTTAAAAACATTTTTGAACAGCTTGGTAATTTCTTTTTATATTCAATTGTAACTATTTAAACAAATTTTGAAATATCTTGCGCAGTTTAGTCATTCCAGATTAATTTAATTAGTGTAAGTTGAATATTTTATTTTATGGATTTTTAGTACTTTTTCCCTTTTACTATTAATATAAGTACTCATTGCGTTCGCTAAATTTTTATTTCAAAATTCTTTTAAAATGTAAAAACAACAACATAGAAATTTAACATTTATTGCTCTGTAATAAGCAAGTGTTGATAACTATTCATTGAGAAAATTATTCCATGGCTTTAAGTGTGCTTTCTACTCAACTTGATGTTCCTAAAAGCATTCAATTCAATATTTTCTTCTTCCAGGCAACGTCTTGAGCTAATGCGAGAAATGTACCACAATGAAGCTGAACTGAGCCCAACTTCGCCGGATTACAATGTCGAAAGTCTTACAGGGGGCGACCCATTCTACGATCGCTTCCCGTGGTTCCGTATGGTTGGCCGCTCATTCGTATATCTAAGCAACCTGTTGTATCCGGTCCCTCTGGTTCATAAAGTTGCGATCGTAAACGAGCGTGGTGACGTGCGTGGCTACTTACGGATTGCAGTGCAGCCAGTTATGGTAAATGTGATGTCAAAACACATCGAAAGTCAACAAATACAATGGTGTTATTCTTTCTAGGATGAAGAAAGTCTTGATTTCAATAACGGCGTCAAGCAATCGGCCCGTATTGTATTTGATGAAGATATGAAACCGAAATTCCGACCACTAAATCACACCAATGAAAAAGACGAACGTTACATTGAAGGCAACGAGTGCTCGAAAGTCGAAGGTGAGGACGGGGAAAAAAGTAATTAGTATTTTAGCAATTTTTCGTTAAACATATCATTAAGAATTAGAACTCGAAGATGCAGATTCCGGACGTGGTGACTCGAGTGTTGCATCGGAGATTCAAGAGAGCAACGAGGATACGGGCGAACATTTGGCGTTCGGGAAGGAATTCACGTTCCGTGTCACTGTGCTGCAGGCAACTGGTATAAGTGCTGAATATGCTGATGTTTTCTGCCAATTCAAGTGAGTTGTTTTTCTATATTGTGATTGAAAAGCCATTACTGATTATGTATTTGCAGCTTTTTGCATCGACACGAGGAAGCATTCTCAACAGAATCTGCGAAAAACTCGGGAGTTGGAGCACCGTTAGGTTTCTATCACGTTCAGAATGTAAGACTTTACTCTTGCATGAATAAAAGAAAATCTAAGACACACACTATCAATTTGCAGATAACTGTTCCAGTTACAAAATCATTCATTGAATATCTGAAGACTCAACCCATAATGTTCAAAATCTTTGGACATTATCAAAACCACCCATTGCATAAAGATGCCAAACAAGAATTCGCAGCAAGACCGCCGCCACGTCGTATGCTGCCGCCCAGCATCCCAATCAGCCAACCGGTTCGAAGTCCGAAATTCGGTCCACTTCCATGTCCTCCATCATCAACGGTCCTCGCTAAGCATGACGTTCTTGTTTGGTTCGAGATCTGTGAACTGGCACCGAACGGTGAATATGTACCAGCAGTCGTAGAGCACAGTGACGATTTGGCATGTCGTGGACTATTCTTACTGCATCAAGGGATCCAACGAAGAATACGAATAACGATTGTACATGAGCCAACACCTGAAGTGAAATGGAAGGACATTCGTGAGTTGGTTGTTGGACGTATTCGTAGTAACCCGGAATCATCAGATGATCTTGATGACGATGCTTGTGTCTTATCGTTGGGATTGTTCCCAGGTGAAATGTTGGAAGTACCCGGAGACGATCGGTAGCAATTTTTTTCATTGTTTTTTTTTCGGAATTGGCACTGAGGTCATATTGTATTGCAGGTCATTCTACCGATTCGAAGCTGCTTGGGATTCAAGCTTACACAACTCTGCTTTGTTGAATCGTGTGACACAGGCTGGTGAAACGATTTATATAACATTAAGCGCCTACTTGGAGGTTAGTAGAATAAGTAATTTTTCATAATTTCTTACGCATGCTCTCCATTATAGTTGGACAATTGTGCACGACCTGCAATAGTAACAAAAGATCTCAGTATGATAATTTACGGACGTGATGCACGCACAGGACCACGATCACTCAAACATTTATTCTCAGGACAATATCGAAATCCGGAAGCTAATCGCCTATCGGGCGTGTATGAGTTATCGCTCAGGAGAGCTTCTGAAGCAGGTAGTCCAGGTAGAAATTTATAAATGTAGTGCGCCCATCCCATTAAGCTAAAGAAATATTTAAAACCCCTCTATTCTAATGTGTAACAGATGAAATACGTATTTATTTATGGCAACACTCATCATACTCACACGCTAAGTTGAACAATAAGACAGTTATGATTATTGTTATGATTGTATGCTTGCACGCAAGCGATACGCATATTATTTAAAGTATTTTATTTTCTACACTTGAGCTCTTATGATTTAAGTGATTCTATTGCGGAATCAACACTGCCTGATTTTCCGATAATTTTGAATTTGATGCTTCAATGCTAAAAGCAATAAAATGTTTCCAATTCACTTTTAATATTAACTTAATTGACTTTGCAAATCACAACTACCATCTTTGAATCACAGGTGTACAACGGAGACAACGTCGTGTTCTCGACACAAGCTCGACCTACGTCCGAGGCGAAGAGAATTTGCATGGCTGGAGACCGCGTGGCGATTCACTTATTTTCGACCATCAAGTACACTTAAAAGTCTTTTAAAATTATCTAGAAATACTAACATATGTTTTTCAGTGGGAACTTGAGAAGCTCACTCGCCTGGAGGAAGTTGGACGTGTTCGACATCTGCTATTGTTGCGAGAACGTCTCGGAATGGATACAAATCCGAACCCAACAACCAAAACTGAAAAAGATGTTTGTAATTTAGCTGCACGCGCAAGCGCTTCTCCAGCGCACATGATCATTCCACCATCGCCACAAACACCCATCAAAGACTCACAATCAATTGTCGCGGAAAGAGAATACACACCAAGAGAACTGGAATTAATGAATCGGTGTGTTCAGTTGATTCAAGGTAATTGCTTACCAAATCACCATGAGCCCATTAAACTTATCACGAATATCGATCAATATCATATTTATGATTGCAGGCCGCTATAGCAATAAGTCTTCAGAGAAAAATGATAATTCAAACCAACCTGATGTGTCTCCCGGAGATGAAGGTTGTGCTGATATGACTTCAAGTTGCATATCTGGAAATTCAATAGAGTGAGTTATAAATATTTTCAATAAGCTCAATAGGTGTAATAATATTCTACGCATAGATTGTGCTCGCCCGAAAGAGTGGATGTACCTAATGGCTGGGAAGCACCAGCACCGCCACCACAGCAAACACTTCCACTTCGTTTGTATGTTCCAGAGTTAGAAGAAATTAGAGTTAGTCCAGTAGTAGCACGTAAGGGATATTTGAATGTTTTGGAGCATGGTGGATCTGGTTGGAAGAAACGCTGGGTGGTATGTTCAATCGAAATGAGTTATTATCAAATTTACTTAAGTTTTTATTTTTAATAGACTGTTCGAAGGCCGTATGTATTTATATTCAGATCCGAAAAGGATCCAGTAGAACGTGCAGTTCTTAATTTGGCTACAGCTCAAGTTGAATGCAGTGAAGATCAGGCAGCGATGGTGAAAATTCCAAACACATTCAGGTAGTCATTAGACATTTAGCACTGTATACGATTGGCTAATGAATTTATTAATTTTATTCTCTAAAGCGTTGTGACAAAACATCGCGGATACCTATTGCAGACTTTAGGAGACAAAGAAGTGCACGATTGGCTGTATGCAATTAATCCTCTTCTAGCTGGGCAAATCAGGTATTTTTTGTAATAATTATTTCTTTAAGCATTACAATTTTCAAATCTAATGATAAAATAATTTCAAATCAAAAATGTTTTTGCATTTTTCGGGAACATTTACAACTACTCACAATCAAGAATACACTAAATATAACTTGTAAAACTGGGTTGAGACTATGCGCTATATAATTTTCCATTTTGTGGCTGAGTATTTGAATGACTGATCTAAGTGAATGTCGATAATTTCCTTGAAGGGTTTATGTACTTCCTGTTACGGTATTCTATACTAAATTAATCTGGCGTAGTTTTGTGTTCTCTCCTTTAAAACAATCAATGCATTTATACGTGCTTGCCAACTTAATGAAAGCTGTAATCTATCCCTGTGTTAAATAGGCACATGTCGCTTAAAGCCTGCTATTTTACTATGTCTTTCTACTTTCAATCATAATAGCTGTGGCTAATGACCCCGAAAAAAGAGTAGTGCATCTCAAGGCAAGTTAGAGCAGAGCAGCTGTCAAAAAAGTCGACTAAGTGAGAGCAAGAAATCAGATGAAACACTTTTCAGCCAACAATTCTCAAGACTGAACTATAATAGAGTTAAAGTGACTTAAGTTAATGCTGTCGATTTGCTGATTTGCCCATAATCGACCTACCTGATTTGATATTCACACATTTAAAATTTCATTAAATAAATGTCTGGTCACACGAGGCTTATAGCGATCTATACCTTTGATTTTTTCGGCGAAACGATGAAACCGACTGAGAATTATATTGTGGCTAAGCCAGTTGGTTCTGTGTATTGGAACATTTACTTAAGTCAATTTAAGCTCATCTAATTCCACTATAGTTCAGGTTTCAAAATTGATTGCTTGCCAGAAAATCAACCTATCAATTCACTATTGAAAACTTTACTTCAATCTAAATTTCTTATTGACAGTAGGCTCTGTGACTAACAAACAATTGGGTGCTTGTCCAAAGCTACTCTACCAAAAAAGGGCAATATACAAATAGCTCGAGGAAGCTGGGAAGTCCTGAGCCGTTGAATCATCCTGCATGATTGCAAGACAATCATGGGCCACCATATACGCGCCTCGCACCAGGCAGCTGTTAGGTTTACCCCTTAGTGCTCTGCTTTGTACTGTGGTTCTTATGGCCTACTGCCTCATAGGACAACACGCGTAACGGTTGAGCGGAGGGTTCAACGACTTTTTTTTCAGAGCTATGATTCGGAGGACGAAGAAGATTCCGTCCTCAATCTTATGTGCCAATGTCTGGGTCTGGGAAGGAGAAGAGTGACAGCACTTGGTGCACACTTCCTCTCAAATCTGGCTGACCGAAAGGGAGTAGTGCGGTTTATCAAAGAAAGCAGATTATTTCCTGACTAGTGATTAGAAGAGAGACAATTACTGTGGTATCTCAACGGACCGCTTTTGTACCTGTTTGCGTCTGTGGGCATGCCTTTGTCGATTGACAGCCACGCCATCTACCACCTGAAGTACAGTTATATTTTACTTCTGCTGCTAGTTCCTCCCAAATGTTAAAATTGTCGATACTTTATAGAGATTTTCCATAGCTGATGCTGATGCTCACATTCTTCTTGAATCATGTTCATTGAATAAAACAATTACGATTCGTCTGTTTCCGAATTTTATAAGAATTAATGTCCCTTTGTATTCTTTCGACTTCAAAGCCTTGTTTCCTTTCATATTGAAAGTAATATTTTATGCTGTTTTTTCACATTTATAGTAACAAGATCCACTCAATTTTTCAATTAACGCTATTTTTCACAGGTCAAGACTTGCCAGACGAAACGTAGAGACTGGATCACAAATTCAAGTCACGCCGAGTTCTGCGGGCAAATGAGATACGATTACAATGGAATCTGTATTAGTGTATTAAATTTAGGCCTTACATATGCGCCTAAATAGATAAATGTTCACTATTTAACTTTATATACGAATACGAAACAGTATACCTTCTGTTCCAACTAAATATATATAATAATTTATTCTAAGTTTTATTCTTGTAAATAGTTCGAAATTATCATTAATTTATTAATTAATGACTTTCATTAAATTAAAATTTTGTTAACTGATCTCATTTGATCGTAGAAAAAAAATCTCATAATATTTGAGTTGAATTTTTACGAAAATATTGTGAACATTTCAACGTACATTAATACAGATTCCATTCTATTTTATGAGAGCGGAAATAAGAAAATAAAGCATTGAGTTTAGGATTAAATTTAGAAACAAAAACAAAAAGGAAACATATATATGAAGCAAACAATATATATTACTATTAAATTACATTTACAATAAATTTTAAGTAGAACTGTAATATCTTACCATGAATTTAAAAGAAAGTATTTGAAAATATAATAATCATGATCAAGATTACCGATTATATATATATATTGAACAAAAATCAATTGATGACAAATTAAAAAAAAACAAAACTAAATAAAATTATTATGACAAGAATATGCTCGATAGTCAAAATAAAATCGATATTAAAAGAACAAATCATGTTAGAAATGAGATTAAGTATGTAAAGAAATGCTCTATCTTGCTATGATTTTCATATATACGCTGCATTTGCATCATTTACGCTTTTCCAAGTTTCATATTATGAATGAGAATAGTGATAAAAGAATTTTTTGGGTGATTGTATGTACTAGTCGATATTGAAATAGAAACACCATTGTAATTACAATTGTCGCTAAACATTACACAGCAATGTATTTAATTCTTTGAACCAGCCGATTATTTTCATAAATTGAGGTCCTGTTCAAATTCGATTAAGAAAAGTGTATTTAAAAGTCCCACGAAATTTAACCATAGCTGTGACGAAGCCACAAGCTAAACCAATATAAACGATGTAAATGCACCGACAAAAACAAAGAATAAGACAAGAAAGTATTGTACTGAGCTCAGACTCTACGAATGACAAATAAACCAACAACAGGATCAATGAATGCTAGTACAGAAGTGCAGCATAGATTTCATATACACAAGTAGTATTAAATTTATATTGAAAGTAATTATTTTATTTTGCATATGAATACCCAAAGCAAAGATTTTAATGCCCGGTCAAAGAACGAAAGAAAAGAAAACAATAAATTTTGCGCAGATCATTGAATGCAGAGTACACTTGTAACGTTAAAAAAAATAGCAAGCTAAGAGAAACAATTCAAAGAAGCAGGAGGTATGCCTGTATAGCACATTGATGTTTTAAATTTAGACAGTATTTATTTAATACGATCAATTTGATATACGTACGTCATGTTTGGAAGTCGCTCATTATGGCAATGATCGATGTGTTAAGAAATAATGTACAATCTATACAAAATTTCGCTTGCTGTAAATTTATATATTCATTTTGTTAGCGATGGAAATATGATTGCCTTCACTATGAAGGAAAAAGCTAACCCTGACCACAACGAGTGACCTTGAAACATAATTTTACTATAAAATTTAAAGGACTTTATTTATATAAGAATGCTCGTTCAATAGTTTTTAAAGTATCTTAATCTTGGACTGAGATTATTTTCAAAGTAAAAGCATCTAATAAGTAAGAGTTACTTTTTAGAACGGTTTGGCATGAAAATGTAAGCTAATTGAACTTCGACCTAAAGAAAGATTTAGAAATATAATTGATGTTCCGAGGAGCTAATTCAATTGGCTGAAAAAACCTTGATATATTTTCAACGGTCACAAGAAATTATTCCGTGTCTAGTGTGGATAAATCTTTGCTATCTGGATACTATTTAGGACAGAAAAGCTTTAGGACAGAAAAGTTACAGTACGAAACGAGCTAATAGTTCAATGGAAGCAGCTTAGTGGAGCTGTTGTGAAATGAAATGTTGTCTGAAATCTTGAATTCATATTTTTCTCGCCACTTAGGGCATAAATTGAATTGTTAAAGTAACCATGTGTATTGGTGTCTCGCTAACTTACTCAAGCCATCCTCTCTTTTGCAAAAAACCAACTTTTGCATTGATCTTTGATCTCTCTTTTCCCAGTTTGCATTTGCTAGCTTTGCTGCTTGTACAGAAGATAAAGCTCAGCGCATTGACCGAAGGCAAATCTCAAGATATAACATCAGCTCAAGCAAGCTCATCAAGCTCGAAGTAGACTGTCGTCATATTAATGAACTGTCTGCTCCCTCTTGTCCCCTTCGAACTCGTATCTCCTGCATAAATTGCCGGACATCAGTCCTAGCCTATGTCCATGAGATGCAGTAAGGCAATGACCTGTAAGTAAGCCAACCATCATTCCAAACGATTTCTGTGGATGCATCAGCAACTTTCTGCCTTTAATTTTATCGAGTGATGGCCATTATGTCCTGGCTTCACGACAGTCCGTCCTCCTTTCCCATTCGGAATTTAGTTTAGCCCACGTGACTGTATCTAGTTTGCTTGTGGTGCACAGTTATACACGAGCTATTCTCAGCTCCTGGACTTCTCCTCGCCAAATCGTCAGTCATTTCGTTACCTATGTGACTACTACGCTCTAAAATCCATATAATCCGAATAGGAGTATACTTTACCTTATCGCCGGTAGCCACTCTGAATGCCTTAATGGTTTTCGAAGAGCATCGGTATGACGCAAGAGCGAGAAATCTGCCCTGCTGCCATTTGCCATTTGTCAGCTAACTGTCATGGGTATGACAGTTGGTATCCTCTTCTTCGTCAGCATGACAATCTCTGTCTTTGAGACCGCCATTTTTAGTCCGTTCTCGGCCATCCACCGCTCCACCCTCTTCATGACTTGGTTAATTCCAAGTTGTGCGAAATCGGCAGATCTGGAACTGATTACCGCTGCAACGTTATCAGCGTAACCTTGCAGGAACCCATCCGCAGGCATTTCCAGGTGCAACAGATCATCGTACATAATATGATACGTCTCCTTCTGACTCCGTCCTCGGTGTCTTAGGTAATCTCGCGTCATGGCTTGCAAGTAATCAGGGATACCAAACCTCTACTCAAGGGCATGAAGGATGTCAATGCCACTGGTGAAGGCTCAGATCTGTTCGACTCCTGGATCTGTCTTTGATACATCCGTGTAAATCCAAGCGTCGCAGTCAGCGATTAATCTCTTGATCCTACATCTTGTGGAGGTATGTTGGTCATGAAGTTCCTGCCAAGGTATGCTATTTGGTTGATGTTTCTGCATCCTCAGCAACATGATGATACCGTATCCGGCATTCTTTGTGAATATCGGTGTAGTAAAAATGTGGAACAAATGACGCTTACTATGGCTAGCAACTCAATCCTGTAGGATAACCAAAATCATGTGGGGGTCATACAATCTTGCAGCTCCAAAATACCTACTTGAATTAATGAGAAATGACTGCAAACGGCTGGTCAGCTTCATTACTGGCAATTGTCTTGTTTGACTTCAGTATCTCCTGTGTCACTGTCCCACACAGGAGAAAATAGACAGCGCTGAAAGACATCTTTTAGTTCTCAAAAAGGTTTGAGGATTTCGATTACCATTTGGACTGAACCTTTTTAGCTCCTGACTTCTTATCTGGTATCACTAGGGACCAATAGGTATAGGCGTGACCTTGTGATTGCCGGTAACATTTCCTTGATTGATACCAACAGTTTCAGTTCAACAAATGTTTCTAACACATTTGCTGATTGGATTGAGAAAAAATGATTAATTTTATATAATGTAAAAATAGTTCCATGACAACCCTTGTCGAGCCCGCTGTTGAAGTTGGGAGAGACTTCATAAACAATCGATGGCCTCGTAGCTGGTTGTGTCCAGTCTGTAGATGTATCATGGCTGTACAAATCTTCCTACTCTTGTTAAGAAGGAATCTTACAGTCCGATGGTTGAGTTCGGAGAGGAAGGTATTTACATCAGAAGACACCCGACTCTCTTTATGGGTATCGACTATCCATTTCCGTAAAATGGCATAGACAGCCGAGGTTGGCATACCTAAGGTATTTCGTGCATTTCTACTCATACCTGTTATATTAGGTAGTTGATATTGTCTCAGTCCGTCAGCACAGTAAATTGAAAGTACAGAACTCCAAAGATACTGGTCTTCCAATTTTGGTATTAGAATCTGATACTCTCTAAAACTTAAAAGTTCACAGTTTAAGACAAACTAATGTCAATCAACAAACGAATTACCTGACATTATTAGAAACATTCAAATTTGTATAGAACCAGAAAATGAAAGGTCATTTGTTACAGCTTACTAACTGACACCAAAAACTCATCACACATTAACAACGTACGTATAACAAATTACAGTCAAAATTTGTTTATTAACACTTATATCATTTAAGAGCTTTATTATCCCTCTCTAATACCAAAGACTTCTAATTAGATATACATTTAAAGTAAAAACAAAATGTTATATTATTCATGCTGAGCAAAGAAGCATGTTAAAATCTCAGTTTTTTATTTAAACTAAATACATTTCTTTGATATAAAATGTTCCACATAGAAGTTTTGATAACCATCTTTTATCTAATTTATAATGAGCTTTATGCCGAGTTAGATAAAGTTTCAAGTTGTTATAATTTCAGAAACCCTATGTTATTTCCTACTTAGTAACTGTTTGTTTTTATTGATTTCCTCTCGCAGAGTAAACGAAACGCTCAAAATGTTAGACATTCCATATTTTTTAATTGATCCCAAACGAATAATGCAATTTAAATGATTTATTTTAACCCCTTACAAATTCGTGCCTCTGCACTTAAATCATGTGATAGTCAAAATTTCATAGAGCGTAGTGACAAAGTGATTGAAAATGCAAAATAAAAAACAATATTGTGAATCACTTTTGATATTGAGGTGAAAGATGAAAGTACTATAGTTGTCTCATAAGCAAACAATAGTACTGGTGCTAGTGTTAAAAATAAACTACGGACATAGAAGCGTATTTCGAAGTGGATGTAGTATCAAAATTCTTCATATCTGACATAGTTGATTGGATTTTCATCAAAACTTCAATAAAATCTCATTGGACGTTAGTAGTAAGTGATTTGATACTATTTCACACACACACGAAACGCTGGAGATTCTCTCATAAATGATCGTCATAGATCATTTGTATGTTGAGATTCGGGATAGAAGATTGAAGATAATTGTAGTTGGATTGTAGTTATATCGCGTCAGTATTGATTTCATTCAACCATGTAGAGAAAGAAATGTGCTTACAATAATTATTGACTTAATCGTACTACAAGCTAGATTTACGTTTTCATGCGGTTTAGTTAAATACAATCATACTTACATGCATATATACATACATATATTTTCCCACTTACTGTAATGCATTATTGTAATTAGTGAAAAAAAATCAAATCAAATATTGATTTCAGCAACTATGAGTGTAAATTTCAATTGAATCGATTAAACAATGAAATCAAGCAGCATATTTTGATGATAAAAAAAAACAGAAAAATGCAGAAGAGATGTTAATGTAAAGTGAGAATGAAGAGAAATAAATAAAGATGATGTAAGAAAGAAATTTATTCGATAAACGCTAAATGTATTATCCCAAGGTATATACGTTGTGTATCATTATATAAAAATAAAATGAAGCTTTAAATAAAGTAAAACATTTTTTTTTATTGTTAGAGAGATACGTTTTGGATTGAGAAAAAGATCTCTCTACCGAGAAATCAAAATCAGTGGCAATTGAGTTAGTAGATATTAATCAGAATGTTCCAAGGACACATTGAAATAAAAGATTGGTCGGTATCGAATTCAGTAACTTAAAGACCGATAAATCATTTTTTTTACGTTTCGAAATAAAATGGTTTAGAGCAGAAAATTAAAATGTTTTAGAGCCAGCAAGCATACAGCTCTTATACAAAAAATAAATCGACTATTCTAAATTACGTTGATTTTTTTCGGTTTTAATTTTTCAATTTGGTTCGTGTGTTCGTATTTGTATTTTACCAAGTGTTACTGATAACTAATTCATGGTGGAAGTTTATATTTTGTTACAAGCCATCTGTGCAACTATCACAATAGGTATAAATCACACCTGGAATACCCTATATCACTAGCCTATTGACTCTTATGGTAAGCTTTTTTTCAATTTCAGGTCGTGACGTGACCTTTGGCTGTGACAATAGCTGTGTCAGGAATTTATTTAATACGGGCAGCATTCACGTATTATCTCTGGTGGTGGAAGATTGTAGCCGAAGAAACGCAAATTGGTTGTTTTTCTCCGAAGCACGTTTTCTCTGAAATTGGCCATACGTGAATCAACGCGTCATAAAGGCGCAATTTGTGTTGTTTAAAAGTAAAATAAGTGTAATCAGTGTTATTTATGGCCAAACCCACCAAACGGGTATTACCGAAAACCGATGGCTGATGCGATATCGATATAAGCCAATCCAATCCTCGTCAAACAGGATTTAGTATAGGGGAAAAAATAGTACGGACAGAAAAAATCAAAAGAAGTCTAAAGGAAAAAAGAATAAACGAGGGCAACGGTAACATAGTAACCTAAATAAGTAGGCTTAGCTGCAATTAAATCTCTTAATTTCTTTTTTTTAAATTAAATTCAAATAAACCAGAATCTTTATATTCAAAATTAAATTGGAACGTACAACAAATATATATATTTATCTTCTGGATGCGACCTATAGACTCAAAAGCTAGTCACACACAAACGGATTTTTTGACGACTTAAGTTCGCAAAATTAAATCTAAAGGATGCGATAGGATCTTGGTCGATAAATTTCAGTCGAAACGTTGCCTACTAACGTGACATCTGAATCCGTGTGATCGAATGTAGCGGAAGTGATTGGCTATTGTCGGCACACCTGAACAGCTATAGTGCCCACTAGCGTAACATCTGATACCGTCGGACTGAACTCGTCATCAGATCCTATCTTGTTAGCGAGGATTTTTTTCTCGATTTCAAAGGATTTAATCCGTTAGCAATATATCCGTTGATTTTATGCATGTTGAAGGGATCAGGTGTGTTGGCTGTCAGAGATGACGCGGACCCAAAAACAGCCATTACAGCTCCCAGGCTCTTCGTTGCAATAAATTGCATTAAAAATAAAAGAAAAAAACACACTAAGTGGATTAAAAATGGGATATTGAAAGTTTCGGACACGTATTCCTGATAAGGGAACTAAAATCAAATGATTGCAATTACTATAGGAGCTACCTCAGAGTGCATATTAAAATATATATTTTTCTATGGTAAATAATAACTCGATACCACCTGCCATTCACTTGTTTTTCAAGAAGCTTCATTTCGTTATTCTCAATGTTAGGATGTCATCATATTTGAGAGAAAGAAGAAGATATGAGTTGTTTATTTTCACATAGACATGACCAAGAAGCCAGAAACTTTTGCTTGGTTAAAATAAAAAAATACATTTTTATTATATAAAAATTATAGAGTAAATATATTTGTACTTAATATAATGGAACTTATAAGCATAAATACACACATCTAATTCGAATCGTGTATAAATTGTTCGCTATCACTTGCTTCTTCACAAATGATGCCACCAGTTTCAAGCTATTGTAATAATTATAGAATACTGATGAGAATAGTTGCCTTGAAATTAAATCGGTCTTTTTACGAGACGTTGGAATCGATAAAACGTTTATTTGGCAAGCATTCTGTAGAAAATTTAAACACTAGCTTATTAGGTTCTCTTAGTAATTTTTTTAAACTTATTGTTGTCAAAATCAGTTGTTGAAAAACCTTGTCAACCTCTGTCTTGAAACTTACTAAGCTTTTTTAATCTTTCGTAGCACATTAATCGAATCTCTTTTCCATGTTATAATATCCTGGTTTGTATCTACTTTGAGGGGCACCAAGGAAACGAAGAAGCTGATACCAAGGCCAAGCAATGTCTAAATTGTTACTGAGGCCTTGCAAAGGCTGATACGAAAAGGGAAATGAAAATGTGCATTAAGAAAAAGATCGAAAGCTACTGGATTTAACTGGAGAGTTTGATACACTCAAAAGATCACCTCAGCTTCGATATGTTTTTGAACTATCATCAAAATATCGCAGATATTATAATTCGAACGTTCTAAACGGATAACGCAATGTTGTTAGCTCCACTTTTGCTGATCATTTTATCCCGCAGTTTTTTTTTTGTTTTTTTTTTTGTACAACAAATAAATTGTGTAAATATATGTGCACTAAATATTTTTTTCAATTTCGAACTTTAAGGTAAAACGACCAAAAACATCTTTTGTTTGACTTTGGTATTGAAAGACATTTTTGTAAATCCAAATATATGAGTGCTAGGGGCCTTCTGAACCCACTTCAGCCTGTCGATCAAATTCAAAACTGTCTTATTTGCTATCTTCTTTATCGTTTTGCTGCATTTTTTTTTTTCATTGTTTTTGCCAATTTTAAATAAATTTGCTCTAGCGAAAGACATTTATTCTAATGAGATAAATATGAGGTAGAAACAAAATGTTACAGGAAAGAATTATAAGGTAAGCAGAGTTTGATAGACTTTTGGTTGGACAAATTAGGATAAGGTTGCTAGTAAACCACTTCAAAATACGAAATTTCAAAAAACCAGTATTTAAATTGCATTAATTTTGGATTTTATTAAGACGTTAACATATTTTTTTTAAAAGTTATTTAAAAATGTCAATCGATCATTACACTGAAACAAGCACAGGACAAAATAATAAATTACATCATTTTGATACATGAAATCAAGATTGTGAAACTTCACGACGGCTTACATTCGACATCCAGCCATATCTCCAGCTAGTAGCCTCTGGAAAATAGTACTTAACATCGGGTGTTATGTCCCACCTTACATTTAAATATTGTATTCGTGGACCGTATTTCAAAATGTCCTTTTGATCATTCGGTACTTCTTTCATTGCTGTCTTGACATTTCCCACATAAATCTCATCTTTCGATAAATCGTACGACGCAAAATCGCAATTCGATAAACGTTTTTTTGGTCCTGTCGAGATAACACTACGGAAAGGATTTCGCCATTGGGATTTGATATTTTTCCGATCCGAACAATTAGTAGAAGTTGTAGAAGAACGTCTAGAATTCATCATAAAACAAAACTTGTCGAGAAAAAATGAAGCCGGAAAATACGTTTTTAAAAATTAAGTTTTGATCGAGACTTCAATTTTCGCAGTTCCTTTTTGTGTCAAACTCAAATGTAAACTAGATTCTAGCGCAATAGAAACTCGTTGGTACTTTGATTATAATTGTAAATTTATCTACACAGTTGAGACCAAAGCTTTATTTGGCTGGATGATTTTTCGACGCCATTTACAGACCAAGGACCAATTTACAGGCTGAGTAGACATTTTGATCGAATTGTTCGGGGTTATCCGACTTGTATTATTTCTTTATGATTCTTATCATAATCGTTATCCGTTTTAGTTGAAAATTCCACAAGTAGGGAGATCGATACAAAACAACTACAAATTGCAGGTGTTCTTTGATATAACTGTAGTGGAAAAATAACACCCAGGAAAAACGAAACTTCTTTCTTCCTTAAAAAAAGATAGTTTTATGGCAGTAACGAAATAATTTAATTATTATCCAGGCATGCCATCGATATTTACAATTTTCACTGTTTTCATTTAAAAAATACAAATTCCATTTTTCTTCTTTCAACAAAACTATAATGGAACTAAAAATTAATGCCATTTGAAATAAAACTCGACTTTGGCATGAAGCGACCATTGAATTTTAATTCGATTAAAATTGTTTTGTCGTTTTCAATTATTCCATTCTATGCTTTTAGCAACATTATTATTTTCGTCGAGATGAAATTTCTGTCACTAAATGTTGTACTCACATTTTTCCAAGCACCCGAAATAAGTTAAAGAAGCATATACAAACAGGACTTATGAATCTACTGCAGAACATTATGGTTATTTTGTAGGAAGGGACGATTCCATTCAATTTACAACATGCCAGCACGTAATTACGACGACTTCTCGGGTATTTTATCACAAGTAGATGATCAGATCATTTTATCTTTTTGGTTGACTTTGCTCGTAGTCGACGAGATAGTGGGCGGTGGAATCGTTGGCATCTCAGCAGGTTGCGTCGTCGCGCTAGGGATGATTTTCTCTTTATTCTGTTCTGCTGCTTCTTTGACATCTTCGAGTCGCAGATTTTCAATATCCGTACTGCTACTAACTTTAACAGTCTATGGATAAGAAAAGGAAGAAATTGTTAAAAAAAAATATATAGCAGAAACAACAAATAAGAGATTTATATAAATTGAATGCGGAAATTACCTCGTTCTTAGTTAGAATATGCTTTTCATCCATCGTGCCTAGATCATCGGCTTTATCTTCGATCACAGGCGCTACGTCGATTAGTTGTTCAGTATTTTGCTGTTTCGACTCTTTCAAGCTCTTTGCCAGAGCCTTTTCGATCTTATCTTCGGCTTCCAGAAACTGTTCTTTACTAAGCAGCTCAATCAGCTCATCCATCTGTTTGCCATCCAGTTGCACATGATCGTCGCGAATTGTCTCGATTACCTGATACGCGAAAATATCACACTTACATCAACACAATGCTCTTGGTTTTCCATTCAATTCAACATTACCTTTATTACTTCGTCAACTTTGATATTACCATCATTGTCAACATCCATTTTCTCTAGGAACCGCTCAATATTGTTAATTCTTGCCTCGTCGCCTGTTTTAAGTAGCTACAAATATTTCGAATGTACAATGGATTTCCTTTGAAAAGATTTTTCAACTTACCTTACGCAAAGCCAATGAGAGTTCTCTAACATTGATATATTTTTGACCCTTCATCGACTGTGCATCGGCTGGTTCCGCGCTACTTTCAGCAACCGCAACTTCCGGTGTCTCTTCCTTCTTCTTTTTCTCTTCTTCTTCTTCTAATTTTGTAAGCACGTTATCTAGTTGGGAAATCATCTTATTCACCTTCTTGAACAGGATCTTAGCACCACGAGTTTCTTTGATCTTCTTGATTTCAGGTTTGTCCGTAGAAGTTGTCACCTAAAAGAGATAACATGAAATTATTTACAATTCTTTTTTGAAAAATGAACTTTTGATATATACCTCCTTCAACTCTTCGACATCTTCCTTGTAATCTTCGATTTCCTCCTTCAGTTCTTTGATGACTTCTTTTTCGACCAGCAACTTCTTCTCATCCGAAATCGATTCTAAAGCCTCACGCAGAATATGAGCATCTTTCGATGTGATGCCCTCTTGCTCGGGTTTCGCTGCTTGAACAGCAGGCGCTTCTTCGATAACTTTAGCTTTGTCGACCAGCAATTCGGCCTTTTCGCGTTGCTGCTCTTTCTCAACTTCGCGTTGTTCTTCGCGTTCCTCCTTAATCTGTCGTTCTTCTTCACGAAGGACTTCGATTCGAGTTTTATTGTCGATTTTGCCTTCTTTCTCGCCGATGGCTGCCTTCGTTTTAGTGGCAACCGTCTCAGGTAGAGCTTGAAGGGTCGCCTTCAATTTGTCAGAAGCCGATGTCTCATCAGGCACCATGAGGGCTCGCGAAAGCAAGAGAAGCGTTGGCGCTACTTTCTCATCCAGACTGAGTTCGATCCACTCCTGCAGCTGTGAACGAAGTTTAGCTTCTGATAGGCCATACGCTCGCATTCCGCGTGCTCGACATGCGAATTGCAGCTCCTGTAGATTCAGTGACTCAACCCCATCACGTTGTATGAGTTTATCGTCCGCAGCCAATTGTCTCAGTTTCATTCTCAACTGAAAGCGAAGGAACGTATTTGTGCCAAGTGTATTTAATTCTAAAATACGGCAAAGCGCGGTTAGCTGTTCCCTCGACAGCGAGTCTAACGTTATTTCATCATCGAATTGCTTCGCGAACTTAATAATTTCTTCATTGGATACGTGCTCTTGTGGGTCCTTGACCTTCTTGAAGAATTTCACAAACTCTTTCGCATCTTCAGACTCATGTTCCTTATTGTGCACAGCCATATCATCGAGAGTATGTTGAAGAAACTTCGCCACTTCTACTTTCATTTTTAAGCTCTGTTTTAACTTATCCTCGCGTTCCTTAGCAGTCTGGAATGTGGAGGGCAGCATACCCGGGAAAAATTTTATGAATACCGGCAGTAACAGCTCCATGAACGGCACGATAATAAAAATCGAAAACGGCACCAAACGAAATAGATCGGATGTGGTTCGAACAAGAAGTCGCCGTTCCCGTCGATTCAGTTGCTTCCCTTTAAGTACACGCCATAGCAATTTGCGAGAGATGTTGATATCGATGAAGAGCAATCGAAATCCGTGATAATAGTGAAGAACTTCAGCCCATATTCGCTGTCCTAAGCTTTTCTTCACCACAACTGGCTTTTGTGTTTCGGGGACTGTTGTTTTCACGGCTTCTTCGGCCTTTTTCACTGCTTCCACTTCCTCGGTTTTTTGCTTGTCCTTAAGCTTTTGAACGGTTGTCTCGACTTTTGACGATGGTGTATCGTACAATATTGAGCTTACGCTAAAGTTCCGGTAACTTTGATAATTGTGCAAAGAATAACTTTTCGACAAGTTTATGCCGTCGAACGGTATCAGACATACTGATGCAGATGCACAGGCCTGTTTATGTTCGAAGGTATTCAATAAGTGTTTGAATCGATATTGTTCGTGTGGATCGCATGATCGTTTATTCGTCCAAAAATTGTCTTTTGTATTTTTCGATACTGTAAATGAAAGAAGTAGACGGTATCTATCATGAAATTGAAACAAATCGGACTTCTAAAAAAGCTATTCAAAATATGAGGCCGAAAAATATTCAAAATTTCTTCGATGAGCTTATTAACAGTTTTTTTGTGTCAAGACACGGTTCAGCAAATAAGTAAGTTTAGTTATAACATTAAATCTATGGCTGCAAATTTTATTTTTAGGTCAGGCTAACAAGGGGAAAAGTGCCAAGGCCAACAATAGAAGAAGTATACCAACGTTATTGTAGGCTATTTATTGAGCTTCAACTTCAACCTCAACTACAGCTTAAGGAACTTCATCACACATCAACAACACACATCAACAGCTGCCTCAGCAGCTCACTCCATAGCAGCTGCAATGCCATTCTCCTATGGCGTCTACAGTGTCGTCTTCTGCTCCCGCACTACAACTTGTTAGTGCTAATGATAATGATTTAAATGGTCTCATTAGAATATCTCCTCCTCTTCAAATTTTTCTTTCTCGAATTGCTCCTGATATGCTCCTGACTTGAAGAGTTGCATATCTTGGAACCTTGGAAAACCTGTCAAGTGATTCGGACAGCAGCCGTATTGTGGGCTCTTTATAGCTGACGCCTCCGATTGAACTTAGTACGATCGAGCGCCGTGTCTGCCTAAAAATCATAGTTTTCGCCTTTAGTATTAGAATGTTCATTGACTGAGAAGCAAGTTGGTGCAAGTCAGGCTGTCCTCTATAAACTCGGCTTTCTGCTGATATTTTTAGTGAGGAGTTCTTTCCGCTGCATATTGTTTTCAGATATGATCGCAATCGTGATTTATCCAATAAAGCAGACGGTTGTGGAGTCTTAATTGCCATTCGGAAATATCTGACTAGTTCACTTTGTGCAAGCTTCGTGGTGTCTCATAATGTTGAGTACGTTCCTGTCCGTATTTCCCTGTCACACAACGTATTTTGATTACTTTTTTGTGTATATGTGCCTTGTAGTGCAACCCTCTACACGTATGAATCTTTTTTTAGTAAGCTATCTGACTTTATTATGTCTTACTATCCCCATTCTCCAATTGTTGTGTGTGGCGATAATTTGCCTTCTATTCAGTGGGACCTCTCATCCTTAGCCATTTTGTCTACAAATGCACTTCCAATTTCTCTCTCTTTTACTTTCTTTCGTTTTGTTCTTTATCCCAGTTTAATTGCATTCTTAATAATAGCAATCGCTTTTTGGACCTTGTTCTTTCTAATTTTCTTTCTTCTAATCTACCTATTTCCGCCTCATCCTTTCCTTGCGTTGATCCTGACCCTCATCATCCCCCTCTTTCCATCGATTTTCGAGGGAACTCTGCTGGACTATGCCTTTTCATGAGGTTTTTGTGATGACTAATCCTCTGGAGGTGGAAATTCTAATATCCTCGTTGGATCACTCTGCGAAGAGCGGCCCTGATGGTATTCCTAATGTGCTTATTAAATCTCTTGTATCTTCACTATGTGCACCATTGTCTATTTTATTTAGGTTGAGTTTGTCCGTTGGTGTTTTTCCTTCTAGCTGGAAAGCTGCCAATTTTTTCCAATTTTAAAATCACGTGATTGCCAACTACCGTCCTATATCACTCCTGGCTTGCTATCCGAATTTGCTTAAGCGGATTATTCTTGAAAGAATTCAGAATGCTTTAGTCATTTATTTTCTAAAGAGCAACATGGATTCATTAAGGAACGTTTTACGACTACTAATTTAGTGGAATTCACTAACTTTGTCGCGTGTACTTTGGACAACGGTCTTCAAGCTGATGTGATTTACACTGACTTCGCGAAAGCATTTGACAGGGTAAACCACTCAGTGCTGTTAGCAAAAAATTTGTAATTTTGGTGTTTCCAGTTCGCTTATATCCTGGCTTTCTTCCTACATCTATGATCGCACCTGTCATATTGTTTAATGGTTGTTCTTTCTCCCCTTTCTATCCTACGTCTGGTGTTCCCCAAGGTTCCATCTTTGGCCACCTCCTTTCACGATGTTTATCAATGATCTTCCTTGTAACTTTATGTCTGAATCTCTTTCGCACGCTGATAACCTTACAATTTTCCGTGCTATCGCTTCCCTAAATGATTGTAGTAATTTACAATCGGATATTTTTGTTTTAAGTGATTGGTGCTCTGCGAAATCCCAACATCATCAATATAGCAATGCCAATATGACTTTATTATAATTAGTCATATCTGCTGATATAACTGTATACTATCTCATTTTATAACTGGATTGGTCTGTTTGATGAGATTTGAATAAATTAATAAATAAATCACATTACTAAGTACAATCATATTCCCTTCTGCAATTGAAATCGCATATCCGTAGATTTTTCGTTTTCACTATCCTAAATTCATGCTAATATTGCTTTCATTTTCTTCGTATCAAGTAAAATTATAATCTAGATCTCTATTACTAAATAAATTGCACTTGATTCGTTCTAGCGTGAACACATAGCATAGCAGTACCGCCAGTTGAGATCAATTTACTATTTGTTTTGGTTCTTGTTCATTGAATAATGATTGAATAATGTTCCCTGAACCGTTGCGCTTACTTTATATTTATCATATAAAATTGTCAGCATTTGCAGTAAATGAAACCTAACTCGTCTTTAAGTTTGATGTAAATCAATATCAACTCGTTGATTATCACATATTGCATCTTTATGCATAACCGTAAGACATTATAACTAACTCATTTTTTAATTATATACAAGGAGTAGATAATCGACATTTTCTGATGTTAGCATACGTCTCTGAGGAACTGACGCCGATTTGTCGTCACTTTGGTACGATGATCGTGTATTTACTTTCTATTTTATTGTTTAATAATTTTTTTCGGAAGATAAGAGGGGAAAACATAGTTCCAAGTGAAAATTCATTATCATCATATTGTATAAATTCATTTGTCATCATTCTCCAGGTAGGGAACCAAAAACTACATGATATTCTCATATCATTTAATCTAACAATATAATGCATGCTACATTGAATCTCTGAAAATATACAGTAACAGTTCGTTAATAAAAATGAGGATACTAATACGAGGATGTTTCAATAAATGTCTTAATCAACAAAGAAGAAAACAAATTTTCGGGCAAATTTTATTTCATTTTTCTACGCTGTCTCCAATTAGCTCAATACATTTAATCCAACGATGTTCCAACCTTTTAACATCTCTTCCAAGAAATAATCTGTCTCAACCTCTCCAAACTAGGCCTCAGTTTCTTATTAAATATCCTCACTTGAGAAAAATATCTTTCCACCGAGCCATTTGTGCATGTTTTGCAAACAGATATTAGCCTCAGCGTGGTCAAATTTGAGAGATAAGGTTGATGGGGGAAGCGATTCGTTGACCAATTTATTAAGTTTTGGCATTCATTACTTTTATTGAAGTGTGAGTTGGTGCATTTTGTTTGTGAAAGATACCCTTCCACTCGTCAAATGAGGCCGTCATTCCTTGTTCTCATCGCTCAATCGATCCAATAACGTTGCATATTTTTTTTCTTATCGTTTACACTTTTTCAAAACAGGCGATGAAGATTGTGTCTTGCGGCTCTCAAAAAACGGTCGCCATAGCTTTTCCGGCCGATGAAAATATTTTTGTCTTGTTTGGATCACTCGGGCTCGCTTCTATCCTGCTCCTTGATCTCAGGTGTACATATAATGATGGATCCATGTTTCAGCAACGATTATGAATCGATGAAGATAATCCTCCCGATCATGGTTAAACTTGATCAAACATGGCTACAAAATGTTCATTCGTTCGCGATTTGATCTAACGTGACCACGGCAACCATATTGCAGATAGCTTTTCCGCAGCCAATTTCTCGTGCAATGCGTGTACCATACGACTATGTCAGCTATCTCGCGCACTTTCACTTTTCTATCCTTCATAACAATATTCTTGGATTTGTAAGAGCGTCTTTTGGATGTTCTGCCTGTTGCTCATACTTTGTGTTGCTGCGAACACGTTTAAATTCAATTATCTAAAAATAAACGGTGGAGAATGATGATACAGATGTGCCAGTTAAGATATTTATTCCATTCTCGTAAATTAAGGTAAATTGACTTTGCGTCGTAGGCAGTGACCAGCACTGGTGCAAGAGAAAGTAATTAGAAGTTTTATCAAAATGCATGAAACGAAAGTATATTTTCCTCCCATGATATTTTTTTTAAATAGCAGGAATCAATAATTAGCTTTCGTATATTGATGATGAAAAATTATAAAATTGAAGGAAATTATAAAATGGAAAGAAATATCAAATTATATTTCGGGAGTAGAAATTGGTTCGGGCCGTTTTCAAAAAAAAAATTGCTCTGTTCAAATTTTTCTACTGTTACAGCTGATTGCAGTACATAGTTTCAATAATATTTAGTTTTTACCGCTTCGAGTTTCATACAAAAACCTTGTTTTTACTGTGTTGCTTTAATTGGAAGAAAATTGTAACTGAATGCTTGTGAAAGTTTATGGTGATACTGCTCCAACTGATAGATTATATAGGGAATGGTTTCGACGTTTCACCAATGGTGATTTCAGCGTTGAAGACAAACCTCACTTTGGACAACCAAAACAATTCCAAGCAAAGAACTGGCGGCGTAACTCGATGAAGGTCAGATTTAAACGAAACAGCAGCTTGCCAAATCATTGGGAGCCACTCAAAAAGCTGTTTCCTTACGGTTGAGATCGATGAGAATTATTCAAAAGCAAGGAAATTGGGTGTCTTATAAACTGAAACCGAGAGGCGTTGAAAGACGTTTTTTCACCTGCGAGCAGCTGATATAAAGTTAATAAAAGAGGGTTTTTTTTACATCGGATTGTGAGATTGAGAAATGGATATTCTACGACAACCCTAAGAGAAAAATATTACGCTTGGCCTTGGTCAATCCTTGTCATCGATCTCAACATCAATACCAAAACCGAATATTCATGTTTCGAAGGGCATGCTCTATCTAGTGCAACCGAAAGGGTGTTGTATATTTACTATGAGCTACTAAAACTTGGCGATATAGTGTAGAATTTATTTATTTGAAATGTGTATTGAAAAAAAACGGCCGGAATGACAACGCGCGGCTCATGTCGCAAAGGCGTAAGAAAATATTAGGAAACGCTCAAGTGGGATGTTTTATCGCACCTGCCGTATTTTTTCACTAGTTGTTCTAACGGCCCAGCACGATTTCGCAGATCTCTGTTTCATTTCTTTCGCAGAAATCGAAAATTGGCCCCTAATTTGGATCGCCTCAAAGGCAAGACATTTTTTCGAGATGAATTCGAAAATTGGCTGAGAGGTGGAGAATAAATAGTACCCAACCGTGAAAAATGTTTTAATTAATACGTTCCTTCATTTCATTCTGAAATAAATCCATGTTTGACCACAAAAATATGGACGAAGCTAATTTGGAATCCCAATAGATGTCAAAATTACGAGAAAAATGGAATGGTAAAAACAGGAGTTTAGAAAATTAATCAGCAATTTCTTTGGAATAACATTTAGATGACATTTTTTATATCTTTCCGAAGGTTAATATGGAAATTTTTTAAACAATTGATGCATACAAATTTTTTAAACAATTGGGTAGTTCTAATTTTTCTGAAATCTCATCATTCTGATCGAAGGCTGTATAAAGTTATCTCATGTTGTAATTATTTGGTTTTTTTTGCTTTGATCATGATGTTTTGAAGTTTTATTATAACTTATATTTTTTTAAGTTAGTCATTTAACTTTCGGTTTCAATTTTCGATTGTTTTTAATGATGAAGCTGTCTGCGCAAAAAAAATAAGTTATCCTTTTCTTAGTTTTTATGCTTTTTTTCCTTTTGTCTAGTTACTACACTACAACAAAAAACAGGACAATAAATAACCGTAGACTGCGACATAAAAAGAAGAATACTGACAATGAGAATACTTAAAACTTAGTACATATTTAAAAGTCCCCCGAGACATGCACCGCATTCAATTTTTTAAAAGACTATAAAATTTGCAATAGCTGGCAATCAGCTGATATTGGTTTACGAGAAAATATATAAAACAACGCCGTGAAACAACCTTTTCTTATGTAGATTATTTTTAATGATGTTTCAATCTACTACAGTCATGTTTCACATGTGTGCCAATTACACCACACACCAATATGTGGCATAATAACAATGTAAACAAAAACGTCTAACAGAGGATAACCAATATTCAATTACATTTATTATTTATAACATTAGGACATTGCTCCCGACTATGTGAATACAACAAGCTCAAAGCATTTGCGTTTATATTCATCGATTTGCTTTGGCCATGACATCAAATGACGACACCTTCTACACCCCGAACTGTTCAATATCTCAACAAGAGCATGCTCCGATTGCTGTGACCGTAAATCATTGAACTTTATTTTTTCAAAGCCCACAGGTGAATGAATGGTCGATGCCAAAAATTATTTATTATAAGTATGACCGTCCACCAAACAATAAATGAGTGTTCCTTGAACTTGAAAGTCACATCACAGATGATAGATCTCAGACCCCATTAGCAGACTGCTTGTCGAGTCGACCAACTCTCGCTAATTCCAATCTTAGATTTTGAGATAGCATGAAGCATTGCTTGACAACCCCTTTATTATACATCGAATGTCATCGTTCGGATTTATACTTTCTACATCATTGCATAGGAAATTATATAACTTGGATTATAACAATGTTCTAACAGATGGTCCGGCGAGACGAGGCGATCCGACACACTAACCTCTTTCTTATCATTCACAATTGTCTATAAAAATCAAAGATCCACAATGCTCTTAATGTTCCGAGAAGGAAACTGAATTAAAATAATTATAATTATTGACTCACAGTTTCGACAGGACATCCGATGATACGGCACGATAAAGACATTTTTCTGGTTTCGAATTAGAGCCATCATCTTGTAACTTTTTGTCACTCTTACGCCAAACTTTATGATACATGTACGTATATTGCTCGCTAGACTATTCGTAAAATTAGCACAATATCACAACAAACACTAGTTCGGAAAATTCGTCTTCGAAGGGTTCCAATTGGATCCAATAAAAAATATGCAATAATCGTCCCGTCTAGGAAATCTGAAGTTTTCTACGAATTCGCCGTAATATACTGCTGTTGTTGCCTTCACTTGTCAAATGTTTTCATAATCCAAAATCACCACTACTCACTCACACCACAAAGCCTGCATGTATATTTATGAAAGCACGACCGGCCGCCGATTTAATGCGTATGACCTACACGAGTGTGCGACGGAAAATTTTCATTTGATTTGTCGTTTTGCCAAGATTCCTTGCAACTTCATTAAAACGTCCCTGATAAATTCAAGCCGAAATCGTATAGTAAACTACCTATGCACTGGGTTTTATCTATGCTAACAAGAACACTATGAACTACACTGATTTTTCTATTGCTGCTTTCTTTCGAAGACCACTCGCGCGATTCGGGTTTTCTGTTTGTCAGCGCAAAATGTTCACGAAAACACCGTAAGTTTTGCAAAGTGGAAATATTTTATTCAGGAGGAGGATGATTGACACTGACGGAAGGTACCGAAAAATTTTCTATTTCAAATTGAAAATCAAAATAAATGTGCACTCATCGTCACTACTTCTCTACGCTGTATGCTGATTGAAATTACGGCGAATTAATGACAGCGATGAGGTGATAATGTGCCGATTTACACCGGTCGGACCAAAAGTGACCTGACCTAAAGCCCGGACTAAATGAACTTAGTCCTCAGGTGTTTACAACGAACCCGACCTAAAATTTGCTTAGGTGGAATTTAGTCCTCGTCCGTATATGACAGGTGTCATTTAGTTTAATTTTCCTTCATGCACTGTATTTATCGTTTCATTTGTCTCTCAAACATGTTTATTTCAATGATTTTGTGTCAAAGGGGAATGTTATGAGCTTATATTCAACATACATACATTATTAATAGTCGCACAAAAATCAATGTTTAGGTCGCGTGTGTTTACAACGATTATAGTCCACGACCTATATTTAGGTCAGGTCGCTTGAAATCGTGGACCGACCTAAATTTAGGTCGGTCCACGAGTGTATACAGCACGTGGACTAAAAAATTTAGGTGGAATTTGGTGTTTAGTCCGCGGACTAAACGTCCGCTGTATACAGTACTAATTTGGTTGGCTAGTAATCGCAGCGAAATCGATTGAAAGGCCATCTGACGGTGAATATGAAACATGAAATATAGTTCCATGGTTTCAGGGAGTACTGCCAAAAATTGTGAGACTCGAGTTTTTATTAAGGGGAGGGACCACCCTCCAAAATTTTGGTATAATTAGGTTTTTTTTATCATATGCGAATTTTGAAATTAAAATCTACGCTTAACTACGGCTGTCTAACTACGACCCATGCTACGACACGAAAAAGAGTGAGCTTACTCCAAAGCAATATTAGTTTGTGAAATAATATGACTGATCAAATGAGTATCTTAGTTAAATTATGCTGTTAAACTCTAAAAAATTATTGTCGAGCCTTGGTTCTAAATAAAAGCTTAGAAATAAGTCAATCTAAATTTTTGATGGAACAGGATTAGATTTCTCAAAATATTCAAAACCTTAGTGCTACAACGCTAAATGTCCACCCTGTGTTGGCCAATCAATAAATAAATGTCAAACCTAATAAATGGCCAAGTGTCATATATGAAAACAAACGATTCTCCTCGGGGTTGTTTTTTCGTGGTACGCACTTGCAAATCGCTGTGTTAATTTTAAGCTACCGACTAATTCCTCTAAGCTATCTATAATTAAAGAAAGCAAATATTTCACGACTAGTTACTATAAGATAAACCATCAAGTGTGATCAAGTTTAAGTGTATTTAAAACAGCTGAGAAGAGATTGGATGAATAGGTAAATATTGTCTTATGTAAATAGGTGGTCTCATGTAAAAATCGTGAATGTTATAATCGTGATTTATTTTGATGACGACAATCCGCATTACAATTTTAAGGAAAGGGTGGCTCCATATGTGACTCCATTCGTTCGAATTTACGTTTGAATTATTAACACATTTCCCACAGTACTACCTATTTAAAAATAAAGAGCTTATTGCCTGAAGGAAATTCGATTTTATAACTAAAGTCTCATAGATTTGTCGCTATCAATACGTTTTTATGTAATTTCCTTTTTAAATTTCAATGAAAACTCACGAGAACATTGAAATTTCCTTTCATAGTTTCGAATCAAAAATCCATGAGTTTTTGCTTGCGATCTAGCCAGCTCCGTTATATTTTAGGTTATATTGAGATAAAATTCTATCTTTGCAAAAATTAAAAACATAGTTAATAATTTTTTGCGATGACTAACAACGTTTTAGTATTGAAATATTAATCGAAATTATTGCCAAATTTTAATTCAAGAAGATTTGTTTTCATTAATGGCGCGAAAACTGGTTGTCATTTCCAGACCTACTGAGGCCGGGTGTCTCGATTTTGCGCCACCATCGCCCTGTTCGATATCATCAGCATTTTTTTATCTTGGCTTACACTATCGCTCCACTGAAAACAGCTCCTGTCTTGGCGTCTGTTTCCAATAATCATGCGAAGACTTTCCGATCCGTATCTCCTTCGATTTTATCTCTCCTTATCTTTGATTTTATCACTGACCTTACAGTCCCGTTATTGATAAAATTTTGTTGTTATCACCCATCGTTCATATTCATGTCGGGAGTCAAATATTAACAGGTTATATTCCACATTTTTTCTTGCTAACAACCCAGGTTGCCGACGAATGTATAAGGACTATGTACCAACAGATCTTGTCCAGAAGGTTGTTGAAATTCGCGGAAAGAATTGAGCGAGAGGTGTTCAGTATCTGGTTTCTGTGTTCGACGTCATGTCACTGGCGAGTTTCAAACGTCAATGTTCACGAACGGTTGAAAATAAGGATTCGGGCAGTACCAGTGTTATCTTTGTCATATTCGCTCGGATCCGTCCTGCATCAAAATAATGTTTTTTTAAAATCTGAAAACTGCCTTCTATTATCCAGGCGTTCTTAGTAAATAGGCGAAATGTTCTTCTAGCTCTCATTTTTTGTTATTCGGCGTTGGGTGTATATCCTCGACGAGCCCTACCATCGGAATGTCTGGAAGATGGCGGAGGAGTACTCTAGACGTGATTATAAATATATCATCCTCCTAATGACGGAAGTCAAGCGAGAGAGCTTGAGCTCCTATTTGCTGGCTCGGGTCGAGCATGATTACCGATAGATCAAACAGTGATAGATACTTTGATAAACTTCACCATGGGCGAAATCAAGCAAGTGTGCTACACCTTGTTGCTACGCTTTAGACCACCTCCCGGGACCTAAAAGAAAACAACTGAATCGAATGTATCCAGCGTGCAGGCGTAGGGCTCAGCGATCTATCGGTAAACAAGAAGCATCCCAAAATGCCGCAGAACACAATGAGACGAAAAGGGAAAGGTTTTTCAGCGGAGAAAAATAAATATGGCAAGCGCTAGATTGGTCATATGGGTCCAGATCCACTCATAAAGACGGAAACTCTGACGCATATCCTGAACTGGTTGTCCCTGGTACATTAAGTGAGAGTAGAAAACGTTCTCATAGCCCTTCAGAAAGATATTCCTTTGCTCAGTAAGGAAGAGCTTCGGAGTGCAGTGATAAAAATGATGACCCAAATAGCCTCAACAACAGGTAAGTGCTGGTAAGTGCTGTAAACGGTGCTGGAGAAAAATCCGTTAATGCTGCTAAGAATTTATAATGCGTGTTTGTTGGCGAGTGTCTTTCCTTTACGCTAGAAAATCGCTGTGTTTTCAAAGGGGACAGGGAGACCCTAACCAACTATCAACTTGAAATTCCCTCTTTATGCTTGATACAGTGGAAAAACTCATTGAATGGCTAGTAAAGCCATGCCTACAGGCAGCAATACGAAGGGCCTATTGGAAAATCAGCATGTATTCCGTAGTGGCTATTCAACGATAAGTGCTCGCAACAATCCGTGTGTTAGAGCGCGCTGAGGCCAGTCCCATCGTGTTTCTTGTGACGCTAGATGATTGACGCGCTTATAGTTCAGTGAGGTAGACAGATATGCTACATGCTCTTGAGGAACATTTCCAGGTAGAGAGAGAGAACTATTTTTGTTAAATAATCCTCAACCGTCCTAAAATATATTGCACCACAAGAGACAAATCTCGGACAGGGCCTGTGAAATTCTACAGATAACATTTTGATGCGGTTAGTCGTGACCACAATAAAATAAATTTTTACCTGAGCCACTTTCTATCGGGAAATCTTATGACAGTTTTTCGATACTTGTTTCAAATAAACTATCATCATAAGACCCTTCATTTTCAAGCCTGCTGCAAAATTTTCCCTCGCCTTTGTCATTATTTGCAGTAAGAAGTGTCTTTATTGGTTTCACGTACGTCTGGCTTCCTCAATTCGTCATCATCGTTTAACTGTTGATCAAGACGTTGTCTGGAGCCTGATTTATCCTTATAGTTGATGTCCTTGTTCAATTTCTTTGCTTGTTTTCCATCATCTTCCTTGTTTTCATTTTTTTTGTAGGCAAAAAAAGAGTTGTCGGTGGCCTTTTCGCATCAGAATCCTACGGTCTTCTTATTCCCAATTAGTGGCTTTGATATTTCAGAAACGTATTTTCCCATTTTACAAAGAGTTTCAATTTGAATTCTCGCCTGCATCCTCTTTGGAGCCATAATGAAGAAATAAAAGAGTTAATAATCCTGTAAGTCGGATTAGACCCACAAGTCTCTGCAATGGGTATCAGCACCACACTGTCTATGGAAATAGGGAGCCGCAAAATATTTAACAATATTTCCAACTACTATTCTCCATCTATTTCTAAACCCAGTTCACAAAGTGAATTATTCAAAGCTTTATTTTATCAAAGAAACCCTTATTTCCTTTCCATTGAATCTACATCTAAAATTGACAAGCAGGCATAAGTTTGGGGACGTGTAAATATATATTTTAATTTAGCTTGAAAAAAACATGTTTATATATTTGATTGTTTATTATGCACCTTACTTGGTTTGCAATAAATAATATAATCATTAGAATTCTGATTGTTACTCAGATCCATTCAAATAGATCAGGTTTAATATTCCTCGTAGTAGCCAAAGTTCCCTCACACTGTTAAAAAGTAACAATGATCACATATATTAGGGTTTAAAAGTTATTTTAGATAATGTCTTTGACTGCAAACGACTGGTTGGCATCATTACTGGCCATTGTCTTGTAGCAGTACATGCTATGAAAATGGGACTCCTAACCAGCGACACCTGTAGGATGTGTCAAGAGCCGGGGGTCTCAGAAACAATCCAACATCTGCCCGGCACTGGGGAAAACCAGACTGCGCTGCTTCGGTGAGCCCTGGCTGGTGGATCTCTCGCACGCGCCGGATAAAAGCTGAAGGACATCCTCCAGTTCGTGAAAAAGTCCGGGACCTTCGATGGCCGCTTGGACTGAACTTTCCTTCTCTTAGCAAAATGTATTTAGAAATACAGCTACGGTTTCTAAGAGGGAAGTAAGCTACTTCGAAACAGTAGCTTTGTTTTTTTGCGCTTCTATCGAGAGCTGGTTAAAATAGTGGCGTTGAAAACAACAGAAACGGACAGAATTGTTGCTCTAAATAAACCCTTGAAAACTCTAAAAAATGCGAATAGTGTGTTGTTTGACTTCCGCAATTGTATTGTTTTTGCCAGTTTGAATACCATCTCTAGCCTCTATTCATCTTTAATCTTGGTGCAGTTTTGGTCCTCGAATCCAATCAAAAAGCGTCGATGTATTTTCGAGAACAGGTTAACAATATCATTTGCCTTCGATAATATGTCCTGTACTTATAGATATGGATGGCACGGTTATGAAATCTTCCACTTTGAAGGCTTCCCCGCAAATATAAGCTGCATGTCCACTAGAATATAGTTTGATCTCTACACAATCGTTCCTCTTGCCGCACTGTAGATTATCAGATGTAATTCTTTGAAGCCTTTCTCATATTGATCGGACATTCAAATTGATACACTTGCGACACATACGGTCCTTTCAAAGTGGAATTCTATCATAGGGCTGATTTTCATTCAAAATAGCAAGCACACTGCCAAAAACATTATATATGCCTAACGTAATAATTACTTTTTCAACACTTGTAAAAAGGTATTCAACAAAATGTTCATTTGCGGACAATCTATAATTGATGTGCATAAAGTCAACTCGGATTTCCAATTAAAAACATATTATTTATATCATTCTCCAAAAAAAATTATGCAAACGGGAAATCTAATTACAACAAATTTATTTTTAATTACAGGAAATGACTGTCGCACCCACATGTTGAACGCATCTATACAAACAACATCAATAACAGATAATTGTTGAATGCATGAGCTGCAAAGCGGCGACAATTCGTGGTTGCGCTACTTCGTTCTTTGCGCCCAAAGAATTAGATGTTTTCTTAAATTGAATTATATCAGTAACGATTGCGATAAGCGGAATTCACGTTCTATGCTGTCTGAATCGCTGATAATAATAACTTTGAATAAGAGCTCAATCGCGCGACTCAGTTAGGGTAGCAACGCATCCATCAGGAGCAAAAAACTACTACATGACATTCACTCGTCTCCATACCAAGATTATTGCATGCTGAACAAAGCTCATTGCTAAGCTAGCAGACGACTTACTACTAAATTAAAGCCGTATGTTGTCACTGGCTCCCTAAATTTTTGAATTAGTTATGTTTTTGCCGCGAAGGCGCAAACAACTGAAAAGGTGATTAAATATTCGTTCTCGTTAAATCTAAGCCAGCTCTTTATAAACTGATATAACCAATTGCGAAAATAGTACAACTCATCAGCTGGAATTTAATCGCGCTGCTTGCTGTTTAAATATCCCACGTGCATTTTGAAATTAACTTTGAATAGATACCAGTTTATCGTTACGAATCGAATATAGTGCTAGATAGTGCTTGAATTTCTATTTATTTCATTTGTATTGTGATGCAGAAATTTGCTTTTTGATTATTATTTACTCATCTTAACAAAGTACTATCGCCAATTGGGTGTTCATACATGCATATTAGTCATATTGAAAGAATCAGTGACGTGTTTTTAAGTACTTTGTGACTGAGAGGAAAATTTGACAGCGAGAGGTCATTTAAAATGTACGGAATTCATCAGATTATCAGAGATATATTTTGGATATCATTAGTTCCAGCGATTTTCATCGCATGTTGGCTTTCAGGGGCGTAAGTACACAAGTGTTTTTTTTTTAAATGGCACAGAATACTTCTGAGCGTTAATAATATTATAGTTTCAAATAGTCTGAATCGTCGGTCTTGGATAATTGTTGCAAAGGTCATATCATGTGAATTTAATATTTTATGGTGGTGTTCATGTTAATGTAGATAAATAATACAGTAGTTAGGTGTTATTTTGACCAATTGCGTATAGAACTGGCTTATCTTGAAAGTATCGTGTTTCTTGTTGGCTCATCGGTTTCAATTAAGTGTGTCAGCTTGTGGCGTTGGATATGCATTTAATCTGAACTTGCTTACAATAAATTTGTTTGGATGCAAGCTTATATACATCAACATATATCATGTTACCGACAAGAATGAAGTATATTTTGTGGCTTAACTATAAAGAGAATGATGATTATTGCCGGATTTGCTCTTTTCAGTTTTAGCAAGATTGTTCCAATCAAATTGCTTAGCGGAGCAAATGTTTGCTCATTTGATAAAAAAGAATAATTATTTTACATTTTTATCGGAGGGGAAGTATGCTAATCAATATCGAGTATCTTATGTTTATTTTATTTTTTTTATTACTTATAAAGCCATTGCTATTTAATTTAATCTCCGTGGGTTGCTTAGAAAAGAAATCTTTGGTTTTTTCGGTTCTCAAAAGAAAGGTTTAGAGTGAAAATGTAGTAAATAGCTTTCTGTTATACACACGAATGCTCCATAACTTGCTAATTTACAGTAATCGATAAACTTGATTAAATAAATTTAGTTTGATTAGCTTATAAGCCTTACACTATAAACAAGCTTGTTGAACGTGATTGCTTGAATACATTTTGGATTAATTTTCAAATCAATCCCAATTTCCAGCTTAAAAATTTCAATGTAATAATTTTCATATAATAACTTAAGGCAATTGCTAAAATTAGATAATTCTTTTTTGGTTAAATTCTATGGTGCTTTTTTAGAAATACTATTTCTATAAAATCTGACTCACCATCACCACTCACTCACCCTTTCAACATCAAATATATGTATTTAGAGCATCTCATCAATTTTTCTTGTAGCTTAGTAGCAGGAGAGGATTGAGATAGTATTGTTCCCCATATTTTAGCCGGTAGTTGTTAACAACCTATCACATTCCTACCTCTCTTTATCAGTCCTCTGATTCAAGCATAGAACACTCTTCTTTCGATTATTGCAATAGACAATTACACAAATATAATGAATATCCAATCTAGCTAAATGTAAAATTTTAGAATGTACTCGTGTGAACGAACAACTTCCAAAGTTTTCGGAGTCATGAGAAGACTCAGGAAACTTTGGAAGCAGACGAGAATAGTTTGCGATCCCACGATAAATGAGTGATATATTGCTATCATTCATTTTATTGATCTCTTCCTCTATTGCGCTGATACTATAGCGATACTAACAAGTGTGAACGTAAGACAGGAGCTCTCAGAATCCAATTTCGATTTGAATGAATTCGACACCTCATGTACGTTTATAAAAAATATATTTAAGGTGTTGAAAATGTTGAGAAATTAGTAAACTCCCTAACAAAAAAAAAATCATCTGGCTGGACATTTGTTAAAGTTGAACTGCTTGCAACATTTGTGCTGTTAAAAAATACAAGATGGCTTGAAATTAGGCTTAGCCGCAGCCTGAATATAGCTGTCTCAACATCCGTTTTAATTTTTATAAGCAGTATTGATATCTCATTCATAGAAATTGTATCAATAGATTTTCCATTTAATTCATTTACCTTAATAACTCACAGAAATGGGACCTCTGTAGAATGAAGTTATGGTCCCCATGGTTGAGCTTTTAAGACATTGTATGTGAAATAAAGACCATTACAACCGAGCCTAGACTGCAAACTGGCCACTGATCGCATACCTTTTTACTCTCGAAATGCTGCAGTAAATCAGTCAGCTAATATACAACTACTGCCTATGAAACAGCAAAGCGTATAATCTGTGGATTAATTATTCATGAATGGTTCGCTATCAGTTCATTACGTTTTAGATAGTTTAATTATCAAAACTGAAATTCAGGCGCTATAAATATGTGTTGCGTTCCAAAAATTCCTCATATCGACGAGGAAAGAAAATTATCTATTCCAAAAAATCTGATATTTATTGTTTGTCTATCAATTCTTGTCAATATCATTTGATAATACCGATTAAGATAGCTTATCAAAAAATATTTATATTACATTCATTATTGATCATTATTTAATGGGCGTTTTAGAATGAATCTTAGAAGTATTTTACTAATTGATACTTCCTTGTCAAAAGCTATTTTATGTGAAGTTGTATTCCAATTACTGTGTTGTATTTCAATTACTTTACTGCTTAGATAACGATGTATCCTTCATAATAAGCACAAAGACATTGATTTTGTGGTCATATATAAATTGATGCGATATTCTTAATTTAATGTATTATCTATGGACTATTGGTTCTTTATCTTGCAGAATTGTTACAAAAATACAACTCATTCTTACTAGATTTGATCAATTGACACTGAAATAATCTTTCAACAATATTTAAAAAAAAAACATTGCATTAGTTTAAATAGAGAGTGTTGCAGGTATACATAATTTGGTAAAAAATAATCACAATCGTTCCATTTATATCTAAACAATGAAAACATAAATTATAATTGAATTTAGTGGTATTAAAATCATACTATTGAAGTCATCAACTCATGAAGCCCAAAAAATATAACGTTAGTTACCTGCGTTGTTACAATTGAACGCAAGAAACGATAGGTTTTGAAGCCGCTTGTGTGGAATGATTAAAATTGACAATTTTTTTAAATCTAATTGGTTTCGGAAGTATGCATTGATTGAAATAACTTAGTTAAAAAAAATGTCCATTTTAATCATCCCACTCAAGCGGTTCCATTTGATTCTGCCAAGCATCAATGCTATCAATTATTCCGATGGCAGAATCTTGCCTTGCAAGTCCATATTCGGCACAAGAATTGTGAGACGAAGCCTCAAATGCTCGAAAAACTGACCTAAAATTGAACCAACAGGAGTCGCCTTGAGCTGGTGATATGTTTCAAAATGTGTTGAAAACAATGTCATTAGCTATTATTCATAATTAATAAAAAACTCAATCAAACACCCAAAAATTATCTTTATTACTAAAAAAAGGTGATATTGCTTTTCAAAAAATACGCTCAAGAAGTATCCGACTTTCATTCTTAAATTCAAACTTTATTGAGATAGCACTAGCCATCTATAAAGTAAACTTCTATTGAGCTAGTACACTTTCTTCTCCCAACAGTTCTGCCACTGCCGGAAGGAGGGATCACATCACCAATTATCACTGTGTTGAAAAAGTTGGGACCAATGCTCACATTTCCAGCAATTTATTTAGCATCTGCAGATGGAAGTGTAAGAGGGCTGGCAAGAGTATTTCAACTAGACCGAAGTCCAGCCGAGAGCCTGCCAAGAGGTTCGATGGTGAATCATGTCGCCAAAAAGAAGAATAATCTGCCCCTGGATCAGCGGGCCCTAAAAATGACCTTTAAAGCCCCTAAAAATGACCTTTAAAGCCCCTAGTCTGCATTGGTGGACCCTCTTCCTATCCTACCCTGACGGATCCTAGTTTGTCGCTTTGCTAGCTCTACTCGACTGGCGTGCGTCTTAAAACATGGAGCGGATATGCTCCAAAACAGAGGGAGTCTACGTGTTATTCATCCGTCATGAATACATCAGTAGCCGCAATATGTACACACAAAAGGGAACTGATAGTGTTTAAAAGGAAATATAGAGCTATCATTGGCATGTCCAAAAGAGAGCGAACTATTCTATTGAGCAGCAAAATAAAGAATCGCACGAGAGGCGATTCATGGGCATATGAGTTAGGTGGGGTTAAGTTAAGCAAGTTTAGAGCCCCACGTTAGATGCCATTTGTGTAGCGATGTAATTTTTAAGGCAGCTGGCAGACTCTCGAATAGACTTCGGTCTAGTTCAGATACTCTTGTCAGTCCTCTTAAACATTAAATCGCTACAAGTTGTTTGTACTCAATTATTAGCACCTTTGGCACAAAAATTACCGAGATCCCTCTGAGTATCAGATGCTCAATTAAAATTGTGTAACTGGATCCAATACTAATTTTTTTCTCATTTGCAAGCTTTTTTATCTTTATTCAAAGATTTTGCATCACCAAGAACCTTACTTCATCAATGACATCCTCATTTGTGACTGTTGACCGCACTTCTTCGTCCTCATCTTCTCAGCTTGTTATGACAGATTGTGACGTCAACAGAGTAGCTGAGCTATTGTAACAGTTTGAAGCAGACCAAGACGAGTTGTCCGAAATCGTTGGATTTGCTTCGTAACCTTGCCTCAAAACACCATCAAGCCAACCATAAGTGACTTCGTCAACCGTTATACAGGAGAGAAATGCCAAGACGTAGATAATTGAATTCGGACAAGCTCGACTTGGTCTGACGTCACATTCCGTTATAACAAGCTGAAGACGAAGGCGAAGACGTAAATTCGGAAAGGCCCTAAGCCTCGCCTCCGCATCTTTGCTCCTCCTCCTCCCAATAAAAATTATGATCGAATTATATTTGAACAGACCTCGAATATCTGAGGAATTTACTTTTCACACCCTCTACAGTTTCAGCATATATATTACATACTGAACTAGAAAAAAAACTGATCAATAAACTTGCATCTAATTTAAAAAGTGTTAAGCTAAGTGTTAAATCGAATATACACATCACTATAACGATTATTTTACAAATCCATAGGTATAGCCCGTTGTACAGATAGTCAGTTACTTTTTTCGGGGTATCAATAATTTTAGTACCAGTTCATAGCTGCTTTTATCTTTTTTACGTATCTTTCCAATACTCTATACAAATAAATACATATTGATTGTTGTGGGATATTTAAAATAAAATACGTATTCAAACGCTTTTAATTCCAAACGTTTGTTTAAAATACACGAATACTTTGATATTTTATAAAAAAATTTCTGCATGCACGACTGATATAGTTTTTGTGGTAATTGCATAGGAAGCTTTCTAGAATCTAGCTGTCCACTTTATTTATATAATTGAATGAATGAATCTTCAACGATGCTTGCTTTGAATAAAACTGCCTAGTGTAATTTTTTTATATTGAGCTTATTTTTACCATTTTTTACTCTTATTATTTTTTGCATTTAATCGCTCTAGTAGATTCATTCAGCTCAACGACCGTTGATATTTCACTGTCTAATATCTTCTATTTTTTTCAGGATCGCATATGGATCGCTTAAGTTCAGTTTGTTATGTTGTTTCATAGTATTCGTACTGCTGCCGTTGCTTTTCAAATATTCAGTATCGCTACAGCGCAAGCTTTTATTTCTGACATTCGGTAATTTCAATCGAACCTCTGATCATTCATCATTGTTTCTGGATGATGTTCATTTCGATTTATTACAGTGGCATATCCACGTGACCTAGATTTCAAACGTCCGGAAAAGCTTGGATTATACGGTACGCGAAACTTGTATATAGAAGTTAAGGATCCTTCCTTGCCAGAGTCCGGACAACGCAAACAATCTTTACGGGTCGGCGTGTGGCATGTTTTGCCTGCTCAAATTGTGAAAAGATTCAGCGAACAATTTCATCTGACTGAGGTGAGTGATTCTTCGAAATGCATCCTTGAATTTTACTCAAAGTGTTTAATAATTACTCTAAAGAGTATTATCGTTAGCAAATCAAAAAAATTTCAATACTTCTAATAAAATCATTTCTTTGTGTTCCCAATTTCAGGAGAATGTCCAAGAGCTAGGAAATATCACTGAAATTCCAAGTCCTACTTTAGATAAAGATGAAAAAGATTTGAAAGTAGAATTCCCTTTCATTATTGAACAAAACGAAAAGGCATTTTTCGAACGCATGCTAAGGCAACCAGGTTCGACTATAATCCTTTATCTTCATGGAAATACATCATCTCGCGGTGCACCGCATCGTATTGAGCTTTACAAACTTTTACGTAGACTAGGATATCATATTCTAGCGTTGGACTATAGAGGCTATGGTGATTCGGATAAAGTACAACCGACCGAAGAGGGTGTTATATTAGATGCGTTGGCTGTGTATAAGTATATTAGATACATAACGAAAAATCCAGTATTTTTATGGGGTCATTCGTTGGGAACTGGTGTATCAACGCACTTGCTATCAATACTTCAACAAATGCATGTCGATGAACAACCGCGAGCAGTTGTTCTTGAAAGTCCTTTTACGAATATTCGAGAGGAAGTGAAATATCATCCATTTTCGACGGTAAGTTTTATATTTTTGTAAATTTCTATAACGTCATTTCAAATAGTATTGTCTCTCTAATTATTTTATTTAAATATTCAGCATTAAGTCATGAACCAATATTTTTCAAATTGCAAAATCATATTTTCTGATCACCACTTAAGTGGCACAGTTAGAAATCCACGTTTCCATGACCACGGCTGATTCGTCGATTCAAACAACTTATGAGTCTAATCGTCTAACGTACTTTGCTATTTTCAGTCCAGCGTTACTGCCAAAGCTAGAGACTGCGTATTCGTGTGCGTGCCAAAATCTCAGTTCTTTCGTGCTCAAAGCGATAAAGCATTCTTAATTGCGTTGTTGCGCCAGTAGGTCTATCGACATTTTGGATATATAACGTCAAGACTATCGGTCTAGTGCTGTAACATGCTTCCTCCGCTCTTGCCACTTCCCAATCCACTGCCGAGATGGTATCAACAGTTGAATATTTCTTCCGAAAGCCATGCTGTCTGTCGTAAATCTAATCTAATTCTGAATCTGAATTAATTGGAGGAACAACTGGAGGAACTTTCTCGCTGTGTCTAACATCTAGAGCCACTAAACAGGGATTATATCAAACCTGTAATAGTCACGGTTGAGTTTCCACAAAATTTTAAATGATCAGTGTTCGTGGCCTGCGCATTCCTTATCCCATACACCGTGCCAATTAGCTCCTCCGTAAAGAGACGAACATCCTCCGGTTGACGACGACACCATCATCCTTGCCAAATACCAAGAATCGCGAACCAAGGATGCGCTCCAGGGTTGTCTCGTCCCTGCGAGCGCTAGACCGCATGCCTGTCGGTAATCGGTTTGAGTTGGCTTCCTTGCAAAATGTCAACCATTTCCTCTTCTTTCTGGCTTTGTCTAACTCATTCTACCTCGCTGTGTGTACTGCAGACAGATCGGCTGCACTATGCTCCGCGCCATCAATCATCATTTCAGCAATGAATCTATTTCCCTTGCCGAATGGTTTGCACTGAAGCATCGAGACCTCTCTAGCTGATCGTGCTCGCTCTCTACTATTTCCTGCAGAATTCTCTACTGCTTCACGGGTCGCTGGAACTAGAGGATCCTTCCCACTTCGAACTCGTATTAAGCGATAGGATCATATCACTTCTGTTTAGCTTGGTGGATTCCAGCCAAGCATTCGAACGACGATCGCTAGATGTATTACACCTGACAAGCCATAAAAGTTCTGCCAAAAAAACTTTTGCAAATTAAGAAATAAAATAGTCAAAAGAACTAGAGTTATCTTTACTTTTATCGATTTTATGTATAGCTGGTCTTTCTTCTACAGAAAAACCAACTCACTCGAAACCAATTCACTTAACAATAAGGCGGCAACTAGAAACAAACAGAATACACAATCGAGCCCTTCGCCAAAAATTTCACTCTGCAACTTATTTTTTTTAAGAAATAATTCATTTGTGACCTTTAAAATTAACTCTTAAAACTACCTGTGCCGAAATTAAGGTATATAGATTGTGTGAAAGTTACGTACCTATGAATTTAGTATTAAAAAATGTTCTACTTATTTTAATATATTTAATTAACTTATTTTATTAGCTGCTTACTTATGGCTAAGTAAACTTTAATGATTTAGTTTATTTACTACGTATCTAAATACTTGCAGAACCTACAACGAATTATTAAAAACAAATTTACATTTCAGCTATTTCGAAACTTACCATGGTTTGAGCATACAATATCTCGACCAATGTACACCAATTACCTACGCTTCGAATCTGATAAACATATAAACGAATTTCGACAACCAGTTCTAATTTTACATGCTGAAGATGACATTGTCGTACCGTTCGATTTAGGCTATCGTTTGTATCGCACGGCTCTTGATAATCGTTCAAAATCCTGGGGACCAGTTGAATTTCATCGATTCGAAGCCACATCCCACTACGGTCATAAGTTTCTATGTCGTTCGCCAGACTTACCTGAAATTATTAGTAATTTCTTCAATACCTACCGAAATGAAATCTATTAGAGTAAGTACTATAAATAATCTACAGCTTGTATGTAAACTGGTTAAACTGAAAAAGTGCGAGATTATATTCTCAACCAAGTCATAGTATGAATTAACTTATAACTTTTAACTTATCAACTATGTACGGTGTTTGTGAATAATAAAAAAGATATGACATTTTGCTGAAATTTATTTATTTACATATACAATAGATATTAAATTAAAATTTTTATATGTATGTATAGCTTTTAGAAGATGTTTAATGCTGATTTTGTTTTAATAAAAAAATGTATCTTTCCTAGATATCGTGTGTTATCTTTACGGCATCTTTACGAAAACGCTAAATCGAATTGAATCAATATAATTAAATAAGATATTGTTCCTCCGAATAACTTAAAAGCAAACTCTCGATCTAGAATGCAGGCTCCACTTAAACTGATTGTTGTTCGTTTTAACAGGATTTGCAATGACAAGGCTTCGATCTGTAAAAAAACAGGAAAAATTGGTCTAAGGTAAACAAAAAATTAGTACATGTTCCCTATACAATAAGTAATACAAAAACCAAATATCTGAGAAATTAATTATTTTCGCTATATTTTATAGCTTAAATCAAATCAGATAAAAACTCACACTTTCCGATAATCGTTTATCAAATATCGAAACATCATCGGAATAAATTTGTAAAATATTTCGAGTTTGATTCGTTGCGCTGTTGATTAGATGTCCCAAATTAAACATTAAAAACACATCGAAAAACTGGTAAATTGTTTTCCAAATAGTATAAACAATAATAACGTCGTACTGACGCAATATTCGCCATACAAAGTGATAATAGTAGAATGTTTCTATGATGTTTATAACAAAATAGGAAAGTATTCCAGTAGTTGTTTGAGGAAGATGTATCCTCTGTATTTTACAATCCAGGCACCAGAGTTTATATTGTGTCTTTGCAATTCTATCGAATGAATTTCTAATGTTGCCAACTATTGGTACACGATTCGATTTTCTTTGATACATAGGAACTTTTACATTGTACTCGCGTAATTCACTTAACAGTTTGATTAATTCATGGTTATTGATTTGTTGAATTCGCCACAAAATCAACATTGAAAAATAGAAAGCATTTATGATGTCAGCTTCACTATGCACTAGTATAAAATACGATAACCAAGAAAATATTGATGTAATACAAGATCCTTCTCTAAATAATTGCTCACGTAGGATCAGGACCACAATAAGGCAAATATTAAAGGGTGTCCATAGTTTTGAAATCATTAGATAGATTAGTCTCACAGTAAAAAAATTCACGTTTGATTTTTTACGTATTTTATTGAATTCACTTAGTAATTCGTTCACAAGGGGCAAAATGCTGTTTCTTTTCAACAAATGTACGAGTACAGTGAATATAGCCATCCAACTTGTGAGTGTGTAGAGCACGATTTTTAATGCATGAATATAAGAATTTTCTTCGATGTAGCTGGTATTTTGGAATAACACAAACATTCCAAAGCAAGATATTCCAATTGTTAAGATAGTGCCTGCGAAACTGTATCCTGTTGACCACTTAGTTTCACGAACTTGTTGCAATTTACTATCGAAAGTGAAAGAAACTAGTACTAGAAGTTTCATCTTCCAGTATACAAACAACAATAAACAGTTACCGATACACTGTATAAAACGCGACATATTTGCCAAGGGGCAATAACAGTAGTTGATGAAGTCTATAAGACTGAGAACAATATAATCGTAGTATTTGTGGTAAACTAATTCTTAATGATACCCTGCACATCCCCTTTGGTGTATAAAATCAATTATATAATGCATTAGGATAATGGAACTCATTGAATACAATGTGATGATATGCACTTTCATATTTTTGATGTACGTACTGCTGGTGTTTTGGGTGGGTAGGATGTTCTAATACCAAGCCCGGTTGCAAACGGAAAGCGGGGTCTGAAAAACAATATATTACATATCATAGGTCCGTATGCCTTTGCTATGAATGTGCTGCTTTATGTAGGGTAAAATGTTAGGCTAGACTTGATGCACCACATAGTCGTTAGATCAATTTTGCTGATAGTTGCCTGGCTAGTATGTTTGTGTTTTTGTGGTTGTGGGTTTGTTTTTGGGAGTGTTGTTTTTTGTTTTTTTTCTTCTTAATTTTGTTATCTTCTCGTGTATTTTTGTGCACAATTTTGTGTGTTTTTCTTCAATTTTCGACCCCTGCTACCACCGTATGGCCTCTGGTGGTGCATCAAGTCGAGTTTTACCAAAATGTTTTTACAAAAGTCTGTTAAGTTGGAAGAAATATAAACTTTTTCATCATTAATGATCTTGGCATGCTGCAGAAGAGATCGAGGTGTCCGAGTTTTCCAGTTCAAAATCCTTGACGTACACCATCACACCTCCTTCCAATAATCCAGCCCCCGCAGACTTTTTGAGCCAGACGTTCCTCGCTCTTACGAGCTATGTGTCCAATTCACCGCTATATCGTTTATACATTTCGTTTCTATATAGGCTGTAGAATCGTCCATCCTGATGTCGGAGCCAAATATCCATCTGAGGAATATCCCTCGTCTCGAATGCGAATAAGAGTTCACCACTTTTTTTTACTAAAAACTCCGATTTCTGCCAAATACATTAAAACACGACCATAACATTGTACAGGAGGCACTGAAATTTCTTGAATAGACTTGTCTAGCTTTTATAGACGGAAAAAGAGTTTGTTGGTTGCCAGTAGTAGCGCTGCATTTTTTCGTTCCCATAGTTTTCGGCAGTTATTTTCGACCTTAGATCGATGAATGTTTGAACTCCTTAATTCGCCTATCTTTTTCAGGCCAATGCTTTTTGATGGCTTGTTACTGATTTTCTAAGAAAATTAGTAATCAAATTACTTTGCTTTTCACTGCTATCGAAGTGAAGTTGATCGGTTTCTTTCGTGCCGATACTATCCCCGAAAACCATTTTTATGCGCTTAACGACCGCAAGCATATAGTAGATGAATATTGAGATAACATAAGGTTAGCCCGCCTTGGAAAGATCGGTACATTTACGATGTACGAAAAATATGAACATTTGCACTCCTACTTTTGTGATTGTGATAGTTAATATTTAATATTGTAGCTATTTAAGTCTGTCATTCGAAAGAGAAATGCTAGAAGAAATTCACAGGCTGGATTGCTTTGTCAATATGGAAATAATTTAACTTAGGCAATGGAATAGTAGTAATACAATATCACGATTATGGCCATTGATTCCAATGTAAAATTTAATTTAACGAACACAAGATAAATTCACAAATCAATATTGTTAATCAATATTGAGCTTACTTACACTCCTTTCCAAACGTTCGTCGGGATCTTCAATCACAATTGAATTTCTCCGTAAACACTCGCGGCTATCCTGACAAATCCTATTGACCAAGTCCGATGCATGCATGAAGAGAAATATGTCGATATATCCGCAAATTAAGCCGCTAATAAGGCTGCCCATAATGATAGAGCTTGCTTGCTTAACAGTGTACAACATGAAGTAGAACATAAATGTTTTCAAAACTGCTTCCGAGAACCAATACGTTAACACAAATATTTGATGAAATTTGAATATGTTCTGCATCCGCGAGCAGAGTTTGTAGATGTTCGACTTTATTTCCACGATATGGTCAATTATATCACAAGTATCGCAGGAGTTCTGCATTGTCGCTATTCTCTGAGAAGTCCGTACATCGGCGATTACTTTTAAAAGTTTTCTGTCCAGTATATTGTTCATTTGCCACAAGTATAACAAACTTAGATAGTACACATTCACTGCAAACGCAAACGTGAAAACAAACGCACAAGAAAATACGATAAGCAATGTTTGAGTCAAGTCTAGTTTAACATTATTCAGAGCCATGAAACTAATAGACGCCACAAATTGTGGGTAAGGACAAATGAATTTGACGATGACGAGCCACATAAACCTTTTGTCATAAAACTCCTCTTTAGTCCACACAGCAATATAATTCACAAGTGTTATGTAGGCATTTAAAAGCGGGATGTTATCATTGCTATAAATGATGTAGAAACACCTCTCAGCTAAAGCCGATGTGATCGTTGCAAACCCATTGACGAACATCACAATTATTGGAAGAATCTTCCATCCGGAATAATCCATACTCCTGCTTCCGCCAAGCAAGCTCGGTAAAGATAAAACCATCAAAAAGTTGAAAATAAAGCAATATATCAACGCTGATCTCGAATATTTGACACCAGAACCTGGAGAGTTCATTGTAAAGCAAGTTAGACCGAGTATCTTTAAGGAAAGATACTGATACAATAGGAGAATGTGCATTATTTTTTTGACCGGAATATTGCACGCCATACTACACTCTAACAGAAATTATACTAAAGGTTATTGTAGTGAATGTTAGTTTTACTTATTGGTGCTTCTGAAATTATGTTAATTAAAACGCACCAAACCAAATCTACGACCAAAAAAATCATTAATATCGACCCGCGACCAAAAATTTCGTAATTAATGAATTACTCTATTTACAAACAAGCTATTATCCACTTGAGCAGTGGGTTGAGCTAGTTACATTAATATTGTCTCGCTGAGTTAATGGTCCCTTATAACAATCAACTGCCTTAATTACTTTAGATGTTACGAAAAATATTGTGATATGTTTTTTTTTGCTTTATGCGCGTGTTACAATGAAACCAACACAAAATTGTTAGCCAGCAAAACATATTCTAGATGATGACGTACAAAAAAGTTCGGAAACACCTCAAAATTTGTTTTTGACACTTTCAATTTCATTTGTTTCTCGGAGAGAGACGAATAATGCCAAATTTATTTATATATTTATGAATCCGTTTTATCGATACATAATCCAATGGCAAAATGGAAACTAAAGATAAATGCAAAAAAATGGAGTGAAAATAAGATAATTAAAAATCAGTAAATAAAAAAAAAACAAATATTTCGCATAGTAAATTAATGGAATAAAAACAGCAGCAATAGTAAATAAGTACATCATAGCCGATCCAGTTCAGATAAAGCTCATCGAACACGCCTTTTAAAACTAAAGAAGGGATCAGAAAAAGAACCGAACTGGTGCTTATCGTGACTTCTAAACATCCTAAGCAACGGTGAATTAAAAAATACTTCTGCACGTGTTAGAGGAACAGAGTACAGTAATTTCTATTATAGAGATAATGTCATCAGAGGAAATAAAGGAAGAAAAGCTAATATTCTGATAATATAATACTATAGGTTATCATTTATAAGCAAAGTATAGTTAGTAATATTTATGTTGCTTAGTTGACTGGAGCTCGAGTCCGGTCTTTCCGAAAATTTACCTAATTAAAACGCCTGTCGGCCAGAAGTTGAGGCGACCCGCAACACTATGTATGTGCAGCTGAGAGAGTCAATTTAAAAGAGCCAAAAAACCGATTGTCTGAAGTAAGTTTTTTACACAACACGTTCTTGGAACTTCCCAGTCTCCTATGCATGTGAAACACTGGTATAGCTTTCACAAACTTAGTGTTCATATTCTACTTATCTAATAAATTTTGTTCAACCGTCATAGCAAAATCACTCATATTCCTACTTAAATTTAAAACTTACGCTTCTCTCCAGCCTTTGGTCAGCGTCTTCAATTTTAGTTGAATGAATCTTCAATAATTCCTGCGTATCCTTGGGTATATTAGCAACTACGTCGCTTACATGGAGCGAAAGAAATATATCCGCGAACAATGACACCATCCCTTGAACTATGCCGATCACAAGTAAGGAATTCTTCCGTTCGTTGGCAAGCATCATAGAGTAGAAGAGATACGATTTGAGCACTGCTTCGGAGAACCAGTACGCCAAAATTAGAATTTGCTGATACCTGAAGACCTTTTGCGTTCGACCGCACAGCACATGGAGAAACGATTTGATTTCTGCTATGTGGTCGATAATAGCACTCATTTCGCAATGCTGATGCTTGCGATTTTTCTGTGGCTCACTAAATATTTTTATCAGCTTCCTATCAAGGGCATTGTTTATTTGCCAAATGTAGAGAAGACTGAAATAATAAACGTTCACGGAGCTGGCAAAAATCGAAATGAATACGAAATAAAGAAGCAGAGCTTTTGAAATATCTTCCGCTTTGTTATCGCTTACTAGCAGGACGAATAAGGACGCAAGTGATTGTTGATAAGGACCAATTAATTTTAAAACGACCAGCAGCACGAACCTATTGTCATAGAATTTATCGTTTGTCCAACTGCTGACATGATTCACTAGTTGAATGTATTTGTTCAGGAGTGAAACTACTTGATGACGGATCAGGAATTGGTACACCATTTCACCAAATGACGAAAACCCAGCCACAAACGCGTTCACATACATTACAACTGTAGGTAGTATTTTTCTTTCGATTTGATCCATATCGATCACGTTGTGCGATATGTACCAAAAATACCAAATCGTGGTTAGTACGTTAATTATACAGGATCCCACCATGGCCGTGCGTGACACAGTTACTTTGAGTGTTGAAAAGTTTATTGAAAAATGTGATAAACCCAGGATTTTTAGAAAACTATATTGATACAAAAGTAAAAAGGATATTATTTTCTCTATTCGCATGTTGCACGTAAAACATTAGAGGTCCTACTAAAAACTGCTTTCGTTGGAAATTTCTCTTTTCATTAGCTACAACCTGAATAATTTCGCTGAGCACTTAAATTAATGTGCGATCGAAAAGATAATTAACTAATCAATAGCGTGCATTCAAGGAAAAAATGTACTAAATTTCGGTGGGAACGTTTTTGTGAATAGTATGGGTATGCCTACAATTACCGGGCTATTGCCTAACTTCGCGCGTAAATTCTTTTTTGGGTAAAACTTGCTTCTGTGGTGGGAGAAAATTTGCCAGAAACCGGAAAAGTAAAAGAACAGATTTCGGTTAAAGACTGGCGAAATAAGATGAAGAGCTAAAACTGACGTCTTTTTTCATATGTCCGTTCCAATTATTCTTACACAAACAACGACAATTCAATTAGCTGTGGATCGACTTGGCAGCCGGAACCACTATGCCAGAAATCGTCAGCAAAAAAAGTTCAGAAGGATTTTGTGAAGAGTTAGGGAACTGACCTTATGTCAATATTTCATCTCTAAATTGCTTGCTCTATCTACATCAATCACGGAAAAACTGAAATTTTTTCAGGAAAATCCGCACAATGCAAATTATAAATGTTCATCTGCAGCAATAATTTTCTGTTAAATATTTTCTTGCTAATGATAAGGGTATAAAATACAGGTAATGTAAGTTAGTGTTGTCGGTCGTCTTGTCGTGCTTTGAGAAATATTAATTTGCTCTATCGCACCATGTCATACCCTGACTCGAATTGTATAGATAAGAAAAACGCCTCCCCATTTTTAATCTTTTCTGGTTTTTGGAGTTATCGTTGCACTCAAAATGTGCCGGCTTGAAGTGTAGCGTTGCGGAAGCTATAGTTGTGAATAACTCTGGCCTATACTGGTTCTGCAAATCGTTTAGTCAATGGACTCTTTCCTTACTCGTCTTTGCTCGGCTGCTGATGCTATCAGCAAACTGAAGTGTGCATTTGCTGCTTTTACTGAAAAGCTGAATCTCGCCAATAAAGAGGTGTGTTAGTTTCTTAATACCCCTTATATCGAACAGCCTAAAATATATCTACCAGCTTCTCCTTATGACAACATTGCTCCCGTTAATCCTTCAAAAAATCTCGTCGGTTGTACTGGGAAGCCGCCAGCAACAACGACTAAACCAGCAACTACACAGCCATTTGCTGCAACATCGCGAAATTCAACCCTGCAGCAGCTTCATAAACCTGAGGAGCTGCAACAACATAATGATCGCAGTAATCAGCATCACCATTTGGAACAATAATTTGAACAGCAGCAAGAAAATCAGTCTGAATCAGGTCTCCCTTTTAACTCACAAGCAATTCCGGAGCAACAAAATATAATTTCTGTTTATTTCTGTTTCTGTAATTTCTGTTCAAACCATTTAATGCCGATGGACCAGTGCTCTCGTAGCCGGACAGCGTACATCTAATTCTTTTTTTCTCGCATAAACTATACCTAGCACGTTGTTTTTGCCAGTTAATGCTCCATCATTGTTGACTGTGAGGCCTCCGCTACAGATCTTTGTATCAAAGCTTGCTTATAATACGTCGGCGGATTCTGTAACATCATATGTAGTAGCGAAACTGGGTCACCTTCCTCCGCTTTCTTATATATCCTTTGCCTTATAGAGGCTTGGCTTACAGAGATTATTAATGACAATGAGCCATTTCCATTTCACGCCCTTTTTAGTCGTGACCGTGATGGGTTGCTAACGGTTAAACATGATGTGGGTGGTGTTTTATTTGCCGTTGCACAATCTAAGGTATTTGCGGAATCAAAGAAATAAGCTTTACAAAGTAATTACCACCAGCACTGATGTCAGAGATGATATCAAGGATAAACATAATGAATTAGCTCAAGAATTCCTGTCGAAATCCCGTGAAGCGTATGAGCGCTATGTTAATATCATGGGCGAAAATATAATTCATGATCCTAAAAAGTTTTTTGATTTCGTGAACACCAAACGGAAAACTTCGGGCTACCCTACTTCGATGCACAAAAAGAACCTTTGTTCGACATGCCCTCACGAAATTTGCGACCTGTTCGCTGAGCATTTCCAGGAAGTATTTTGTTCATGTACAAGCATGTCTAACATTCTTCTCCCTCAAACATTCCCACCAGATATCATTTGTGAAATGTATTTAACTAGAGAGGAGATTGCCAGGGCCATCAAAGATCTCAATGTCAACAAGGGTCCTGGTCCTGACTTACTACCTCCTAGTTTCATACGCGAATGCATGGAGTCGCTTATCTTATCCGTGTATTTAATTTTCAACAAATCACTTTCTTGTGGGGTTTTCCCTTCCTTCTGGAAATCATCCCATCTGACCCCGATTTTTAAAAGTGGTGATAGGCGGTCAATTGATAATTACAGAGGTATTGCAATACTTTCAGCATTGCCTAAACTATTTGAAAAAATTGTCTGTGATAAGCTCACTACTGTAATAGAACCTCTTCTAAATGAACAACAACATGGTTTTAGAAAAGGCAGGTCAACTTGTACCAACCTCGTGATTCTCGTCTCAGATGTTCTCTGTGGCATGGAAAAAGGGCATCAAATTGATACCATCTACACAGACTTCAGCAAGGCCTTTGATCGGGTTGATCATGATATTCTTCGAATCAAACTACAGAAATTTGGCATCTCGGGTCTTTTATTAAACTGGTTAGACTCTTATCTTCGAAATAGGACGCAGTACGTTAAGTTTCAGGGTATCCTATCCAAAAAAATCGAAGTTTTATCAGGTGTTCCACAAGGTAGTCACTTGGGGCCTCTTTTATTCAATATTTTCGTTTCGGATCTTTCTGAAGTTTTATCAGACATCCCTCACCTTTTTTATGCAGATAATCTGAAAATGTACCACACAATTAAATCGAAATCTGACTCAGTTTTCCTTCAATCGAAACTGCTTTCTCTTGAGCAGTGGTGCAAACAAAATAATCTCGACATTAATGTCAGTAAATGTCAAGTCATTAGTTTTTCCCGCAAAACCAGTAATATAAATTTTGATTACCGCCTCAATAATGTTACAATCAATAATGTTGACAATGTCATCGACCTCGGGGTTACTTTGGATAAAAAGCTGCGTTTTAATTTACACTATGACAAAGTCTTAAGCAAGGCTAATAAGCAGCTTGGATTTATCAAAAGACGTGCGAAGGAATTCAAAAACCTATGGGTCACGAAGTCCTTATACATAGCTCTAGTTCGGCCATTGCTCGAATATGCATGTATTGTCTGGCACCCTACCTTTGATGTCCATAGCGATAGACTCGAATCGGTGCAGAAGCAGTTCTTGCTATTTGCGTTGAGAGATCTGTATAATCCTTACGAATTTGAAAATCTACCTTCATACAGATACAGGCTAAGTCTCTTAAATCTATCAAGTCTATCTTCGCGGAGGATAGTCATATGCTCCTGCTTTACCTTTGACGTTATTAGGGGCTTGATCAATGTTGTGTCCCTGTCCAATAAGATCACCTTCAACGAATTAGTAAGGCAGACGAGGCACACACGTTTACTGAATGAATACCGACACCACACAGTTTACGCCAACAATGAGCCAATCAATAGATGTTGCAAAATATTCAATAGCTTCGCAAAATACTATTCCCCTACCATTTCCAGACCTAGGTTTAAAACTGCTCTGACTAAGGTGCTCACGTCATGAATGCCCTATCCAATTCCCTACTAAAGATGGTTATATATTTTTAAATTTCTTCCGTTGCTGTTAATTATACAAATTTATATAAATTGTTAGATATTAATTGTAAGTGTTTTGTACGCCTTGTTTGGTTGAAAAAATAAATAAAATAAATAAATAAATAAATATAGAGCATGTAGGACTCATGACTTCGTAGAAATCTCAAGGCTACGATCAGCGGCCAAAACTATCGCTAGACAAACCATGCGTGATTTTCTCGTCAATATTGGGTCTTCTATTTCTTTCAGTCATCCATAAATCCTTCGGATCTTGTATCCTGTCCCTGAAAAAATAACATCATTTCCCTGCTACAATGTATCTTAAGGATGCCATTTCTTTTAATTCTCAAATTTATAAATTTTTTGCTAACCACTTTTCCTTACTCTTTTCACAGCAATCTCCAGCCTCTTCCTATCTCTCTCCTTTTTCTTCCATCCAAACGGATCGTTTGGAAATTGAGTCAATATTAAATTCTATTAGCATAAATATCGGTGGAATTTGGTAGCTAAGTCACCCTCCTTAACACTGTGTGTTCTTTAATCCATTATTTTCGTTCTTGCTTTTGTGTTTTTGTATGATATTTGTATGGTAAATGTACTTTCTACATGCTCATGATTTCAAGGTATGCAGGATAGTTGAATCTCTCAACGATTGGCAACAACTATAAAACGATCTTCGCTTTTTTGATGATTGGCACCTAAGGAATTTACTTGCTCTGAACATATCGAAAAGTCATATAAAGTCTTGACATACTTCCTTTTAGATTATCCTACTGTCTTTCTGGATTCCCTCTTACTACTGTAGAATACTTCACAGACCTTGGTGGGGGTGGAACACGTACAACCTAGATGCACCCGCTCTTTATTATTTAAATTCCACATCCCTTACTGTGAGTATAGTGATAATTTATCCTTGTTGCAAATTCCAGCGTTGGAACCAAGTCGAGCTTGTCCGAAGTAGGTTATCTTCGTCTTGGCATTGCTCTCCTGTATAACAGTTAATCACCGCGTTCACTTGATCCTGAAGTCTAATTGTCAGTCGACTTCGTGTTGACTTGTTAGTGTTCGTAGGCTATGTTATCAAGTCAAGGATGCGAATTACATCCTCTATTCCGCTGACGCCACCATCAGTTATAACAACCTGATTTTAATTCCCAAGACTTAAGTGTTCTGGACAAAGAGGAATACACGAATTCGAAGAGGTCCTTAGTATATCCTTTTTGCAAACTGATGTATATTTTCATTCGTCTTTATTGCGCGTTCCTAGACGACAGAACCAGCTCCGGGTATGTCCTATACCACAAATGCTCTCACATTATAAGCGTCCAATCATATTATAATTGTCACTATTGTTACTTTTATTTATATTTTTTTCACTACTATTATGTATATTACTGTTTTTTCTTAATACCGTTTTAGATATATCTTATTTTCGGTATTTTTTTCAAATCATAATTATTCTACTTTAGTAATTGTAAATTTTACTGTGAAAATAGATGGCATATAGGTAAATAAATAAATAAATAGCCAGTAATCGTCAAAAAAATGATAGATTAAGCCCCATATCATCACCCATTTACACGATTAGATTCTTAAAAATTAAATATAATTATTAGAAACTCTGGTGCCTACATGTATTTAAAAATTACCTAATTTATATTCCTCGTATAGCATTATTCCAGTAGCAGTCATGCAAAACTACCGTCACTAGTTAAATTAAATTATTATTAATTTTTCACATATTTTAATTTAAACAAAGTTTGAAAAAAAATATTTAAAATATTTAAAAAAAACATCTTTAAAATATTTAAAATAGTTTCAAATCCCCGCAGCAATCTGACAACGTTGGTTCTTTGCAAGACTTCATTTTCCACAATTTTCGTTTACTCATACAATTCTACGTGTAGCACATACACATCGCTCTTTCTATCCCCACTCTGCCTAGCACTGCGATTAGCGAAAAATTCTTGGCGCGTTCGTGTTCGTAAGCTGGTCGAGTGCGCTACGTCTCTTTCGTCGGTGAACCTTACACAGTCAAACACGTCCGTGTACGTTTGCTCCGTGATCTATTCGAGGAAATATTCAAGTTGAAATGTAAAATGGCGTCAGAGTGCTAGTTTTGAATCCGAACACGAATTTTCCCAATTTTTATTTGTGGCCGCCACAGTACCAGTAAAGGAAATTGTGTAGGGCGAAGGCGACGTCGGCGTGGGACGTGAGTCATTAAAAACTTGCAGCCAATTGTCCACAAATATAATTTTCAACATTTTATTATTACATTTGTATAAAGTCCGACTTGTCGCTAGCGGGCTCGGTGCGTTGCGTCGCGGGGTATGTGTGCGGTTGAACAGGGAACGTCGTTGAGCTCGTTGTGTCCGATAAAAATACACGGGAAGTGACTGATTTGCGAAATACATTTTTGCCGTGCAATAAACATCCGCTGTTCTTGGGGCTGCCGTCGCGCTAAGCACCAAAGCGCGCCGAAATCGCGAAAGTCGCCCGCGGTCGCGACTTTCTTAGGAAGTTCGAACGAAGGGAAATCGAGACGGTGGCGTCGCGGAGAGGAAATTGTCTGCACGGCCAGCGCTAGGTAATCCTGGCTCGGGAAAGTGCGCGGATTTTCAAATTGCTAGTGCTGCGACATGGGCAGCAGAGCCCTAAAACCGCGGAGTTTTTTGAGCGTTTAATTGGCGGAATCTGTTGTTGGCTATTGCGGATGTATCTTTAGGGCGACAGAGTCGTGACGCGAGGGGCGAGACTAGTTTGAGAACGTCGCGGGTTTTTGGCGCGATCTGGTGAAGTGTGAAAAGTGATAGACAGCTTGGATACTTACCCTGTGAGCTCCGCAAATTAGTGAAGGTGATCGGTCAGCGAGATGGCGGCGCAGGGCAATGCTACGCAGAGTTTTGGATACACCTGGGGATTCGCGGACAATTCGCGAACGGAGTCCGTGGTGGAGATTTCACCGAACATCAACTACACGGTGAGCAGCGAAGCGGTAAGCTAAATTAGCTTTTAATTGCACGGGTCAATTCGATTGAATGTCGAGAGCTTGTAGTTGGCGTCCGGCTCGCTGAAGGACATCTTGGGTTTGGCGTCCACAGCACGGTTGGGCGCGGACTGGCTCTGTTTACAAAAACACTAGGTCGGGTCGCGGCAAGTTTGATCTGGACGGGCTTGTTGTGTTTTGGCGGGTTAATATGCATGCACACTTGATTAAGAGCCACGGACGTGTGTTCGTTGAGCTACCGCAGTAGTGGCGCGCTGGACGCCCCTTTCTTCTTGTTGTGTTTGCTCAACGCGCCTCGTCAGAAAACATCTAATATGACCAACCCGCTTGTAGTTCGTCAGCCACACACACGTCAGTGCGAGGTGCTAAGGAAACTAGCCTAGGACGTGCATTGACGTGATGATGTAAGTGGGTATTTAGCACTTGGCGCCCGATTCCCATCCATGTTTGGTCAAATTTAATTTTTTTCATTCCTTTTCATGCGAGCGGAATAGGAGTATGTTGGTTCTGAGCTAAATACTGCAGGCGAACCGCCAAACATTTTCAGTGATAGCGGCTCCGCCACAACTTTTAGTTGAAATCTATTTATATGTATGTCGCAAACTCCGCCCGCAGAACTCTGGCCAATATTTACGAAAAAAATAGGCACGTTATTATCACGTACATGATGTACATGTCATTGGGTCTCACGACAAGTCGCATGAGAATAATTTCACACGAACAAGACGACGTGGAAATAGCAGTTCACGTACGTGGTGCGAATGTGAGGCCCATGTCGGCGGAACATGAAAATTATGACAAACACACGCGCGCCCAAATCTGGCGTATTCTAATTTGTGAGTAGTGTAGGTAATACAAAGCAGCTAATCAGAAACAATACTAACAACTACGATTAATCTTGTACAAATTGCAGGAATGCAATTAATCTAGATTATTTCGAATGATATTCATGGAAACGTGCGACGCATTTTAAAATCAATATGGCGTCATCATCGATTGCTTTGTTCTGCCGTGAATGCGTCGTTGTGGAAAAATATTTTTTTTTCACATTTTGATATAATCATTATTTCAAGCTGAATTGAGATCGATTAGAGACTCTTTTCGAAATAGTTAACATAATTGCAAGCAATACAACGATATCCAATTGTAATCGCTATAAGTATGCCTGAAGATGAAAGAAAAAGTTAATTTGCTGTAGAGCAATGGCGGCAGCTTGCATGTTTGTCGTCGTCGTCAGCGCACGGCATACATCGGCAATCGGTCGGCATGTATGAAAAATGAGGACAGTCGATGGAGTCGGTGTAAAATCGGCGATAAAAGCAGACTCGTCCGGTTTCGAGTGTATTCGTTGGTGAACCGAAATATTTGAGCAATCGAATCGTTTGTGTCGGTTTGAGGGGAACACTTCGTTGCAAGGAATGCAGTACGGCGGGGAAGCGACGTTGATTTCAATTGCCTTTTCACACTGTATTTTACAATGTTGCCAAGCTACTCGAGTCACAGATGCTCAAACTGTCGTCAAGAGTTGCCTGCACAAATTGTTCAGCAAAAATTTGTATTACCAAAAGCCTGTCGAATCGGAGTGGAGTATCGCGAATTTAGGAAATTGCTACTCCACTGTTTTTCGAGCACTATTCATGAACATTTTACTTTGTTGTACCCCCGGTAGAGAATCTATTGTTTTGGTTTTCTTTCTCACACCTGACACTGAATGCGTTAACATACCGAGAAGATTCTTGTGTTTCGCGTGCCCGTGCTGCGACGAATGAATTTTGTCCGACATTACCACAGTACAGGACGGCCCCATCTTGTACGTACAACATACGTACACCTATAGATGATACAGAGCTCGGGTCGCGTCTGTATATAATTAAAGTATGTATACAGCGCAAACACAGGAGACGAACGTGTCGGAATAATAATTGGAAGCGGGGCGAGTACCAGTCTCTGCGTCCGGGTCGGAGTTATTGATGTTTACGTAAACATACATTTGGTAAAGTTTTTGTTATCTTTGTCGAGCGATGATATCTGGCTGGCTAGCAAAAGCAATAAGTAGCGTGTATGACGATATGTGTTTATATGTGCATTATGCTATGTGCGACGTGGTGACGGTGTGATATGGCGATTGGCTTTTGTACGTAGTCGAATCGGAAGCGGCGAGTGGATGTTTTGGTTGGTTGCCAGAGTATAGGAAAGGAACCATGTGACTCGAAACGTCAAAACCTGCGAAACACTTGCCGTTGCTTATCTAAATAGAATTGCACTTGTGATAGAGGATTTAGTCATGGTGGTGCAGGTCGTTGACCGCCAAAAGGATTTGTGAATGGATTTATTATGAGACGTTGATCTATTCCACTCGTATCAATATTGAATTGCTCGGACACAACTCTTTAGAATTTAATGAAACATATAAAACAGTTAGATTTGAGAGATTTTAATGAGGAATTAATGAAAACTGCAGTATAAATTTGATCTCGCATTTCTTTGATATTATTGGCTTCAAAAGTGATGGACGTAAATTTGAACTAAATCCTCGTTCAAACGAAATTAAATTGATAAAACAAATGTAAAATGATAAAACAAATCGTTAGTTTTTATAAATTTTCAGAAACTGTAACTGTTTTTGTCTGGAAAGGAAAATTATTGAACTAATGAAACGTTATTGAAATATCAATGGAAAAAAGGATTCTTCTATTACTCGTTAGTTTTTTTTAAGATCCTTAATAATGGCTGCTACAAAAATTTTAAAATCCCGTTATTTTAGAATTTGCTTTGATGGGTTAATCAAATATAGCAAATAGTGTGGATTCATGAAATAAAACGTGTAAAGACAGTTTCAATAAGTTTCTGTGAAAAGTGGGTCAAGGAAAAAAACTTAAGGAAGAAGAAGTGAAATGGATAATAAATTTGAAAAAAGACAATAAAAAGAGACAATGTTGAAAGATGGATGTACCGGCGGCTCCAGCTAAAGCCCCAGGATGTGGAGATATGGCGAATGAGCCAGCTGTGCGGACTGTAGTTAAAGCTGCTGGAGATCGGTGAGACATGATGAATGAGTTAGTTCCACTGGCTACTGGCACAGCTGCTAAGCTTGCAGAAGGTTCTGGAGATATGACGAATGAGTCAGCTCCACTGACTTTCAGCACAACCTCAACCTCTGCTTCAGGTGGTTCCGTGGCTTTGGTCACCAAGCCTGGCCCGGGGTAAGCCATGAACCCCGATTTTGGCCAGTGTAGCGTGATGGTTACGTTGAATGAACCAGCTCGTCCGTCCACAAGTGCTACCTCCGGTGCCGCCTCCTTTTCAGACATGCAACGCTTTTCCGTCAAGTCTTCTTGGCCTCAGGAACTAGAAGGGAAGCCTTCAAAGTTCTGATTAAGCTAGAAAACGTCTCCCCTGACACAATGTCAGACAAGGACAAAACGTCCCTTCAAAGGGCAAAACACTAATTGGGGAGCACCCGCTCTATCTAAACCCTGCAGCCAACTCGACCGTTTAAGGCGGTCGTCTAGTGTGAAGGCCGTTTTTTAATGCTTTTTTGGGGATTTTTTGACAAACCATTGAAATAAAATAGTTCATAAATTATATATCATTTTTATTACTATTTAGACAAACTTTGTGCATTTTTTGAAGTAAATTTATTCAAAATAGTCGGCGATACGCCGCCCAAGAAGAACACATATATAAAAAGAGGTGCTCCACTGCTGCCATAATTCCGGCCGCTCTGCTAATCTGAAATCAAAAAATCAAACGCAGTTTTGATTGTGAGACTTGAGACTCCAAAGTGAAGTAAAATTAAGTTAGAATTCCAAAAACTAATATTTTTTTACCGCTTTAGAAAAATAAAATCAATTTTTCGTGATTTTTTTTGGGTCTGTTTAGCTTGTAAAATGAAAAGTAATGAACCAATCTTAATTATTTTGTAGTTATTTATGTACTTAAAATGATGTATGAATTTGAGCAGAATCAATCAAATAGTTTTTGAGATATCATGGCAGCAGTTTGAAAAAATCGTGTTTTGAGAAAAACGCGTTTGAAAGTTGTTGTATATAATTCAAAAAAATTCGTCTCACGATCAATCTGCTATGCCTGGACCATAGAGTACACCTTCTTCTTCTTCAAAGAAGTCATGTAAGGCCGTTTTCTCTTCTCTGTTGGATATCCGGGCTTGTTTGGCGAAATCGCTCAAGCGTCTCTCTGAACGGTCGATGCGAGAATCGTTACGTTGATGAACGAAAGCTTGGGCATTTAGGCCAATATTTACTCCCATGACTTCCATCACCTTTAAGATAGGTTCGAATCCTTCGTTGAAGATTAGCACAGCAAGAAATGTGGCGATTTCGAGGACTTTTGCACCAGAATGAAGATGCTTCAGATTATTGAGTTTGTGAACAGTTCTAGGTACCCGTTAGTTGACAATTAGTACTGTGTACAATAAGTACAATTTAGTTACACAAAAGAGCCAGGTAAGGAGCTGGGCTCGAAAATATTCGATGCGAAAGTAAGCGTATAACTCCTACGGTTTACGAAAACCTCCTACGGTAAAACTGTATACTTCCTACGGTTTACGGCTGTAACTTTTCAACGGCTTCAAATTTCGAAAAATTCTTTTACCCACGTCTTCTATACATGTTTTAGATGTTATTTATGAAAAAAAAACAAAAAAAATCGATTTTTATTTTCTAACACACTAGACGACTGCCTTAATGAAATGGCCAACGAGTGCCTTGTTTGTGCCGTAATTGATGCCAGCAAGGAACATGGAATCATCTCCTCAAAAAACTGGCTAAAGATAAAGCAAGCTTTATTGAGAGTCTGCTGCAAGCTGCAGAAGGCCAGCTCTAGTCTTCCACCTACGGTGAACGACGCGGGCTGGCACAAAGAAATCCGGCTAGTTGCATGTGGAGAACAACAATCGACAGATTTTTACAAGCGGGCAATCTCCGAGCTGGAGAAACTCTAGTCAGGCGCCAAGATAAAGGTGGTGTATAATGATGAGATTGCCAGTCGGCCAAGATGGACATGGATCCTCTGTTTCCATTCGTTCGGCTCTTCAACCCAGATTTTCCTACGGAGGATTGGAATGTTGCAAAGATTGGCGAGCCGGTAGATAATCGGCGGGAGCCCCTTTTCATCATAAATGAAGAGGCACTTACCGGTTTCGGATACCCGACAGGCATCCAATTGTTGCCTGAAAATTTTCCTTCATGGAGACAAATTTGTCTTTTAAGCAACAAAATAGGTCGAGGCCAAAATTATGCCAAAAGTTTTTCTTATTAGATGCAAAAAAATGTTTGTATCCTTTTTCACATAGGTGTTTATTTTTTGTTAATTTAAATACAAATCTCTCATATAGTTGAAAATTATGAATTCTAAACATTTTCATTTTCTGATGTAGTAAACGTGTAAATTGAAGAATCCATTATTTGTATGCTGGTATTTTATAGTCGTTGCAATATGTTTTGTTGAAATTCAAGAGAATTCGAATTCGCATCAAAGAAGTCAAAAATAGTTGCATTTCATTTCGAATTTTAGTCTTTATGTTATTTATCATACTAAACATATATTGACTATTGTATTAGATGAAGATAAAGTAATAAAAAAGCGAGCTCGCATATTTCTTTGGAAATTTGTTATCCAGCAGCAAACTTTACTTCATTGGCTTTTGCCCAAAATTTTTCCATCCTCAGTGTAAGTATTTTAACCATTTGATCATACTTGTGTATAAATCAAATAAGCAACCAATGTTAAAATTTTCCGAGTTTTCGAAACTTAGACATAGTTTTTTTACTTCAGACAAAGTTTAATCGTTGAAACTTTCGATGATATCCCGGGATGAAAATGAAATTCAAAGGATAGATTGATTTTAGCACGAGCTTGTTATGGTAGAATTATTGCTGCTGCTTTTAAAAAATGTTGCCAGTACTGAATATTTTCATTTGAACATTTGTGTTATAGGAGATGCTGTCAGGAAATGAGTTTTGTTACTTTCAGTAAGAAATTGTTGATATGATACTACAAAGAAGTGTATTGCTCTTTATCACATTTTTAGCCCTCCGAGAACACACCTATTTTTTCGATCATCGAGAACGATTGGGGTCAAATTGATCCCAACCTCTTTTGAACGTCTATAGAATCGCCGCCACAGAAGATTTTCATTTGAAAAAATTTGTAGGTATAGATTGAGACCTCTTTTAGTAGTTCTCATCCATTAGAAGTGCCTTAAATGTTCTTAACATACCTAAAAAAAATTCGCGAAAAAAACACTTATCGAAAATCAGCTTTTTTACAAAAAAAATCGTAACTTTGTCAATTTTCAATATTTTTGGCTAAACATTTAGGGGGATACACTCAAGGTTTGACATAATCATTAAAAAAATTAGCCCTATAGTGACCCTTAAAAAAAGTATTTATTTTGCATATTTACGGTGGCGATTGTGAGGATTTTAAAATTTGCACATTTAAAAAAAATATCATAACTTTGTCAGTTTTCAATATTTTGATATTTTGAGTTAAAAATGTATATGGATACTCTCAATACATAGTAGAATAATAAATTAACCCTATATAAAGGGTTGCAAAAAAGTGTAATTTTCTGAATAATCAGATTCTGATTGCTCCGAGACATGGCCGTCTTCGGAGTAATCACTGTCGCCAAAATTGTTACCATAATTGTTACCATTGTCTTCAGCTAACAAATTATTGCGTACACTAGAACGCAGATTATACGTCATATTGCTAAAAACAAAATATAAAAGCACTTGCAAACTTATTTTTTGGCTTTTGGATTTATAAAGTAAAAAAATTGAATTTTTACCTCAAAATGACGTCGAGTACATATGGGGTCTATTTGACCCCTTAATCTGTTTCAAATGCTTCTTAACGACGACTGACGACTTGGGACTGTATGCGAACGGTGTAAACTTATAGTCAAGACACAGAAATACACTTAGGAGCCTATGTTATTCAATATTCAATTAATATTCAATATTCAATTCAATAATTCAATCTGCTTATGGCATATTCAGTTCTGCACCATATGTGGCAGGCATAATAAAAAATAAAAAGAACAATTTCTTGTATCGGAAGTTTTTACTCATCTTTTATCATCTGGGATAGCGGAAATTCTTTTTCTAGTTTTTTTTTCTCCTCCTTCCACTCTCTCCATCACTCTATCAGCATGCACAATCCGTGTGCATCATTTTCCCCTCGGGTAAGTGTTTCATAGTGCTTCCCAGACAACTAGTTTGTTGGTATGAGGGACAGCAAAATTCTTATCAATGTCCAGAGAAAAGTACACAAAAAACTGGTTTTTATTGTCATATTGCGTGTCTATTAATTTTTTATGTGGAATTTTAAGTTTTCTTTGAATTTCACGATGTCGCCTAAGTTCCTTACCGTATCTGGTAATGTATTATAGAAAGCTATAGCCTGTTGTATTGGATTCATTCTTAATCTATTCGTTCTTGGTGTACAAACCAAAAGGTTGCTCGCTGACCTGATTTCTCTGCTAGTTAACTCTCCAACAGTCCGAGGAATATCTGGCCATTTTAGCCCGCTGTTAATATTTTGGTATACTATTTTTCCTCTTTCGAGATTAATAATCTCTTGGATGTTCAACAACCCTGAACGAGTGTACACGGCGACCGTTGGTGTTAAGGTCAGCAATCTAAATATAACTTTTATCACCTTAGTGACAAGTCTCCCAATCAGCTCGATGCTATGCTTAGTTGTTTGGCCCCACAAGTCTGCTCCATATTTAATAGTAGACAGGATAAAAGCATTTAAGATTAGAAGTTTAGTGTGTTTTTCGAGGAAATCATACTTTCTTAGTGTTGCGATAAATGGTGCGATTTTACTTCTGATGTAGCTGATGTGATGTGTCCAAGACATCTTTTCATCCAGAATCAGTCCCAGGTATTTTATTGAATCGACCTTCTCTGGTTGTACTCCATCAATTCGAATGCATAGATTTATGGGGCGTTTATTTTTTCGCTGGAACATAATGTATTTGGTTTTGTGAACATTTATAACGAGCTTGCTCTGCCGTAGCCATCTCAAGTATTTATCCAAATCCATATTTATTTTATTTTGGATGGCAGACTCATTTTATCCAGCATGCAATCAGAGTGTATCGTCGGCAAACAAAACTATTTTATCAGAAAGCCTGAGATCTTGAATACTGTTCACATAGATAAGGAAAAGTATAGGCCCTGGGATCGACCCGTGTGGAATACCATTGTTTATAGAACATTCCTGACTGGTGTAGCTTCCTTGTTTTGTTACTATTCTCCTATCCAATAGATAGTTTTTAATAACGGAGTTAAATATCATGCAAATCCTATACTCTTTTAGTTTGAGAAACAAAATTTCGTGGTCTATGGTATCAAAGTAGTGGCGGCTCCTCAGAGGAGGCAAGGGAGGCAGTGCCTCCTCGGTAAAATTTACAAAATACGTATTCTAAATTAATCAATAAATAATATTGAAATTCTTAACAAAGCATTGTACACCCAAGTCTCTACTATTTTTGAATTCGTGCATATGTAAACATTTAAACCATTTGATAGCAGTGCCTCTACTCAAGCAGCCGAACAAATACAACGCAAAATCAATTCTTTACTCAGACCAGAGCACTGCCTCAGCGCAAAAAAAAAACAAAAAAAAAATTTCCCAAAATCAGTTTTGTTCCCAAAGCACTGACTGCCTCAGTGTAAAAAAAAAAAAAGATCTATCAATCCTAGCCACCATATAGCACATCGATTTCTAGCATAACGAAAACGAACGAAGAGAAATGAAAATGAGGCAGATTCAAATCTGACTCATCTATTGCATTTTTATCAATGAAAACGTTGTAGTTTGTATTTTCCCGTCATTTTTGATATGGCAATAGCGAATTCAAAGAGGCAAGCCGCAAAAGCAGCAATATATGTGCTTTGTTGTTCTCCAGTAAAGGTAATTATTTTAGGTCAAAAGAGGAAAGTAATGGGCAAATTAAGAGCTATCGAAGGTGCTTTGCATTTTTATTTCGTCAATGCTTTGTATTCGGTAAATGACACTTTTACAAACTACTGAATAAAACGATAAATAATTGAGATATGGAGAGAATGAATAATTAATTCATAGATGTTTCCCAAAGAACCTTAATCGATAAGAAACTTCTTCGTATGATTTGAACTCGAGTAACAATGTGTGGTCAAAGCAACATTTCAATAATTTAGCAAACCTAAATGGCACTCAATAAAAAGTAATTAAGATCTATCTCTCAATGAATTGAAATCGACGTGAATGAAGGATGTGATATGAAAAATAAAGTAAACATTAATTTCTAAAATGGTTTATTGACTTAACGTTACTTCAACCAGCAAGCAGAGGTTTGTAATGTATTTGGGTAGATAAAAAAGTCGCTTAAATGAAGTTCTCAAGATGGACTTTTGAGCCTGATGGAAATAACTCAATCTCTCTCTTTTGAAAATATACTTCGTCAACCTTCTTTATGATCCATTCCTCAATCGAAAAAAAACTTTAAGTAAGCCTTTTGTCCTGCAAGCCAATAAATTAATCTGGAAAATTTCATATAATATAGATAAATTAACCAAAATAAAATTAAATTTGTCCATTCTGGCCACTTCACTAATTATACAGATGTCATTTTTTGCGTTGAAAATAACTAATGCTAGTTCTCGAAATATTATGAGTCAACACGATTATCGGAGTTATTGCTGCGAAGTTTTGAAAAATATTTTTTCAAGAAATTGTAGGATTAACGCAGTCTTCTTGCTTTATTTTGAAGAGAGTAGCACTGTTCAGGAAGAAGACCCATTGAAGCAAAAAGATGATGGTCCTAACAAAAAGCTAAGTTTTGTTTTGATTACAATCATTCGGGCACTAATTGCATTTTAAGCAAATAGTAAAAAACAATAAAGATTTACCTGGTCCTCCCCATGCTTTTGATAGTGAAGAAAACTCTAGAGTTCATCTTACAGTCCAAATTCTTTATCTGTTACTATGGAGTCAGACAAATGTGAAACAGAGAACACTGTAAATTCCTCAAATATGCTGCAGAAAGGAAAATTTAATAAGGAGGGATGGAAAGTGAGCTTCAGGGAAAGTAAGAGGGCTAGAGGTGAGGCCTACGTTGGATCAAAGGATGCTCAGCGGCCGGCTAAGCCTATGTTATGCTCACCTTGCAATGAAATGGCAAAACATGTCAACGACAACACCATCAGTGAAGAAAGCAGAAAAATCTTATACGAAAAATTTCGTGGAATCGCTAATATCGATGATCAACGGAGTTAACGGTTAATATGCATATTGAAAACAAACTTAAAGCACGAATAACGAGGAATTTGACAGAATCGCGAAGAAGCTTTACTATGAGTTATTACTTAACGGTTGACAGTCAAAGAATAAAGATATGATATTAACAACTATAAAGATATGATATTAACAACTATAAAGATATGATATTAACAACTATAAAGATATGATATTAACAACTATTACAATATGATATTAACAACTTTTAAATTACGGACTCCCTCATAAGGAGCGTTGTTGCAAAAACGACCGATCAAGGATGTTTTGAGAAAGATAAACGGAGTAAGCATCCACCTCACAATAAACTGCCTTACAAGAGTACAAAGAGAAGCATATTACTTCTTTTAAAGACCATTGACCAAAAGTTTTTTGAAACTGGACACACACAAATGGAATACGATTCCATACACTCAAAAATAGAGAGAGAATCCATGTTTATTCCAGTTTACACGCCAGAATGTTGGGAGCAAATAATAAGGTCAGCCAGAAACAACCTTTTTTCTTTTGAGGTAAACATGTTGACGTTTGATGATTTCATTAACTTCAAATTGGTTTCATTAAACGTAATAATATTAAACAATATCCCTTGGCGTAGAGTATGCTGGCTGCGTTACGAAAAATATTTTTCAAATGCTATTTTTTACAAAAACAGATTTTCAAGAAGATTTCCAAGCTACAGAAATTCGTGAAAAAAGGGGTCGAAAAGTTGCGAGCCTTTAAAAGGTTTACAGCGCATGTATGTCTATATCAAATGCTAAATAAAAGGATTTGATCGAAATGTCTGAAGACTTCACAATTCCTAAAGCTTAACATAGTTTTTATAAATCTAAAATATAAAAATTCAGAAAGTATGAAAATGAATAAATGTCCAACTTTTGCAAAACTAAAGTTAAAGTTGACTGCTCTTATTGTTCTGGTCTTACCAAACCTTTATATTTGCAAAGAAAAATAAAGAATTTATGTTAAACAAAAAGTGAACAAGTTTTTATTTTCAACAAAATTTCAAATGAAATTTCCTTTAAAACCAGATGTAACCAAAATCAACAATTAGGCATAATTAGATTATTATCCCCCTTAATTCAAATAAAAATGGTTCTTATAATTTAAAACTGATTTATAGTATTATGTAAAATTTTCAAATTGATATTATTCGAAATAACATTGTTGCACATTCATGGTTTTAGCATAAACCTGACGATATGTGACTTGGCATTGAACAATGTCGTTGTTCAAATATCTAATGAGAATTTTGCGTGATATCTGACCCTATCGCTGCAAAATATTTATTTAAATGCTCCGCAATTGCCTCACTGGAGGAGATCAATGATCCATCTATCTATAACTCCTTGATACATGATGTGGTTTGAGCTGTGCCTTTTTGAGTTTTTACCAGTTCATTTAATACTCTCCAGTATTTCGCACTATTTCCGCTTGAAGCTTCAAATCTTTTAGCATAAAATTTATCAAGAGGAACAGCATTTCTCGGATATATACTGCCCTGACGACAAATACAGTGACTCCCAAAAAGATCCGCACACGTAAGAAATGTTCCTTCCCTCTCATTTTATAAGTCAATAAAAAACGGGGAAAAAATTAAAAAAATATATAATAGGTGCAGAACAGAATAGCCTTACATATCACGCAAATACAAAAATTATTCACTTTAGAGATACCAAAAAATAGAAAATTTCGTAAAAGAAACAAAAAATTTCACCTCTCAAAAAGATACGCACATAGGCTAAATTGTAAAAATAAACAAAAATTATATAAAACTTATAGTATTTTGTTGCATGTGCTTTTTGTTCAATAACACATTTTAAACGATTTGGCATACTGGAGATGATTTTTCGCAAGTATTCTACATCCATTTTCACCCATTCTTCGCGAAGCCTTGTCTCGAGCTCCCCCTTAGAAGAAATCGGCTTGGTATGAATTCTACGGTCCAATTCATCCCAGAGGTTTTCAATGGGATTACAATCTGGCGACTAGGGAGGAGGATGAACCAATTTTGGGCAATTATACAGCTGCCATTCTTGAACAATGCGAGCCTTATGTTTGGAGTCATTGTCTTCGTAATATTTAAATGTATCTAAAATGCCCATATTCGCGGCACTTTTTTGCAAATTGTCTTTCAGGAGTTGTAAGTATCGACGGGAATCCATTATACTATCAATAAATACTAATTTGCCAACACCACGAGTAGATATGCATCCCCAACCCATTAAACTGTCGCCCCCGTGCTTTACTGTAGGCCTGAGGTTCTTCGGACTAAATTCGTCGTTGGGCTTGCGCCACACCACAACACCTCCATCCGAGCCAAAGACATTGAATTTACTTTCATCGGCAAAAATAACGTCATCCCAATAATCGGCATTCTTCAAAACATATTCCTTAGCAAAATTTAAGGGTTTTTTTTATATTCACTTCGCTGACGAATGGGTTTTTGCGTGCAACACGACCATTATATAGCATTTCTCAAAACTCGGCGCACTGTTTCGCATGCCACTTTTTTTTTAAAGTCTGCGAAAACTTCACTTACAATTTTCGGAGCACTCAATTTAGGGTTATTCTTGATTTTCCGGACAATAGCGCGTTCTTCAAGCGTTGTTAGAACCTTTGGACGGCCAGGACTATGCTTCAAGTTTATTCTGCCTTCCTCTTTATATCACAGGAGAATATCGTAAACAGTTCTACATTTCATCTTGAGGACCGAACATATTTCTGCCACAGTTTTACCTTCCTCATGATTAACAACTACCAACTGGATCTTGTCTGGGGACGTGTATTTGCCCATTTTGCATTAATGCAAGCACAAACTTTTTTGAAGCTACGAAAAACGCGTGGTTTCAAGAAAATACTAGATATGAAGCCCATATTTATGACGACTTTATCACTGAAGGCAGTATTAAATAAACAAGTCACTCATACGCGTTTATATTGCATAAACATGCACGCGTTTGCCCAAGTTTCATTGCTGTGCGGATCTTTTTGGGGCGTCTGATTTTTAAGTTTTTTTTTGTTTTATCCTTCCTATTCCTTCTCGTTTTGCGATACATTTTCTATTTTTTTGTGTTAAATGATCGCGTAGAGGTCTTGTACCATAAACAGTTTTTAGTTTTCTTTTCGTGTCATTGATGAAAGCATTATTTGAGAAAGAAGGGAAATTTCAAGCTTGTGCGGATCTCTTTGGGAGTCACTGTATATACTTGAACAGCCACTGTTATTGTTCAATTAGGTGGGTTTACAGCAGATAACGCCACTCTTATATTATTATTTACATTCTACTTTATATTGTCATTCGTTATTGCAGCAATAACAATAATTCTCTTACATTTCCTTCATCAAACAGCATCCAATTACCCTTTATAGGTACAAGTACCAACCTTGATACAATTCCTTTTCCCATTGATAAAACCTGAGTAAGTCCAAGCTAATTAGAAGACTTGGATAGCTTCATTCCGGCTAATCTAGTAATAAGTTATCGTAGAGTACCCGTTCAATAAAGTGGGCGCACATTTCCAAGATTACGTTCCAAGACTAGTCCTTGTTCTATTGCTTAAGTCATTGTCATTTCATCCTTATCATCTGAGGCTGTATCCTGGGCTCTTTTCAAAGGAACTACTACCAGATTGGAGGAGAGGTCGGAAAATCTATGGTTGATTGGAATGTTATTGTTGCATCATATTGTAATGGTAATGGAATTGATGATTTGGTTTCTGCTGAATTTAACTGTCTGAATGTATAATATACATATTACCGTTCATCATTCTGTCAAGTCTTTGCATAACTTTAGCTTTGCATTTTAGTTTTCAATGAATTGTTACTCCAATTCAACAATTCAGACCAAATGCTTCGAATTAATACATTCAAACTCTATTCCACGTGCTACATCGAGAGAAACAAATAACAGCTGATTTCCTAACTAACATCACGTAGAATCGCTTGAAGTGTTGTTTCGGTTGTATCTATTCGTCAGATAAGCGAACTGCTTGTCTATGGTTACACATGTGCTTAGTTGGGGGGCTGTGCGGCTCGATACTGTTCAGTGTCGAGGAGCATAAGAAAAGAACCCATCGCTCCGCGTAACCATACACACCTGCTGTATCATATTATAAACTTATTCGTAATTAAATATTATGAGCGCTATCGCTCACCATACAGTACAAGAGTGGAGTATACATGAAGAAATGAAATTGTGGTATTCATTCTTCTTTCTTACACGCTCACACGGCCTTGCGACTGTGGCCACATATCGTTTCTTTTCCTATCTTCTTGGTCTGCAACATCTTTTACACAGTGACGCGACACCATTTAGTGTTTCTTGAAGATTTGCATTGAGAAAGTTGGCTTGTAAGTGGTCGCGACTGGGGAGAAATATCTGCAAGATTGTATTCTTCAGGTCCAGAAATGTGTTCAGGCTCAGAAATGAGTTCATTCAGTCGGCCGTATGTCCTTGTTCTGGATTCAATTTGGAAAAAAGCGATGTTATGCAGGCGGCCGCCAGCGCCAGTTCTTCTGCTTCTACACATCCTACGGTCGACCCTTTGCTGGGAATGAGGCCGGGGTTGGCACGGGATGATATGTCTGTGATCCGCAGCACACACAGTGAACGACGAAGCACGTGGTGTTCCCAAAAAGGGTGTCGTGTAGCAGTGGCAGAGGCAATTGTTCAAAGTCACTTCAATTGTTGTATTCCATGCCCACACGACGCAGCGGAACGTGGTCTTATTTGTTTCGCGCTGCTCCTTACGTCATATACATATGTTTGCGTAGCCTATACTTGTAGAGACGTATGTGCGCGTTGGGTTGCGGACGAAGTAGTGCGAGATAGGTGCAGGGGAACTACGGTCGTAGGCTTGTATCAAATTCAATGAGTATGTGTTGTTAAATCTGTATCTAGTTCTGAATTTCATTTCGATCGATGACGGAACCAGAGATGGCCAGACTAAAATCACGTGCTGCGTGAGGACCGGGCTATGGGACTTGCTGCCAGACTGCCACACAGACGGGGCGGTATCACGTGGCATTGTTTACAAACAATGAATAATATGTGCAATTTAGTCGGACGGACTGTGTCTGTCGGTCGATGTGTCGACTATTGGAAATGTGTTGTTCACAAGACAAATCATCGTAGTGTTACTCGTTTTTTGTATGAACTCTCGAAAATACAGAGAATGTATTAATTTTAGATGTGAATTGTATTTTGCAACTACGACTTTTCTACCATGAAAAAGTTGTAGTTAAAAAAAAACGGAAGTGGTGGGAATAATCTCTAGGTTTGTGTGTGGGTTTTTTATTTGATGAGCACGTGTGTAAATAAATGTTACTTCATTCATAATGCTGAAAGTGAATGAACGTGAAAGTAAAAGTACACATTCAGATCTAGAACTCGTTGTCACGATTGAATTTCTGACCTTGAATTCTATAGGTAGTTGGTTCATTGTTTTGTTTTAGATTCGATGCAAGATAATAGGCAGGAAAAATCAGGAGATCGATCGACATTGGAGGATATAAATAATAAAGATAATGTAGGAAAATATATATTTACATATATTAACACATTCGGCGCCAAGCGTGATTCGGTTGAGTTTCTCGCGGGCCCAAATTTTACTGTAGGCGCAACAGAACGGAAGCGGAGAGGTAAGTGGGAATACCAACAATGCAACTCGAGTAGGTCCGTGCGTTGTCGATTATTTAGGTTTGCAGAGCTTTCGACCCATTATAAATGATACATTGCTTAGTTCCGAAGGTCGTCCTCCGAAAATGAAACCTTTGCCGAAAATGGCATCGATGGTGTCATATGCAACAAACATACGAAAAACCATCAAATAGTATCGTAAATTAGTATTACATTTACTTTTACGAACAACGATATATTTTTTTACTTTTACGAACAACGATATGCACATATAGTGTATTAGAAAGCTACACAAAAAAATGGAGCTTATTTAACTTGAACAGGAAAAGCGTCACCCATATATGAGTGACGCGGTCCCCACGGAAGCATACCCGTCACCCAAGTACGGATGACGCGGCACCGAAAGTGTTAAATCAGAGTAACAATAGCTGAGGATAAATTTTTGTTTTAACTGATACTTATTTTCGAGTATCTTCTAGTTTTACTACAAAACAAGACAAATACATATTCCAAAACAGATTATTATTTTTGAAGGAATCGAGCCGGACTGTTCACGAGCGTTCTCTTGAAAAAAAGCTTCTAGTGTCTTGAGGATTCTCTTTCTGGTAAATGATCATCTTTTTCTGAAATTATTTATTCATTCTGCGATAGAGGCTTGTCCATTGCTTTGCATGGGCGATGTGTATTTTGAGCCATATATCTTTGGCGTGACCATTTAATAATAGATTGTTCGAAAATGAAATTCCTGTTATTTTGCCTGTTTTGCATTTCGTACGGATGTAACATGCAGCTCTTATGGTTCTATCATGCAGTTTGACAAAAGGGAGGCATCTCTTCATACTGCTTCGACTTCGGTTGGTGCCCCGTCGATCGTGTTGAATGCTGGTTTGCTCGAATTTATTTTAAAACCCCATTTGGCGAAATATTGGTCAAATAAAACAAAGTATTCCTGTAGGTACCTAACTATAAAGTGTGGTGATAACGCCAGCAAATCATTTGTATGTACGAGGGGCATTCAAATATAAGCGAGCCTTTTATGTTTGAGGACTTAGAAAGCGTGTCGAAGATGGGCGGAGCGTCGGGAAGGCTGGTTAGGGGGGAACCTGTGTAGATGACTCAAGGTCAAGCCGACCGCCCGACCGGTTTATTTGTTTGTCCTCACAATGAGCGAAATAGAGGTTTATCCTTCAATTGCGCAACGCATTATAATAAAGTTTTTAACGAAGGAAGGCGTTAAACCAGCGGAAATTCGGGGCCGAGTGCGTGCACAGTTCGTGAAAGCCTGGTGTGCCGAGTTCAGAAAAGGACATGAAAAACTAGAAAATCTGAGTCATCGAAGACGTCCCTGCTCCAGCATTACGCCTGGCAATGTCACAGCTTTTCGCGAGCTGATTGAAAGAGATCGTCGTTCCACTGTAGCAGCAATCAGCAAGAAAACGGGAATAAGTGCTGGAATTTTACACACCATCATCCAAGACCACCTTGAATTATAAAAAATCTCAGCTAGGTGCTTACCCAGGAGTTGAAGTTTGCCAAACGCTTCTTGCTCGTTTTCAAAAGGACGGACAGGCTTTTTTGCAACGCATTGTGACCGACGATAAAACTTGGGCTCACCACTACACTCCCGAGACAAAAAGGGCCTCTATGGTGTGGAAAAATAGGGGAGCCAGGACCATCAAAAGCCAAAACTCGCTTGTCAGCTGGTAAGGTGATGTCAACGGTTTTTTTTAGAGTTTTACTCGTTGATTTCCTTCACGATCGTCGCACAATAAACGCTGCTTACTACTGTGAACTTCTTGACCAGTTTAGAGCTGCATGTCGGTCAGAAAGGCGCCGACAACCCATCCGAGACGTCCTGTACTTGCAGGGCAATGCAAGACACTGCAGCCCTAGCAGCCCAAAAATTGGATGAAACGGATTGGACTATACTTGATCATCCTTAAATCATCTTCTTAAATGTAAAATAAATTTCTTTTTTTCGCTTATATTTTATGTTCCTCGTAACATATTTGAGACTTTGTCGCCAGTCAGATCTATTACCGTCGGTAGGTTAGGGATAAAATATTCAAAAAAATTGAACCTAGGATTGAGCCTTGAGTTACACCTGATGCGATCGGGAAAAGAGTGGCTGTTTGTTTTTCTAACGTATATGAAAGATTCCCTTGCGATGAAAAATCTTTAAGTAGACGGGGTAAGGGAATCAAAGAACTAAGTAAAGTAAAATAATCCCACGACAACCCTCGTACGGGTCTAGGGGTTGAAGCTGGTAGAGAGCTTCATTACAATTTTTCAATCATTGTGAATACGAGTGTAGAGTGATTAGTTCCACGACTCATTTTACCCCTGATTTTAATCAGGTACCTATTCAGAGCTAGGTGAACTCAAAGCATGGTGCTCGGATCAGGGATCTCACACGCAAGAAGCTAGTGCTCTACCCACTAGGTTACTCAAGCAAAGAACTAAATTGACATTAATTCGAAGCCTTTAATCCACACTGTGTCAAGGTATTTTTCTAGATAAACCAAGTTCATAAAGAGTGTTGATCAACTAAGGGCCTTTTCGAATTAACGTCTTCACTTTCATCTTCAACTTGTTGTAACAGAATGTGATGTCAGACCAAGTCGAGCTTGTCCAAATTCAGTTATTTAGGGTTTGGTATTGCTCTCCTGTACAACAGTCGACGAAGTCACGTTTCGATGTGACTTTTCGTTGGCTTGCTGATGTTTTGAGGCAATGTTACGAAGCAAAGTCAACGATTTCGGACACCTCGTCTAAGTATGCTTCAAATTGTTATAATAGCTCAGCTACTCTGCTGACGTCACAACCTGTCATAAAAAGCTGAAAATGAGAACGAAGAGGTGAATTCGGAAAGGCCCTAAGTTTGTGATAATGTATCTGTTAAATAAACTCAACGCATCAACTGTGCTATGAGCAGAACGAATTCCAAACTGTCGAACACAAATGAGATTATTCGTATCCTTTCTGGAGTAAATTTTAGAGACATATTCTTTCTTAAGAATATTTCCTAAATTAGAAAGGAAGGAAATTAGTTTGTACGCTGAGTGTTTTAGCACTCTTCCGGCACAGGGAATATCTTACTGGTCTTTCATGATTTGTAGTGATGGAAAAAAATGGCTCTTTAAAGTGAGCCTGCTCCGTAAAATTCACTCATTTTACTGAGCTGCCCTTTAAGAGTCATTCAAAAGAGTCATTTCAAACAACTTTTTTCATTCTTGCAAAAGTGCACACTCAACTTCTGTTTTTATTGTTTTAATAATAATAATAAACCAAAATGTAATATAGCATAACTTTAAAAATATAACATAACATTACATATAACATAACTTTAAAATTAAACCTTGAAAGCAAAATCAATCGGATTGTTAACAATAATAATATATGAACATCTTTGTATCTTATAATTTATAGTGTCAAAATAACACTTGTTATGCTCTTTTGGCGATAAGCGAGATATTTTCAGTAAGCACATATCCACTTTTTGAAAACACAAAACAGGTTTCTGATGCTAAAATTATAGGGAAATTGGCCAAGGGTTGCCGTTCTTGTCCGATAAGAGATTTCAAAGGTTTTACTTGAGCTGTTCAGACAAAGCATAAAATGTATATATGGGGCCTTTTTTTCCTAAGAAGCAAGAATATTTCAGGAGGGTCGATAATTTGGAGGTTTTAAATTTCAGTGCTTGCCGTAGAGTTACCAGCACATTCATGAAAACCTACGTGCATGTAAAAACGCACAGTGTGCTCACGCCATCAGTATTCATCGTTCGCACAGTTCTAATTATTCGCACAGTACTCATCATTCACATTTTATTCGCACTGCACTCGGAACTGGCTACTCTACTCACACTGCACACGGAGCTGGCTCATTCCTCTGTGCAATACGATGGACGAACATATATGTACATGTTCCGACGTTGGAATAGCCTAGATTTCGCTTCAACTACACACGGTAGTCTAATGAAGTATTGCCGTGTGTATATGCTTAAGCTCTATTTACTCGAGTGGCTCCGCAATATCACTCTTGCCAGTAAAGTGCACTGCGCGTTGAAACTATGAAGTCTAAAGAGTAGTTCTAAATGATGGTTTACATATAGCTTTTTTCAAAAGAGTTACTCCTTTTTCTGAAGAGCCGGCTCACATAGCTCTTTTTGATTGGCTCGCTCCTGAGCTACCCATCACTAATGATTTAGCAATGTATGACAGATTAATGCAACTGTTGAATATGATTGAATGGAAATAGAAAAAAATCCGAACGAAACTTTATAGGTATATGGTTCGAAGTATTATCTGAGCCTGTTAATTTCTTAGAGGTAACATATTTTACTAGGCAAATCAGTGAGTTAGGGCTGATATATATCTCATGGCTCAGAGGTTCATTGGATGGATTAACTTCATTAAACATGGCGATTTGATTGCCTTCACTAGCCAGGATTATCCATTGCTGTGTTGGCATATTGAGCAATGTTTCAGCACTTTGTCTTTCATTATGAAAGATCGCCCTCAAATGGTCGATAAAAGCAGCGGCAATCGATTTTTCATCGAAATCTATACTTGCGTTTGGCACTAGTGAAGAGGGCAATTTTTTCGAGGATCTGGTTTTAGGGTGCGAAGACGAAATTCACATGGAAACGTAGATATTTATACGTTCAAACCGAAAAAAATGTCTAGAGGAGTGTATATTGACCACTGAATTTATTCAAATCTCTCTTGTAGATCCGCGCTAGTACCCGCCGTAAGATGCGACGTTTTCTCAATAGAAAGATAATGTTATTAGGGAGGTTCTTCTAAGCATGGTTGTGTAAGGGCTTAGCGTTTCTGAAAGACTTTAGACAGACGTCGAGCCCTTTATCTAGGCTTTCAACCAGATTATCGATTTCATCATAACTAAGGTTTATGTAAGAGTCGACAGGAATTTGCTCAAGTTCAACTGCAACCTGGTTACTAAACTGCTTTCAGTCCTCCGAATTTATAAACGTTCTGAGTCTCAAGGATTACTCTAGTCTGTTGGCTTCAAGGATTGCTCTAAATTAGGCAAATCGTCTACGGCTTCACGACCCTCTTTGAACGCTTTGTAGCATGCAAATGCTCTTGTTTTGGATATAACACACTTCTCAAAGGCTTTCTCCAACATCTTCAACCCTTCAGAACAAGGAATTTAGTTCGCAACACAAAATTTCAAACAAAGTCGTTGATCAATGGTAAAAATTTCGTAGTAAAAATCGCCAGACGCAATTGAACAAACTTCTGTTTTCGACTCTAGTAAACAAACTAAATGGGAGATCACGATCAAAATCAGCGTCGTAATGCATTACAATGCTACCAAGCTACAAAAAATAAAAACCTTAAAAAACAATGCAAGCGATTTGAGAAACTCATTCCCGTAGCTTATTTGTCAGAATGTAAAAAGTGGATCACCTGATGCATTTAGGTGTCGTTTGTGAAGAACCAAAATAAAAGTCTTTTTGATTCATTAATTCACGAAGACAGTGCATTGATATTGCCAGTAAAATTAGAAAATTTGCATTTCTAACGATTAATTTAATCCCCTACGATTGAATATCAACGAAGAAATATTTTTTTTTTACAATAAGCTATTATTTACTTTTATTGCTCAGTTTAAGTAGTAGCAAATCCTCAGCATGACTTCAAACAATATGTAGCAATATATGTTCACGACACCGTATAAAGTATAATTAATACACCATGCGATATTTGAATTCATTCAAAAGCTTGAACACAATGACGGCCTTCCCATTAGAATGTGAAAATTCCTCTACTCCCAAAAGGGTCCTGTTGCCTACATTGCAGTCGAAAAGGTCGGAATATTTTCTTCCCCCTAACTACACATTCTCTTTTGCCTTCTACACAATCAAGAAAAAAACATCCCCACAACACGTACCAACAGGCAGGAGTCAACTTTCGTGCATTCTCAATACTCACCCACTAGTAAATACACCCTTGCTTCTTCCATCCGACTACATTCCGTTCGGTATTCTATTTCAAAAGGTTTCACTGGTGTATTGGAATCGGTAATAATATCCCCGAAAATAAATTGCGTGCATATTTCACCTGCTCGATGTGGAACAATCTTTTCGAATATAATGAACAACATTTGACCTGGAAAGATAAATTACTGATGTCAATTGAACTGAAAGTAATTTAGTTGGTTTCAATATAACCTCAAATCGCTGTTTGTTCCCCTGTACACAATATACATTTAAGACGAAATATATGAACTCGGTGAGGTTGTATGTTAATTGTTAACAGAGGACACAGGACCATCTCCGGAATATACACGCAAAACACACGCTCTACACTTGTTCATCTACATGAATGTTAGGGTTCTGTTCTGGAACACATGTGAATGGGATATACCTAGGTCATGTTTGATAAACTCTACCACTATCATCCTGGCGCGAACAAATTGGAAGCAGCAGAGTGTTAAATTGGATACGCAACAAGTTGAACTTGTGGTATTTTTTTTTCTCTTCAATCCCTAAGCGGAACCGTGTATTTTGGTAGTCACAAGTCCAGATGACGATTTTGTCGATTTTCTTTTCATTAAATAAACTCTGTTTAGTAATTGATGTTATGTGTTTAAATTTTTATTTCTGATACCGCAACTCTTATACTCATCAAATGGCTAGACTATTCCTGAATGCCATGCAGAAGCTACGCTCCAAGCTATAGTTACTTCATGAAGAAGAACGCACCCAACGATTGTAAGATTGAATTATTTAAAATAATTAGGTATTTACATTAAGATTTTAGTCTATATAATAAGATAATAATGTAATAATAATAATAAGATCTAATTTTGCCATATTTTCTATCAATCAATTTCACCAAACACCCATAGATTTCAAACGACTAATAACATTTTTCATTTCAATTACAGATGCCGTACTTACAGCTTGCCGATGGTATAACAGTACAGAAAGATTTAAAAGGAACCATTGCCCATACGAATAAAGGTGTCGTACGACGAATGTTTGTTGTGAACAACGATGCCTTCCAAGGAGCAACGCAACGGTATGTTCTATTTCAATCTTATTTTGGCTTATATATACATTTTCAGTATGATATAATTTAAACTTAAATTATTTATTTCAGTGTCATCACAACCGGAGGTACAGCAATTAAAAAACAGGACGTTATAAGCATAGGGATCGATAAGAATTGTAATTATTTGTAGATTGTTCTTTTTTGAAAAGAATCTCTTTTTTCTCCAATTTATTCTATCGGAAAACTTTCCCTGTTCCTATATCATGTTTTTTATTTAGCATCGTGTATTTTGAAAGTTTTTATTGCGTTTGTAATTATGAAAGTAGTGGTTTTATTGTAGAAGCATGTAGTGTAACGAAAATTGTTTGTTATGGAGAATTCTATCAATGCAGATTGTCTGGGAGATTTTGAAATTAATGACTTGCAGATGACCCGGATTATATTTGATCGTAGATTTTGTTGACTAGCTTGTTGTATTAGAAGGTTTTCGTTGAGATCGTAAGAAGTATTTCATAAAAAATTCACTAGATAAATAGGTTTGGCATTAGACTCTTAAATATTGTAGAAAAAGAATGAGCGAATTCTGCAAATTCGATTCTGAAATGTGAAATACTATGTCACTATTAATCTATTTTAATTAATAGACTGTTCATGCAGTTCTGTACAGAATCAACTTATTGAAATGAGCACAATGTCTATATAATCTATATACAGTTGTGCGTCGGCATTTATCGGATAAGCTAGGAACGCTGATGGCATTTTCTTACTAATCCTATTAATGATATCGATGTCCGTTGGTAATAATTGTGTTTTGATGAATGATCGATCAGTTTGTTCTAGTTGGAAATTGTAAATTAAAGTAAATAGATAAGCTCGTTTTTCCTCATGGCAAAACAGGAACAGCTCAAATCTGAAATTTAAGATTAAAGATTTTATGTTTACGTTTTAAATTCCCTCGAAAAATCATTGCTACAACATACGAAAATTCTGATAGAACTTCCCAGAGTCTAATCGTTTCTTTTCAATCCCTAAGCTATATGTGATCTGGGAAAAATTATTCTTAAAATTCTGGAAGCTCGTATCATATGAAGTTAAATTTATTTACATAGATAATTAAGTATTAAGTATCATGAACTGCTTAAATTTACTTGACTGTTTTACGGCAATTTCAAGCTCATCAGGCTTAATATAGTAAACAACCACTTCGCCATCGCTTTAATATGTTAATTCACCAATTAATCATTGAAGTTTGTTTTGGATTAAGTTAATGTAAATGTGATTATATTAGATATATCTAAATGGAAACTGTTTCCTTTAAAAGGAAATGACATTCTTGATTTCGGCTATTCCACGGGCTTTTCAATACAAATTCTGGGCATTTGCAATGGCTTAGTGCAGCGAACTGATAATCATTCAATCTTGCTTTAGTAGGGCTCTGAAAAAGATTTTCTTTTTCAGTTTATTATATCCTTGCAATCTTAATATTTTCTTGTGTTTGTCTTCCATTAGAATATAAAAAATAAGAATAATCTGAGAACTCGTAGCACCCTCTCGACATTGCAAAACTTTGTTTCGGCATTAATTGAAAAAGTTATGCTTCTCCGATAATTATGATCTAGTTTAAAAACCATTAAAAACATCCTCTCTGCTTTTTTTCTCTTAGCAGAAAATTGAAAGTTTATGGTAATTTCATGCATAATTAGCTTAAAAATCTAATTTTTACATATTCAGCCGAAAATTTTCCCCCTACGCTTCCTGCTGAAAACATTGCTCCTGCACTCTTTATCGAAACGTTCCCCCCTACATGTCTGGCTGAAATATTACCCCCTACACTATTATTAGAAGGCTGTTTAGTTTTGAAACAAAGTAGCATCTTCGTGGTACATATCTATTTCTTATCTTCAATTTAGAGTTACACATCTTAGATTTTTATTTTGAATGCTAGCAACTAGATTTTTGTCTTTTGTAGCTAGTTGTCGTGGTAAAGTAATATTTGCAATTAGTATAAATTTGTCTCATTTTTTGTTAAAATTTTTTTTTTAGTTTGTATCAATTGTTAAGTAGAAAATATAATAGGACATTTTCATTTTTAAATCATAGTTTCTCTCCCTCAGTCTGCATTGAATGAATATTGTTTGTACTGTTTTTAGTAAAAATTTTTAGATTACAAATCTTGATCGCTTATTATCGTTTTCGACAGTCGATGCGCAAAATGTTACGTATTGCATAAAAGCTAATTATGCAATATAAATGAAAAAAAATCTTCTAAATTCTAAATCCACTTTTCTCTTTCTCTTCTTTGACTCGTTTACATGTATTGTTCTGATAGATCAATCAGACCAATCTCATTCTTTAGCAAACGGTATCCTCGATACGAAAACCCAAACAATTCTGACCACAACAAGTGGTGGTAAAACAACACACTTCAGTCCGATTGGCCCATTACAACTAACTGCGGAAGAATGCAACGAAATTCTTATGAAACGTGCCATGGCAGCTTCGGCACAAAATCATACAACCATAACTACATCAGATGGTCATCATACAGGTTGGTTTGTTAAAATAAAATATTTGGAATATTAGGTGTTGGGTTGTTTTTCATTCTGCTTACCATAATATTTTTTTGCATCGTCTGGTATTTTTAGATTTGAATTTTCTAGTAATTATTATTTTTAATTCATATTTCAGATGACATTCTGCCGGGAATATCTGTACAAGTTCAGAAAGTTATTCAAGGTCTCGAAGACACGGAAGATTCACAAGCTACATCTTCGACGCACTGCAAACTCGAGCCAGTTTTAGAGATTTCGCCTAAGGTCGAAATGCCAGATGTAAGTGTTAGTTAAATTCATCTAAATTGATAGATTCCTTCGTTGACGGAATATCATTTCACAGCCGGAACAATCTCAATCTGCTACAACGGTTGTGAAAGAAAGACCCTACTCCTGTGATGAATGTGGCAAATCATTTTTGTTAAAACATCATTTGACAACTCATGCTCGTGTCCATACTGGTAAGTTCTATCTGAATCCACAAAAAGTCCTTAATATTCTCGATTTTTGTGATTCTATCATTTAAAAATATTACAGGAGAACGACCTCACGTTTGCGTGCATTGCGGTAAAAGTTTCGCCCATAAACACTGTCTCAACACTCACTTGTTGCTACATTCAACCAACCGGCCATATCAGTGTAGCGAATGTAAAAAGAGCTTCACGCTGAAGCATCATCTATTGACACACTCTCGAGTTCATAGCAGAGAAAGGCCGTTTGTTTGCCAGGAATGTGGTCGATCGTTTCCGCTGAAAAGGCACCTAGTTACGCACAGCAAATTTCATGCTGGTGAACGTCCTTACGTTTGTGAGGAATGTGGCGAAAGTTTCGCTCAGGAAAATCATCTGATAATGCATTCTAGGTGGGTTTTGGAGATGTCTCCACTTTTAAATATAGTATTTCTACTGTTGCCAAAAACAATAAAAGGATTTTATAATTCAACAACTAATGATGGCTTCTCATAACACCCAGATTCCACGGATCATTAAATCCTTTCGTTTGTGGCGACTGTGGTGCTACTTTCCCGCGTAAATTCCAATTGGTCAATCACGGGCGAATCCATGGCAAAGTTCCGCACTCTTGTACAGTATGCGGAAAAGAATTTCTGCAAAAACGCACTTTGATTTCACATATGCGGTAAGTGAATTACGAGATAAGATTCAAGAAGTTTTCCTGAAAATAACTCATATGATTCTTTTAGAATTCATACCGGCGACCAGCCGTTCCCTTGCACCGGATGTGGCGACGGATTTCAAACCAAAGCCGAGCTCAACCAACATATTCGCATGATGCATGGTGGTGTCAATCCAAATTCAAATGCTACGACGGTCGTTGGAGGCAATATTGTAAGTGCTCAGCAGCAGCAACAACAACAACAGCAGCAACAACAGCAACAGCAGCAACAACAGCAACAATCGCAACAGGCACAAACTATCCATGTAAATGTAAGTAAATCATTGTGAGGAGAGTCACATAGTGGCATTTGTTGTAGCTTTAGTAAATCACAAATGAAAAAGAAATAAATTCCATAAAAAAACTTATAATTTTTCTTCTATTCTGCAGTTACAGCATCAACCCCAGCAGCAGCAGCAACAACAACAACACCAAACAGTGACGGTAGTGAGTAATCAGAATAATGCTTTAGTGACCACAATTGCTGCCTCAGATGCCTCAGGCAGACCTCAATATGCGTGTCGGTACGTGGGAAATCTTTTTAACACATGATGAACATGTCAACTTACCAATATTTTATTTGACAGAGAATGCGGTAGTGCCTTTAACAGTCGTGAAGCGTTGGCCCTTCATTTGCGACTTCACACCGGCGACAAGAGCTTGATGACTGACTTATGTGCGCTAACAGCAGCTTTACCTGGTCACTTTTTAAATACTTCAAACCTGAATCAAGGTAAATAAAAATCGATATAAATTTAAAAGTACCTTAGAAATATCAAGTAATAGTATTTAAAGTGAAATGAATGATCTCATATCGAAACGAGAGTTCCTTTGTAGTGATAATGTAAAAATAAGAAATATGACATTTAGTTTTTTTTCGTTATAAAGTCAACGTTATAGTTTATATATGCAGAAGAGGCTATTTAGTTTATATTTTGCTTTATTTTTTACAAAAATGTACGAAATGTTTATGGTAAAAGTTTGTGGGTTTAGATATGCTGATGAGAAAGATCAAATTAACGGTTGCATAAAAAGTATGATGTCGATTACGTGTAACCAACTAATAAACAGCGATTCGAATTAATATCTTATTGTTTTTATGTTGTGGAATTTTTATTTGAACGTTTTTTTGTGTGAATCCGATGTTCAATGCGATGCAAATAGCATAGCTCGAAGCTAAGGAAACATCACATTTGGCTACCGCGGACGTTTTTCTTGAAATGAAATTCGATTTATAGCTATTTAAAAGCATCTTTCAATTTCGTTAGGACTTATCGCGCGAATTTTTGTTTAGCTTCTGACCAATCTAGACAAAGAAACGAGATTCCAAATTCTTTACTTTCAAGTAATTTCCATGACAACTAGCATTTCTATTTTAAATTTGTTCATTAACTTGCACAATGTCTCGGGACGTACATACTGCCAGATAGGGTAGTGCTACTTGAGCAAAGTAACAATAAAAACTTGACTCATCAAATTAAAACAGAGAAAGTAGTTAGTTTGACCTCTTCTTTGCATTATTAGAAATCCAACAGATATAAACGAAGACCTTGGGTATATGGTGGGCTGCTAAGATAATTATCAGACTTATCTATTGATTAGATAAATCAGAAAAGGCTCAAAGACCATTATTTATGCAGCTCACAATAATCGTTTAAAAATCCTTAATTATTGTTCGCGAACAACATTTCTATTGACTTAACTTTAAATTTTTCACAAGCTCAATATATTTACGTCTGGAAATTGTAATTGATTACAATTTTGATATAAACAATGCAAAAGCAGCTTTAGTTTTGATATCCAAATAGAATTGCAGAACTTTGACGATCGCGGCTTCTTCCAAAATCCTACGGAGATGACATTTTTGTGCTGTCACAGGAAATGAATTGATCAGATTTTGCAAGATAATGTTAGAACCGCCTATTTAAAGGATATAGAAATCAATTGCCTTCCACAATCAGAGCTTTCGTTTTCAGATAAATTATCAGAAGTTGAAAATGAATGAAAGTAGGTGAGTGTAATACTAACTCGCAGAATATAATACGAGAGTAAAGCAGCGAAGATTAAAAGAAACATATGTTATATGGCGAAAAGTTAGAATGCTCAGGAGTACACGACTAAACAAGCCCAACCAGGAATTGACCATGAACAGTAAATAGGAAACAAAGAAACAAGTGTCGCTAAAATATCATGCAACATCAAACTTCATTGTTGAAACTCTCGCAATATATACACTACTGATCAACTGGTTAGGTACACAGTCAATGTTTCAGGAGTCCCAGGAACCATGAATCAGGTCAAAAGAAATATTTTAGTCTTTTAGCACTCCTATAGAGCCTAATGATAACATAGCAACAAAGAAAAAAAAATAGCTCAGGAGGAATTTTTTTTTAAAGTGCACAACAGAAATCATAAATTTTTGTTTTTAGAAGTCAAAATGAAGTAGAAATACTTTTTAAGAAATATTTATTTGTTAATAATGTGTATTTATGTCGTTTTGCTAATTACTTCGAATAGTGTACCAATAATTGAATCGTGCAATTTGTTAACAATATTTTCAAGAATTTCTTCCCTACCCTATCAATATATTTTTCCATACTTTCTACGTTCTCGTACTGTCGGCCGTTTTTATAAACTCGTCTAATGAGCCATCCCCAAAGATTTTCAATATTATTTCAATGTGAAGAACGGGAAGGGATTTATATATTCGCCTGGCGGTATGAATATCAGCATAATTATGCTGAAATATCCAGTATATACTTCGCAAGATGTCATCCACATCAGCGACAACTTCCTGGAGCATTATGTACTCTTGGACTCTTCTGCATTTTGTTTTCCTCATAGAATTCTGAAGTTTGTTCCTCGCCAAAAAAACAACGGATCCTGCTTTGCTATGCTGGTGGCTTAGGAATATCTTCTCCTTCCGAATGTCATGAAAATAATGCGCATGCACGGCTGGAACATTAAAAAAGCCTTTTTCAGCTGTAACGAACATCTCCTTCATTCCCCTTTTTAGTGATGATGATTCCAAGAGAATTTCAATCGTGCTCCTTGATGTCTTGTATTATAGGTGGTTTCTGTATCAAACGGGTTAGTATTTAAATAATAATACATCCTTTGGGTTCCATTTTATAGCATAAGCGTCATTGGCATTTATCTTTTTGTGTTTTTTTTTTTTGCCTTAAAGCCCGGGTTCCGTCTGAGTACCACATCCATTTTATAATGGAAAGATCGGAATGAATTTTAAACCTTTATCAAAGTGGTCATACGTTTAATCTAGAGAAGTATACCACGTGTTTCTAATCTCACAATGAAATGGACGATGTTTACTGACATTGGGATCTGCCTGCATTTCTTAGGATGTAGCGATTGCTTCACCGTCTGCATCGTCAAATCTAATGAGAACGGCTTTTATAGCAATCAAATTTTCATGTCAAGAATTTTCATCTTTAAAGGCCTTTCAGCTTGATGAAGCATATTTAAAATAAATTGCTAAATTTAAGCTCATGATTTCAAATAAAATTTTAAACATCGCTTCATATGATGTTATCTTTACAAATACAGCTATAGTTTCTGGAAATAAATTTCTTAACAACTGGGAAAATCCAAGTTAATAAGCTCATTCACCCAATGATGTCCATGTGCAAACCACATTATCTGAACCTTTTTCGGGTACAACTTGAGTAACAAGCTCATTACAAAAAGCATTCCGATGCTGAGTCTGTTAAAGCCATTATTAGATAAGATATATTATTTAATATTATATAAGATCATTATTTTACTTGATACCTAATTGTGATGGAAACAAAATTATTTTCCTATAAAACGAAAAAACATAATTTGAATCTGCCCTGCGACCAGCGAAATAGTAGAGAATTGGTCGAAAATGCATCCATATTGATGCCGATGAAAGGATCAACCAATTTTCAATTGTCTAATAAAATACATTTCTCATATTCCAAGCTGTGGTCGAGCGAGTCGACCTAATACTGATTTGGATTCGATGAAAACTTTACTTCCACAGCGACTGATGGATAATATTAAGACGTCTTTGCATTCGTCTTCAACTTGTTATAGCAGTTTCAGTTATCTACGTTTTGGTATTGCTCTCCTGTATAACAGTTGACGAAGTCACGTTCTGGTTGGACTTTTCGTTGGCTTGATGGTGTTTTGAGGCAATGCTACGAAGCAAAACCAACGATTTCGGATGCCTCGTCTTGGTTTGCTTCAAACTGTTAGCTCAGCTACTATTAGCTAACTGTTAGCTCAAACTATTGCTCAGCTACTCTGCTGACGTCACAATCTGTTATAACAAGCTGAAAAGGACAAAGACGTGAATTCGGAAAGGCCCTAAGTCGACGATAGTATTCAGATCGCAAGAACAAACTGGATTGAAAACTTCTGCTGCTGTTAAGCCTGGACTAAGAAAACTCGCATCGAAAAACGAAACTATTGACGATAGACCTAAACATTCTCAAGATAATAAGCTAATAGTAGTTAATCAGAAAAAATAAAATTACATGCATAAACTTCTTTCATCGGCATCTAAAATGCCGAACACAAAAATTGATCAACGTCCGTTTTTCTGCAACAGTGGATTTCAATGTTTTTCATGCTTTTTTCTATAAATTTTGAATATTTTTACTATCGAGTATTGAGACATTTTGACAGAATAGCTGTTTCACTTGGCATTTTGCGCGTCATATATATTTCACAAAAACGTCTCGATTCAGCAGATTGGATTTTACTGTTGCGATGTGTTTAGCTTTAGGCTAGGTCAAGTGGTTCTTAATTGGAGATTTTTGACTCATTTGAGAAATGTGAGATCACAGCTATACTTTCCCTTAGCCACTGTACTCGGGAAAACCATTTGGTTATTTTGATGAACTGTACAATGTCCCTTAATTCGATAAAGGATAGGTTAGTTAGACCTGGGAGGAAGGCCAGTTTCTTCCTTGTCAGCGCCCGCTCCAGCATTTACTTTGCCCGTACAAAAAACAAATCGCCGCTCTTAAAATCAAGGTCAAATGATTTTAAATTATAATAAAAAAGTATGTTTAGAAAGAAACGTGTTAGGTAATTAACATTCAAGTTCGACAAAACATTAAAAATTTAAAGGTATTAGTACCTAGTTACGAATTGTTAACCAGACGCATTTTTAATACTATTACCAAAATGAATTATTGCTTGAACAACCAGATAAACAAAACTTACATCCTATAAAAACTAAGCAAACGAAACATTAACTACGTTAAAGTCATAAGAAACTTTTCTTACTCACTTTTATGCGTTAAATAGTTACTCTGGCTACTAACTTGTTCAATTCTAGCATTTAGTGCTTGATCAACTGTAAAATAATACAAAAAAAAAAAAATATCTTAAATTTTTCTTTGGGATCTTCGATCGATTCATCTTGTACTTTGTATGAGAAATTTGTTTTTTTCTTCTTATGCGGTGTTGTGGTATTGTTGATTCAAAATTAGCCTCAATTTGCTTAAAAAATAGTTTCATAGTAGGATTTATCCGATCGAAGGCCCTTAAAACTTTTTTTTTGCTGTTTGGTAAAAGATCAAGTGCAGATGCTAGATCGAAATTTTTTGTTTGCATCAACTTGCTTATTGGATTATTTCAGCTTAATATTTGATGCCAATGAACTATTGAACACAAAAACTTAAACTGTTTAATGCAATTTAAAAAACCCGATGCTTCGTCTCTTTTTAAATTTTCAATATTTTGGTTTTCATAAAAGAAAAAAGCGTCGTATAGACCTCCCAAATCAAATCTTAAAGGATTTAAGGCCTCTATCCTACTCTCTCATCTAGTGTCAGTCAATAGTTTCAAAGCTAATCCTTGAACAAGTTTTAAAAGTATTACCCATCAAAAAGTAGACGTTGAAAAAATAAAAAATTTTTTTTGACAATATTAATGGAGGCTTTTGTCATGACATTAACCGCTAGATTGAAAGATAGAACGTAGAGTGCTCGCGAATTGAAATTTTTAATTCTAGATTGCACTCCTGCTTTATCGCCCCTCATATTGGAACCATTGTCATATCCCTGCCCTCTAAAATCCTGCAAATTTAAGCACAAATCAAAGTTTTCCAATTCTACTTTCAGCCATATGTTGCCCTGTGGACTTAACTGGAAGAAAGCCCAGAAAGCTTTCATTAATTTTCATTTCAACCTCATTGAGATTTTTTTTCAACCTCATTTTGTTGGTTTAAATCTGGAGATTACTCGAAAGTTAGACATTTTACTAAAGATCCCGTCATTTTAGACTTTCTCTGTCAAAAAAAAATCCCGAGTAGTTTTTCAACGGGATATGATATTTATTGTGGGGTGAAAAGTACAATATGAAAAGTCCATTACGAAATTGTGAGCGCAAAAAAGTTATTCAAGGTTAAAGGTCGCGGAAAGTAGTTTTTTTCTGAAATATCTCGTTAGCTATTGGCTAGCTACTTTTACGTGAACTACGTGAATGTTTTTTACGTTAAAAGTTCGCGGTCTTATGAACTACAGTGGTTCACAACTCATTTCATGAAGCTACAAATTCAAAATTTGTTACGCTGTAATTTGAAAACTATATAAAATATTGACCGGATTTAAATGCCAGTTTATAAACAAATATTTATTAAGTTAAGAAATTCAAAAATAAAACACAATTGTTGTTTGTAATAATAAATTAACAAAAATTATGAAAATACGGCTTAATTATATGTCACAGCTTATTTCAGACACTTAAATCAAGGCCTTAATTTGCAAAAAAAAAAAAAATTCTAAAAAAAATAGTACTTTGTATGGTAGCCCTTTGCATTTAGTTCATCTTTCAGCTTCTTTGGCATATAATCCACTAGTTTTTGAGTAGTTTTAGGGCTAATTTTCGTCCACTCCTTAACAATGGCTTTTTTTCAATTGTTCCTTGTTGGAAATACTATGTTTCCGAATATTAGTTTCCAAAATAGCCCAACAATTATCTATAACATTAATATCTGGGCTCTGTGCCGGCGGGGACATAATATGCTGGCTGTTCCAAATTAGCCAAGATTGTGCACGATTAGACTTATACTTAGGGTTATTGTCTTGGTAGAAATGGAATGCGTTTGGAATTCCAAGATTCGCAGCACTCTGGAGCAAACAGTTTTTGAAAATGTTAAGGTACATGGTTTTGTCCATGTTGTTACCTTCAATGAACTCCAAATTTCCAATCTTATCTCCCGACATACAGGCCCAAACCATTACGCTTCCGCCTCCATGCTTCACTGTAGCTTTTTCAGTTTTCTTTTTTCAGCTCAGTATTAGGTTTCCGCCATACGTATGCCATGTCATCAGAGCCAAAGATATTAAATTTAGACTCGTCTGAGAGTATGACGCTGTTCCATAAGTCCGAATTTTTGTTGGCGTGCTCTCTTGCAAAGGCGAGGCGACACAGTTTATTTTTTCTGCTAGCGACTCGGCCATTAAAGTTGTGGTCTCGCAGCACGCGGCGGACAGTTTCCGCACTACATGACTTACCTAGTCCTTGCTGTATCTCCGTGACTAGTTTTTGAGCCGTTAACTTCGGATTTTTTTTCTGTGATAATGCCAAAGCTCAGGGGATTGCCTTTTGAAGCGAATGCTTAGCGATGACAGTAGGGAGACACATATGGGAGAAGCCGATATCAATTATTCCATTATTCTTTTAAGTGCCACATTTATTTCTGCACTGTGGCGGGACTCATACTAACAAATTTAGCAATTTTCCGGTGGGACTGCCCGTTTTTGAAATGACTTATCTCTAATTGTCGCTACTCAATTGTTTTTTGGCGACCCATTTTGTCAAAAAGCTCTTATGTCCTTTACACGCACAGTATCACACTGAATATTCACTGCAACTAGTTGCCAATTCTTCAAAAAATGTAAGGAAAAAGAAATTCCCGTTATACAGCGCTACACGATCGGACAGAAATGGAGACAAGTATCTGCATGAAATAAGCAGTGGCCTGGGTTTCTGCTGCACAATCGATCTTTTCAGCCTTAAGAGTGTACAAATTTATTTTTGTCGATTTTTTTTATTTATTGTAATCAATAAGCATGTTTTTCTAAACCTACAAATCAAAATCTAATGATTTTCTAGTGAGATTTTAAGATACAGTGTTCTATAGTTTAAAAACAGCACTGCATGAAATAAGCTGTGAGCCAATGTATACTTCTATTTTGCGTCACTTATTTTAGCCGAGAGAAACCGGGTAGTTGCCGAGAGTCTTGACATTTCTGCTGGAGAGCAGCCCCAAGAGCGTTTTTGAAAGTGTTACGAATATACCAAACTTGGCGTTTGGGCGCGAGAAGGACAAGAGAGCGGTTTCTGCGAGGCCAATCTTGACGTATTTTTAAAAGCTTTGCTGGCCTCTGGTGGCTAGTCAATTGTTTTAGCGCTATCTTTCTTACTACCGCAACGATAAGCGTTAAGTAGCTACTATCAGAAAGAAGTCAATTAGTGATAGATTAGAAAAAAAAACGAAAATAAAAAATCATCTTTTTCACATTTTTATTTCTTAGTCTACTTTTGTGTTAAATTACCGTGTGTGTTAAAATGCGTAATTTAGTAGTATATTTGCTTAAGTGTATGCAAAATGCAAACAAATTGTGTTGAAATAATAGTTTTGCAGAAACTTTTTAACTTCCAAACCGTAATTGTTACATTATTTCCTCATGCCAAAATTTATTCTAAATTCATTTCAGCAGGCATGGCGACCGTTGTTGCAGCAAATCAAAACGTACAGAATGCAGTACCTGTTCAAATAATATCGTCGACGGGACAAGTTGTTAGTCAAGCGGTGGTGCAAAATACACCTCAACAAGCAAACGTTGTTACAGCTGTCCAGCCGATTCAGAGTGCACCCAAACCAAAAACACATTTCTGCGCCAGCTGCGGTAAAGGATTTGCTGCGAAACATGGTCTGTTGCAGCATAACCGACGTCATCCGAGCGGTTCGTGCACACTACGAACGCACGTTTGCGAATGCGGCAAAGCCTTCTTCCAGAAAAATCATCTCATGCTACATCAGCGACAGCATCTGGAAACGAAACCAAACACGCAACAGGTTAGCGTTTGAATTGATTAAAATTTAAAAATCGGGCGTTGCCTAACCAGTGGTTCTCGATTTATCTCCTAATAAATATTAGATAACACAAAATGAAACCCACCAACAGGATGCCCTAGCGCAACAGCAGTCGCAGCAGAACAACCAACAGTTGCAACAAGCTCAGCAACAGCAGCAGCAAGCACAGCAACAAGCTCAAACGCAACAGCACACAATGACGCGGGAAGTATTGATCGGGAATCAACCAGTTCATGTGCAGGTTCTGCAGGGCACAAACACCGCACAGGTTATCAAATATGAAATCAATATACCCCAAGATGGTCAAAATTTAGAGTGAAGTCCTGAACTGTTCTACCTGGATGTGTAACGTGGGTGGCAATCGAAACTGCTGCTGCTGTATGTCTAAGCGAGCAGAAAAGCGCCAGGATATCATATTTTCGGTCGGAACTGCACAGTATCTGTTTTTATTCTTTTGTGAATTCGAATGGCTTATAGGTGTGAGTGGGAAAATCTGACTGAAGATGAATAGTCACAAATGTAACAGGAAGCTTGGACCACAATTCACAGTTCGGTGCTGGATCTAATATCGTGTACAGAAAGCTTATTGGTATGTCCAATATCAATTTAGATTTTACTAACTCTGGGAAATGTCCACATTACCATAGATGGCATGTATACTTTTTCATATCGTACGACTTTCCCGATTAATTTATTAGTACAAAGTGCGTCGTTGATAATGCATTCGATTTACTCATTTACTTATTTATGTGAGTTCTTGATATCAATTAATGTTTGCTTATTAAGTTTTGATCCCAGTTTCACTCTTGCTTAATTTCCATGTGTAAGTGCTATCAAATATTATTTATTAGCTACTATCTCTATATGTGCTCTGAAAATTAATATTAATATCGTTGAAAGGACCGACCAGATATCATGAGTAACCGAAAAAACAGCTTAGTAAATTCAAATGTTTAATTCACAAGCGGCATCGGTGTTTTGCATTCTGACGCCAAAACGTCACATCAAAAATTACCAGGACATGTACAGTGTAAATAAATTAATGATATAATGCGTTTTGTTAAAGATTTACTTAGTTTCATGATGATTCTACCGAATATAGTAGCAATTGTAATCTAAACCCTGTAGCAAAAAGTTAACTAACATAAGAAGAATGATAAGTCACAACGCAAGAAAAATTCATAATAAACTTATTTTTATATGTAAAAGGACGGACATAGTGGAGTTTTTTTTGACAAAAACAAAAAAAAAAACAAATGCACATCCAATCCAATCGGAGGAAATATATTTTTATCTAATACCAAGCTATCTAAGTAACATGGAGCATATAATATAGAATGCCAGCTATAACATCACTGTAATTACGCTAATGAAAAAAAAGGTCGCATTTTATATGAAGAAATTGATAGTTCGTAAATAAGTACCGTTAAAAAATATTAAATGAGAATTAAGGAATAATCTTATACAGAAATTAAAGCCCCTAGTATAGTATGAAAATAAGCTATAGAATTACATTAATTAAAACTTTGTAAATAAAGTGTAAGTCTAAAGTAGAATTTCGATCGGTTAAAAACTGTTTTTAGTTAGATAACATCCAATCGGAGATTGCCAGCATGCAATATATTTGTTTTAATAACATACAACAAGAGTCTTTTATTTATCCTGTGAATTTTTTCGAAGCATTCCAGTGTGATACTTGTCTATTTTCTGTGACATTCGAGTTTAGAGCTCGATCGAAGCAGGCTTAGCAACTCGAAAATTAGATCTCCATCAAAATAGTGACATTTCGAAAACAAACAAAAAACTATAGGATTCAGTGTAGTCACAAACTTTGCCGGTTTTCACATGTCATGTCGAATCAAATTCATCGATAATAAAAATTATTATTACAGCAGAAATTTATTTATTAAATGATATTTTTTGTTATCGAACCGTTACAGGATATATTTGTTAGTTGCAAATTAGTGCAGAAGCAAATTCGTGTCTTAAGACGAAATGGCTGCTGCAGCTGTTGAGACATGTAAGCCCGTGGAAACATCAACGACGGTTATGAGGGCGGTACCGCCGCGGCCCAAACGAGACTTTGCCCGCGAACATCGCGAATATTTACGAAATATCCAGAAGAGTCAGCAAGCTGCTAAAGCAAAGTCGGCAAGAATCGTTGGTGCGTCGGCGCATAGAGACCCGAATTTTGGTATTGGGGCAACAGCAAGAGCACGTGCCGGGGGCATCGGTAACGAAAACTGGAAATCGGATGCTTTTAATCGTTCGACAATAAAAGTGGATCGACCCCGAGCTCCGGCTGAGAGACGAATGGGTACGTTTATATCGAGGAACCTAGATCAAAGGAAAAGAGCCGGTGGTGTCGTTGTCAATCAGCATATGGCCGATAAGATTATACAAACTTGTGATCCAGAAGAAGGGTCGTTTCTGGAAGGGACAGTGTTGTCTCCTTCGGACTATGTACTCGAAGCTATCCGGGCCAAGAATCAGCCGCCGCCCGAGCCGCCGAAACCCAAACCGATTAAAAGGAGAGTCGATCGGCACACTTGTGTCCTTAACGCCCATCTATCCGACTTGAAGGAATTTCTAGAGAAAGGATCAGTGTCGCGTAGAAAGCGTACGGATCCACAGAACAATCCTAACCTTCAGAAGTATTTGGTACGTGGACGATTGAACGTTCGTGGTCGAGCGAGTCGACCTAATATCGATTTGGATTCGAAGAAAACCTTGCCTCCAAAACGACTGATGGATAATATTAAGTCGACGATATTGTTCGGTTCGCAAGGACAAACTGGATTGAAAAATTCTGCTGCTGTTAAGACTGGACTAACGAAACTCGCGTCGAAGAGCGAAAATATTGGCGATGGACCGAAACATTCTCAAGATAATAAGCTAATAGTAGTTTATCAGAAAGAATAAAATTACATGCCCACACAAATATTTTATAACAAACCTAAAATTATCAATAAAAACAAATATGCAGTGAAGGTTGGGTTTTTCTGTTTTTTTTTTGTGGAGATAAGGCTCGCATTTTTTTATGCGGAATCAGAGTTGCCTGCCGCGTAGGTTTTTCTCATGGTAACTAATGTGATTGTTCAGCAGCCTTTTAAAAAGGGAAAAGATCTAGCATCTTTCAAAGAATTAGGTAAAGTGTTGAAGATTTCCATAACTAATCAAATAGGATCTTGTTTTCTATTCGTTCTAACGACATCAAGCGTGGGACTATCTTTGAATCTTGTGTGAATCACAGTGATTCGAGATATAGAAGATATTATATTGTTAAAATGTATCAATAATAATATGATATAATAATAATGGTAACACTCATCGCTCCAACGTATACAATCTTATCAGGTCCATGTGCCGATTTTTTTTTATCAGCAGAAACAACATTAATGAACTCTTGGCATGAGAACTTTAGTGGAGAAAATGAAATCCAATTACTGGGAGAGCTTTTACTGTCTTTTTATTGTCCTCCAGAATTCCACTTCAATCCCTCTGAATGCTATTTTAGTCAACAAATATTTCCAGCACCTGTTCTTTATCCTCCCTATCTACTTCATTCGATTCTCATTAGCCTTTTTCATTTTCATTAAATTATAAGGTCTTTCATTAAATTATAAGTCAAAAAGGACTTGGTAGCTTCTTTTTTCATTGTCCATTTTTCAGTTAAGCTTTCAGACGACCAATAATTTTGGAGAGTGTTTGTATTTATTTATCGAGTGGGTATTTTTATTGATGATAGTTTGATTATAGATTTTACCAATATTTATATTATTGCCAAATTCGTGTTGTGATACCCATTTAAATTTTTTTTTTGTTTAATTTATATACCAAACAAGGCAACATACGTTAACAATTCAATATAACAACATAACAACAACATACATATTTTCCAACACATTAGAAAACAAAATGCATCACAACTTTTATTTAATGTCTAACTTCAACAGTGACGACTTATTTAGTTTTTGTTTAAGAGAGAAACTTATCGGTAGATTAACACTATTAATAATTCAATTAACATATTGCCCATTTGAGTTTTTTGCAAGGATAGTCGAGATGGCATCGGGTTAGTTGGTGTTGAATACGGGTTCAACACCAACATTCAGAAGGCCCGAATTTGGCGAATCTATTCCCGATGTGACCATGCCATCGGAGAGACTTGCGGCACTCGTCAGCGATTGGAGGGTGATGGAGGATTACACTGCGAGTGATCATAATTACATCACTTTCCAAATCGCTGAGGGCAGGCAAAGACACCGCGGCTCTCCCTGTAAGTGGCTAAGCTGGAATGCCGCTAAACTTCACAGGGACGCGATGACCGCATCGCTCGTTTCAAGCTTGGAAGGGGAGACTCGTGCAGCAGCAGAGGCCGCTGCTGACAGAACCATGGGGTGGATTCACAGGGCGTGTGAGGCTTCAATGCCCAAACGTAAACCCTTTCGTAGGAGGCAACATGAGACGCATCGCTTTGGCGTGCAGGCGCAGAGCACAGCGAGCCAGGAATGGGCCGGGGGCGGCAGAGCTATCTGCTGCTCACATTGCGGCATTGCGGCTTTGCTCACATTGCGGCAAAGAGGGAGCTGACCAAGGCCATCGCGAGGAGCAAACATGCCAAATGGCAGGCTCTTTGTGAGGGGGTCAACTCAGACCCCTGCCGAGATGGCTATAAATTGGTCACTCGTAGACTTGGCTGCATGCGACCTAGCACTCTCATGGATGCGATATCCATGGAGCGTATCGTTGGTTCGCTGTTCCCGGTGCATTCGTCAAGGGCTGACGGTCTCATCATCGTTAACCAGGCGGATGTTCCTCCCTTTGCGGACGAGGAGCTGAACAGTGCAGTGTCCAGGATGAAAAACCGGAAGGCTTCGGGTCCTGATGGGTACCGGTTGAGGCGCTTAAAGTCGTGGCGGAGAGCCAACCGCGTCTATTATTGGACTTGTATAATTCGTGTTTAATCGCGGGGGTCTTCTCGTCGCGGTGGAAAGTAGCTCGACTGGTACTTGGAAGGGGAAGGGTAACCTGGGCAATCCATCAGTATACCGCCCACTGTGCATGCTGGACACTGCGGGGAAGCTTCTCGAGGGGTTGCTCAAGCTGCGGCTGCTATCAGCAGTGAGATCTGCTGGTGATCTCTCTTGCAGGCAGTACGGCTTCCGAAAAGGGCATTCAACAATCGATGATATCTCAGAGGTTGTTGGGGCTGTAGCAAGAGCGGAAGAGGCATGCCATCAAACCAGACCGGTCTTCCTGCTGGTAACGCTGGACGTACAAAATGCCTTCAACTCGGCGAGGACGACAGACATCCTACGGGCCCTTGAGCAGACGTTCCGTACCCCCGACTACTTGCTAGCCATGATGCGGGACTACCTCAGGGACCACTGGTTGCTATACGACACCGACGAAGGAGTCCAAAGAAGGCCTGTCACCTCCAACTTTGGCAACAGCGTTGGAATGAAAGTGTTCAAAGACGCTGGACGGCTAAGCTAATTCGTCTCATTAAGGCTTGGCTTAACCGGAGCCACGGAGAGGCAAACTTTTACCTTTGTTAATTCTTGACAGGGCACGATTACCTGAACAGAATGGGTAAAGTGGTCACACCCTACTGCTGGTACTGTGTGACTGAGCTCGATGATGCTCAGCGCACATTCTTTATGTGCAGTCGCTTCGTAAGTTTGAGGCGAACCATCAAGTCCACGATTGGCCTGGCAACGCCTGAGTCGATCGTGGAAGCAATGCTGCGAAACGACTCGGAACTTCTTGGGCTTGTAGTAGGTCCTTTTTTTAGTGAGTCAAACCTCACATTCCCCGAGGTGATATGTCACCCGGAGATCTGGTCAGCACATTTTTTTTGCAATCTACACTAGGGGGAAAAAATACTATTGCTGTTTTTGAGTATTAGTCACTAATTAATTCCTGTTCCTCAATACATGTATTTCCTTCGAGAAGGTCACAAAGTATCAAAACAATTTACTATGACTTCAAATTACAAAAAATATCAAATAAATAACTTGCCGAAAATTTCACAGATTGCATAATATTAATTGTATAGGATTAAATATCGTTCTAATAGGGCATACGATTTTCTCAAATGCACTATAGCTGTCCCTTTGAATCGTCTGGACTTGATACATGCTATCTGCGGAGATGTTTGAAATTCGTTCCGGCAACATAAATATGCCTTTCTTATTCCTTAGGCTTGTGTAAAGTAAGTCCGCAACTGAAATTGAGTCGAATCCTTCGAATCCTATTGGAAACCATAATGTTTAGAAACATGCACCTAATAACCACAGACGAGACTTGATCGATAGCTGATATGTTTAAGCAAGAAGAACAGTATTTACTTTTCAATTTTCAATATAAACTGTAATTGACGATATTTAAAATGGATGTTCTGTTCAAACCCCATAATGCAGACTGGCTGCTTATAGCTTGAAATTTTCACATAAAAGTATTTGGATTAATCTTTTGGGTTTATCTTTAAGTAATAATACTGTAAGTAACAAAAACACGAAAAATTCAAAATAAATTTCTTCATTAGTTTTATTTGTCACTGAAAAATACAAATATAAAACAGTTGATTTTTGTTTTACTGATACAAACAATATTGTTATTTGTGATATAGAGTTTTCATGTTAATAATTTCACTTTTTTCAAAGTACAAATGATTTTCTCTATAGTTTTGTGAGCTCTAGCATAAATATGAAGAATTGATTTGTCAATTAATTTCTTTTAAAACAATGTGCTTTTTTATAATTTCAAAATTTTTCAAAATGTTTTCCAAAATTTATTTTTTCTTTGTCACTCCCTACATACAAAAGCTGTAGTTTGCAATACTTGACGAAAAAGAAGAAGATGAAAAAAACCTGGGTGCAATTTGGTTTTCGTTGTTATTTGATTATTAAATATTTCGCGTTTCAGTCTCGTTAATTCAAATGAACATAAAATAAAACAAAATTATGTAAAAATGCATTAAAGAGTTTAAGAGTATATTAGCAGCAATTAAACGATTTACATGCATTTATATGCGCGTATGAATGTATGTGTGGTTTAGGGTTGAGATTATTTTGTGCTCGATTTTTTTAGGCTAATGAATAGTAGTAGAAAACTACATATACTGGTTTTGAGTTATGGTTTAGGCTAAATAAACTAATATGTAGTAGCAGAATGCATGCTATGGTTTTTAAGATTTGTTTTTGTTGATTAAATTCATTCTTGCCTGGTCAACGAGCAGGATTTGGTAGATATGTGCGCGGATACATAGAAAATGCTATCTATCTAGTTGGTCTAATGATTTTCATAACAATATTTAAAGTCAAACTCACACTAGCTACAGAAGATACAACTTGGTCGATATATAGTTTTTCATTTTAGGTTAATTGTCCTGATTCAAACGTTGGATTTTCAAAGGTAGTTCTTGTGATTTTTCGATTCTAATTCGAATCCATCACAGGACTTCCGTTCAATACGGTGGATCCAATATGTTGAGCTGATTATCATTAAGCGATAATAAACTCTTTTGTCGCTAGTCTAACTATTAGTTATTTTTGGATTGACACATTTGCAACTTTTAGCGTGTATGATGTGAAAAATTACTTAAAAACTGGTTTCTTTCCACGACACTAAAACCATTCGTTGAGCCTAAAGTTTCTAGCACTTATCTGTGAACATTGATTGATTCATGCACATGCGTTTATTTGTAACAATAACTTGAGTTGATTCTAAATATAGAATCATTCAAAAACTCATTGAAGAAGGTGGTCTTAAAAAACTTCTCTAATGTCTCAAGTTACATTTTCATTTCTAACAATTCTGCCATTTATCAAAATTTAAAGTTATTTAAACTACAGGTTAAACGAATAAAAAATAAATACAATCAACAAAACATAACCAGAAGACATAGCTGAAAGTATAGAAGCTAATATCATTCTACTCTAGAATCATTCGCTTGACACCACACTCCATGCAAAATTTCGCCTGTGCTAGAATGAATTTATTTCCGCATTCGTGACAAAATTTCGACATGCGATAATCATTTTTCCCGCTAGGTTGTTCTGTGATTCGTTGGTGATGATTCTTTTCGAATAGATTGTGACTCGATGCATCTGAGCTACTAGAATCGTTGCTCAGATCGCGACTACGACGTTTCGTTTCTAGTAAATCGTGTATGTTGCGTCGTTTTGATTGTGACTCGTTTGAGGTATCTGGAATTGCCGTCGATCGTAGAGCTGAGGTACGTCTGCTTGTTCGTTCCACGGGACTATGCCGGGAAAGGCTAAAAAAATGATTAAAAGGTTTAAGTTGATAAATTAGGGAGAATCATTTAAATATTCAGGTGTTATATTTCTACTATCAGCTATTTATATACACTAATTTATTATAAATCGTCATTAAAAACTTACAGGAGGCATTTTCGATAATTTAAATTAGATAAAATAAAGAATAAACGATATTAAACAAATGTAAATTCAGTTTAGTTTTTGCTTCTTGTACAAATGTCTACAATTTTGTTGCCCGACTAACTGCTAGAAAGAAAACCGCAATGTAAATGAATATAATAGCTCTGGAAATATGTGAGTTGGCCCGTTTTAATGACAGAAATTGTAGCAAATTGGTCAGGAGTATTATATGATTCTGGCAGCCAAATGGCAGCATAGGCGACGGGGGCGTCATTGAGTTACCGAAAAAGCAATTGAAATTCCGAGAAATGCCTGCTGGAAACAATATCTATAGCTCTGCTACTGAATCTTACCTTGAACCTCGCCGAAGATGTGATTTCACATTTTCACATCGGGTGGCTGCCGGGTGCCTTCATTACATTTCAGATCATGAATGTTCCCAACGTACGATGGTTAGGACCAGTTTTCTGCGCCTTAAATCGGGAACATTAACCAGACTGGCCCTCCAGGTTGGGCAATGGACCAGTAACCTGTTCCCGTAAAATTTTACTCATTCAGGAGCTTGATACTTCGCCTCAGATACTTGGATCAACGGAAACAGCCACGCAAATGAAACAGGGACTACTCTATTGGAACTTAGAACGTGCGAACCCTGTACAGACCAGAGACCATTAAAGCCTTCCTAGAACAGATCATTCACTACAAAACATGCATTCTCGCTGTCCAGGAAACAAAACTGTTTGGTGTTGAGATTATGGACATGAGATTTTAGACAATCTTCAAAAGCGGAAGGTCATCTGGAAGTCACGAATTCGGAGTGGCGTTCAGCGTAAACACCAAAAAATTGAAACCGCAAATAATCAATTTTAGACCTTTCAACGCAAAATTGTGTGATCCGCATTCGAGCAAAGTTTTTTAACGTTTGGCTCATAAACATTCATGCCCCCACTGAAGATATGGATGGGGCAGTGAAAGATAATTTCTATAACCTTCAGGAAGCCTTATATGATTCTCTGCTATTAAATGATGTGAAAATCATGCTGGGCGACTTCAACGCAAAGGTTGGAAAGGAGGAATCACATCGCGGAACTACCCGCCAATTTAGTCTTCACGATCTCTGCAACGACAATGGAAAATGACTTGTCGACTTTGCGAGCAGTAGAAACCTCATCGTAGGTTCCACGTGCTTCCAAAAATCACAAAAGGACATGGGCATCCTCGGACCGCCGCACCTATAATCAGATCGATCATATTCTGATTCAAAAAAAGTGGGCCTCCAGTATTTTAGATGTGCGAACCTTCCGTGGTGCCAACTGCGACTCTGATCACTACTTAGTCAAAGCTCGATATTGATATCGAATATCACTTTCGTATGAAACTGATATCACTTTCGTATGACTCAGTAAGTTCAAGACGCAAGTCTTTAAACTTCGAAACAAGACGGTGGAGGCCAGATATACATCTGCTCTGGAAATTGAACTAGCTTCTACGCCTAACACCACGTCTATCAACGAAGTCTGGACCTACCATGGACCTCTACCATTAGAAGCGCAGTAAATGCAGCAGCCAGAAAACGACCACATTGAACGACCGACAAAGGCCAAGAAAGAAAAATATGACGATCTTCGGAGCGTAGCTAATAGAATAATTAGACGTAAGAAAGAAAGCTTTTGACAACGTGCTGAATAACATGAATGACAACTTTATGGCTAACAACATTCGACAAGCGTAGAAAGTAGTGAGGCACTTAAAAGTCCGACAGGCCATGGACCGCTTGAAACCAACAAAGCACCGGGCATCGATGGGATCCCCGCGGAGCTATTGAAGACAGATGGGATTTCCGTTTTAAGGAAAATCTATGGATTGGTGACATGTATCTGGCAACAATAAACGATGCCGGATGAGTAGCGAATAAGTGTCATATGTCCCATTCACAAGCAAGGAAATAAACTACTGTGCGAAAACTATAGGAGCCTATCACTACTTTGCACGTCGTACAAGCTTTTGACAAAAATTTAAGAGTTTAGGATTTCCCATCACGGTTGCAGAGAAAGTTCTTGTTGGAAGATCGACACTGACCAAATATTTACGATCAATCAAATTTTGGAAAAATGCTTGGAATTCAACATTGATGTTCATCAAATATTCGTCGACTTTAAACAAGCGTACGACAGCATCAACCGAACTACATTAAATAACATCATGCCCCAGCAAAGTTGGTACGATTGGTTTTCAACGAATACATCGCTAAAACAAGGGGATGGATTAGCTCCTGTATTCTTTAACTTAGCACTTGAGTATGTCATCAGAAAAATCCCCGCTGACACGAGCGGAACTCTTTTATTTAAATGAAGAGATGATATCAATAATATGTCACGTTTGTTAAACGACGCCGAGGAAGTATTTGTAACTCTAGACGAAACCGCGAATGAAGTCTTCAAATTATCGAGCAAAAAACAAAAATGATGACCCAATCAAGGAAAAGGACGCTAGTAAGACAAAACATAACGATAAGGGACTATAACCTTGAAAACGTAGACAACTTCGTGTACCTCGGGACGAACCTCTCGAAGGATGGGAATAAGCACTTTGATATGTCGATGCGTACACAGAAAAACGAAGCTTCGCATCTATAAAAAAAATAATCAGATCTGTGATTTGCTACAGAAGCGAAACCTAAACACTGACTGACCCAAGTGTCTGAAAAAGCTTTAAATACGTTCAAAAGAAGGGTATTGCGAATAATCCTCATTCAAATACGTGAAGAAGATGCATGGCGAATCCGATACAACAATGAGCTGTATACAATATATGACGAGCCGGAAGTCTCTACCGTCATACGATTACAAAAACTGCAATGAGACAATCGAATCGCCAAGCGGTCTCTGAAGGGGCGAGCGAGCGGAGCCAGGCCAGTCGGCAAGCCACGCAAGCGTTGGGAGGATTCGATAGATGCTGATAGCAGGTCGCTTTTGGGGGCACCGAACTGGAAGACGCGGTCACTAAACCGAGACGAATCGAGGAGGAGCATTAAGGAGGCTAAGGCTCGATTCGGGCTGTAGTGCCACGATGATGATGATGATATCCACTATATTCTCCAGATTTGGCCCACCGCGACTAGTATCTGCTTCCCGATCTCAAAAACATTTCACTGGAAAGAAGCATCGAACCAATGAAGAAGTAATCGCCGAAACTGAAGCGTATTTTAAAGGGTTGGATAAATAAAGGTCTGTAAAGAGATTACGTTGATGAATAAAAGAGAAGTCTGTCAACAATTTTGTCTTTATTTAAAATACAGTGTATGCTAGTGTTTGTTCCAGCCGATTGATGACCATTTGATTTTGCCACCAATTTTCGGAATTGATTTAAAATGGACGCTTTGAAATAAAAAAAAACAGCAATCACAGGCTGGACAAACAAAATTGGAATTGAAATTATAATGTAATTGAAACAAGACTCTTTTATGAACAGCCGGACAACAGGATAATAATATCTAATATCCAATTATTGGACGAAAATTACGAAAATTTCTCAATTTAAACGAGCGGATTATGGTTTTGTTACGACAAGAGGCCACATTTGAGGAAGCAGGCGACGCAGAATTTAAATCGGTTATCGAATAAAAAAAAACGATTTCATTATTTTGAAATTAAAGTCAAGCGGGTTTTTAACTTGAGCTGACAATAGTAAGATACATGTAACTGTCTAAAGTTAAGCTCAAGACATATAATGGCAAATTCAAAGGATGGCTAATGAAGTAGAAGCAGTTAGCAAAAATACATACCGATAAGACACTCCGTGAAAGTTACAATTTTCAATAGCCAAATATCTAGTGAAACTAGTGAATAAGGTCGTACAACTATTATTCTACGATGAAATTAGGAAAGCTACACTTAAATTCAATATCGCTATGGAAACCAATTGTTATACAGTAAAAGTAGAACTCATTCGAATCTCACTCCGAAGGAATAGTTACTAAGGGTAGAAATAGCGAATGTTGGAAATATGTACGTCTTCCAATCTGCAAAAGTCATTTGGTCAAACTGAAAGTATAGGTGGAAAAATGCCTACAATAAAAAAATGATTTTGAATTGAACACCTACACCAGTAAAACATGCAGACAAAAGACATAGATGTGGCTGATGTGCATGTGATAATTAAAAGCAATTTGTGGGAAAAGTTAAGCGCAGGCAGCAAAATAGTGCTGCTCATATTAAACCTTTCATCTTCAGTTCGTTTAGTACAATCGATACACATTCTCTGCTAAGGTGTTCAAACTACCACACCTATTCGAGAATAGATTCAAATAAAACAATAGATGTTTTTTATGTACATATGACATGAAAGTCTTCCCAATTTTTGTCACCAATGGAGATGGTGCTTTTTGTAAAATGGTATTCGTATGCTCGTAAAATGTGAAAGAGTTGTTAAGGATCGTTCACAAACGGAGTGCTTTGTCAGAATATATTAAAGATATTTTATTCAAGGAGCACTAAGAGTTTAAAATATCGAGCGTTTTTAAAAGTTTAAAATATCGAGGCGGATCACTTTACAACGCTATTCTTTTCCATATTTTTAAGCAGTAGGTCAATACCAAAGCAATTAGGAACCTATATTTACTAACTTGAAACTTTAAATATCGATACCATCTATGCAGAGTTGAATAACTATTATCTCCATAGATAGATATATATTTTTACGCCAAAAATGACACTCTTTCTTTCAGAAAGAAGAAGACATAGCTGCCGTTAGAGCCAACCCTTCCAGTGCATCTTAATACATACATCAAAGCTTCTACTTCGACCGGACTACTTATGAATAGAAAAAAAAACAATCCGAACTCTATAGCTTTAAAAAATCTAGAGAAATAGTACAAATTAAGCTCATGCCCACCAAAATTTGATGCAACCTTTTGACTCGACAAAATAGAATACTAAAATGCGATATGTTCAAAAAAATTTTGATAAAACTAGATAGGGTGCACTCAAAGTTAATCATTCATTCAGGTTTTTCAGAGATTTTTCAACAAAACAGGAACAAATATGAAGATTCCAAATCGTCAAATTGTTACATAAATCAAATATTTTTACAAGCTAACTTAAACTTAAAAAAACGACCACATACCTGCCATATGCAGAATCAGCACTCTGCTTCGAACTAACACTCTTCTTAATCTCTAGTGACTCCAGGCTACTGGGTTTCGATAAATCTTTCAGGTTATCTGTAACATCATTGCTTAAGTCCATATTATCGAAGCTCGTTTGATCGCCCGATTTCTCCATATTGACATTTTCACTACCCATACTATCATCAACTGCTGCTGCTTCTTCTTCATCATTGAATCTTGACGCTATTGGCCGATCATATCTATTCGGATTCAGGTCATTTAAATTCAAACTTCGTTTAGGAGGATCACGTTCAGCCGTACAAGATGTAGTAAAAGGAACTGCTTCAGATTCGTGCTTCAAGAAGCTCTCGTTACTACTAAAGATCTCATTCTTTTCTTCGCCATTATCGTCTTCATCGTTCTGGGTTCGACTTAATCCAGTTGGTGACCTAGAGGATTCGCGACTATTATTCGAGGTTTTATTCAGTGACCTGGTAGATAAAAATGCTTTGTAGTCTTTGAACAGAGGATAATCTTCGGCATTTTCAAACGACGATATGAACTCTTCGATATCGAATTCGTCCGGAACCGGATCTATGGTCGATGCACTAGAATCAAGCTTATTTGAATCAAGCTCAGGACTGCAAATGTTGATGTCAGTCTCTATCCTAAAGTTGTCATTTTCCGGCGACAGGTCATATAAAAAGTGGTTTTTACCAAGTCGAAGCTGTCGCTTGAGAAGATTTTTTCGTTCTGCCGAATTTCGAAGAACTACTGGCTGATTCAAAGAGTTCTCTTCCGGCTCAACGGGCAACACGAATTTTGACTCGGATTGGAGAGCTGTCTTTTCCATTGAATCAGTACTACTGGATGTCAGGTCATTATCGGAGAGTTTTGTAACATTTATTGGAAGGTTATCACAAACATTTATTAGCTTGGGATCAATAAAATCATTGTCTTTGGAGTTAGTGGGGAAGGAGCTGAAATGGGAGGCACCTGACTTAGGAAAGAGTTTTGGTAGTGGTTCTAATTTTATGGCTTGTAGTTTAGGTAAGGATTTCGGATTGGTGTTTTGGAGATGAGGATTATCGAGTCCAGAGTTTGCGGGATCTAAAAGACAGGATAGGGAGTTTTTCAGTGAGCTCAACTTTTCCTTATCAGTGAGGATGTTGTCCAGATCGCTGGCAGAACTCTTCGACGATGTTTGCTTACTCAAATTGTTGCTCTTATCTTTGAGATCTTTTTCAGTTAGATTAACTGGAGGAGGCTGTGATATTCTTGTAGCGTTTTCATAGTGCAAGAAAATCGCCAAAGAATCGGTTTTTGATAAGGGATTGATATCTTTTTTGTCAATTGACGCCAAGTTCATTTTCAAATTTCGTCGATTTCGATTCGCTGTTGGTTCGCGCTTGATGATTTTGGGCGTACTTTGATTGTCCGTATGTCGACCGGTTGCAAAATCATTTATACAAACCGAACGAACCGGCATTTCGTCATACTCCTCGGGTTTGATGAAACTATTCGAAATCGGGCCTTCATCAGAAATGCCACGTTGAATAGTTGGCTTTTGTTTTATAGCCGACGGAAATATGGTTCGATTGGGTGTAGTTTTGCGCGGCATTCGCAGCGATGAGGTACGATGGAAATTCGATTTGATATTGCTCAACTTATTTGTAGGATTGGAGATGTATGATTTTGACATGAGCGAATATGGAGCGGTTTTGATGTTGGGCGTTACTGGTAGAGAAGTTGTTGGCGCTACGGAATCGGTCGGTGAGCATAGCTCTTCAAGTTGTCGTTTTGCTGACAAAAACGGATCGTATTTGTCGGAGAGACCCCTAAAATCAGAAATGAAATTATGTTAATGTTAATATAGTTTTGTTATCGGTGATATCCTGATTGAGCTCTTATCTGATGCTATTTTCAATATTAAATCTATTTTATTTATAATTAAAGATGTGTAGTCGATATTTTGTAAATATTTTGTCTTGCAGACTTTCCTGAGCTCTGAACGAAATCCTCTGTTCAAAGATTCCATTTTCAAACGACTTCCGTGTCCTCAACAACTCGTAAAGAAAAATAATTAACTTAACCGAAAGTTTAAATTTTTTTGAAATCTACAAATTCAAATACCGTATGGTATATGACTTGCTAGGACTCGTTAATATTTCGGTTCGTGTGCCAGTGATTCTGAGATCTTCATACTCGGATACATTTTCATCTTCGCAAGAGAATGTTAGGTCGTTGCACGATATATCAGAAAACGATGTTCGATGGTTTGTATTCATAACGGATTCATAAGAGCCATCCTTGTCAATATTGCTTTCATTTGTAAATGTTGGTAAGACGATTTCTGTCGAGTCGGTTTCGGATTTTCTGGTCATATCAATTTTTCGTTGTTGTATAAATGACCTAAGTGATTGCCTGGTCTTGCTCTTTGGGCCTTCTGCTTCATTATCGATATTTTGGCTAGCAGTGTTTGTAATATTACCGTCTTGGTTTATTTTACCATCAGCTGAAAATGATCAACAACGGTACAAGTTGGGGATATATTCAATAAATTTAGGAAGAAATGTATTTTTCACGGTATCTTTGCAGTTAAGGTGTAATTTTTGTAGGTGATATTTAATGAAGTACCGCGTTCGAAGTAATAAAACTATTAGATCTGTACTATTGCATCTGAATAAAAGTATTTTTAGTACGCGGTAAAGAAATTGTTTTATTTTTTAAACGCAGAGGATCGCGAATCCACGAAGCGTGGGAACTGGGATTTTGTCGCGTTCGCACTTCAACAAATGTTTTTTTGTGAAGTCGCGGACAATGAATTTATAAAAACGTGTAAATTCGTAGTGTACTGACTAAAGTGAAGAACAATGCCGAAGTTAGTAGAGGAATCAACACTAGAGGAACTGAAAGTAGAGTGCCGGAAATGTGATTTGTCGACAACCAGAAACAAAACGGCTTTGCTACTACGATTGAGATTAGCTCCAAGTACGGAAAGCAAAATTGCAAGAACATACGAATTTTCGAATGAGGTTACCAGGAGAGGCCACGTTCAGGAAAAATAAGGCTGCGTGATGAAAAATCTAATGATGAATTTGCTGCTGAAAATGACTTTCATTATGAAGCAACATGATCTGGAGATTGGCCCGAAAATTGAGCAACCAGCTGAAACCCGTAAAAAGCAGACTATTAAACTGAATTAGCACCTCGAACTGCAATCCATGAAACTAGACCAGAAGTTCGACAAATGGTAAGCATCAAAGAGCAATTGGGGGACAATAAGGAATAGCTGGAAGAACAGGCCAGAAAAAGAACAGCTGATGGAAACAAAGCAAAAGTTTTAGCAGCAACCGGAAACTGAAGCTGCAAAAGTAAAACAGCAGCTAGATACTCAAGCTATAGCGGTGAAATAGCAATTCGACAAGTAAAGACCAAAGGTAGTAGCGCTTGAAATCAAATTTGCAGCTGGTGAAAATCGTAGGAACCATTTCAACTGAATGAACTGGCAGCAAAGCTCTGAGAGCACCCATTTTTGACGAAAAAACTTCCTGAACCACCTACAAGGAACAGTTCAAAGCTTTTGCCGAATGCAACTATTGTAGCGATCGAAAACGTGCAACCACACTAAAGGTATCATTGAGAGGAGAAGCAGCGAAAGTACTTCAATTAATTCCGGTGGACAACTACTCTAGCTATTTAAGCCTGCTGAGCGTCTTGGATATGAGATACGGCGAACACTACTTAAAGGAAGTTCATCGTTAACAGCTCAGAACACCTGTACAAAAACCACGGGAAACATTGCAGGAGCTGGCTGAGGACATTTAGCGGTTAATACTTTTGTTCGATCCTAAATCAGATCCAGAACATTTGGATGAAACAGCGAAAGATGCTTTCATCCAGAGAGTGCGTGATGAAGAACTTAAACAAGCACTTCATTTCATTGATAAGAAGACGCCGAAAAATTCTTTGGCCTACGCTTTGATCTACGAATCGATGAAGCACTCATCTTGTGGCAACGTTAGAGTCTTTGGAAAACATGAAAAATGCATGGGCAAAAGAGCTAATATTGCCAGGATATTAACGAGAGGTGGAACTCTTCAATGTTGATATTGAGAAAAAAGGGTCACTTGAGGCGTGATTGTCATAAGAACTGGAAGCCCATGTATTACTAGGAATTTGTGCATCAAAAACCAGCTGGCGGAGCATCCTGATGCTGGAACTGCGGAAAAAATGGGCAGCCGAGTCGTGACTGCCACAAGAAGGATGAACCCAGGTTTTACCAAGGATGTGTAGTAAAATACTAGTTAAGCAGGGAGTCTAGACGGTCGAACATAACCACTAGTTCTTGGAGAATGGCAGTGAAGCCAGTAGGAACCAGTTTCGAAGATCATCGGTAGGTCCGTAGCACTGATGACGCTGAAACGATCACTGATTTAAGTCTGCAGGGGGAAAATTCAACAAGGAACATCATCGTCGGGACTGGAGCCGCCAGGTGGATCCTGAGAGCAAACTTAGTAACTTTGGCCGGTGCGTGCTATAGACGGCTTGAATAAAAATTAATGATCTCCCACTGCAAGTGGTCACATCAGTCAGGCATGTACTATGAGCTGATGTATGATGAGAATCAGTGCATACTTTCGAAACGACTTAGTTAAAAATTTTCAATTTTAATCATCCCACAAAAGCAATTTCAATCTAGAGATCGTTCGACAGATACATCTCGGTGATTTGAAATTTCAACATCAGTTTCTAGTAGTGTATATAACAGATGAGTGTATGTTCGGGCGGTATTTCTTGAGTATTCATGGTTTCTGCTTGGATTTGGGGTAGTGAGAAAACAAATGGAGAAATAACAAGGTTATGTTGGCAGATCAACCAGAGTAGAAACAATCCCATCAAACAGAAACAAAAGGAGATACACAGATACCTAGCCGCGTGACGAGTGGCCATTTTATCGGAATAAGGAGAGATGGAATCAGAGCCATTGAATGGAAGGCTCTCACAAGGTGACATAAAGTGCAATGGAACAAGGATTAAGTTTGTATCCGGATCTGAGCGGAATAACGTAATATGTACAAATCCTCGATGATAGCATATTAGATCGGAATCTAGGATATCATTAAAAGGACCGAAAAACAACAAGGGAGTATGCTTTGTAGCTGCGCAATACTTAACATGTCAGTTTGCTTTAGCTTTAATAATTTCTTTCAGAAGAATGGAAGGACAAATAGGTCTTTTTACGAGTACGACGCATTAAAATTAAAGTGGGGTGAGAGTCAGAGGTTTTAAATATGTGAGGTTTTGATAAAAAGTAATGATGTGAAATCTCACCTAGAATATTTGGCGGTGAAACCTCAATTTCATCTTTAAATTTGCTAAAATCTGCGAAAAACGAGTATTTAAGGAGATTGATAAGCTATATCTGGGGTCTATTACGATCCGAATTCCAATTTCGGAATTTTGAAGATATCGTATTTCCGTATTCTGATTCCTTATTTTCACGGAAACACGCCAACTTCGGAATGCAAATTCTGAAGGCGAGTCGACTAATCCGACAGCTTAATTTGTGGTTGGATCTCTCGGCCGGTTTTTGGCGGTTTTTTAATTGTCAAATGTCTTTGTTTTTTCGGTTCGATTGATATGCATAGATAAAATTTGAAAATTGGGTAGCTGGTAGACATGGTGTGTTATAAATCTTAATTTTCCCGTAATTTTAAAATTCGTGATGTAGCATTCTTATAAGATTCTCCTAAATATTGAAATTATTTCAGCTTATGAATTTATCACCCTAATTAGGGTGATCGAATTAAAATGCCATAGAAACAATTTTAACGTTGAAAATTTGTCCTATTTTTGAAAATTTAAATAGCAATTTTGACATTTGATTGTAAATATATTAGAAATCTGGAATCGATTTAGCTCATTACAGTGAAGTTTCAAATGGGAATTAAATTCCGATTTAGGAATAGATTATAATCCTAATATGGGTTAATCGGAACATTTTACGAATTCAGATTTCGGAATTCGAATCATAATAGGGCCCCTGGCATATAAGAGTACGAAAAAGAGACAGTATTGAACTTTGAATAAGAATTCATAGGTCAGTCTTACAAACAGGAGAACCAGACTAAATAACAAACCGTTCCTGCAATCAGTTTCTACTGTATCGTTCTTGCTAGTTTTTTGATTTATTTCTTCTCTTGAAATTTCTTGTTCATCTTCAGTCAAATATACTGAACTCAACCTGTGTATGAATGATCATGAGAAATTTTCCCAGCTAGTGTACGGATAATATTTGTACCTCGAAGTACTATGGTTCAAACTATAATTTGACTGAACATCACTGTTCTCCTCTTGCATATAAACTTCAACATTTCTTCCATCTCTATCGTTCTTTAACGAAATCTGCGATGACTTTTTGGGTATTTTCGAAACTTTTACACGTTGATTTCGATTCATATTCGATGCTCTTTTTGAGTTTTCAATCACATTTGATGATGGATTAGCGTTTGCGGATCCAAAACATTCAGATCCTTCAACTAAAAAGTCAAAAGTATTCGATTCTTGGTGGTCTTTGACACGACGGCTTTCAGTCATTCTTCTTTTCTGGACCGAACGAATTGTGTTGTTTTCAATAGGTTCATCATACCTAGAAATGTGGAGCTTACGATTTAATATATGCTTAATATTTCAAGAGCTCTCAGGAAATCAATTCTTATTTCAATTTTTACCAGTATACAATTAATACTTACCCTTCACTCATAAGTGAGGTACTCATCAAGGACGAAGTCATCGATATCTCTAGATTACCCCGACTGTCGGTTGAGAATTCCTTTAGAGCTGATCCTGCACTTCCGCCATCCGATAAACTGTTCGTTGATTCCTCGCAACTGAGGCCTGAGTATTTTTCTCGATTAACAGCACGCTTCGTTCTGCAAAACAATAACAGTTTTATTTAACATGTCCTAAATTTCAAGGGAGATAAGCTCAATTTGTTTGAGTTATATCTTTAATTACTTGAGACATGGTGCTTTGTATTTTGTTCGGGCTTGTAGTCGTTCCTTAGCTACATTTATAGAGGCTCTTTGTTGTGCATTGGCAAGTCGTGTTTTTTCCTTACACCACTCAACATGTCTGTCGTATGCTTTTGGACCGAAACTTCTTGCACAATGTGGACATGGCTCTGCAGTTGATGCCAATCGGCTTAGAACAGGCTTTGGTTTCTCTTTGGGTGGTGCAACAATCGGATTTGCAACAGGCGAGATTGTTTTACGTAATGGCAACGTTGCTGTTTTTACATATTCCGGTTCCTTTCGCTGTAGAACAGGTGTAAAAGTCTGAAAGAAATGAGAAATTAGATTTTATATGGAAATTTTTTATAGAAGGTGTTAAAAATTGTATGCGATATAGAACTAGATAGAAATTTTGGTAATATTGGAAATTATAATCCCATCGCATGCGGAAAGAATTTGTTCATATATTGCCCATTACTTTTTTGGAGAATTCCATCAATTATTCAGTCTTTACATGATCCACGAACCTATTCATAGTCTATAGAATTAAGCGCCCAATGTGGGACTGCAATCCTCGCATACTACCAGTTTTTAGAGTTATGGTCGCACACTCGAGCGAACTAAATAAACCAAACATTTAATGACAATATGGGGCTGAATATAAAATCACAAGGCTTTTTTGAGGCACACTGCCGCGGGGTCGATGGATTTATTTTTACAGAGAGCTCGATACAAATCAAGTAATTGGTTTTGAAACTAAGTTTTATCGAAATTCGGTAAAGTAGCTGTTGATACTCATTCTAGTAACTGTTCATTGAATTTCCGGAAAAAGATAATCAATGTTGAGCGAAATTCCGATTTGAAGTTAAATGAGCTTGTGGACAAAAAGGACTTCAAAAATGTTTTTTTGAAAGTCTGGTTTTTGACTGTATTCTTCTATACGTTAACATGAAATGCCAACGGTGTAGCACTCCATATATAAGATAATGGAAAGGTGACGTAAAATACGTTCTTGCTCCGACGGACGAGTCGAAGGCCGATGATTATAACATTTTTTCATAGATATAGAACACCAATTTGTTGAATGTGTGAGTACTGGAACTAGTTTTTTGTTGGTGAATTAGTCTGAGCTCAAATTTGAACCATATACACAGGGAGCCTGAAAAAGATTTATACGTGAAACACCTATCAGTCGGGTATGGATACTACAAAAGCTGGTGATTTAGAGAGCCTTTAAGTTGAAACTTAAGTAAATATTTTTATAAACTCCTGAGAAACGAGCAAGGCGGTCAATTAGAGGTTCCATTAGCTGACCGCCAATTATCTGAGAAACTGTCATTGCGATAGGACTCAAGAAAAAGAAGTCACCAGAAGCCAATGGAACACCTACTAAACAAAGCCAATATGGGGGCGACATTAGTTAGTTTCGAAGGTATGGAATAGCTAATTTTTATGGCCCGATTGGAATTTTGAACTGATCTACCCCACACACAACAAAGGAGTAATCAAAGAGTTCAGTAATAATAGGAGAATCACGTTGCTGTGTGCAACCTACAATGTGTCCTCCCTTATCCTACTAGGACGAATAGCCATTTCCATTGCTCAGAAAGGCTCTACGGTAGACGATGAAATATCTCTTAGAATACGACCAGATGCTTAGTCATCCTTTTTTTACATTAGAGCCGTCTATGATAGCATAGCAAGGGTAAATGTCTACATAGCCATGAACAAGTTCGATATCCCAACTAAATTTATATGACTGAACGTCAAAAAGAAATTCAAAAGCCAGATTAATCTAATAATCTTTATCGAGTAGATTTAACATCCACAATGGTCTATGGTAACCTGATATTTTCGTGATACTGAGTTGAACATCCAGGCGGCCAAGGCCCGACGTCGGGCTGTTGTGCCACGTTGATGGTGATGATGAGTTGAACATGAGGGCTACCATTCTTATAAAGTCTGCTCAGTTAGTGGCTTCTGCTAACGACGCTGACATCATTTGCTGTAATGAACAAAACATTGAAGAATCCTGGATCAAAATTCAGCAGCCGATGATAAAACTTAGAGCTGCACATAAATTAAGGAATAACGAAATGCGTGGTGGAAACCAAGAGCTATCAAAAAGCATTGAAAAACAAGGGACCAAAAATCCATGTCTGACAAAGATAGGTGGAAACAACTTCGGATAAGTTCAAACATTCGCCTGTCTAGTTTTTCAGCCTGCAAAAGCTCTCTAAGAAGTTTACTTTTCGGAGTTGACTGATAATGTTGACAATGGCGGAAAATTTTGGCTCTGCTCATTATTGACATAATTCCATTTTTTATTCAATCTCGTTACGGACATCAAATGTTTGTTCGCTTGCTTATAAATTTGAAATGAAACGTCCCTTGTGAAGTCGGAGTCCGACACCCTCCTTAGAACTCTACTTAAGGCTGTAAATTAAACGATGATAAAAAAGTGGGTAGATTAGCAGCCTTGTCAATTAACGGGGGCACTTCGATCTACCCCAACAAAAGCATTCCTAGTGCTACTTCACTGGCTTCTTATCAATCTTATTTGCATAGTAATATGCAAAAGACGCAGCAGTAAGACTATGTGATACCTAAATTTAGATAGTCCTGAGAAATGATGAAATATTGGTGCAGGGCATATCCGTTCTTGTGGACTTTAATTATATTACTGCCCCACCACCTCTAATTTAAGGGCTTGAGACACAGAGCACAGCCAGAAATAAATGGGCAAGTGGAATATTGCCAGACACAGATGCAAGCGGAGGTGTGGACGATTCTCGAAACTACCAATCGACTTTAATGTAATCTGATATTCGGAGTGAGTATTTGTATTTTCACAGACAGCCAAGCGGCTAAACACTCCCTTGCTGGAGGTTACACCTCCTCAAAACCAATCCTCAAATGCTGTAGATTATTGATAGTGAGATATCGAACCATTCGACAGTGCAGTTGTTTTGAAGGAGCTGTTTGGACGATATTTCTGCAAACTGCGATACGAATGTACTGGCAAAAGTAGGAATCCCGTTGGAATCCCGTTTCTTTCAAATTAGGAAGAGGGTGCTTAGGCATAACGGTGGCTTTTTTAGCCGATGAGGATGCTTCAATCGGAGCAGTTTCGATTGACCTGAAGAGGTTAAACCAGTTTATTAAAGACTCGAGGTGACTCTCCACTTAATATTAGCTGTGCATTAGGCAATGCGGTATCACAACGTGGCACGTAGTTGCCTATGTGAGCCCCGAGGAATTAGCTGCTGAGCCTAACTACTAAGTTTACGTCGTTCATGAACAATGCTCATTAAACACATTTTGTTGAGATATCTCAACCTAGCTCAACCTAGAGCAGCTCATTAAACACAGCTCATATGAAAACGTTATATTCTTGACTACTTTTGATACCTCCATTCATGTCCGTATTTAAAAATACGAAGAATGACAAAAGTTAATGATGCAAAACTTTAACTTTCTGTGAAAAGTGCTCTGTTGCAAAGGTATGAAAATTGCTCTCAAGATTATTACAAAACTACTACTGTTGAAACTTTATACTGGAAAAAGTGAAACTTCCCAAAAAATCCATGATCGTAACATTGTAGGAAAAACAGGATCACATGAATTTCTAGATAATTATACTAAAGATATTCTACACCGGAAAACAATCGATAAAATTTACCTGTTTTGCTACTTTTTCTGTTGGCGATGATTTCACTTCCGGTTTATTTTGTGGTAAACCGAAATTTCTCGGCAAGAAATCAGCTAAATCGGTTCCTTCTCTTCTTTGTCGGGACGAATCGAATTGGTTGCGTTTCTTGACGGCCGCTTTCTCGCATATGACAACATGTTTTTTGAATGTTTTCGGTGCAAAAGTTCGTGTACAAATCGGACATGGTTGTAGTACTATATCAGTTTCAACGGCAACTGCTTCAATAGATTCAGGTTCGATTGAAGAATGATCTGAAATGATTAAATGTTTGGAATATATATTTATTTATATTTCTAATGAAATAAAGTAAAGTGTTTTGATATTTAATGCAAAATCATGCTTAGGTGGATAAAAATGATATTTCTGTTTAAACGTTTTAGAAAATTATCCCCTCATCTCAATATAGCCAACAGCGTATACATTGTCTAGCCGATAAACCCACGCTCAACATATCCACTCAGTGAGCATGACCATTCAGAGGCAATCAATCCGAAACAATTTGTTGCAAAAATAATTAACGTATGAGTAAACATGGACGTTTAAATTGAAATCAAATCTATTCTCCAATCGAAAGTCTAGTGGACTGATATGTTTCGTTTCTTAACGAATTACGTCAAACAAACTTCTAGTGTTGATCGAATACCACTCGATATCTCAACAAGATATTCAATTAATGGAATACATTGTATGGCTTGCCAGTACTTCACTTCACACTCACGCTCTGCTCGTACGCCATATTTATGTAAATTCGCACATGAAGCTCCAACAGGGCGAATGCTATTCTCCTATCATAGTTTGCTCGTCATGCAAATAACTATTGCTCATATCCATACGGGCGGCCTACAAATTCGATGATCTGGAAATGTGATTGTTCCTCTTCAATGATTTTCATCTTGGCAACAATTTATTGAGAAATTCTCGTAAGTAGAGTTTGTATTCGTCCTCATATGTACATATACATATGCATCTAACAATGATGTCTGAATCAATTTCAGAAAGATATATTTTATTCAAAGCTAAATAGTGTGGAGACTTGTGATGATTTTCACTTTCCGCTAATGGGAATAATAAGTAGAGATGAATCATAGTGGAACGGCTGAAAGAGGATACTCGTGAGAATCACAGCATGCATTTTTTACGTTTTTACCAGCTCGAAATATTTAGATGGCCAATGATGAATGTGATCGAGTTTCGTTTTTAACAATAGGTGCGACCATTCTCCGTTAATTTGCAACAGGACAAACAATACAGTGCTATGCATTCATTTATAAGCATAATTACCAGTAAATGAATGTTACTTTTGTTATCAGCCACCAAATAAATATTATTATATACGGCTTCAGGTGCACTACACCGAGCTACATTTGTGAGCACTTGGCTAAATTGTTCAAGTGATTTCTTTTCTCACGTGCTTTTGGAAGTGTTGCAATCTTTTGTATGCATAGTTCAATAAGATCTTATCTACGATGTGCTAGTTAGATTTTTCAAGGTTTTTTAATATGATAATATTCAGGAAAGTATTTAGATAAATTATTGCACCAGAGACCGATCGAAATCAAATCTCCAACGAGCTTTGTATTTTTCAAATCTGTACTGCAAAAAACACTGCGAAAAGATTGAGATTTAATATCTGTATCAAAATGTTTTCATTTATGGGGGTTCGGAACTTGAAAATCATGCAAAATATAGAAAAAGTTTATGGGCTTAAAAAATTCTACAACTCTTTCTGCACATTATGCAACTTATCCCGTTTCAAAATTTCAGTTAGAATTATTTAATTTTTAATTCATAATCTAAAGCGTTTGAAGCGATTAGAGGAATTATAGTTCTTTTAAACGCTTCTCCTGAAAAATCGCGTTTTCACCTTTAGGAACACAGATATCACGTAAAAATCACCCGATTGGTATGAAATTTGGTGGAAAAAAATTAAGAGTAAAAATGTTGTATTGTGTTAATGTTGCGATAAATGACTACAAAAAAAAAGTTTTTACTAATAATTCCCAAAGCACTATTTTGCTAAAAGCTTCCGTCAGGACATAGACAATAGTCCAAATTTTAAAGAAATCAATTGAGCCATTTTCAAGTTTTGTGTTCCCAAAAAAGCCCCTGTTTATAGGTGGCGGTAGGCAAATAGCGAACTCCCTTATGCAAAAATGATTGTTCTTCGTATAGTGGTGACAGAACAGGAGATTCGAATCTTAACAAGATTCCTGTGTCTGTATGCGGGTTCGTAGAACTCGTTTCAGTAATACTGGCGACAGACTACAATCGGATCTCGTTTCGCGAATCTATCTAATTTTTTAAGGAATGGAAATTTAAAAGCTCAAATCTCATTGGAGATTCGTAAAACGAGATTCGATTGTAGTCTGTCTCCTATATAAGAGATTAGAAAACGAATTTCCAAAAACTTTTGTATTATGCAACCCCTCCAAGGGAACAAAAATATATTATGACTAATTTTCAGATATCGTGGCAACTTATGACGTTGACTGTTCAAAAACGATTGTTTGAGTTTTTATGGTTACATTAGCTACGGATATACTACTCTTAACCGTTTTAGTGCCATTGTTTTTTACTCATATATATTTAGAAATGCCAAAAAAATCTTTGTTTTTGATGTCATTTATTAGAACTTATTTATATAATAGCGCGCTAAACAACAACTGATTTTGTGAGCGCTATCGCGCTCGTGGCAATTTTGAATAGTACGCAAACGAGCGCGATCGTGCTCGTCGGCACTCCAACAGTTAAACATTTACTACACTTATTCAAAGATGCTTGATAGCAAGAAATGCAATAGAGAGCCTCCTGAAAGTTCGCAAGCCGTTCAAGTGGAAAATGGTGGCCGAATTAGATATTAAATAAAACTATTATAATGAAACTATTTACTATTTTTTTATGCACGTAAATTTTTCTGTCACATATTTGTTAATTTTTTTATTTTAATTATTTTAAAATTTTCTTCGATAATGTATGTGCATACAAGTAAAAATTGTTGAAATAAATTATTTTTCAAGATTTTTCAAGTGTATGTAGACTTTTGTCACTTGATGTAGTTGCTTTCTCAAAAACTTTAATATTCGCATAAACGAAAATTGTCTATGACACATCGAATCTGAAGCTACCAATGCGAGTTTAAAAAGCTAAAGGCTCATTGACGCAGTTATTATACTGGTAACAGACCATGAGATTCGGGTTAGAGATTCGCGAGCGAGATTCGATTTTGATCTGTCTTCAGTATTAACTTTTTAATAGTATTTGATGCGATGACTATAAAAATTTAACTACTAAAATGATATTAAGAACAGTTAATTTGGTGTTGGCATATATAAATAATATTTACTGGAGACAGACTACAACGGAATCTAGTTTCGCGAATCTCGAATGAGCTTTGAGCTTTTAAATCTCCTTTGCTTGACACACTTGGGTAAAAGCTCAACGCGATGCGATTGTAGTCTGTCTTCAAATATTAGAAATGTCAGCGTCATAAGTATGATGTTTCGGTAATTTGTAAATTACGAGAAATTCGCTCCAGCTTGGTGAAGTAGATATAAAAAAAATCAAATTTTTAGAATATTTTTTTTTTCAAATCGACACATTGCCCGAAAGATTAATAGACTCAAAGGTATGATTCCAAGGCAAGAATCAGAACTTTTCATCAATTTTTTACAAAATCGTTTTATATACAAATTGTATATAAAACGATTTTGCACCACATTAAACGTAATAAAGTCGACACGAAACTGCTAGCTCGACATCTGCCACTACTGATATGGCCTAAGTTACCAAAGTGTCATGACATTGAAAAGAAATTTCGACAATGTTACCGTCATGGCTAGGAAATGGAAGATACCTATTATTAATAGGAACATTATATATCTAGATCAAGTGGATAAAACTTTTGCAAGAGCTTTCAAATCTGCAGCTATGGCAGCATCCAGCCTACTCGAAGCTCCCATGAAAGAGTGTTGAAATCACTGTCCTGTAGAGAGAGAGAGAGAGAGAGAGAGAGAGAGAGAGAGAGAGAAAGAAAGAGAGAGAAAGATAGAGAGAGAGACCAGATTTACAATCTAAAAAGGTGCAACGACTTGTCACTGAATAAAACGATACTGAAGTCTTTTAAGTATGCCCTACCCAAGACAAAGAGATCCTCGTGTAGATCCTTCTGTGGTAGCATAGAGAGTCACAATGAACTAAATCACCTACGTAATGTCTTAAGCTCAGCAACGAAAATTATGAGGTCCATCCAGAACACTGACCGCATTTTGCACCGATTATGGACTTCTATTTCCCGGGGGCCTATATTCCCCCAATATATGTGGCACCTTAAAAGGTGCAGGCCATCAGCTTATTGCTGTCTCTAAGGGATTTAAACTGTCAATTTAGGTTACTTGTGAATAATTTTCAGCCAAACGGTTGTGCAAAATTTAATGCAAAGTATAAAAGTAAAACTTTGAGCTTGTAGCATGAAAAAAAATTTACTACAAATGTAAATCTTAGATGTAAATAAAGAAACTTATAGAAAAATAATTAAATATATATTTCAATGCCTTTTTTTAAAACAAAATTCAATAATGTGAAGCTTTCTGGGGGAGTCCTTATATTTTAAATTTGTATTTTAAGACATTTTTTAAGAAACATCATATACATATTTTACATTATCTCAACAAAAATGAAAACAAATTTTTTATTCCAAAGTAGCAAATTCAGCAGAGAAGCTCTACATAAAAACCTAATGAGACACATTTGTCTCACCTCAGAGCCCAGGCTCGAATGCAAAAGTGATGCAACAAAACTTCTTATTATTTTACAGATAAATTGTTCAGGAAAAACGCTACCAATTGGTAAGGAAGGTGATGCGAAAACTTGGCAAGGTGATGCGAAAACGCTAAAGACTGAGATCAATATAAGCAAGGGTTGTCGCTCTTCAAAAAGAAGATCCGACAGGCGAAATGGGAGTCGTGGAGAGAATGTAATGGGAACATCGAGGGAAGTACAGGAGCTACCAGAATTAGGAAGATCCTAAGTATAACACCCAGTGTATTTACGTTTCTACATAAGAAAAACGGGCATTGGGTAGAGGATCCGAACAAGTGCCTGGATATGCTACTAGAAACTCACTTTTTGTAGCGACTCATTGCTAACTTTGATTAGGGAAGTAATAAAGGAGGTCAAAATTAAGTGGGATATAGGCATATCCCAACATTACAAGGCCACAGGGGTAGGTGGGATATCGCTTATCATGCTCCAAAGCGAAGGCCAAAACTACAGCATATTTTTACTAGATGCCTCCGACTCGGGATAGTACCCACAAATGCTAGAGTGGTGGTCTTTATTCTGAAATGCGGCATAATATGAATGATTTTAGACTAATTAGCGTTTACATAAATTGGGTGATTTTAAAAAAAACTCTAGGCTTGAAAGAATTAAGTCTCTACCAAATTCAATCGCGAAATTGTCAACACGTTTTAGAGAAACAACTTTGCTAGTGAATAAACGTTCCTCCAAAAATACTACCTTAAATTTGATATACCAAACAATTGATAAGCACTGAAATAGCTAAATTGAATAACTTAATAAGTTTTTCTTGCAAAAAAGACGGTGGTTTGGTAGAGCAAATGTTCGTTTAACTTCCGCCCAGCGTGGGTTTAAATGGGTTGTAAACTGAATTTCGGCACAATAAATTCGAATGACGTTTCAACGACTATAATTTTATTGTCTTTTCTTCGTTTCATATTCTTATAATCATAATATACACGGGGGAAGAGGATAGATTACTTTTGAAAAATTGATAGCTGTCAAGAAATTAAAATATATCTAGCTTCTAAACGAGAATTAGTCTTCAAATTAGAATATTTGAATTTGAAAAATAGAATGAAAGATCAGATTAAATCGATTTCTTAATTGTTGTTATTCTTATCTTTACATAACATGTCTCGAGTCATCTGGAGTGAGTAAAAATTGAAATAAATCAAATAAAATGTCTCGTACGTAAGGGAAAAACAACGTCAAAATATGGTCATGAAGAGAAATTTCGAATTAATTCTAGAAAACCATTTTCGCATTAACATAAATATCAAGATCATAAGAAGGTCATCTATATGAACAATAGCTTTTTAGTTTCAAAATACTCAACAATTTTGCTAAAACCTGACATAATTATAATAATATGAAGACTACACATTTGTCAAACGAATTAAGCTTTGAAGTAAACTACTTCTAACAAGGTAAAAACGAGCTTGTTTCACATCAGAAGTATTGTCTAGTCGCGTTCCAGTTATAAATGACTCTGATGATAGAAAAATTATTTATGTGTTCATTACAACTTCAAGGTACACTCGGTCTGTATATACAATGAATCGAAATGAATGAAATATTTGTAGAATTAAGAAGTGACTGCATCTACCTGATTCCGTACGTTTATCGTGTTGATAAAAATTAAAAGAATAATCGATTGGAGTGAAGTCTTCAACATTGACCCGGGTCACTTTGCCATCTCGGCGATGTCGTTTCAGTGTTAGACTATGGACGACTTTGGTAAGTGTGAACTTATGATGTCCACCACTGTCATCCGGAGGACACACATGGATCCGCGCACTCTTAATTTTACTCACATCGTCCCGGGACTTGCACTTGTTCGATTTACTTCGAAAGATCTTTGTCCACATTTTCACGGTAAACACAGTAACGATTGCCCTATCACGATCACCCAATTGGAATTGATTAGCATAGCTGCATAGCCACTGGCCGTAGATGCACTTTTCGCGATAGAATTGCAAACCGTCGCGTCGCGGCTAGTGATGATCTATGTACACATTTCAACTTGCTCCGATGCTGGCTGCAATCGACTGTTAGCTTCTTGCTCCCGACAGCAACAATTGCCCAATTTTCGTGCCGACAAACTGTCTTGGGTGACGCAACGTTCATGTTCAACGTATGGTGCAATCACGATGACTTTACACGCTGTGCCGCTGCTGTGCCGAATCCGGAAGTCTTGCACGTAAGTCGCGTGGAATAATTCCCATGCTCACACGGAACGGTGACGAAAATCTCGCGCACCGCTACAAGTTCCCTAGGTTCATCAGCAGCAGATTCCTCTTCTGGGCACACCGCACTAATAATGATATGCAAACGGCAGCGAAATCGTCCGCGGACTGGCAACGCAGCAACTTCTTCGAGAACTCGCAAGACGAAATTAGACCAGCTATGAAGCTCCTCGGGCTACCGCTAATGCAGACTGGTACGTTTGCCGGCACCGTTCCATATTATTTGCTGGGTCGATTGCGGCTTTCCCAATGTTTTGCGATATGCTAGCGGGGAAGTAAACGTATGGCTTCCGTGACCGATCCAATTCGTGTAGGGAATGGATGTACTTCCCGGGAACTTCTTCAAATCAAGCAAGAACACAAGAAAACAAGAAAAACTGCCGTGAGTAAGACGTCGTATTCTGTGCCATTGTTCCGCCTATGCGATCCATCCATCCTGTGTTGTGTACACCAGTTGCTCCGTCTATTTGGCATGCATGGTGGCGTCCCCGAATGCTTAATTGCTTGCCACCACAAATACGAAAGCCGCAGAGTCGTCTGGCCCTTTGCAGAACATGATCCGTACGATATGTGCTCAGTACGGCGGCGGTACGAGTGTACGGTCTTACGAAATTCAAATTTCATCGAGGGATCGAATTTCCTTTGAGCGAAAGCAATCGATTGGAGGCAACTCCATTGCGTTTCTGAATTAGGTATAACGATTTGGGTTAATACCCGATTTGAGTTCTATTTGTGTTGTAAAGAACCTGAATGCTAAAATATATCATGCTGATTGCATAGAATTGTTGGGACTAAGTACAGACTAGCACCAAAACATTATGATATTAGGAAACTGAAATTCTAATGCTAAAACAAATATATATCTTTCGTCGAAAAGTTTATCTTCAGTGCGTGATTTAAGACCACTCATTACAGATAGACAAATCAGGCTCGATTATCCCTTCAAAGGTTTATTTCCGATTACACGTTTCGTCTTGTGGTAGCCTCGAAGATTGAAGGTTACTTGGAAAGTCACATCGATTTAACAGATATCCATTCACGCACAGCCCTGTGTCATTCCGCTGAGATATTTATGATCTGACGCACCTGCATCTATTTTCAGTAAGTTATTAATGGTTGCATAGAATTACAATTAAGGGGAGCCAAGTGCAACGCATTTCTTTCGCGCTTTCTTAATTATGACATCGTACTAAATCTGGTTAATGAGAATTGTTGTTATTGTTATGATGAACAGGTTTGGTATTGCTATGTACATATGAAGTGGCTGCTTTTAGATGCAATTCTATTCAGAGTTGCTTGCAATCGATGGCATTAAGTTGGGCCCCATTGTTTCTATGCTGCATAATATTGTTTGAAAGTTGGAAGTAAAAAGACAATTAAAAGAACGAAATGAGCTTTGCAGCAACTTAGTAGTATGGAAAGTTTGGGTTTACATTGTTCGTTTAAACGATTTTGGGAAATCATATGAACCATTGAACTAATAAAGTAAAAACACAATATATTTGTACAAGTTAGCATGATAAAAAAAACCTAGAGTTTTTCCATGAAAAAAGAAAATGAAAAAAAGCATGTGTTGACCTGTAGGTAGAGAACCAGCTGCAAGCATGTGTAGTACCTGGTTCGAATCCAGCTATGAACTAAAAATGAACGAGTATGTATTTTGTGTTAAATCAGGTAAAAAGTGACTCGCGGAAATAGGCACCATATGTATTGATTGTGAATGAAATCTCTACTAACTTCAATTCCCAGACACGCATCGGATTTTAAAGAGACAGCTTTATGAAAGTGGAAATGTGATGAAACGTTTTTTTTTTATTTCGCAATTTCGTCTAATGCACCCTATACATATAACGGATAGATATTTCGATAAGAAAATAATTCTTTTTATGCACAACTAATTTAAGTGATACCATATACAAATGGAAATCAAATAAAAAGTAAGTGTTGTTGAAGCATCTATTTCTTGCAATTACTGAATCGCCGCATTCGTAATTAGCCCGATTTCAACGAAATAAATGAATTAAATGAATTTAACAACTTCTTTTCGACGATTGGAGAAGATCGATGTGCCTCTATAACCCCGACGCATCAATATTCAAGTATTTCAGTCACTCAGCTGGAACCTTTTCTTTTCCCAGAAATAACAAAAGATGAGATACTTTTTCACGTAAAATCCTTGAAAGACAACAAATCTCCAGGCGAAGATTCTGTAACAGCGAAAGTGCTAAAAACAATTGCTCAAGATATATAAACTCCTCTTCACCACATTTACAACATATGCCTACAAGCCGGGCAGTTTCCAGATAGCCTCAAAACAGCAATTGTCATCCCCATTTTCAAAGCGCTGGATAAGAAGTGTCTAAACAACTATAGACCAATCTCCTTGATTTCGAATCTATCAAAAATTTTTGAAAAGTGCCTAAAGACCCGTTTGTGTGACTTTTTCACAATGCGTCAACAAATAGCCCCAAACCAATTTGGTTTCTGTCAGGGTAAAAGCACAGCAGATGCAATATACTACGCACCGAATATCATAAACAGGGCCTTAGATGTAAACAAAAAAAACCATTGCGGTGTTTATAGACTTAAAAAAGGCGTTCGATACGGTCTGCCACGATACACTTTTGCAAAAGCTAAGGCAACTGACACCGTCAAACAACATAAATCTGCTTTTTAAGTCTTATCTACGTAAGCGTAAGCAAAAAGTTAAAATCGGAACACTCGTCAGTGATTTGATAGAAGTCAATTGCGGTATCCCCCAAGGAACAGTATGAGGCCCGATTCTGTTTAACTTTTACATCAACGACTTATGTAGATTACAGTGCAGCGTTCCTGATTTTAGCGGTTAAGTAATTTCATATGCAGACGACACTGTACTAATCTTCATAGAGGACACTTGGGAAAAAGTTTTCGATGAGGCAAACAGGGGTCTTCAAATAGTTTCCAAGTGGCTAAACTTACACAAGCTTGTCTTTAATACGAAAAAATCATGCTTTTTGGCTTTTGCCACCAGGAACAAACTCGATGAGGTGAGTTTCAATTTTAAGCTGAACAATGAGGGGATAATGCGGCTTAGTAAAACTAACTACTTTGGTGTAATTCTGGATGACAAGCTTAGTTGGAAAAGTCACATTCTTGGTCTTATACCGAAGCTACGTCGAACTCTATATTCTTTCGTTAGGCTTAGGCACAACGTTAATTTAAATACGATAAGGATGGTCTATTTTGCCATCGCTCAAAGCATAAGGCAGTATGCTATTGGAACATGGAGTGCCGCTCTTTCAACATATATTGCACCATTACAAAACCTGCAAAACAAGATAGTTAAAATATGTTTAAAAAGATCGATTTATTCATCTACAACAGCATCTTTTAATGAGTTCCGTGTAATGAACATTCGTCAGTTGTATCTGTATGCAGCTTTGAAATTCATGTATCTCAACTCACACGAATTTGATTTCCATATCACTGGCTATCGTACGAGGCGACAAATGATGAATCCCTTTTTGACCACGCGCTGTAGAAAAGCTCAAACGGGCAGGCATTTAAGTACATTAGGGCCGAAGTTGTATAATAACCTTCCACTAGAGATCAAATTTTGTCTAAATGAACGCAACTATAGGGTTAGTCTTAAAGCTTTTTGCCCAAAACAACAATAAATTTCTGGATTCAGTCTTAAACCCATAAATCGCTCGTGTCAGCAATTAAACTTAATTCATTTAATTTGATTCATTGTGTGTGTTTTAAGATTACTATTTCGCTTTCATTTTTCATTTCATTTCATTTCATTTTTCATTTCTATTGATTTCTTCACATTTTCTTTAAATATGGAAAATAAATAAATATTTTAATCATGGAAAGATCCCCGCTCTCGCGCACAAGTGTTCCCACTTTTGCGAGTAGCGAGCAATAAAATAAACATATGTTACTTATTTTTTGTAAAACAAATAGCTGCAATAAAGAAATAAATAAATATTGACAAAACCCTAACGATTCAAAGGCTAGAAAACATTAGGAATTCGTGCAAGGCGTGGCATGCAAGAAAAGTTTCAAATGAATAATGGAAGAATAGTGAAAAAAATCCTAAAATAACTCCTTTAGAAATAGCAAGAGAGTTAAAAGCTGGAGCGGAATTATGAAACTCGAACCGAGCCATCTTTTTCGAGTTGTCTTGAACTCCTCTGAAAAACACATTGCGATTACAAAACTCGATCGAGCTATGTAACTTGTGGCTTGATTGCAAATGATAAATTAGTAGAAGAATTTTGCACATTAATGGGTGTCTCGACCAGACATAATTTATGTCAAAACATATATTATGTCTACGAAATGTCTCGTGGAGACGCCATATGCTATGACATTTTTTCTGTCATGACAGAAATGTTAAGACAGACTTAGTTTATGCGAGATCCCAATTTAATCCCGATTCGGGATTATCCCAAACATCGCATCGTATAAACGGGCAAAATTGGAATTGGGATTTTATGAAATTCGAATTGCGTATAACCATAGAAACTTGTTTTGCGGAACAGGTCACACTAACATTGAAAGTGTATTGTATAAATGTGACAAGATAGGAAGTTTAGGTTGCGTTGAACATTTCAGTTAATGTACAAAGAAGGCAATGACTATGAAGAGACATTAAGCGATAGCTGAAAATTTTGAAATGCTCCATTCGGCGTCCCACAATGTTGTCAAAAATACAGCAGGCGGTAGTAATTTGCGGCACTTATTTATGATTAACGTCTTCTTTTGCGAAAATAAACGAAACGACATTAGTTTTATCCAAATGCACAAAACAAGCGCCGTCACATATTTCATATGTGTAATGTGTAAATTTACTCAAAACAAGACCCTTCATGTTGAAAAATCACTTTTATTGACACATTTCATACGCACACTCACACATAGTCATCAGGCGTACACCCAACTGTTCGGGTTTAAGCTGAAATCCGAATTTGACCGTTTATACGACGTTCTGACTGGTATAATCCCAAATCGGGATTACATTGGGATCTCGCATAAACTAGGTCACATATGTCTTAACAACTACGCTTATTTTTTCTCGGACTTTTTTTTTGACAAGTATCTTTTCAAAATGGCGCCATTGAAATTTACACAGGAAGAAGTATTAAAATTAATTAATTTATATCGGGGGAAAAGAATGTTTGTGGAAATTTTCAAGCCCCTTGTTTAAAACGTTATCAATAATGAAATGTCCGCCATTCATCTCTCATACAGTACCAATTGTAATTAAAATCTATCATAAATCTTAGAGATATGATTTTTTGTGATTGTTTCTTGCCAAGCTGAAGTTCGATTTGAAAATGATATATCATAACATAAAATTTCTGTCAAGATATATTTTCTATCACAATTTATGTTATGCTAGATGCTATCACAATATATGTTATGCTAATTTCTGTTATGCTGTGGAGCCACCGCCTCAGTGTACCGATGATTTAAAATCGGACATATCCGATATTAATTTGGAAGTCAGCAGTCACGGCCATACAATGAGTAGTATTTTTTCGAAAATCAATAAAACTTTTGTAATAGCGTCGGAGGGGATGTAAGAAAATATTAGATGAGCGTTTGGAGAAGCTAACACAAAAAAATAACTGTTAGAAGTAAGACAAAAACCAGTTCTACGAAAACCGCTGCATATCTGAAGAAAAATGACGAAATGTCACTAAACGCTCATCAAAATCCTTCCAAATTACATAATTAAAAAATCAAAATGCGTTTGTTAAAAGATATGTTTCTCGAGGTAGCCCTGGGAGGATTTTTTATTCATTTTTCAATTTTCAAAACCGATTTTAGCGAATAAAAAACAAATCAAAACAAACAAATAATTTGTTATTGTAAAATTAATAATTATTAAAAAAAAACTATTTTTTTTTGTCAAATTTTAACATCTCCGACTTATATCCATCGATATAATTTACTAAATAGATTTTTTTTCAATTTTAATCATCCCGCAAAAAAAAAAATCCAATTTGATTCGGCTTCGGAGGCTTATTCCGCAAAACGACCGAGTTTCTCGCATCAATATTCTCTGCTTTGATAAGCTTTAGAGACGATATACGTTGTCTATGCTGATTTATAGACAAGAAGGGAACCATGATCACAATTAAATGACCTTTACAAATTCAATAGTTTCTGTTGTAATGGCCGAATATCAGTGGGGCAATTTATCACTTATAGTACGTGGCATCCTAAATCATTGCCTACGAAGCTATAAATGGAGCAATGGTAAAAACGGATTTAATATTTAGCAAGATAAAAGATGTGGTATTTATGGTATTTATCTATTTAGATCTAAAGGAGCGAATCAGTATCGATACCAAAATAGAAATGTAAGCCCAAATAGTAATTTAAAGAACAGTGAATGCCAACAATGGCAAGCAAAATATATATTTAGCAAGAGAACTTGGACTCAATACTAGCACACTTAAAGTGTGCGATTCAAGGTGTGAGAAATAAAAATAAATGGAATTAAAATTTTTCGAATCCCTTAGGAATTCAAATCAATGACAATTTGCCAAAAAGAAGGTCAACGATTCCTCTCTATTTATATGTACAGCTTGGAATTGGCTGACATGGTTGATTCGGAAATTCCAATTAGGTATTGTTTTTATATTTTTGTGGTGAGTTGATGAAAGCCGAGGAAAGCATAGTAACTTTTTTCTTAAAAAGTGTTACGAAATCTGATCAAAGAACATTGTGAACAATTTTTTTCAGCAGAAGTGAGTTGAAAATTCTTTGAAAACGTATCACCTAATAAACTGATGATGCTGAAAAAAACAGATGTGAAAAGCCAGAGAATCAAAAGCAGACTCTGGTTTCGGTATTTAGTGAGCTTTTTCTACTTTTACGTTATGTTAGGATGGTATATATTATGTGAGATAACGTGTAGACCAAGCCAGTTACTGAGATTAGTGGAAACACAGCAATATAGTATGAGAGTGAATTGCTGCAGATGGTGTGGCGGAAATGTCCGTTTGTTGTAGCCTAGAAACGTCCTAAAATTATGTCCATTCTTCCGGAATGAAGATATTACTGGAATCGAACCGTGTCTATGAAATGGCTGTAATGGTTGTAAATATATACCTTCTAGAGTTGCCCCAACAGTTTCCACAATTCAGCTCTATAGAGTATTTTTTTGGGGGATTCTAATGTGAAGACTACAAGACTATAAATATGCTAACACCAAACGTAATGGTAATAAAATTCATGCGATAAGAGAGATTGAAAATAGATGTAGAAGAATATCTGTCAAAATCTATCAAAAGAGCTCTGTAAGCAGCATAGGAATCTTCAATTAACAATATTGTATATCTAATGAGAAGCTATCGCGAGAGCTTTGCTGGTTTATCAAAAGAGGGAAAAATCAATTTCTTATAGTTGAATTAATTTAAATTGTCTTAATATATCCATGAACACTACATTGAATACACTTTTTAGGGTTTTAGGTATTAACTTTTATTTTTCCCACAATGGGCGCACAATGGTCAGTAGTGGTTGTGCAAGTCTAGATCATATCTTATCTCATTCAATTATTATCAGTTAGCTCAGCAAACCATAATCAGTGTGAAAAATGTTACTATAACACTATCTCATTGAACCAATTTATTTTCCCTCTATCAATAGATGAGAAAAACGATTACCGAATGATCCGAGGAAAAATTTATTTCGACTTCTTCCGTTTGCTTATTTTACTTCGTCTCGAGAATCATTCAAAATATTTTTTTCGAAAAATACATTTCTTAGAGTTTTATATTCAATTCACTAATAGCCCTTCACATAAAACGACTGTCATCTCTTCGAACTAGGCTCCAGCAGTTCGTTCAAACGAGAAAGTATTTTATTTTTAGATTTATCCACAATTAAGAAGAAAATAACATTTTCTATACTCTACACATATCCCAGTGCAACACGGAAACCAAAATAAATAAGCAATATGTCAACATGTCGTTTTTATGATCTCGTGAGACACCGTTGCATTCAAGCGCTCTGTAAAAGTTTGAAGAGAAAGTGAAAGGGGTCGATTTTTAGTGATTTTTGACTTTCGTCGAGTTATTCCTGAGAGATAATATGAAAGTAAGCATGATATTGAAACAATTTACGGAATGCAAAAGTCAATCGACGTTGTTGTACGCCCGAGCGATTTTCGAAACATCGAAAATGCTGCAATACTACAGATGACGCAAATTCATCTACAAATACACTCGAATCCAGTGCGCTTATTTACCATGGACTTTTATAGTATCTAGATATTTAGAGCAATTCCATATTTAGATCAGAGACCGACAAACAACATCAAATTTCGCTGTTCGCAATGTTACCATTGGCGTTTTGTGGTGAACTGTTTGAGTGATATGATGTTTGGTTAATATTTTAAATATTTTAGTATTTGTATGCCTTGAATAAGTAAGATAGACAGTTGTTTTTAAGCTGTAGGGATAATGATAGCGCGAATAACAATTTTTTTTCATATAAAATTTTTAAAATTGAAAAAATAGAGACCATGAGTTTGTGCTATTTTAAATTCATTTATTTATCCTAAATGTAAATGTTTGCAAGAATCCAAAGATTCTGCATTTAAATTTATGAATCATCTTAATTTTTTGATTCGCAAAATAAATATAATTTTTATACATAATTAAGAATTAAAAATTATACCGAAAAATTCAAATCTAGTGGATATTAATAATTTTAGATAAATTGTAAGATTGAAGTAGATATTAGCACTATCTTCGGGTGCAATAAAAACAACATTATCTAAGTGCATGCACACGACTGATTATATTTCAAGTATATGAAAGGACAATGCACTGATAAAAAATAGCGATGGAGCACTTGAGGTTGTGTATTGATATCAATAATTCAACACATGACCTATCACCGGGTATTTACAATCAAAAAATTAGCTTCAAGATCATCAGAATATGTTTGCTGCTATTTTTTTCAATTTAATATTGCATTGCACCTATATAATTGACCATTCAATAACCATAGTACAAGCGGAGTGCTTTTAAGCTTGATATTATATCATAAAAAATATAACAATCAAAAACACCATTAGACCTGCAGCCCAGTCATTTTAGACAAATTACTCTAACGTATAGGATTCGCTAGAAATGTTGATTTTTGAAGACAAGTAGCGGAATTGTGTAGATTTTGAATGCATGCTGTATAAATCATGCTCGTTATAATAACCAACCTGTATGGTGTACCACTTTGATAGAGAAAGGTTTCATGAGAAAAGATACCTGGATAATTACTCGTTAGGTTAGGTTAAAGTGGCTGCCGATCGATAGAGGCCTGGCGACAGATGCTAAAGTCATTTAACCGTCTGCTTTCTTTGATGAACCGCACTATCCCTTTTAAATTGACCAGGAACAGTTCGGTCAGATTTGAGAGAAAGGGTGCACCAAGTGCCGCCGTCTCGCCAAAGCCGGGCACTGGCACATGAGATGGAGGATGGATTCCTTCTTTTCCTTAGAGGCCGAAATTCGACAAAAGTAGTTGAACCCTGTGCCCAATTCTTGCGCATGCCGTCCTATGAGATAGTGGCCCGTAAGAACGTCCACAGCACAACGTAGAGCTCTTCGAGCTGAGCCTAATAGCTGCCTGGTGCGATGCGCATCCATGGAGACCGAGGACTGCTTTATTATCGTACAGGATGATTCATCTGCCCAAGAATTTCTAAGGTCCTCAAGGTATTTTTGCCTGATGGCCAATTTGACCGATGTCATCGGTATTCCTATTGAGAAGGATCATGAGACCTCCGGTAGTCACAAGTCTAGCTAGTTCATCGGCCTCACAGTTGCCCTGAAAATGTCTCAACATCTCCGTAAGACATGCAAGGCATTCAGCAACAATCATGGGCACTGTACAAGGACCAGCAAAGGCCTTAATAGCCGCTTGGCTATCTGTGAAAATACCAATCTTGACTCCGAAAATTCGATTACACAGAAGAAAATTGCCTGAAAACCGCAACTTCCGCCTGAAGGACACTACAATTGTCTGGTAGACGGTAGAGATGGTGGATTCAGCTCATCTGAGTATACACTACTCCCGACTCTATTGTTTAGCTTTGAGCCATCTGTGTACACATGGATAAGCCCACTTTCGAGGGTGATACCATCACGGCATTCGTCTCTACCAGGAATGCGAGCTGTGAGCCTCAAATCAAGTAGACAATGCGGAGCGATGTATTCAACACACGCTGGAGCGGAAACTCCCTCAACCAAGATCATCCCATTGCCGAACTCTATTCTCTTCCATGCTGAGATACAATTGAGTCTCACAGCAGCAAGATTAGCTTGCTCTAAGACTAGTAGATTGGTTGGTATCCAATGAAGAAACACGAAAAGTCCCTTAGTAGGGGTAGTGCGGAGCGTTCCAGTTACCAGAAGTGCAATTAAACTCCTCACTTTTTCAAGCTGACGTTTGCAGGTAGCCTTAAGAGCAGCCTGTCACCAGAATGCCACCCCAAATAATAGAATTGGCTCAACCACAGCGATATAAAGTCAAGCAACGGTACAAGGCTGCAATTTTCAATTCGCCCCTATGGCTGTTTTGCAGCAGTAAAGTGCACTGAAAGCCTTCCGCGCTCTTTCTGCTATGTTGTAGCTCCATATTAACTTTGAGTCGAGAATGAACCCTAAATCTCTCTCTGGCTCAACTCAATGGAGACCCCTTTTAATTTCGGTAAATCAAAACGAGGAACTTTGTACTTCCTTGTAAACAGTACTAGTTCCGTTTTACTGGGATTATTCAAGCCGCACTCACGACTCCGACGTGAAAGTATGTCGAGAGAGTGTTCTAACCTATCCGATAGCGTAGATAAATACTTTCCCGACACTGCTGCAGCTATGTCGTCCGCCTAGGCAATCACTTTGCAGCCGGCACGGTCCAGCCTCATTAGGAGAATATTCACCGTGATGTTTTAGAGCAGGAGAGAGAGGTGTGCCCGTGCTGACCCCTCGTCGTACGCGAGCTTTGCCGAAGGAAGAGATTACCATTTTATTCTTAACAAGCTGCACGATAAAACCAACTAGCCACTCATCCACATGCAGCGTCAAGAGTGCTTCAACAATTGCGTCGGACTTTACGTTGTTGAAGGCACCCTCGATGTCCAAGAAGGCGGCAAGCGTATATTCCTTAAGAGCAAGAGATTTCTCGATTTGCTCAATGAGGACTTGAAGAGCAGTTTCGACAGACTTGTCTCTGGCATAGGCATGGTGTGGCTGCGAGATCAACATAGGATCAATTGATCTTTTAATATGGTAATCAATGATATTTTCCAGAATCTTAAGATATATTGGAGGATAGTCCTTTGGCTTAACATGCTTTAGGGATAAACACAACGTTAGTTTCCCGCCAGCCAGTGGGAACATACGAGAAGCGGAGGCAAGTATTATGAGTCCCTCTGAGCCATGGTAACGATACTTCCATAGACTGCTGGATATTAGGACCCGGAGATGTAAAAGGCTCAAATGAGTTAATAGCCCACCTTAGTTGTGAATTGGATGCCTTAAACGACGGCGTTGAGCTGGCAGCTTGCTCCATTTGATACGCCGCTTCTAGAGGACAATAATTGCCCGGAAAATGTGCATTCATGCCCGCTTGTAGAAATCGGCCGATCGTTAGTCTCAGCACGCAACCAGCCTGATTCCTTTATACCAGCCCGCGTCGTTCACCGTATGTGGATGACTCGAGCTGGCCTTCTGCAGCTTGCAGCAGACTCCGACTAAAGTCTGCCTTATCTTTAAAAAGATAAGATATTAAAAAGAAACCCCAAAAGATGATTCCATCTCCCTTGCTGGCATCAATTACGGCCCAAACAAGGTACTCTTTGACCATTTCACTAAATGGCCGGAGTCGCCATAAGTTTCTCCTTTTTGCAGTCCTGCCTGCCCCGATTCTTAGCTGAGTCTACAGGGTTTAGAGGGAGCGACTGCTCCCCAATTAGTGTTTCTGTCAATTGAAGGGACTTTTTGTTCTTGTCGGACATTGTGTCAGGGGGACGTTTCCTGATTTCTTCAGAACTTTGAAGGTAGCACTGGTTGACGTGCAGACTGGCTCATTCGCCGTAACCTTTCCATCACATTGGCTACAATCGGGCTTCTTGGCTTTCCCCGGGCCAGGCTTGGTAACCAAGGCCCCGGAACCACCTGAAGTAGGGGTTGAAATGGTCAGTGGTCTGACTCAGTGGAGCTGACTCATTCGTCATAATCTCCACAACCTTTTGCAAGCTTAGCAGCTGTGCCGGTAGGCAGTGGAGCTGACTCATTCGTCATGTCTCCACAATCTCGAGCAGCCTTAACTTCAGTCGGCGGAGTTGGCTCATTCGCCATATCTCCACTTCCTACCGCTTTACCTGCAACCGACGGTAGAGCCATCTTAGCCCCCACCCCTTCACATTAGAGGGTAGGTTGGGTTTATGTTTTTGGTTTATTTGACATATTTTTCATGCAGAAAGGGCCTCCACTTAAAGCCGATATCTCAAGTCCGAATGTGTAGTCACCTTAATGATCCCATTGTAATCTAGTGCAAGCAGGGAGGCCATGCGAGGGTTGCCACAAGCTCTTATGGGGCAAGTCGTCAGAAGCCGATCGGTGTTAATCAGGAATGTAAAATATACAAGAAACACAGAAGTTGTCTACACCACTGAGAACGAGTCTTTGTTTGATATACAATTTTGAAAGGAGGACAGATATTTTCAATTTTAATAAGAGAGATGGTAGTATTTCTTGGAATCAAAAGTGATTGATGTTGAAACATGTTAAAACATATTGGAATTGTTTTTGCGGGATGATTGAAATTGAAAAAAATTTTATTTATCTTGAAAATTTTTATTTGACAAAGTGGTTTCGAAAGCATGCACTGATTCTCATCAGACACCAGCACACAGTGCATACTTGACTGGTGTGACCACTTGCAGTTGGAAATCATTAATTGTTATTTACGCTGGTTGTGACAAATTTTAACATCTCCGACTTATATCCATGGAAATAATTTACTCATAAAGGTTATTGATTTGTGATCACGGTTCCCTTCTTGTCTATAATCGCATAGACAACGTATATCGTCTCTAAAGCTTATCAAAGCAGAGAATAATTGATACGGGAAACTCGATCGTTTTGCGGAATAAGCCTCCGAAAGCAGAATCAAATTGGAATTGTTTTTGCGGGATGATTAAAACATGTTAGTTTGGTAGACATAATTTACTTAATTTGAGGTAAATTACTTGTTTCAAATAAGGCACATAAGGAAAGTAAAAATTGTATTCTGATGAATGGAAGAACAATACTTATTCAGATAACTAAAGTCAAATAAAAGTTGATATGATTTGAGGAAGATTACACATTTCATAGAGAACTAAAGGTCCAACCAGTCATGAGTCTGTTTACGCGGCGATGCATATACGTCGAGGCAAACCACGCAAAGCATATGTTGCATCCAAACATAAGTTTCCGCCGTTTGTGCCAATCAGAACTTTTCGGAGGCTTGAGTCAGAGTCCATATTTCACAGCCATAGCACAGCACAGGTCTTATGATAGTTTTATAGACGCGGAGCTTAGTCTTTCTGTACACATACTTCGATTTCATAAAGGGGAGGACCGAAAAGAACATCTTATTTGCTGGTTGTATCCGTCGCTTGACTTTGTCAGTTTCGTTGACGTCACTCGACAGATTGCTACCCAGGTAAACGAAGTTGTTCACGAATTTGATGCTAAGATCCCCGACGTTGATGGTCGAGTGCGCTGGCGTTCTTGTTCTAGATTGTATCATAACTTTCGTGTTGTCCTCGTTGATTCGTAGTCCAACATCTTTTGCTGCGGTGTCAAGTTTAAGCAGAAGTTCTTCTGCATCGGTCAGTTTTCGAGTTATGATGTTAATGTCATCCGCGTACGCTGCCAATTGTGTCGACTTAAAGAGTAGCGTGCCGCTGGTGCTCAGATTCATTGCCCGAATAGCGAACTCAAGTGCCAGGTTGATGAGCGTCGGCGCTATTCCTTCGCCCTGCTTCAGGCCAACAAGAGCTTCGAAAGGATCCGTCAATTTGTTCTGGATCCAGATCTGCGAGACGGAGTTGGTCACAGTGGCGGCTCGTAGCCTAATTTTCTGGGGGTTCACAAATCGAAACAACCTGTGTTGGGTACATGAATATTTACCTTGCACTTCTCTTAAGAGTTGTGTTTATTTTAGTTAATTGCCGAAATATCGCAATACTACTATAAAACGAGTTAAAAAAATTATTATAAAAACAACAGCTTACAAAATTCTTCAAAGGGAAATTTAAAAATCTGTGAACAGTGATATTTTGACGAGACTTTTAAAAGATTTAATACTTATATTTACAGTCAACATGGTGTTTTCATCAGAAAGAAACCTTCATGGTGAATTATGACCGTGATGGGCTTAGCATGGTTTGCTACGCCGAAATGGATGCACCGATATCAATTAATTTTTATTAAAGCTTTTGCCATAGTTCCACGATAAAGTAACACTTGCTAAATAAAAATTGTAATACTTTCCAAAAAAATGTTTATTCATAATTACAATTTATGATAAGCAATGAACATGATCATTTATGGTTGCTATGTAGTGACGACACCAAAGTAACTGCTGTAAGTCGAGATGACCTCAGTTCTACAATGTTCGTAAAACACAAAATTGGGATTATTAGTTATATGAAGCTTTGGATAGATTCTCCAAATGAAACAAAAAATAATTTTGATAGATAAACTAAAAATTTCTAAAATAAGATCAATATCTGAGAAAGTTGTTTCACTTTTGTAAAATGAACATAAATGAAAGAAGAGGAGGTATAAGTGGGCGCGAATATAAAATTGTTATCGAAACTAAATATTTGCAAGTAGTCCATCAACAGAATATTCCCATATTCATAAAATTTATTACATAGGCCTTATTTTCCTAAACCGCTAAAGAAAACTTCGATAATTTACAAAATGTTTTCTTTTTTTTTGCCAGAAACACTTCGCTCAATTTTTTCTCTTTTATTTTTAAGTAATATCACACTATTAATCAGATCTGTTACTTCACATTTTTACTTTTCACGGTGATCGGAAGAATGTCTGAAGACGACTAATAACAGGGTTATTATACTGAGTTCGAAGCTAGCACAATTGAGTGTGTAATAGGCACAGTGCATTCACAAACAGTCCTAGTTTCACATAATCCCAGAATTTATACATAATCCCAGAATTTATAGAAAACGGGAGAACTTTTCATATATACACACACCCGAAAACCTTCGGTGTTTTATGACAAAATGAAGTGCCCAGACTATCTCTGCTCAATCGAACTTGCCAATATATTCAAATGTATTTAGTTTTATAGGTCTAACCCTCATAAATGGCCAGGAATAGGTGACAAAAGAAATTAAATGCTCAAATCATTACCAAGCATTTACTTTCTTCCAAGGATAACATTCTACAATACTGAATACATTTTACAAGTGTTTTAGAGTGAATATATCAGAAAATTTGTGTTCACCTATCATGAATTAAATTTTTAATATATCTCGAAATCATACAGACACAAAAAGAGGCATTCGCTTAAATTATCCCTAATAATTGTTATAATAATCCATATAAAACGCTCGAAACGGCAGCACGAATCAGCGAATGGAACTGACCACCGACAACAATGTCTAAATGCATCAAATTGCTTGAGTTCTTTAGTTGCAAAATGAGACTGAAAGGTTTTTGAAAATTTTTCAGAAACAGCAAAAAACTATATTTTCTTTCCTGGTCAATATATCAAACCCATTTTTTTTTTAATAAATTGAAAATAAAAAACTACACAATATTACAAATTTTCATAAACTATGGATTATGTTAAATATTAATTAATTAGCATTTACAGTTCATCAGGTCGCGTTTTGGAACAAAATCGCCTTCAGGTGTGGTTTTGGAACGAAACTTCATGTTGGAGTCGGGTTTTGGAACAAAACAAAAACAATTATATTTTTTAAATTTTTTATTTTTGCCTCTAATTTTTGTTTTACAGAAAGTAGGTACCTACCTTAGAACATAACTTAAAAAAACAATTATACAAAAATAAGTTTAAAAACATGGAAAAATGAGCAGCAAAAATATTGTGTTAAACATTTTTATTTTCGTCAATAATTACTTCCGCATCCCAAATATCGTTCTCTGTAAGATTATTATAATCTATACGACGATAAAAACACTTGTTGGATTCATCAGTTTCATCCTCTGAATCTATATTTTCTAAAAAACTGTCGCGTTCAGCGTTTAAAATAACTTTATCATTATCTTCAACAACTGATGGTCCGTCCAATTCTTGGTTTTCAATGGATGTGGACATCATATAATTGTCTTCATCCTCTTCTTCTGGGATTATACCAACATCTTCCAGATCATCATTTAGTACTTGATCATTTAAGTCTGAATGATTTTGAATGTTGAGTAGATCAACATAAAACTTAAGTGAACTGTCATTTTTCCAAGATTCGCCAAAATGTTTTAGGAGAAGAGATTCAACATCTTTCAGTTTTTCCTGCTTTATAGTAGTTACACCTTTATTAATAAGTTCAGGGGAAGAATAAAGGCTTTTCTTTTTTTTACGCACTGAAAGTCCTTTTCCTGCATTAGTTTTATAATGTATTTCTCCGCGCACCGTATGAAGGGGAATTCCGTTCTTTGGTTTTTTTTCCAAAATAAAACGCTTACATTTTTGAAATTGGAAATGCCAATTTCCTGGTTTTTTTGTTATGTTTTGTGCCATAGATCTAAAGTCAAATACACAACAATCGGTTCCAAGACGTCTAACAGTCGAGTTTTGTTTAATCACATCAATATATTCTTCAGGAGTTATGATTGTCTCCATTTTTCTAATCCTTCTTTCAACAATTCCGAAAATCCATTTCTCTTTCAAACATAATCAAATTAAAAAGTAATAAACACACAACGATAAAAAGATAAACAATCAATCAATCAGCATAGAAGCAAAATGACACAACTTCAGTCAACGCACACATTTAATGTGTCGGCGCACGATTTCTAAGAACAAACATGTGAAGTCGCAATCAGTATGGCCAACTTTGAAATATTTCTTATCATTCTAGAAAAAGTCCGCTTAATTTAAAACAAGATTAAAAATAAAAATAACCATTTAAAAATATGTGACGAACAGAAGTTTAGCTTTTTCTTAAAGTTAGAACATTAGGTCGGTTTTTGGAAAAATAACAAGAACCGTTTCCGACATTGCTAAGGTTTGAGTCGCTTTTTGGAACCAAACCGTTCAAAATATTAGACGCCATTTTGAAAGAAAAAATCTCTGTTCAGGTCGCGTTTTGGAAATAAGGCTGTTTTTCAAATCACTTTTTAAGGCATTTAGACTGGGTCTGGGATAAAATAAAGTGCACAAATCGATTCCTGAGAAGATTTCCTATAAGAAATGGTGTTTAACTCAGTTTCGTAAAAAATCCCTTGAGTCTCATTTTGCAACTAAAGAACTCGCTTGTCGATCGCACATTCTGAGTGTGAACCCCCTGCTAGTACCGAGCCGAAATAAATGGATGTACCCCTCGCTTCATCGCATGCTCCTCTAGACCCCTAATTCCACCCACAAAATCGCACGTGCGATCGCTAGTACAAGAGACAGTAAAGATAAGCAGATAGCGAAATTGTATGGTTTGTACGTAGCAATGTAAAGTCTCTGGGTATGGTATAGTAGAGATGAAAATGATCGGCAGGCAACATTATGTGCTGCCGTAACAAGTAAGATTTTGGTTAATGTCAATGTGAATTGTTCAATAGGTATACCTATATAATGACATATTAGTTTTAAATTATTGATTTTTTTGTGGGGGTTCACGTGCGAACGTGCTCATTAGGACGAGCCGCCACTGGTTGGTCATCGTCATTTTTATGAGTCTCACTAATTTGGCAGGTATACAGAATTGCAGCATGATGTTATCTAGTGCACCTCGGTCGATGCTGTTATATACTTGTTTAAAGTCGACAAAAATGTGGTATACATCGACGTTGTATTCCCAGCACTTCTGCAAAATTAGCTTGACCGTGAAGAGCTGGTCGATTGTGGAGCGACCAGATCTGAAAAATTTCTTTAGTGAACGGTTTAATTTTATTCTCCAGGATTTTTGTCATAATTTTGTTGGCCAGACATACTACGAACATGCCTCTGTAATTTTCACACCACAGTTTATCTTCCTTTTTATGTATGGGACAGTTGATGCTTCTGCGCCAATTGTCTGGGATTACCTCAGTCTTCTATATTCGCAGCACTAGTTGATGTAGCGCACTTAATAAACCCACCCCACCAAACTTCAGTAACTCAGCTGGTATCTCGTCAGCGCCCGGCGCTTTGTTCTTTTCCAGTGAACGCAAGGCGAGATCAACTTTTTGTACTGTCGGGGGTTGTGTGGATGGGGGCTGATCAGCGGTATCATCACGGAGCTTAGCTTCTGCTGCCAGGATGTTTGATGGTGGATTCAGAAGCTCTTCGAAGTAGGACACCCATCGCTAGTTAATACTTTTGGTGTCGCTGATAATAATTCCATCTTTGTCCTAATAGAGGCTTGTCCTGGGTTGGTAGCCATTATTGATAGTATTTACTAGTCTGTACGCTTGTCTGGTGTTTTTACTAGCTAAGTTTGCATTAATATGCAGCAACTGCTCGTCAAAGTATTTCCGTTTCTTACGCCTAATTACTCTATTGGATATGCGCCGTAGCTCGTCTTTTCCTTTTCGGCTCTCGTTGCATGTTGGATCCATTGCCTATAGGCCTCATTTTTTGCGTCAAGTGAGTTTCTGCATTTTTCGTCAAACCATTCATTTCACGCTCGTAGGGCTTTATATCCCACAACGTTTTCTGCAACATCCTTGACTTTCCAGAGCACGTGGACATCTGCGTTGCTGGAGTCGTGCATCATTGGTGAGATCGTTTCCTCAAGCGCGGTCGTATATGCCCGCGCCGTATCCGTACAAAAAAAAATGCAAAAAAAATGCTACTTATCTAAAATATTAAGACATGCGTGTAGTTTTTGATCCAAAATTTGGTTTCCTTTGTAAATGGTTACCTTTCTTTACAATCAACTATCGACTTTCATCAAAGGAGTAATAACAAAAATTTAAAATTTTAGGACTGACATAAAAATTTTAAATTATTTTTTATTATTTAACATATTGAGGTAGTCTTTATGGATGTTGAATAATATTAGCTAGGTCGGAATAATAGAAAGTATTGAAAATTAAAGAATATATTTGCTTTCAAATTTACTATTACTTCAAACAATATAGAGTTAAATGCAATATTTTTTAGTATAATTTAGAACACAATAATGCCTGAGAAAATGGATCGGGAAGGCAAATGTTCTCGAAACAAACAGCTTATCTGTTGACTAATCAATGATCGAAGACTCTGAAGTGTTCTGCTTCATTTTATATTGGATCAATCACCGGAAGCTATTCGTATGAATAAATCTAGAATTTCGTTTGTATCTAATCCGAAATTAATATATTAAAATCTCCGCCATCTGCGAAGCCATATGCTAGTATGTATATACAAAAAATTAGTATCAAAATATCTATTATCTCATCTTCGGCAAGCGCTACCCGTATCAAAATAAACATGACCTCTGCAATGAGTAATAATTAAATCATACCATAGAAGTTCTTTGATAGAACGCTGCACTATCTTGGCAGTTGAATCCGAAATTCGCAACAAGGCATAATTCAATTTGAATGGACTTCAAGGCCGCCTCGAGCAACAAGCCCGAAACTTTACATTCTTTCAGTGCAAATCGCACTGGTCAGGCCATTCATTAGCTTAAAAGATTAATTAGTCTCGAAACGGTTTGGCGTTGTTGCTGTTGGCTTCACGGTTTCGAGTCCGAAGCGTGTCAGTTTTGTTGCAGAAACTAGGCGAAAAATGCACGATATGTAGTGTGTTTATGGTTGATGGTTGTTATATTGATTTCAGCACGATACTAGTTACCGAACTGGTGGCATACGCTGCTGTACATGAAATTGCAGAAGTTGATTTTCCTTACGTCTACAAGATACTTACATGACTCGGCTTCATATGGTATTGTCTCCATTTGATTGGGCTTGTACGAATTAGGTTAACACACGGTGGTAATCCAACTGGTTTGTGAACGTAATCTATTACCAAATTCTTTCCTTGGCGCTCGACACTCAGCACGCTCAGCACATTCAATACATTTTTTCACTTTTTATTATCACTTTTTGGCATTTCCATTTGATTTTCTAATTAACACTCGAACCACAGAACCGGAGAGCTGAAGAAGTGCTATATTTCCGAGGAAGCTAAGCATTAAATCGAAGCAAACTCATTTGAAACTGGAACAGAAGAATTAATTTGATAATTTTCAGTTCGATATCAATGAAGCAAGTGAGGTCATCGTTGGCCAGCTGCTTTTTGGCGGAGTTCGGGTCGGTTGTAAATCAGTCGGAACTAGCATTCTTGCGGAATTTTGTCACACATTTTATGTATTGCGAATAAAAATAAATAAGTCACAATACAGCTAGTTTGTCCTCCAATCGTAAAAATGCTATCGGTAATCAATCTTTTTTTTTTTGTATGAAGACCGAGTGCATATTTTCAGTTGTTTACATTTTGAATTTACAATTCATATGCAATGAATTTCAGATGGAGCATTGGAAGGTAAAATATCGCTCCGAAATTCAAACTGCTTACAGATATTATAGCGGATCTCATACCAAATGCGGAGAGCTTAAAATTATCATGAGTTAGTATGCCGAGAATTTATAATTAATACGTAGTTTCATGTCAACATCATCTTAATACGTGTATACGATACCAAGTATGTGTTGAACCTTTCAGCGCTGCCGATGTGACATTGTGGTGACAAAAACAAGTGGGTTTTTTAGCATTTGAGAGGTTGGGTTCGCTGGTATCGCGTCACTTTTGATGTCATTTTCAAGCAGAGACTTTTGAGTTTACGCCGGTGTGGGTGTTTAATTTGTTTACAGTCGAGGTAGTGGCCGATTAGGCAGAGCCAATATTTTTTCGACTGTATGACAAGTGATGCTAAATTGTACGATCTATCTTATTTTAGTGAGCATCGACTACGAGTAAGTATCGACTACGATTGAGCATCGACTTCCGAAAAAAACGCGCGATTTTGATTTGATTGATTTAAGGGGGGGGTATGGTCAGAAAATCGATATTTTTTTTTTGTTTAGTGACTAGTGTATAGTGACTCAGGAGTGTCCATACAAAATTTCAGGTCGATCCGAGCAAAATTAACGAAGTTATCGGCTTAACAATACAAATAACTCAAATTCATATTTTCGCGCAAATCGCGTTCCTTTCCTGCTTTATTAGCCGCGCGCAGCTCTCAAATACGTAATAGTAGAGTCTTCCCACTCTATCCACACCTGTATGTGCTATATTTGTGTAAAAACACTTATATATGTGACTTGTAGTAGTATATTTTCATTTCATCGAGCAGTTACGATACACGTGTTTCGTAATTTTTCACGCACTTTTGTTACACAGTTAAAATTTTAAAACGCGTTTTTTGAGGAATATTATATTTCAAGTCGGTGAGACATGTAACTCGAAAACTACTCGACCGATCTTTCTGAAATTTTGCACACTATTTCTGTAGGCAATTTACTAGGTAACGCTGTCGAGATATTTTTTATTTCTTTCTTTTTTTTTATTTATGGAATTTTTTACAACTGAAAACAGAAATTTCGAAAAAAAAATTTCCGGTTTTTTCGTTTTTTTGACTTCAAACTTATACCAAAAATTAAATAATCTAGATATTTGAAAAAACTCGACAGCGTTACCTCAAGAAACTTATAAACTAACGAACTATTTTTGTTTTTTTTGTTTACGATGATCCAGTCATTAGTTATGTCCCCCTTAAATTCCCTTATGCATCATACACTCATACAATAAAATAATGAATTATTTATATCACAATTTCCCTTGAATTCGCAATTCAGATTCAATAAATTAGGTTATTAAGTAGTCAGTGCATTCGAAATTCAACAGATGTTAGCTCTGCGCATGGATAGATATTTCCTAGCTGATGTTGGTTTAAAAAATGTTGGAAATATCTCCTTACTCTGAGATCGCTTTTTGGAGGAGATTTTAGATGCACATGTGTTCAAATATTTTTCAACCACATGTTTGGTGGCCTGATGTCGAATTTTTTTTTAATCTTCAAATTTTTTTTAAAATTCTTTTCCTGGCATCACATTCTATTCTCTTTCCACTTTAGAACCAGTCAGCCACTTCGACTATTGTTTGATTGCGCCTTAGTTGTACACATCTTTTCACCGAATCTTCACCGAAAATTGAGCCAAAAGGTTGATTCGGCACTATGAACAAGCTAATTGGGCTCCTCTTAGCGTTTTTTTTCGGGATTGGGCTTAGTTTTTGGTATTAGGCTCAAAGGAAATCGATGTTTATCGTGAAACATCAACTCATCTTATTGGGCTCGAGATGCACTGCTTTATTACATATAATTGGAAAAATAATAAGCCTATTTATACATTCTGTTACACAAACAATCATCAATTAATATTAAAAAAGAAGCCTATAGCACATATAGGCTATGACCTGAACTTTAATTGTTGGAAATCTATAAAAATGTTCGTAAAAATGGCGATATCCGACGAAATAAATTTCAGTTTAACCAAAATATTATACGAAACATCTTTCTCAGCCATCATTTTAGAATGGCAAATATTCAAGGTACTTACTACACTGAGAAAAAAACTCATAGCCACATGTAACATAGTGCAGCATTTATGGTTGCATGCACTATATACATAATATGTTGAGCACTCGTCAGCGATTGGAGAGTGGTGGAAGATTACACTACAAGTGATCACAATTACATCACCTTCCAAATCGCTGAGAGCAGGCAAAGACTCCACCGCTCTCTCTCTCTGTAAGTGGCTAGGCTGGAATGCGGCTAAACTTGACAGGGACACGAGATTACCGCATCGCTCGTTTCGAGCTTGGAAGGGGATCTTCTCACATCTGAGACATCATTAACTCGTACAGCATTAGAGGTCGCTGCTGACAGCGCCATGGGTGGATTCGCAGAGCGTGTGAGGCTTCAATGCCCAAACGGAAACCTTTTCGCAGGATGAAATCGCCGAACTGCGACGCATCGCTTTGACGTACAGGCACAGCGAGCATTTCGCTGGTTCGTTTTTGCCGGTGCATCCGCCAAGAACTGATGATCCCATTGTCAACCAGGCGGATGTTACTACCTTTACGAGCAGTGCAGTGTCCAGGATGAAGAAACGGAAGGCTCCGGGGTTTGATGGGGTGCCGGTAGAGGCGCTTAAAGTCGTCGCGAAGTGTCATCCGCGTCTATTATTGGATTTGCATAATTCATGTTTAGTCGCGGGTGTTTTCCCGTTACGGTGAAAAGTAGCTCGACTGGTACTGGTAGACAAGTGGAACGGTAACCTCGGCAACCCATCGGCATACCGTCTACTATACATGTTGGACAGTGCGAAGAAGCTTCTTGGAGGGTTGCTCAAGCCGCGGCGGCTGTCAGCAGTGGGATCTGCTGGCGATCTTTCTTGCAGGCAGCACGGCTTCAACAACCGATGCCATCTCTGAAGCTGTTGGGGCTGTAGCAAGAGCGGAAAGGGCATGTCATCAAGCCAGACTGGTCTTCTTGCTGGTAACGCTGGACGTACAAAACGCTTTCAACTTGGCGAGGTGGACGGACAGTCTCCGGGCCCTTGACCAGAGGTTCCGTATCACTGACTACTTGCTAGCCATTATGTGGGACTACCTCAAGGACCGATCGCTGCTCTTCGACACCGACGAAGGCGTCAAAAGGAACCCTGTCACTCAGATGTGGCGCAAGGGTCGATCATTGCAACATCATGTACCATGACATGATCTGATGCGCCTGGACATGCCTGCGGATGTGTTTCTGGTAGGTTACGCTGATGACGTCGCAGTAATAATCACTTCCAGATCTGGCGAATTCGCTCAGCTCTGACTTAACTAAGTCATGAGGAGGCTGGATCGATGCATGACTGAGCACGGCCTCCAGCTGGCAGTCTCTAAGCAGAGATTGTTATGCTGACGAAGTGGTGGATACCATACTGGCAGCGCCTGACACGATCGTGGATTCAATGCTACGAACCGAACAGAGCTGGCGCGCAGTCTCAACATACGTTCAGAAATAATAACATGCATTATGGTCTCTGACCCCATAATTATTCTCAGTGCAATCTCAAGGTGTCTAAGATTGCTGGACTTGATTATACTTCACCCTTAGATTTTTTGCGTGAATAGTTTCTTTGCTTTCTAGTCAACAGGAATTCAGAAATATTCAGAAATTTGCTCACACTTATATTACTCCTAAAAAGAATGAGACAAATTATCTTTCTTACTATATATAGGGTGATTAATTTTGAGGTTTGATTTTTAATCTCAAAAATTTTATTGTGAGTCCAAAGAACAATCTATGACATTTACTTTTTAAAGATTATCTCATTTAAATGTTGACCGCGACTACGCCGTAAATGGCCCATCCTGAGGGTCCAATTTTGGACGACACGTTCCAGCATAGCGACCGGCATCTTGCGAATGACACGAGTAATGTTGGTTTCCAAAGCGTCGATTGAAGCTGGCTTATCCCTGAAGACCAGAGACTTCGTGTAACCCCAATGAAAATAATCTAAAAGTGTGATATCACATGCTCTAGACGGCCAATTTACTGGTCCAAAACGTGAAATCAGGTTCTCTCGAAAATGTTTTCTCAATAAGTCCATTGTTTTGCTCGCTGTATCCGAAGGAGCGCCGCCTTGTTGAAATCAAAGTTCACCGATACCAAGGGCTTCAATTTCGGGTAGCAAAAAAATCGTTATCATGGTGCGGTAGCGGTCGCCATTGACGATTACGTTCTGACCGGACTTATTTTGAAAGAAATATGGACCGATGATTTCACCGACCCATAAACCACACCAAACTGTGCATTTCTGTGGCTGTAGTGGTAGCTGTTGAAGATCTTCAGGTTCTTTATCAAACCAAATACGGCAATTCTGCTTATTGACGTATCCATTGAGCTAAAAATACGCCCATCACTGAACGAAATTTCGCGATAAAACAGCGGATTTTGGATTGGAACAATTTGGATACGTTGTTGCGGTGTAAGTTTTTCCATGATGATTCGTCAAACAATACTGAATAAAAATTACATTACAGTTCGACAGGAGTCACGCTTGATCTGTTAAAAAAAGCCTATTGAAAATCAAACCTCATAATGAATCATCCTGTATATGTCTCTAGCCGAAAATTTTGTCAACTCACTGATTAAGTAGAAAACAGACTCCTCTACTGAAGTTCAAGTGGTATTTCTTACAGAAAGCTACAACAACTCTCTCTACAGCTTTGTTGAATCTGATATGGTTACTCTAAATAATTTAAATTCCTTTGGTGTAGTTAGCAGTCTGTTCTTGTAGTTAAACATTTTGCATTTGGTCTTAGCTCTATAATCTGAAGTGGATTAAAAGCTTTCTTGCAGGTTGAGTTCTTCTGGAGGGAGTCTCTTCGGTTTTTCATGGGTAGAGCACTGGCTCGTCGTGTTTGCGGCCCCTGGTTCGAATCCAGGTTCGGACTTGAAACCGCGTATGGAGCTTTGTGTTTAGTTAGCTCTGAATCTGAGTTCAGAACAAGCTGTACCTGAGTTACTTTTACAGTTTCAATGACTTCTGTTATTTCACGTGGAAAGCTAAGCTCTATCATGTTCGTAAAAACTTTGGTACATTTTATCCTTTTTTGAAAAATTATGGATTCATGAAAATATCATTGCAAAGGTGAGATCCGATTATCCACCATATTAAACAATGAATTGTGTGTAGCTCTGTTACGTCAAGTACTCGTGGTAGTCAAATTTTAGGTTGCTTATGCAAGAATGAAATGATTCTTGCATTACTCGCTACTCCTCTCCTTTTTTTCGAAATTTGGAGGATATTTGTTTAGGGTTGTGATGCACACCGTTAGTAATTTTCATTTGACCTAATCCACTGCATCAGAGTTGAACGAAAAAACAACACATTTCCGAAACCCATTTTCAACCCGGTTTGTTTTACATTTGCTTACCAGAATGCACTTTACCTTGAAGGGGAAATTCTCCTACACATACGAGAAGTCTTGGACATCTACCAACTATGGCATTCTTTTGTCATGGAATTTAGATACAATAATTTACTTCAGCGAATACTATCGAATCAATTTCAATCTGAATATCCTAACGTGTTGCAAATCATAAAAATTTGTATTTTATGAACCTGCAAATGAATGAAAATTAAACTGTTATTCCCACCCGAAACAAAGGAATTGTCTTTATCGCTCTATCCGTAGTAAAGAACATAACGTATTAACCGAAATATCTAACCCTATGGTTTTCTATGTTTTTTTTCTACATTAACGTCAAACAGAATGAACAGAATGCTTAGCTATGGCGGTAGACAGGCACAGAAGCCGATCACAATTAATTCCACTATTCTTTAAGTGCCACACTGTATTCTTGTGAAGTGCTGGTGTTATGCCCAGTCACCGCCAAAGCTATGTTGTGACACTTAATTAGTGGAGCGCTGGTACTCGTATTATGACCAGTCGCCGGCTATTAAGGTAACACAGGACGAAATACAACCATGAGCATACGGCGGGATTCGAACTCAAGGCCATTCGATTGCTACTTTGGATTGGCGCCTTAGCGAGCAGAGCTATAGGCCTTAAAATATAAAAATATATAAAATATAAAAAATTATGAAATCTTAATAAAAAGAAGATACAAATAATCTTGCCAAATTTTTCTGCTAAGATAGATAATAATTAGATGCACTATTTATGATATATGAGTATCATCAAAGTACTTGCTTCATTAAATTAAGGACAAATCGAAATATTCATATTTAAAGCTATTTCAATCCTTAAAATGAAGACATGAGGACATCATTTCTTTTAGTTGTTTAACAGTGTCATTTTCAAGCAAACAGCAAAATCAAGAACAAAATATACTCAAATAATTTTTAGCATAAAGTTACTCAGATTTGAATTTGTGAATATCTTTAAGAAATTGCTTCTATTGCAAAAAACGATAGATATCTTTTGGATCTTAACAAATTTGAAATTCTTCAAATATTTTTCCAATGCTCACGAACCATGACCACGCCGCTACAAAAATCCAAAGTTGTTTTCTTTAAATTAACATTTCAACAGTTATCAGATATCACATTGAATATAAATAGCCTCTCATAGATAAGAAAACAAGACCTTGTCTAATATATGATCAAACTATTAACAATACGTTTTGGAAAGCATTGAAACCGATAACCGGAATATTGAAATTTGCAAAAATTACAGCAGCCAATTAGCATCTCGTGTATCTAAACACTTTCAAAGTCACATCGGTTGCTCGGGGATCCGAACAGATTAGAAACATACATGGCTGCAGCATCTTGGGCTTGAGTCGAGCTTAGCGTCGTGTTTGCTTTGAGTCGATAATTGTTTCCACACACAATAAAACAATTAAATGAAAAACTTTAAGTGAACAAATAGCCCAAAGACGATGTGCTGAAAGAACGTGTATCTTTACATACTTGTATACAGATAAATGTAATTCATACGGATGGAAGATGTCGGAATCAACAGAGCGACGACGACAACGACGACGATGAAGGCGGCAATAAAAAGCATCTCAGAACTGAGTAAACTTTAAAACGACAATCTACCGGTGATGTCATCTTAAAAGTTGTTTTTTTATTCAGTTTTCCAGTTCTACCGTATGTGGACATTCCGTAGAAAGAACCAATTGGATTCGCCTGGTCTGCAGAACTGAACTAACTGAGCTGACTTAGAGGTGACAAACGACACTTCCAGTGCCGTTCGTCGTTTATCGATTTAACAAACCTCATGACGCTGTATGTTCGGTTTTTGTTTGCACGCACTGTGCAATATCGTCGTTAGTACGCACGGCATATTTGTTTTGGGTTTTTGCTCAATGTCTGTCTTCACCTTGGCTGTCTTGCCACTTATTAGATCACGGCCACTTGCATACCGGCTGTTATCTACTTTTATCTGTACTGACACCTGATCCGGAGTTCCGACCCGATCCGACCAAGAAGCGGCTAGCTAAGGACGTCAGCATTGCATACGCCCACACACCTTGATTTCTGGATGGGGACTTAAGTGGGTTTTCACCTTATCTATGCACATATGTATGTACATATGGAAAATGTGTGGGTGATAACGATTTTTCGCTCGCGAACTTGGGAAAACGAAGGCAACTGGTATTCTAAGGCAAAACTTCACAGCAGATTATATCACAGCACATCGATAACGATTGAAACGATAGAAGATAATTAAGTCGCGACCACAACACTACTGTTAACCCTTTGAATGGGGCAAATTATTCGATGAAGAGTTTTGAAGGAAACTGATGGCGCCCGTGAGAAATTGTTACTGTCGCGATTCGGAAGGGTATACTAGGTAACGCGCACCCACGAAGCTGGCGCCGTGCACGGCTCGACGTTACGAGGTTTGTGTGCCTGCTGGATGTCGCGCTTCAGTCGAGCTTCCCCAAGATGCCCCACTTCCTCAAGCCAGCACACTTAAGCTTGCTTAACCGCAACCGGTAGGTGTTAGTGCGTGTTATACCAAGTTTTGCTGCAATTCTGTCATCATAGCAACAGTCAGCCAGCTGGACGACGACAACATGCTCATTTGTTTTCCATACTACACTGAGTGGCTTTTGAATTCAGTCAGTTGGGACTAATGTGACAAGAATTCCCGGGGGATTTAGTTTAATTACTTCCATTTAATTATTCAACAGATATTACTGTCGTATTGCTGTAAATAAAGTGGGCTGTGGAACCTAGTTACCTAGGCTAAATATTGTATAAGCTAAATTTAAGGGGGAAATTGAGACAGGAGGAACTCCATAGGTCACAAGGGATTTGGATGTTTAAAGAGTAATATTAGTGTTTAGGTATTAGCGGATGTTTTCATAAGTTTTACTTTTCAGTTAATTTTTGAATATACTTATAGATTCAAGTATAGGCCCATGCTAGAGAAAATGTCCTTGCAAGTTCTTGTAGAGGTGATTTAAAATATAATGTCGATCTGGCAAACAAAGCTTCAAATGTGTATGAATTTCAAGTGTCCTGAGAAGGATTACAAAAGAGTCCTTACAAATAGGACCGTTGGAAAGGTTAAGAAATATTTAGAACAAGAAGATATTGTTGATGAAAAGTGCGATGCAGAAAATAAGGCATTTTGGGTAGTCTGCACGTAGAATTAGGTCCACAGATACTATGGAATTTCTATCATATTTATATTTAGTACTAAATTACAAGCAACGAAAAAGTTGAAACTTTTTTTATGCGATTTTAATATTCAATGAAATTTTGCAGAGTACTAAGATTATTTGCTTATAGACTTAGCAACGTTAAGGCGACATAGCACCTTCAAATTTTTCATAAATCGATTTTTGTTTTTTTATTGAATATGTTAGAATGAAGCTTTAAAAACATGATTATAATAATATAAAATTGAATTTGTAAAAAAAAAATTTTTATGACCATATTATAGCTAAGCGCGCCAAGGTCTTTTTTTCTATGATTTTCGTTCACTTCGCTATAACGCTACATCCACTTAGGCTAAAGTAAAGAGAAAGATAAGTGAGTCAATTCCTTCAAAAGAAGCAATAAAAGTTAGCCTCGACAAAAAAAAAACAAAAAAAAAAAATAGCTGAAAAAGATGCTTCTAAAAAAAGTGTTGAAACTCCAAAAAGAGGTCCGAGAAGGTTCAACTGACACTAAAATTAATGAAAAATTTATCAACATATTATGGCCTACCTATACGACGAAATTATAATTCGGTTGAAAACATGCGCAAGGAAATTTGGGCAGCAAATTACCAAAAAATTTCAACTGATGAGAACCCTCAACCCTCTTATTGTCCTGTTGGAGAAAAGACTTGGTGTAACTGGCGCAGGGCGGAGACAGCTGGTGGTAATACTACTTCCTCCCCCTTTAGATGATGAGGTACAAGAAGTTTTAAAGCCTATTTATGAAGACTTATCATCAAAAGATTTATTAAAGCGCTGCTTGGGCAATTTTTCGCAGAATAATAACGAAAGCTATAATTCTTGTATTTGGAATTTGGCCCCTAAACATACTTTTTCTGGGAAAAATATCATAAATATGGCTGCAAATATTTCTGCATGCACATTCAATGAAGGATTTATCGCTATCTTGAAAATAATGCAAGTCATGGGAATTACAATTGGCAAATGTGCGCTGAAACATGCAGAAAATAGAGATGCTGCAAGAATCAACCAGGCGGAAAAACACTCGATTGAGGCATCTAAAGAGGCCAGAATTGCTCGAAGAGAGCAAAAATCTTTGGAAGAGGAGGAGTATGAACAAGAGGAAGGTATATTGTATGGTCCAGGCAACGCAGATTAAATTTCGGTAAGATTTATTACAAAAAATATTGAATTTTTCTCGAAACAACCTTTTTCAAGTTGGCGTGCATGATTAAGAAAAATGTTTTTATCCAATCGTCTTGAAATTTTAACTCGTTAATCTGCAAATTTTAATGCTCAGAATGAACTACGGATGATAAATTCGGCATTAAATTTTTTTAGTTATAACCGATTTTGGGGGAAAAACATAGATTTTCGAAAAAAACGCCGCCATTTTGCTATTTTCAGCCACATTTTTCTTTAGGTTCTCCCGTTTTTGTTTTTTTTCTCAGCCGCTTCTGAGGGCAGTTATCGTGCACGCCCCGTTTTTTCGTCGGCACTATTCCTTCGCCCTGCTTCAGGCCAACAAGAGTTTCGAAAGGATCTGTCAATCTGTTCTGGATCCAGACCTGCGAGACGCAGTTGGTCATCGTCATCTTTATGAGTCTCACTAATTTGGCCGGTATACCAAATTGCAGCATGATGTTATATAGTGCACCGCGGTCGATGCTGTCATATGCTTGTTTAAAGTCGACAAAGATTTGATACACACTTTTGCCAAATTAGCTTGACCGTGAAGAGCTGGTCGATTGTGGAGCGACCAGATCTGAAACCGCCTTGATACTCGCCAATAATTTCTTCAGCGAACGGTTTAATTTTATTCTCCAGGACAGACTACGGAGATGCCTCTGTAATTTTCACACCACAGTTTATCTCTCTTTTTATGTATGGGACAGTTGATGCTTCTGCGCCAATTGTCTGGGATTACCTCAGTCTTCCATATTCGTAGCAGTAGCGTACATAAAAAATCCGCCCCATCAGACTTCAGTAGCTCAGCTGGTATCTCGTCAGCGCCCGGCGCTTTTTTCCTTTCCAGTGAACGCAAGACGAGATCAACTTTTTGTACTGTCGCGGGTTGTGTGGATGGGGGCTGATCAGCGATATCATCACGGAGCTTAGCTTCTGTTGCCAGGATGTTTTATGGTGGATTCAGAAGCTCTTCGAAGTAGGACACCCATCGCTAGTTAATACCTTCGGTGTCGCTGATAATAATTTCATCTTTGTCCTTACAAAGACTAGTCCTGGGTTGGTAGCCGTTATTGATAATATTTACTAGTCTGTACGCTTGTCTGGTGTTTTTACTAGCTAGGTTTACATTAATATGCAGCAACTGCTCGTCAAAGTATTTCCGTTTCTTAAGCCTAATTATTCTATTGGATATGCCCCGTAGCTCGTCTTTTCCTTTTTGGCTCTCATTGAATCCAACATTGCATACAGGCCTCATTTTTTGCGTCAAGTGAGTTTCTGCATTTTTCGTCAAACCATTATTTTGCGCTCGTAGGGCTTTGTATCCCGCAACGTTTTCTGCAACATCCTTCATTGTATTTTTGAGTTCTTCTCAGAGCCCGTGGACATGTGCGTTGCTGGAGTCGCGCAACATTGGTGAGATTCTTTTCTCAAGCGCGGTCGCATGTTCCTGCGCCGTATCCGTACAAAAAATATGCGTACAAAAATCTACTGTCTAAAATATTAAGACATGCGTGTAGTTTTGATCCAAAATTTGGTTTCCTTTACAAATTTTTACCTTTCTTTACAATCAACTATCGACTTTCATCAAAGAAGTAATAACAGAAATTTAAAATTTTAGGAATAACATAAAAATTTTAAATTAAAAAAAATTATTTTATATTATTTAACATATTGAGGTAGTCTTTATGGATGTTGAATAATATAAGCTAGGTCGGAATAATAGAAAGTATTGAAAATTAAAGAATATATTTGCTTTCAAATTTACTGTTACTTCAAACAATATAGAGTTAAATGCAATATTTTTTAGTATAATTTAGAACACAATAATGCCTGAGAAAATGGATTGGCAAATGTTCTCGAAACAAACAGCTTATCTGTTGACTAATCAATGATCGAAGACTCTGAAGTGTTCTGCTTCATTTTATATCGGATCAATCACCGGAAGCTATTCGTATGAATAAATCTAGAATTTCGTTTGTATCTAATTCGAAACTAATATATTAAAATCTCCACCATCTGCGAAGCCATATGCTAGTATGTATATACCATACAAAAAATCAGTATCAAAATATCTATTATCTCATCTTCGGCAAGCGTTCCCCGTATCAAAATAAACATGACCTCTGCAATGAGTAATAATTAAATCATACCATAGAAGTTCTTTGATAGAACGCTGCACTATCTTGGCAGTTGAATCTGAAATTCGCAACAAGGCTTAATTAGATGATGAGGTACAAGAAGTTTTAAAGCCTATTTATGAAGACTTATCATCAAAAGATTTATTAAAGCGCTGCTTGGGCAATTTTTCGCAGAATAATAACGAAAGCTATAATTCTTGTATTTGGAATTTGGCCCCTAAACATACTTTTTCTGGGAAAAATATCATAAATATGGCTGCAAATATTTCTGCATGCACATTCAATGAAGGATTTATCGCTATCTTGAAAATAATGCAAGTCATGGGAATTACAATTGGCAAATGTGCGCTGAAACATGCAGAAAATAGAGATGCTGCAAGAATCAACCAGGCGGAAAAACACTCGATTGAGGCATCTAAAGAGGCCAGAATTGCTCGAAGAGAGCAAAAATCTTTGGAAGAGGAGGAGTATGAACAAGAGGAAGGTATATTGTATGGTCCAGGCAACGCAGATTAAATTTCGGTAAGATTTATTACAAAAAATATTGAATTTTTCTCGAAACAACCTTTTTCAAGTTGGCGTGCATGATTAAGAAAAATGTTTTTATCCAATCGTCTTGAAATTTTAACTCGTTAATCTGCAAATTTTAATGCTCAGAATGAACTACGGATGATAAATTCGGCATTAAATTTTTTTAGTTATAACCGATTTTGGGGGAAAAACATAGATTTTCGAAAAAAACGCCGCCATTTTGCTATTTTCAGCCACATTTTTCTTTAGGTTCTCCCGTTTTTGTTTTTTTTCTCAGCCGCTTCTGAGGGCAGTTATCGTGCACGCCCCGTTTTTTTTTGGTGTTTTTTCAAAAAAATTGTAGCAGACGACCAGAGGCCACAAAAAAATATTTAATAACTTTTTTTATGTAGTATAAAGCAAGTTAAGTATGTGTACAAAGTTTCATTAAGATATGTCTTTTTATTCAATTAAAAACTAACCTTTGAAAGAAACAATTTTTTTCTAACTTGAAGGTGCTATGTCCCCTTAAGCATCATGTAATTTAAAAAGCATTGGGTTCTGGTAGGCGAAATAAACCAACAAATGCATGCTTAAGGAGAAGTACCCTCACGGTTTTAGCTTGAATTTACGAAAAAAAGAAGTAATGTTGTGGAAGAATACAAGATTTCCGTTTGTGAAGAACTGGAATTGAAATTGACAACTGAGAATTGCAGTTTGCAAACCCAGAAAGTGCCTAGAGAGAATTACATGGGCTAGATTTCATGCTGGATTTGAGCTATCATTTGTTTGTCATCGAGGTGACCCACTTCCCTACACTCGATGGCTTTATGGTGGCACAAAGCATTTTTAGAAAACAGTGAAAAATTTTGCGAGGGAATGTTGAGCTTAGTGTCCCTTCCTCTCGGGCACCATCTTTTCGGGATGTAGAGGCTTGTGTATAGCAAAATGATACTCAGGATGGCAGTAGCTAAGATTTTGCAGTCCCCAACCTCATGTGCGACTACAATGGAGAATCTTGGTTGTAATCGAAGGTTATAGACTACTATCTTGGAAAAATCTATGGCCAACAAGTTTTTCAACTCGTTGATTGCATCTCTTATGGTTACAAGTACTAAAAAAGAAAAGATGTCCTCTGTCAAATCATCACCAAAGAGGGGAAGGAAAGCACTGAAGGAGACAGATCCGGCTAGTGCAAGCGAGACGCCCACAGGAAGTATCGGAGGACAGAGTACTCTCTGTTCTGATCTTTGCAAACCAAACCTCCTCAGGTTAACTGGGTCAGTCAAAGGCAACGTAAGATATTGCGCAAAAAGGAAAAGCTGCCGATCAAAGCTGACAGGGAAATGAAGACAGTGAATACTGCGAATGTTTCCCAGGAAAGTGGATGCCAAGCAGTGGAACATCAGAGCCTACCTAGAGAAGCGAGAGAAAGGTGATGCAGATATTATCAGTTCAAAAAGATGACATGGAGCAAAGCTGCGCTAACTGGACATATTCAACTAGGTAAAGCTTCCAGTTGTTGATTTTGGACAATATATGCCTGATCACATAAGGCTTTTTCAAGGCAACTTTTGATTTTGGCAACAATCCTCCTAAATTGTGCTTGTACAGAGGCCGTTTGTTCAAAATAAAGCTGCGGACTCAGCTCAATCAAAGAGGCAAAACGTTTTTACGATGAAAGGCTAACGAGACCGGGAACTTGTGCTCTGGTTTCTGCTTGACACAACCTCATTCAGACAGTTTTCTAGCCAGGACTATCAGTGTAGTCATCGTGCAGTATCGGAATAATGGTGAGCTGAAACGTAGCATTATCGCTTCAGCTTACTTCCCTTGTGCATCTTTAGTACGCTGATACGGAGATGATGGGATGCGATGCTACCTCTCAGCACAATATTTGGGTGAGCAACAAATGCAACACCAGAGAAGATATACTCTTTAATTTTATAGCTTCTGCTTGGTTTATGACTCTAAGCACTGGGATTCCTCTCACCTGTGTGTCCTCTTGCAGTGTTCGTCTAGAACATTTAGGTTAAAAAAATGAAAAAAATAATCGCGCGTATATAACAAAACCTCACTGATAACCATTACTTAATGTTCTCTTTGGCTACGGATCCAACACCTGTGCTTAAACACTGGTTGAGCTAGGTTCAATCGACTTTATGTACACAAAGCGTGTTCTAGCACTAGAAAACTAAGAACCCATGACTCCTTCATGCCAAAATTAACACCGAACTGTGATTTTTCGCGGATGACAAGGTCTATCATGTACCATGTAGTAGATTTGTCATGTATTATACATGCACCAATACCGTTGATTATGCTCATTGATAAAGCTATTGATCCAAAAATGAGCCTCTTGGGACAAAATAATTTTGTGATGAAATTCGTGTTCGGATTCGATCATGTCGAGAGCCCAATTGGCCAATGAAGGGCAAATACGATGGTCGGTGAGATGGTCTTGTGACGGATGGAAGCAAACCCAAATCCAGCCTCGAAACTAGCCCAAGTTGTCATTCCAGAGAGACCTAACACTTGGGATCTTTTTTCACTTGTCTTTTAGGCACTGCAGTATCGTGTAAACTCACTTTCAAATTTTTTGATTACACGAGCAATAGCATGTTCAGAAGGACCACCACGACGAATATCATAATGCGTCTGAAATGTTCTTTGCGTAGCACGAGGCAAATGCGGATTTGCCTAGTAAAATTGGATAGTTTCTAAACGAACCATGATTAGATTGCTAATCTTTTTGAATATAACTGAGAAGTAATGTCAAAAATCGGTTCAACAATATGGCCGCCATCGGCTGTCAAAGTTTGTACGTCCCTATTTGGAAACCTTTTATACTAGATTGATCAACTCACTTTGTCCCTGAATTGACCCAGGCACTTACTCAGGGTTAGGTAGACTCAAAGCTTCAAGCGAGGTCACTGGACTCGAATCGAACGAGAGACCTCACACGTTAGAAGCCAGTTCTGTACCTACTGTACCTACTTGCTTTTGTTGTTACTTTCACTTCACGTGTGCCAGGTAGAATTGCTGATTGGGTCGATATTTTTCTAATTATTGGTTCCTTAATATATATTTTTCTAATTATTGGTTCCTTAATAATGGTAATGAGTTATCTGTTGTCATTGTGGCGAATAATTTCCAACCTTAAACGAACATTTAAACCTGACGTAGTTTTTCATAGAAATAATGACTGTTTAAGGTTGATGATTCTTTTGATCCTATCTTTGCGGCTCCATCATAAGGTTCAAATTCTTAGAAATTTCTAGATCTACCATATCAAGGAACATGATAAATATGTGATAGATCTTCTTGAGGTCACCCATCGAATGAAATGCGCTCACGAATAATCTTTCAATAAATTGAGGAAGTTTCGAATTCATCTAATTTGTATTGTGTTGGGGTGTATAATTTCCTATGGCCTTCATGCAAGCTGGGCGGCCATTGTGAGGTTGACAACAGATCTTATTAAAACTTACGTCCGATGTCAGGTCCACGCAAATTTTTCGTTATGAAGCTCATGTTAGTAGGAAGTGCGGCAAAAAGAAGGAAATAAATGTTTGCATAGTTTTGTATGGCAAATTAAAATTAATAGATGTAAAAAATAGAAAGAGTACTTGGGTAATGTACTAAATTAATTTTGGATATCACAAAAAATACCGCAAAAAATAGTTTATTGCAGATTTCACAGAATAATAGCTTTGGTTCGAACATTGAATGAAGTGCCCTAAAAGCTATGCTCTAAAACAACCATTTTTGTAAAAACAATGTTTTTTCAACGTCTTCGTAAAACTATTAGTGAGTGTAAAATACAAAGACTATGCAATGCCATTCCATTCCATTAATTCAGTCCGGTGGTCGCAAACGACTTATTCGATTTTACGAACAAGTCGCTATAGTGATGTCAACATGCTATTCCCTCACCAGATGCAATTTCGCTACCCCACGTTAGCCGCAAACTGAAAACAATGCCCACGTGCTAATTGTTTATGCGCATAATCTGTTGCTCTGGAAATGTTAGTTTTATATCAATTTAACTAAGGGGAAATCGCTTGAACAAAAGTCTAGTCTTAAAGGTGAAACTCCATGAAATGAAGGTAGGTGTTTAAGATTTGTAATGTATGTGTATGCACGTATGTACGAGTGCATTGGATTGACCAGGAAAGTTGCATCTTATGCGAATGCATAAATTGCATTGAATGCAGTATATCAGTCAATGGAAAGTTTAAGAATAATCTTAATTTTCGAACTGTATTGAATTTTGTGTGAGAAAATAGTTAATTATAAAATATATATGTATCTACGAGTGCAATCTCTTTCGGGCAAAATGTTTAAAATTAATTTACAGATGTATATTATTTAGAATTTAAAGATGCTTATTTGATACTTTTTTTTTGGTTTATAATAAAAAATAACTAAAATAAAAATAACTAAAGGAAATCCGACAATGATGATGCGATTCGTACAAGATTTAAAGAGTGTCCGGGTAGGACTTTAAATAATTCGGGTCTAGAAAAAACCACTTCATACCACCACTCAACAATCACTTCCGCATGCACTGGATACTTGACTAAAATTTTCATTAACACCACCTACACCCTTTGCAGATTTTAAGGTATTACCACTTACTCAGTGAAAATTCCATTACACTCGTATCCATTCAAATATTCCACGATAAATACATTTGCAGTAATCTTAAATTTGTGAATTCAGTACAACTTTCATAGAGATTATCGCAGACGATATCGAGGTCACATTCCTATTCGGATAATTGACTTCATAAATACGTACATATATGTAATTGACAAAAACAGATACAGCGGGTTATTGAATTGTTGTGCTCAGATACTTTTCAAGAAAGTCACAAATACAAATATACCCGAAACTAATCAAGCAAGAATCTTTATAAGGTGATTCTCCAAATTTGTAAAATCGCAATAAGCCCACACAATTTGAGTTGAATGTTTGTGGAATTGGTTTGTATTTTATACATAGCTATATGACAAAGCATTAATTTGTAAGATTAACAAATTATAAGTGTTTGTATGGTTGTAAAATGAAGGAGATGCTTGCGAGAGAGATGTGTTACGGAAGCTCTCAAACAAAAAAAAAAAATCATTTGAAGAAGACAAATTTTAATCATTTGTTAAATTTAAGGATGAGTAAGCTATTAAAATTTCGTTTGAACTCTAGAGATTTCAGGAAATCAAACCAGCCAAGAGATTCGATGTACAAAGTGAAAATTGGGAGTCAGTCTACAATAAACAAAGTTTTGTGCACTAAACTATAGTACACAATTCGACTTTTTTATTTATTGGAGATCAACATCCAACTTTCACTCTGTACAAGCGTCTTCTAGCTCGCTCACTTGTAGGGAGTTTCATAAATTTTAATATCTTTATTTTTATATGAGATCTATCGGACGTTTCATCTGATTTGCCTCTTTTGCTATATGCGGATGACCTCAAAATTTACAATGTCATCAGGTCACCATCTGAGGTTCTTTTTTCAGTCAAAACTGAACTCTCTAGACCATTGGTGGTCCACGAAAAAGCTCCCTCTTAATATTGCTAATTGCCACGCAATTAGCTTCTCTTGCAAAATTGCACGTGTTTGTTTATTATACGTATCACCTCAGTAACACGGCTTTTAGTAGCGTTGACAACATATTAGATCTTGGTGTCATCCTGGATGAAAACCTCCGCTTCAATCTACATACGATAGAGTGATTTCCCGAGCAAGAAGCAACTTGGCTTCACTAAGTAACGGGCCAAAGAGTTTAAGAATCTCTGGGCTACTAAGTACGTTTCATTATATATTTGGCTCGTGCGTCCTCTTCTTGAATATGCGTGCACTATCTGGATCCTGGCTTTCAAAATTCACAGCCAGAGAAAAGCCTTGTTGAAAAAAAATTGAACTTATTGATAAGTTTTAACCTTTGTTCACCATTACAAATTGAAATTTTCAAAATTCCGTATTGCACAAGAACGGATCTGTTCAGAAGCAGTTTTTACTTTTTGCCCTGAGAGATCTTTTCAACCCTTATGATCCAATCTACCACCATACGAATATCGCCTTAAATGCATTAAATTGTTACCCCCTTGCGTCTAGAAGATTAATGTTATCTGCCAATCAGCCCTTGAGAGTCTCAAGATCCCGGCAATTGCTTATTGAATACCAATAAAAACAATATAGATAGCAAACGAGCTAATAAATAGGCACTACCAGCTATTCAATAGCATGAGCCAGAACTTCTCTCCTACGATGTCTAAAACAACCTTTGAAAATAGCGTTAACAAGGCTTTATGGTCATAATCATCCCCCTTCCTCCATCATACTAATATACATGCACTGTATATTTACTTTTATTTAAAAAAAATCGTCCCGTATCCAAACCATTTACACCCCTTAATTTTGTAAACATTTTTTAAATATGATATTTAACTGTTATTCATTTTTTTTTTCATTTATTTACTACCTTGTTTGTTATTAATTTATATATTTGTAACTAATTTATTCATTTGTGGTTTTTTTTCTTTTTATACATGTACTAAGTTTGGTGAAAAAATAGATAAATAAATAAATTTGAAATGGCCATATTACAAATATCCCAGTGGAGGACGGACCCTATGAATATGCTTAAATGCATTGAAGGTCCGCAGCATAAAAATTTGAGGCGTCCTTGTCGGGGTCTTTGGTGTTAACATTTATGGACGAAAAATTTGTGCAATAGAGTTAAGGCCGAGATACAGAGGATAATACGGCTGATCTTTTCTATTCCTCATACTCGTGGGATCAAAAAGAAGGGCGCTACCTTAAGTGCTCCAAGCCTAAAGGACCCACAGCCTTCTAACAGTGGAGCTTCAGTTCTTCCCAGTGAATTTGCAAAGGGATCAATGGAATAGTCGAGACCCAAACCCCAAGAGAAACAACAGAGGCACAAGAAGAGCCAAACTAAAAGAGGAGCTAATCATAGCTCCACACCAAAATTTAAAAGTGCGCAAGGCAAGGACCGAAAATTTCAGCCAGATTCACAAAAAGGAAGAAGCAGACAGGAAGAAGGAAAGGTGACACATGCTCTCGAAGCCATACGTTTTACCTTTGACGGGAAATCCTCTCTATAAACTGTTGGAGGCAGACCGGAAGAATGCAAGGCTGCACAGGTTCGCGAAGCCCCTCCCTCTACTTGATGGCAGACGGAGGACCTCTCGCGAAGTATGAAAGCGCTGAACTTGACTTCGTAGCAGTCATCGAAGGAGACTCCAAAAAAGAAGAATATGAGCGGCGCAACCAGAAAGCGCATGAAATTCCTTATAAGAAAAGGCATGTTCAAAGAAGAGGCTAGGGAAATGGCATCGCACTCCTAACAAAACCACCAGAGGCCAATAGGAAAAGTCGCAGACCCGACAATGGTACTCCTGAGGACAGGTAGCTATAGAAAATAAGGAGCATCGATGTAGCCTCAAAACATTCTCAACCCAGCAAAAGCTAGCGACAACTAACCTATAATGGAGCATTGCAATGTGTAAAGTCCTGGAAACCCTTTTCAAGGAAATCAAAGGTAAGCTATTTATAGCGGCGCGACAGGCCTCAGCTACCAAAATAACGGACGGGGACAGCAACACTAGCTTTCGGTTTGGTCAGGTTAAGTTTACCCCTAAAAAAGTCAGGCGAAAAAGCACCAGAGCCAGCGGTCACTCCAACTACCAATATGGAGGGTAGTGGAACCGACATGGAGTCAACACCAGGTCCCAATGCTCCTCAAACAATGACGATGTAGGCGAACCTGCATCATGCCAAAGCTGCCTCGGCGGAAATAAGCAGCAGCTTTGCTTCGGACACTTATAACATGAGGCTAACACGAGAGCCCTGATTAAACCAAGGCAGAATAAGTGGCCTGCATACAAAAAATAGTAAGTTCAGCTGGGCACAAACATTAACTTTCTTCTTATCCCAAAATACACTAATAGCGACATAGTGGCGGTTCAAGTACAGGTCCCCATCGAAGAAAGAACTGTAGTGGCGATATTTGCTTCAGCCTAATACCCAGGGAATGAGGACCAGGCCCCAAGTAACAGTATCATCTGCCATCAAATAAATTTAGCTATACTGTTAGAGATGAGAAGGCCCTAAATGAAATAGGAACACAGAACAGTCTCGAGTTGATATTAATCCCCAGCCGTGAGAGGCACCAAGGAAACAAGGAAGATGATACCAAAACCAAAGAAAGAGCAAGAATGCCCTTCACAGGCCCTTCTCCCTGCTGGGGTTTTAGAAAGGCAGACACGGTCAAGGAAATTAAAACATGGAGCAAGAAAACGATCGAAAGCTACTGGTTTAATCTCGAGGGTTTGAAGCACTCAAAAAAATACCTTGGCTTCTGTAACATAAGAGCAAAAGCAGCAGTGGCTCTCTACAAAAGTGGCATAAGAGCCCTATTTGGTGCATTGGCACTCCACTTTCCTTGGAAAAAGTATTTCCACATAATATGTAAGGAGCGGAACGGCTGCTGCAAATGCTGGGGAGAAACGACAGAGCATGTAGAACACCTCACCTGTCCAGCAGTAGCGATACGAAAATTAGAGTTCTTTGGCTCTGCTCTTTCGTCCACCGGGGTCATAACAAATGTCAAGTTAAGGAACACATCCAGGTTCATAAGAAGCCTGGACATCCTATAGGACATAAAGCAGAGGAAGCACAATAGACTCAGCAGGTCACATTCATAGAGAACTTCTGAACCCACTCCACGCTATCAATCAAATCAATAAAGGTATCATGGCCAATTTTTGGGGATATAAATATAAGAATCGTTTCAAGACAAGTGATTGCAATATGTCATGCCCAATGAAGTGAAAAATAGTCTTACCAAAATTCTAATCGCAAAACTTTAGTATCAGCCCCGGTTTGGGGGCAATGAAAACAAATCAATGAATTAGAAATATGGTTGGCATAATTGAAAAATTTAGTCTCATGAAACAACAACAAAATTAGACATCTGAATATGCGAGTTCTCTTGAGCTCATTTTAATAAGAATTTGTTTGTAAAACTCTATTCAATGTCTTTCTGCGATCATGATATTCTAAAAATACTTACCAAACAAACAGCTCAAACCCTTTGAAACGAAGAAACATTTCAGCGAGAAGAACCAAACTGATCTGCACTAAATGACGTTTGGACAAAGCAAATCGCAGCTTCCGCCTTTGCAGCGCTGCAAGGTAATCAACAGTTTGTGAGTCACTGGGATACAATCGAATGTTTATATTTGTCATGGTAATACAGTTCTCTGCTCGCTGCAAGCATAGACAATCAGCTGTCTGTTTGTGCCGGTCACTGATAAGAATATCCGCAAACAAATTGAGAAACTTCGAACTGTGCAAGTGTCACCAAAAAAATTCCAGAATGTTTCGCACAATCATAAAATCGCAACGTTTTCTTGTAATTACACCGTTCATATTTGTGATTCCAAACAATATTTCATATTTTTGAGCCACAGAAATACAACAACAATCTCGCCCATACCTTGTGTGTACGCCATGCCAGTTTGCTCGCCAGTTCGGAAAAGGATGGAATCCGTGAACTTGTTTTCAATGATTCGAAGCGAAGGTAAAAACTGAGTTAAGATACATTAGCACTTGTGGAAGCGGCGATTTCACCAGTCATACTGAATTATAGTGCTAAGCTTACTTGCTAATCTACTGATGTACTTACTTACAGGAACGCCTTGTCAATGGAGATGATGGATGAATTATTGGCGGGATTAACTCTTCAGTCAGATGACAAATCTATTCGGTGCATAGTGATATCTAGTACTGGCAATGTTTTCTCATCTGGTCATAATCTTAAGGAGCTTGTATGTCGATTTACATATTGGCGTAATTTTCTGCTAAAAGCTGATTTGTAGGCACCAGAGACAGGGTACCAATGCCATAAGGAAGTGTTTTCGAAATGTCGAGAAATAATGAAAGCAATACGTACCGGTCCTGTACCGGTTATAGCTAAGGTGGATGGATTGGCTGCTGCGGGTGGTTGTCAGTTGGTCGCATCGTGTGATATTGTTGTCAGCAGTGATCGAAGCTCCTTTTCGACTCCGGGGTAAGCTATGAATTTCCCGGCAAGAAACAAACGGCCTTTTGATGTAAGTGTATCTAATTGCATTCAATAAATTTTGAACATTATCACAGTGCCAGTTTTGGAATATTTTGTTCCACTCCGGGAATCGCAATAGCACGGACAATGCCAAGAAACAAGGCTCTGTATATGTTATTTACTGGCCTGCCGATAAGTGCCCAAGAAGCCTACATTGCAGGTAGCTATTTTGTATTTGCTGCAGGCTTCCCAAATAACTCCTGAATATCATTTTCCAGGTCTTGTAAGTATCGTTGTGCCGCAAGACAAGCTTGATGACGAAGTGCGAAAAATTTGTGACGCGATCAAAAGTAAAAGTCGTGATGTTCTTCAGCTTGGTTAAGAATTTTACCATAAGCAAATTTTGATGGAGGTCGACGAAGCATACCAATGTGGTGAAACGGTAAGTCAATTGTAACAAAACTTAATTTTTGTGCTTTTCTTGCAAAACTGTTGAATGAAATGGTTGGTTTTGACGATTAATTTTTCATTCTCATTATCATTTAACAACCTACCAACAAAGCTTTGACCCAAATAAACATTTCCGAATTTATGTGTTTTGGAGCTTAAAATTTGCCTAATATTTCAAGAATTGTCATAAGCAAATATAATATTTCCTTGAAATACACATAATGAGGAGTACACATACATAGGACAACATTCTTCCAAAAATTGATGCATTCTTTCAAATATTGACAATCACATAGTTTAATTATAACAAACCGTGTGGTCCTTGAAAGGAAATTCAACGCTTTTAAGAGTTTAAGGCAAATTCCCCAGATGATAGAACCTTTGAACGGGGGGTGACGAAAAGGAACGGGGTGGTTTGGCTTTTCTTACTTAATACTATAACAGTGTTTTTAAGTAGGGAGCGGGCAAATGATGGCGCAAGGGATACGAGTATAAAATCGAAATTATTTTGCATTTGTCTCTCACTTTTGAACTATCAGAATGAAGTCATCCGACCTGATAAAGGTCTCCACCAGCTTCAATCCCTAGAACCGTATGATATTACTTTACATTACATTCTGATGGGTAAAAAATGAACGGAGCCATCCAGCCTCCTTCCACCCTATGTGCGGGAGAAAAAGAGTGACTCCAAATGATTCCATTCTGATGATATAACAGTGGGGACATGAATGCGTTCATTCTAATGGACTACATTTTGCGCGTTAAAAATGAATGGAATCTACAACCTTCTCCGCCATCTGGTGAGGTCGACTGTGTGCACAAGTAGTGGGAGAGGTGAAGGGTGGTCGGAAGATTCCATTCTGATGGCTTAAAGTGGAAGCGGGGAGCTGGAATACACATTTTGAATTTATAAAAATAAAAAACATGGATTGTTTATCGCTATTCTTTACGTCTCCTCTTCCCTGCGTCCGTGTGCGCAAGGTCAATTGCCTTTTAAAAAAATGTTTAAACCTTTTTAGGTGATTATGATATTTATCCAACCTATGCAGTACAGTCATGAAGTCACAATTTTCTCTGAATAAATATCCGCAAATTTTGTTTTTCGTTGCAATCTCCAAATGTTTTTTTTACACTTAGAATACGTTTATCCTTAGAAACATATCCTTTGAATAGGTTTCATTTGTGAGACCATAATGTAGAAATATTTTTCCTACCCGAATTCTCTTGGAGTGAGGCATGGAATTAATAGCGTGAAAATTATCTGTTGTTGGCCTAATCTAGTAAAAGCAGGTTCAAAACCAATTGTAGTACACCTATCTCATCTCAGCAATAAATATCCTGGTTTGCAGTGTTGTTAGTCTTCTTTCACCATAAATGCACTTTTCAATCACATGCTCAACAAAACCGTCTCATATCTATAAAAGTTTCCAACTCTGCTTGCTGAGTCGCCAGTCACTCGTAGGACTCGTCATCTTTCGAGGTGTATGTAATCTATTAAATCAATATAAATGTTACATTTAAATGTACTTAAGATAAATCATCTTTCGACACTGACATATCCCTCCATCACGTCATAAAATTACACTGTTTTCACTACTATCCACCTAATTCATACTATCTTTTCTATGAATTTTCATTAAAATGTTGTGCCATAAGAACCTAATACGCATTAACATTTGCTTACCTATCATGTTTTCATTTTGTAAGTTGTATGCAGTAAGCTTGTATGATTTAATGTGAACGCTTTGTGGAATATCAGCCAAATATATTTTGAGTGTATTGAGATATTTTACGTTTTTCACAATGTTTTAGATCATGGCTGATAATCTGGCTCTACCCGATGGTCAAGAAGGAATCAAAAGTTTTATTGAGAAAAGGAAACCAACATGGAAAGAATGAAAAAATATGTTTTTTTTTCAATTGTTGAACTCGTGAAGTCTTATTCATGAAAATGCATTTATTTTTCATCAAAAAATATTTTTACATTGTGCCTTAATATATTGCTTTGAATAAGCAGAAAGCTAAAATAAGTTTGTATCCATAAGCCTGTGAATTTCATGAAATTTCATTTAGAGAACATGGCACTAATAATGAAAGTGCTAAGTGATGTATGTCTTATCACTAGTGGCAGCACGTGGGGTGGAACTATGATGTAGCTATTATTCATTACGTGTCCCCTTACACTGGAACTGTCTTAGTTTAGTTTATTGACAATTTTATCAACAGAATGATTACTAAAGAGAAAATATTTACATATGAAATTATGAATGACAATTAATCGGTCGTTTAAGCCGACACTTGAACATATCAACAGTATAATTATAGTCGAACATTTGATACGCTGAGTTAAAGCTTCGGGCTATTGCGCAGGTTGGTTCATTCCATCCATAATTGGTTTTATGAAACGGGATGGATAAGGCGCTATGATGTCTACGTTCATCGTGGCAAACACGAAAGTTCAGTTTTGATAGCAAAAACTCAGAGTTCACGTTTCCAGTGAGTAACTTCGTAGCAAATAGAGTTTTGAAATTTTGACGTCGAGTTTTAAGAGTGTCCATGGTCAATAATTGCAAGCGGTTTTCATAAGGAGGTAAGCGAATAGGATCAGACCAGCGGAAAGAACTAAGAACAAAAATTAGAAATCTCTTTTGGACAGACTCAATGCGATCTATGTGCTCCTTGTAATATGGAGACCACATCAAGCACCCATATTCTAGGATAGGGCGAACCAGAGAGCAGAAAAGGATTTCAGTCAGAAGAATGTCATTGAATTCTTTAGATCGTCGTTTTAAGAAGCCAAGTGCACAGTTGGCTTTTATTATTATTGAGTCAATGTGGTCATTAAAGGTGAAAGCGGTTTAATAGCACTCCTAAGTCACGAACTTTATTGGAGCGAGTTAAAAGAGTACCGTTTAAAGTGTAGCTGAAATTAATCGGAGATGATTTGTGGAAGAATGAGATAACTGAGCATTTTTCAACGTTAAGTGAAAGTCGGTTTAGAGCGCACCAATTAGCGAAGCTTGACACATTACGTTGCAGGATCGTACAGTGATTAAGTGATGATATTGTATTAAAAATCTTTGCGGCATCAGTGTAGAGTAAAATGGAAGATCCTGGAACAAAAGTGATCAGGTCATTTATATAAATGGCAAAAAGAATGGGATCAAGGTGGCTGCCTTGTGGAACACCTGATGTAGCAATTATGTCAGTGGATAGAATGCCACGAAATCGAACGTTTTGCTTACGATTAGAGAGATAAGATTTAATCCAGTCTATAAACTTATTAGGGAACTCAAGAAGATGCAATTTACATATAAGAATGCCATGATCCAGCTTATAGAAAGCTTTCGTGAGGTCGGTGTAAATGCAGTCAACTTGTTTACATTCTTCAATCAAAGAAGTCAAATTTATGAGGCAAAGGCGTTTCCTTTTGTATTTGTTTAAAATATTGCCGGCACGTTTAAGTCCGATTAAAGGGGAATTTTGGTGAAAATCAGATTTACCTTTTTTCAAACTACTTAGAGCAATTGTTTCAAGTCACAAATGGTGGTGGGAATTACCTCGACAGCATAATTATATCAGCTTCAAGTGCTGAAGGACATTTTGTTTTAAAATTATTGTAAAGCTGCGAAATCAATTGCAAGAGAATGATGGGCCAAGCTGCTATTTTAAAATAGCAACTGCTGTTGTTATTTCTAATTAGAAGTTAAAAATAGCAGCTAAAAAAGCAGATAAAAAATAGCAGCCCAAAAACAGCAGCTAAAAAAGCAGTCCGTTATTTGAGAGGCAACAGATTTATGGCATTGCAACGTGTTTGATTTTCATATGCTAGGGATAAGCTAGGTGCTCGTTATGGTTCTATTTAGCCATCAGTTCGTTACTTTGGCTACTTTGCGTAAGTTTCGATCGCAATTTCAAAACGGCGAGAAGGTCATCTGGTATGTATGATGTGTGTGATGTGAAGCCATGTCATTCAGTCAGCTGAAGAATGAATGTGCCAAAACCTACGGGCGAAAAACGACACGCAAAGACCTTAATGCGTTGTCTTCTATTATGCTACCCAAATAGCATTTTAGGAAAATAGCAGACTAGCAAATCTATAAATATCACGCTGCTATTCCTATTTAGCGGTCCGTCACTAAAATAAGTGCTCATTTTTACAAGAGAAATGAGTTTGGTTAGGCGGTCAAATCAGCCGGACTGCTATTATACGTGTTAAAGAAGGAGTGAAATGTGTGAAAAGACTACCATGACCCAAAGATGTAAAAGAAATTGAAGCGTTCCTTTGTAAAGTTAATTATTATCATAGCTTTGTACTCAACTATTCGGAAACAGCCGCTCCGATGAAGAGGAAAAATGTTTCGTCTAAATGGAGTTTGCTACAAAAGTGTGCTTCACGCGACAGATCTAGCGCCACAGACGAAGCTTCTTATGAAATAGGCACTGTAATTTTACATTTACTCCCAAATGGGACTGAGAGATCTATCTCCTTCGCCTCAAAAACGTCGGTTTAGGGAAGGTTTAGCTATTGTTTTGGTGTTTCAAGCTTCGACCAATATCTATCAAATTGAAGCATTTTACTGCACAATTCAAGGGAGTTAAAATATGAAAATATTTTGATATCCTTTCATAAGCACTGTGAAGTATGCTTTTTTCCATTTTCTAAGAGCTATAACAGGGAATAACATGCGTTCTTTAATCCATTTATCATTTACTCCGACATTAAGTGGTCTGAGGTATAATTTTAGTATCAAAAATATTCACATCGGAGCTCTTGTGAAAAAAGTTTTAGTACGATAATCAGTGCTGTTTAAAGCACAGTAATATTTTGTATTGTCAAATGTTTTGCAACGCTACTAAACAAACAAAAATTATACTACGAGGGGCATTCAAATATAAACGAGCCTTTTGCAAAAATAAATTTATTTTACATTTAAGAAGAAAACACACCTTGTAGTTATTTTTCTACATAGTTATCCTCCTTAGTAATGCATTTTCCCCATCGAACAGGTGGTTGGTTCATGCCGTTTTCGAAGAATGACTTCGGGCGGGTATCCAACCAATTGCGCAAAAACTGTTCAACCTGTTGATCGTTCTCAAAACGCTCTCCTCCTAGTGCTTCTTTGAGAGGCCCCAACATATGGAAATCGCAAGGTGCAAGGTCGGGGTGTAGGGAGGATGATCAAGTGTAGTCCAATGCATTTCATCAAATTTTTGGGCTGTTAGGGCTGCAATATGGGGTATTTCATTGTCGTGCAAGAGCAGTACGTCTCGGATGGGATGACGGCGCTTTTTTGACCGATATGCAGCTCGAACCTGGTCACGAAGTTCACAGTAGTAAGCTGAGTTTATTGTGCGACGATCGTGAAGGAAACCAACGAATAAAACACCTTGATAGTCCCAAAACCACCTTACCGGCTGAAAAGCGAGTTTTGGTTTTTGATAGTCCTGGCTCTCCCTCATCTCTCCACTCCATAGAGGTCCTTTTTGAAATCGGCAGACGAGGCTTTTTTGCTCGTGGCCATGAAAATGTATTCTCCCCGAACTGTGCACGCATTCGGTATCGAATTTCGGCTGGCTTAACACCTTCGTTCATTAGAAACTTTATTATAATGCGTTGCGCAACCTCTCTTTCGCGTATTGTGAGGACAACTAAACAAAACGGTCGGGCAGCTGGGTTGGCCTTGAGTCATCTAGACGGGTTTTGCGTCTATCTTGCCTGATGTCCCGCTTATGTTCGACACGCTTTCTAAGTCCTCCAAAGTAAAAGGCTCGTTTATATTTGAATGCCCCTCGTATACAAGTACGTATGCACAAAAAAACTCATTTGTCCAATTATTTCTCACTTTCCAAAACATATCGTCTCCGCAGGGCACTGAATGGTATTATAACGATACTTCCTGTATTCTTGTTATAACTAAATTATTTCTCCTATGGTTTCTTCAAGTCTTTTCACAAGCTTAAGATAGACTATAACAAGCCACTTTGAATTATGCCCGCGAAAAGATTAAAGACTCAAGACATAATAAGTCAGAAAGTGGAAAATATTTCGGATCTGAATTTTCATTGTAAAACCTTAGTATCAACCTCGGCTAGAAAACAGCTTGCAGATATAACAAATCCATTGAATTGTAGTATGTAATAATGATTGAAATATTTGAAAAAAATGAAGTTAGTGATATGAAACCAAAAAATATTGAGTTCACAAGTTCATTTTCATAATATTTGTTGTAAAAATATTCCGCTTACCAAACAGACAATTCGAAACCTAAAAAACAAAAAAAAACCCGAAGAGATCAACGAGATATGTACGTAACTTCCTTTTTCCGCCTTGCAGTGCTGCAACAAGCAGCTGGCAGTTTGAGAATCACTGAAATTCCAGCGAAGTGTTTATAGTTGTCATGACAATGCACAATGCGAGTGAAGGCAATCAGCTGTGTGTTTACGGCCGCTACTGATAAGAGTGTGTAAACAAATTGGGAAGTTTCGGGGGTTGCGCAAGTGTTATTGAAAGGATTATCCAGAATGTTTCGCACAATCATAAAAACGCAACGTTTTCTTGTAATTAAAACGTTCATTCTTGTGATCGCAAACAATATCTAATATTTTTGTAACGCAGAAACTTAACAATTTCGGCCGTAACTTGTGTGTTCGTCATGGCAGTTTGCTCGTGACTTCGGAAAAGGATGGAATCCGTGAACTTGTTTTAAATGATCCGAAGCAAAGGTATACATTGAGTTTAGATACATTAGCACTTTTGGAAGTGGTGATTTCATCAGTTGTACTGAACTTTAGCACTAAGGTCACTTACTTGTCTACAGATGTACTCCACTTACAGGAACACCTTGTCGATGGAGGTGATGGATGAATTATTGGCGGGATTAACACTTCAGTCAGACGACAAATCTGTTCGGTGCATAGTGATATCTAGTACTGGCAATGTTTTCTCATCTGGGCATAATATTAAGGAGCTTGTATGCCGGTTGATTTGTTGTGGTATAGTTTTCTGCTAATAGCTGAATTTGTAGGCAGCGGAGACCGACTACCAATGTCACAAGGAAGTGTTTGCGAAAGCGCGGGAATTAATGAAAGCAATCCGTACCGGTCCTGTACCGGTTATAGCTAAGGTGGATGGATTGGCTGCTGCGGGTGGATGCCAGTTGGTCGCGTCGTGTGATATTGTTGTGAGCAGTGATCGGAGCTCGTTTTCGACGCCGACGTGAGTTTTCTGCTTTTGGCAACAAGTAAATGTGCATTTTCATCTAAGTGTATTTAATCGAATAACGAGCTTATGTGGATAGTGAAACAAATTCAACAAAATCATTATTACAGTGCTAATTTCGGAATATTTTGTTCCACGCCCGGGATTGCGTTAGCTCGAACGATGCCACGAAACAAGGCACTCTATATGCTATTCGTGGGGCGGCCGATAAGTGCACAGGAAGCCTACACTGCGGGTAGCCATTTTGAATTTGCTGCTACCTTCCAAAATTACTTATGAATATCACTTTCCAGGTCTTGTAAGTGTCGTTGTACCACAAGGCAAGCTTGATGACGAAGTGCAAAAAATTTGTGACGCGATCAAAAGTAAAAGTCGTGATGTTATCCAGCTTGGCAAAGAATTTTACCATAAGCAAATTACAATGGAGGTCGAGGAAGCATACCGATGTGGCGAAAATGTAAGTCAATTTAATAGTACTTAAATTTTTGTGCTTTGCTTGGAATTTGTGTCGCAAAATGAATGCATGAAATGGATGTGGTCGACGAATATTTTGTTTTAATTTACACATAACCTGGCAATAATATTTTGGTACAACTATATATTTACGAAATCATGTGCTATTACGCTTAAACTTTGGCGAAGCAATTTCAAAAACTACCGAAAAATATTTCGTATCGATGATTACGAAATATAGAACATAGCTGAACACAAACATTACAATCAATATAATATCCAATATTATTAAAACGCCTCACATTTACAGAAATATGTTTAGTTCGAAAATTTTAAATTAATACATTCTTACAAAATTAATGAATATCAATACACCATCTATAAACAATCATTTATAAAAATAACAAAACTAATACGATGTATCGATTAAGTATACATGGCGGGGACCTCACATACTACCGCACTCACAACAGTCTTACAAATATTCATGCATTATTTTATACATTATGGTGTGGTGCTTGATAACAAAAATTAGATAAAAGTTGCTATAATTTGAAAACTTTATTTGCTTTGCCACCGAACGATTCTTTTCTCTGAAGAATAATTTTGTTTTTTGTTTCGATGTCTCTAACATATTTCAGCTACTTATATTATATTTACACACATTTTGTACTTAAACATTTGTTTGTTGAAAAGATTTCATATTTGACATCTTACGTTATGTAACAGTTATTAACACTTTTGTCCGTGAAGTGGTACCCGGGTACCTTTCGCATATTTCAAATGTTTTTTTTTAGTTTATGCTTATGTATACAGCTTAAACCTTATGAGAACTTTTTAAATGGTGGGAAGATAGTTTCCAATTGGTTTTTACATCAATTTTTCAATCAAGATTTTGCAAGAAAATTTATTGAAACAAAATGATCAATCGTTTAGTTTTCTATTTGAATTTTATGTCATTGTTCGCTTGGCTCCGAATTAAATTTAAAATCTACTTACAAGTCATCATCATCGGGGCACTACAGCCCGAATCGAGCCTTAGTCTCCTTAATGCTTCGCCACCATTCGTCTCGGTCTACTTACAAGTGCAAACATAATATTTCCTTCCTTGGACAATTATTCGATGTCCTTATTTCGCAAACGTGCTCTCTATTTGACTTTTGAACATTACAGGCAAGGAGGCTTCTTATAAATGTGTCAAAAGGCTTAAAAGCTTTTGACTTTGAGCGATTTATGATATCCGGATACTTCTCTGGTAACAGCAATTATAGTCGTCGGCGACCTTACGAGCTTAAACTCGTTTCCCGTAGAACAATATCGATATTGATAGGATTGTCTTGAATACTTCCTTTGCAGTATACCTACGACAAGAGCTTGCAGGCCAACCTTGATCTCGTAAAATATTACGTCTTGGTGGTTGCCCTTGAGAAAATGATGTAAAACCCCACCTCGTTGTCCTTTCAGAGCTTCAGTTCCAATTTCCAGTTCACTTTCTAGCTCGATGTCCGATGACTCAACAATCGGAACATATTCTTCATCATCAGGTGCAACAAATAGCTCTGCATGTTCACTTGTATCTTGCTCTAGGATACTTCGAATTTGCTCTGAGCTGTATTTTCGAATCTGCCGTCCTTCGATAATACTGCGACTACTTTCTCTTTGATGAGCCATCGTTTCGTCAACACAAATTTTTCAAACATTTCCCTGGCTTCTCCTCATATGATAAATGATAAAAATCCCTTGATATTGCTAATTACATGAAAATCAACATGGCATTTTAATGTTTTTCGGACATTTTCAAATAATTTTTATCATTTAAAACTCATTTTAGTAAAACTTATATTGAAAGTAGAATTTTATTAGTTATTAATTGTTGTAGTTATTTTGTACCCGCATCTAATGGAAGCAATTAAAATTAACATATTTTCATATCTTCGCACGTGCATAAAAAGAATACTAATAATTTTTATTTCAAAAATTGGTATTTCTTAAAACAGGCAGTAAAAGTACTCTACAGGGAACAAAAAAGTACTAATTTGATGACTTACCCATTTTCACACAGGAACGCACATTCGGTGTGTCCCGCACATTATGTTACTAAAATTTAAGTTTTGAAAATTTAACCTCTTGTCTGTAAAAATTCGCTACTGTTGGCCCAGTCTAGTAAAATCTGATTGAAAATAGAATCAATTGTTGTAAAATAAGATGTCGTGAAAACTATGAACATCCAAATTATTTCGAAAAGGTTTGCAATGTTAGAGAGCAAAGATATCGAACGGAAATCGTTGACTTGTTTACTATTGTCCTTATAAATAGAATCAATCTGGGCCACTTTGTAGGACTCGAGAAAGTATCCGTTGTTCAAGGCATTATTAAATATAATGCGAAGTAATCTGAATATAGAGACTGGAAGGTGTTCAACATTATGCTTAGAAAATTGTTTGGTGTTTATACCACGCATTAGAAGTACCAGGTATTCACTATTGAAAGAGCGAAGGTGATCACATGCAATTTGCAAATCAACTGAGGGATTCTGTTTGGAAAATGTGGCCAGGGAGCCCCTGGTTTTCCGCTCTTCTTCTTTTGCCATTTGGTTGTTCCTTGTTGAAGCATTGAACGGAGCCGCATTTAGCTGCAATTGTAATGTTGCTGCAAACAAAGCAGTCTTATTGTAGTCGTATTCTTCCAAAAACTAGTAAATTTTTTATAATGTTATATTGAAATTCAGTTCGCGGAAGCTTCTTTCGCCTCTGATAAGCGCCTCCATTACGTCACGATGATTTTTAAGGTAGTTTTAGGTCACACTATTCTCTCTACTAACCATCTAACTCGTACTACCCTAACCTATGATTCTTCATAGAAATTCTGCCTTGTTCTGTATATTTGCTTATGTATCATATATTCGATCATTATTTTAATTTCGTTTTGTAAGTTAACAACTTAACCTTACATAATTTGGTGTGGCAACTATATAGGAATTCGGAAAACTTATATTTCAAGTGCATAGAAATATTTTACATCTTTCACACTGTTTTAGATCATGGCTGATAATCTGGCTCTACCCGACGGCCAAGAAGGAATCAGAAGTTTTATTGAGAAAAGGAAACCAACATGGAAAGAATGAAAGAGTATGATTTTTAATTGTTAAATTTGTAAGCAATTAATTATGAAAATGCATTTATTTTTCTTGGAAACATATTTTTATATTGTGCCTTAATATATTGCTTTGAATAAGCAGGAAGGTAAAATGCTCTTTAGTTTATTTCGGACAAAAGCAAATGCAAGATTGACTTTTAGATATCAGCAGATTGCCAACTAGCTAACTACAATACTCCGTTTGAAAAGCTAGGGTCCACCAATGGTCTAAATATTCTATGCGAATGTAAACATTTTAGTCCTCGAAACATAAGTGCATTGGATTGTTGATTAGTAAACCTTACCTTCGTTTACTAAGCAAGCACACTTTGATATTCAGCCCGCGGATTTAGAATGGAAGTGTTTTAATGACGAATTGATCGATGCCATTAGTGAAAAGCTATACTTTAAAAATGTGCTGTCTCTCTGACAAAGATGGTTTGTCGCATCTCGGCCGCATCTAGCTTACTAGCATCTAGCTTACTAGCTTATGTCTACCGGCTCTGTAGCTCTGTACAGCCCTTGCCTTATATTTGGTTCTTCAGGAGCTTATCCACCCCATCTTCAAGGACCTACCCCGGCCACGTAGTGCTAGCATGAACCGCATGTGGATAAAAGGGTAGTGTCTCGGTAATTGTTGCCCATTATTGTATCAGTCTCTCTTCTGGACTTCAGTCAGACCTACCAAATCCCCGGCAGATTATTTGTCAGAACGGGGGATATGTGAGGGTTGATTCACTAGAAAACGGCCATCTACAAGCCCAAGAAGTTCCGAGTCGGGACCCCCCTAAGCAACGCTGCAACCTGGTCATGCTGACTCGCCTATCAGTGCCCATGGGCTTCACAAACTACCACAGCTCATTGGTCGGTAAGGCAAGTTCTGCGCAGTAATTTCTCAACGTTTGTTACATGTTGCATCCACGATCGTCTCAGGCGTAACCAGACTGAACGCAGATTCAATGATGCTCCAACGCTCAATAAAACTAATTAGCTTAGACGACGTCCAGCGTCCTTTACCAATTTCACTCTAACGTTGTTGCCAAAGTTAGATGGTTTGCGTACACGCGTGCGGCAGAGCATCAGTTCTGTCTGGCTCTGGTCGACTGGGTACCCTTCCTTGCGTTGTGGCGTTATTAGATCTATCGGGATTACTCACGATACCACCATCACGGCCTTTTTTGGGCTTGCGGTGGCCACAGGCGATAAGCACTGCACTCCTGCTGGAAAGGCGTTTCTGGAACTTCTTCGTTTGGAGGGCATGTCCCCAAATTTCGGCCCCATATAGCAAGACAGAATTGGTTATTATCATCAGCAGCCTCCATCTCGTCTCACTGAATCCGCCGACGTTGGGCATTAGCCTAAACAGCAAAATTGACGACTACTAGAGCCCTGTTACATGCCTTGCGGATATGATCCTAATAGGTCAGCTTGGTGTCCAAAGTCACTCCCAGGTACCTGACCGACTGGCTGGTCTGGACCTCGACAGGGTTTGACAGTTGATATCCGCCACTTCATCAGCATGACAATATCTGTTGTTGGGACCGTCAACTGGGTGGGGGTCGTGTTCGGTCATTCACCGCTCCATCCTCATTTATTTATTTATTTATTGACGACATGACTTGGTTAAGTCTAAATGAAGCGAAATCGGCACATCTGGTAGCGATTGCCGCTACAACGTCATCATCGTAACCTAACAGGAACACTTTCGCAGGTATTTACACATCTGAGGCGACAAGCCTCCCCCGTCCTTGGTGTCATAGAGCAACCACCGGTCCCTGAGGTAGTCCCGCATCATGGTTAGCAAGTGACCAGGGATACGAAACCTTTACTGAAGAACACGAAAGATGGCTGTCCTCTTCGCCATGTTGAAGTCGTTTGGTACGTCTAGCGTTGGCAGCAGGACGATCGGTTAATCACCGTACTACTGTCCAACAGCCTCTGAGATTGCTCCTATTGTTGAATGTCCAGTCTGCCTCCTTCATTGCCAGCACATTACGCTCCTTTTACAATGCTTATGGCCTTCCTTATTACATTCGTAGTACATGTCATATCCCAAGTATAACTAAAACCCTAAGTTTTATTCATTAATATTAAGTACCGCTTATACGGCATCGGAGGCTACTTGTTTCTTGGAAAATAATTTTAGTTTCTCGGAAAATTGAACAATTGCATCAAAAACAAAATCATAGGTTTTATAAAACGTTTCGACATTATCACTGTTATCAACTGATTCAGTGACTCTCACAATAAGGACAGATTATATCTAATATAGCACTGAAATTAGTTACCAAATTAAATTCGAGAGATAAGTGATTGAAATTATCTTGAAATGGTGTCTGGACTTATCAGGCTTCATTTAGGCGAATTATATGGTGCAGTCTTAGATAACGGCTCTTACTCATGATAAGCTACCAATGAATTCCGTTTCAGATCTCTTAAAGTAAGTTAAGTAATTCCACGACAATCTCTTGAAAACCATAAAAAGATATGAATAGCTTGGTCTACCTTATGCAGGCACGTAGTAATATATTTTTATTTAGCTATGGTTGTAGAAAATATTCCGACTGACTGGATGTCGTATTGTAAAATATTCCTATCTTATCAAGAATCATTCGAAAATGCTGCTAGCAATTATTAGCAAAAATATATTGTTTACATGTTTGCTGCTCCCTCATAATGACTATGAAATATCATCCCCCCCAAAAAAATATCCACTCAAGTAAAACGCAAAAATATTCCGAATATTTATGTTTTTCAGTTTGACATAATATACATAATGTAAAAATAGTTCAGTTGTTGAGTGCATAGTTCTTCTCACAGATTGTATAACCTGTAGATTTGCTTGTTGTTGCTCTCTTCATGTTTTCGAGTTAGATTGATGCACTTAGGTAGTGTGGTGTGATGTGCCCTTACTTAAATTGTAAATAAAAATTTGATGCAAGTTTTTGTTTAAAAAAAAACATCAGCCAATTCGATTAATAACTGGTAGTAGTAGATCAATTGAGGGACTTAGACTTCAGTTACGGGCCGTTTTTCCATCCATGCCTTGATCTGATCGAGGGCGTAGACAGATTCGACAAGAGCTTTCAATCCTGGATAGTTTTCAATCAGGTCCTTCTTGCACATATAATTTAAATAGTCCAAAATGCCTGCGAAGTAAATGTCTGCCCATGTAAGCTGAAAGATAGATGAAACAGTTTTGTTAAAATATGTTGATACAGAAGAAGTTTAGAGCTAGTTGTTAAAATGGATAAACTTTAGCACAAGCACAAGTGGTACAATCGTTTCATAGCTTAACTACAAAGAGGGATTTTTATCCTACTTACTTTTCCAAGTGCCAAATGTCCATTACTGTCCTTAACTATTGTCTCCAATTTTTCCAGGTAGAATGGAATGACTTCGTTGGTAAGTGTGATCATTTTCTTCTCTTTGATCTCATCCTCGGGTTCGTAGGAAACTACTGCAATTTCTGTTGAAACATGATTAATCACAAAACAGTCATCATGCAATGCACACATTTTTCAATACTTAGACGGAAGTCATTGATCGTGTCAACGACAATATCGATTTGCAGGTCCTCCCACGGATCAGCACCGCCCAAATTAACTTGCTTAGCTAAGTAACGAGCCATCGAAATGCTTTGATGTACACGTCTTCCGTCAACTTCCAATACAGGCATTTGACCCATTGGCATTGCTATCGTAATGAGAAATAAGTAGAATTAACAAAAATATATAGGATTTTATGTTAAATATGATGCAGCGAATTACAAAGTGTTAGAGCATTGTATGGTTGTTCCAAAGATTTAGTAACTTACTTGGCTTTAATGCTGGCCACTCGTCGCGAGTCACTCGGACATCTTCGTATTCTATGCCACCATAAGCGAAAAGAAAGCGTAAAGGTTCGGCAAGGGCTTTTACATTGAAATAGAACAATGTGTAGGCATGTTTGACTGGTCCGTCTGATGGGGCTGGTGCTGCTGCTGCATCGGCTGGTGGTGCGCCTTCTGCCGGTGGTGCACCTTCTGCTGGTGGCGCGGCTTCCTCTGGTTTCGCTTCATCAGCCATGTTTTACTGGAAAATGGAGAAAAATAAAAATATTGAATTGTATTGCAAATTAAAAATCGAAGTTGCCAAAGAGTATTTGGCGACAGGTTGAAAGTTTTATATTTCTGAACAACAATGGAGTTCAGCACTCAAAAGAATACGACAACAGTGAATATAAAAAAAACTAGGGTTTTCAAGGCCTCAGAGCCCCGAGTACTTGATATTCATAATTACTTCTCTTTTTCCAAATATGTGCGTACTTTTAGATTCTCTTGTTTTTCATCGAAGCGATCACATAATTCAAAATATTTACATATGTAGTTAATTCTTACCAATTGCGTATATTTCTCAGAAGATAATAAGCACTACGTTTTATTACTTGTGACAGTTGAACGATTTCAGTTCAAGAGAACAATGAATCTATTAAATCTTTTTGAGGAATTATTAATTTCAGATTCGATTATGACTAATTTCACTGTTATGACCCTTTACTTCATTTGATGCGTCATTTTTGACGATTGGGTGAAAAAATTTGAAACCAAAGATATATTACGCAGTAACCGATGCTGAAGGTTGTGATGGTAACCAATGGTGTTAAGTTTTGGGGGGTTTTTTTATTTTTTTACAAAAAATGGAAATTTCATGCCGACGAAAATTCTCAACAGATAGTACAAATCCACCTAGCGTCAATCCGTAGGAAATCGAAGGGGAATTGAAAAAAAAAACATCCTCATCTATTTGTTTAGCGAAATTTTTCACACTAAACGCGATGCTATTAGTTAGAAACTAAGATACTACACGTTATGCGGATGTAATGTAAACTAATAAATTTTTAGTATGTTATCAATAATATCTACTATAAAGGTGGATGTTTCTAGTTTGCCTCTCAAGCAGGTATCAGTACTGTCATAGAACATTTGCATATGCATCAGGATGGAAAGTAGTAAGACTAAGAGTTGGTAAGCAAACTGATCTTTTATGCTTAAGCAGATAAAGGAAACTCTGTGGTCATAGTGGACAAGGATGAATATGAACGATTAATCATTGAAAAGCTCAACAACTGAGACTATCATGAGCTAAGGAAAGTTCCTTTACCAGACTCTCTCAAACGAGTGGTGAAGATCTTGAAAGAAAACGAAGGGACTATTAGAAAAGTCAGCGCGCTATCGGTCTCAACGCAAACGTTACTAAGAATTAAATGTCTTCTACAAATTCACAAGGAAGAAAACAAGCTAAACACTTTGTCACGGGTACAAACGCAGCAACAAGGAGAATCGCAAAATAGATTTTGTATGGTCGATTGTAGAGCCTTTTGAAAGAATAGTGATAGATCGGCTAGAAATTGAGAGGAGGGAATAGAGCGGCTTGGGAAAGTGGGAGCAATAGGCGAAAGTGAGCTAGTTGTATCATTCAATGTCAAAACTTGATTTCTAAAGGTATCGGTAAAACAAGCACTTGGGGTTATTGAGGATTGGCTATTAGAAAAGAACAAAGCTTCGGAGTAGATGAAAAAGGTTAAAGACTACTTAAAACTTGCCTCAATTTGCAGGAGTTAAAGCTAAATCACTTTCAGTGGGAAGTTTTTCAAAGCTATTAAAAATGTAGCCATGATAAATCCTTTATGATCGCTTATGAGTGAGATATTTATGGGGAAAACTAGAAAAGAAACTTCATCAAGAAGATTTGCTTCTCCCTTTATGGCTGATATATGTAGATGTAATTTTGGAGAAGCTGAACAAAGCACATTAAGATATCCCATTTTCAATGGAAGTCGAAAACAACAAAACAACACTCTTCTTGGATTTGATGATCATCAGAAAAGATAATCTTCTTAGGTTCAATATCTACCGAAAAGCCAAGCAAACCTAGAGAATACCTCCATCCATCCACATCTGACCATTAGAAAGCGTACAAATTGCAACAAAAAACATGCAATTCAATAATTCATCGGCTATTAACCGTGCCCCTTGATCAGGAAAGTTTTTTCTTGGAGATAAAATATATTAAGAATACAACAAAGAAAGATTGATTTGACGGCAAAATAATTGGGAATCTTATCAAAAAAATGTAGAACAAAACCAGGGCTGTGGAGTCGGAGTCGTGGCTCTGTACATTTAAAGCGGAGTCGGAGTCGCATTCGACTCCGACTCCGCTTTAAATATACAGGGGGCACGACTCAGACTCCACAGCCCTGAACAAAACACAGCGTGATCCGTCGACATTGTTCATACAAGAAGAACAATAAATAGCCATAAGAATTCCAATAGTTTTTTCGTCAATTTTCAAGAAGATTCGGGAAGCTCTTGACCGCTTTGATATAAAGGCAGTTCCGACAAGTAGGACTAACAAATTATATTTTAGGTTAGGTCGCGTGAAGAAGAAAGGTCGCGTGAAAAACGACAGGAAAGAGAAGTGTGGAATTTACAGGATTACTTGCCCGGAATGTGGTCAAACAAAGTGGTTAGTTGGTGTCATATTAACTGAACACAAGTGAGAAGTAGCCTCAGCGAAGAAAAGAAACAAAAATTTAGTGCGATCTACAGCAGCAAAACATCCTGAAGGAGGCGCACAACATTATAAACAAATTATTACTGTCTAAAAACTATTACTGTCTCTGATGAGATCAAAGAATTAAGCGAATTTTGGGGGCAGTCAAAAGGCATGGGAATGATTTCGGCTGAATTTCAAACATCGAGGATTCTGAAAGCTCCAGCGTTCGATGGACAAACCTCGTGGAGCATTTATATGACACAGTTCGAGGCAGCCGCCATAAGGAACAACTAGAGCGATCGGGAGCGAGCAACTACTTTATCTCTGGCACTGTGTGGGTCAGCAGCTGAAGAATTGTAGACAATTCCGGCAAACGCTTGAGATAATTTCACTGTTTTGGTATTTTTTGCATTGTGGAAGTGATCATATGAAGCAAAATGAGCATATGATATCGGACGCGTAAACCAGAAGAAGACACTGCGAAAATTAGTCCAGGGAACCGATAGGGAATTTTCTCTTATTCGATCTCAGATGCCGAACACCGCAAGACGTTCATCAATGCTGTTCAGGATCGAGAACTGCAACAAGTACTGCGGATAAGAAGACCGACAAGAGGACCACTAAAGATGCACTGAAAGTTAAGGAGATAGCAGAAGAGCAACGAACAATAGCGGGAAATGAATCGTAAACATAAAGAGCACCGACATGCTCAAATTTTGCTAATCATTTGGCCATCTATAGTGAAACTGCTATCAATGCAACACCTTCAATACAATACCTTCAATACCATCTTATGAATCTCGAAGACTTCGATCTGCGATCCTGGATCTGAGTCCTAAATGATATACCCTATTTGCTAAGAAAGGAAAGTATTTAAGGCATGTATTTTCTGCGAATGGAGTCAAGATAGCAAGTAGACAAAGCAAGTAGACAAAGCAAGTAGACAAAGCAAGTAGACAAAGCAAGATAGCAAGTAAAAAAGACAGGAAAGAGAAGTGTGGAATTTACAGAATTACTTGCCCGTAATGTGGTCAAACAAATTGGTTAGTTGGTGTCATATTAACTGAACACAAGTGAGAAGTAGCCTCAGCGAAGAAAAGAAACAAAAATTTAGTGCGATCTACAGCAGCAAAACATCCTGAAGGAGGCGCACAACATTATAAACAAATTATTACTGTCTAAAAACTAGTTTTCTGCGACCTGACAAGATAAAAGCCGTTCAAGATCAAAGATAAAAAAAAATCGTATTATCTTAGGATTCTCCACATTATCGTCAATTTGTGAGAAATTTCCACAGCATCACCAGATCACTATAACAGTCAACAAAAAAAATTGCCTTTTTATGTGGACTGCTCAGTGCCAAAAGTCATTCGAAGTGGTGAAAAGGGATCTTTGCGTTGCATACAGGTTAGGTTTAGAATCAGGAAAAGTTGTTGTGGTTGATACGGGCGCTACGACGAACGCTAGAGTAACAAGCGTTCACAGCTGGTTATGTCAATTTGTAGACTCACCATCACAAAACACATGAGCCATAGTATCTGAAGCCATTTAAAACTTTTTAAGTCTAGCGGTTAGAACGCTGCTTACTGGTAGATGCGATCTCGAGTTCGAATCCGAGTGTAAACGAATTCTTATAATCACGTACCGGACTTCAAATTTATCTAGTCCTGAGTCAGACCATAGGAAATTGATTTATTATAATAATCATTTACGGTTGCAAAAAATGATTATGGTAGGACTTTTTACTCAGCAAAATGTCCAAGGTTCTTATCAGGACCTTTTTCTTACCTTTTGAAGGCATGTTACGGAAGAAAAGCTTACCATCTCGACAGCTTCTAAATCTACCTGATTTAGAAGTGTAGTGTGAACGGCATATCAGCTAATTGAAACTATCATATAGACTCCACCGTGCTGTGAATACCTGACACCACGGTGGAACTCTTAGAAGGACTGAACCAAAACAACTTTAGCCAAGGCACATTGCTGCCAAGCTAAAATGGATTAAATATTATTTGAATTTTACAAAATAAATATGAAGTTAATAGAGACATAATATCATACTCAATAAGTCAGACTGTAGAGTCTTAAGTTTCTCGAATTACTTTGACTCCGGTACTGACTCGCAAATAGCTTAATACGAAACCCGGCGGGTAATCATAGTACATCGTTCATGACTAGATTTGAACCAGAGACCATGTACGCTAACAGCTTATGCTCTACTCTAGCGATTACAGAAGTTTTTCAGTTGTGGCGCATCAGTCGATTTCACGTGAAATAATTAGCTTTAAGTTAATTTATTCTGTGAAATAAAAACTAGCACATTTTTCAAATATTTTTCAAAAGCAAAATGAACCACTAAGCTATATATCAGGACAGATCCAGATAATTAATGTATCTTTTTCAATAAATTACAAACCATTAAATTTCATGCTTAGCTAATTATTTATTCACGCTATGTGACGTAGTATTTTGTGGACATATATATACATCATCTTGACCTTTTGCGCAATTTTAAATATTTAACATTTAACCAATGAAAAGTATACATTCAGCACAATTGACGATAGTAAAATATGCATATTTAAGAACAAACAAAAAAAAATTGAGGTCAAGGTTAATTATTCATAGGTTCAAATTATCTTCATTATGTAAATGGTTTTCCTCACATTACACTTATTTAAAATCACAGCAATTCACGTCTGAATCAACTTAAATTATATTATTCATTTGAAATATTTCGAGCAACATTTGTCCCAATTCGTATTTTCGTTGAATTTTCTAGAATGTGTACTAGTAAACAGAAATAAATCTGCTTTTTATTACATTACAGTTGTTTACTCTATCATTGATTTTATCAGTATTTTTTGATAAGACGCATAATGGGATTAGGGTATATTATCAAGTCATCGTGACGAAATATTTCTACATCAACTTACATATAAATAAGTGTAAAAAGTATTATGAATACGTGCGCTCATACATAGTTAATTTTAGCTTACATATATTATGTTAGCAAATGAGAACTAAAACTTACTCAAAATAAACTTATTTCTAAGCTGGAAAAAAGGAAGCTATTATTTGTGACAATAATTACCTACACATGTCATATTCGTCTAGGAAAGTTAATGGCAATTTCCTCTATTTGTGGGAGAGAATTTATAATTTGAATATGCTATTTGACCTTAATGAGGTTTCATTGATTTTATGGAATATTTTTAGAATTTTATTCATATTTGAAGAAAATCACCGATTAATTGATAGGGTAGACGTAAGTAATATCCATATTTTATATGTAATGAAGGATTTCGATGCAACATGTGATAACAATCATTCTATATGAGCGTGAAAATAGTTCACTTTGAAACACATATGAAAATAATACTCAATTATAACTTGTACTAAATATTTTGAAAGTGAAACTTAGCTAAGGCTATACATTCACATCTTTAAATATTATCTGCAGTCATAAGCGAAAGCTGCAATGTCACGCTGCCATTTTCTTGGCTCAAATTGAGTCCAGGTTTTCTGATTTTATGCTGATAAAACTGATCATAAATAAACGCCTAACACTCTCATAAATTTCTTTAATTATGTGAATTTTCAGTAAAAACGATTCAGCATAAAAGGAACTGTATGCTGCCCATCCGTATGTAGTATCTTAATATTCATTTCAATCAAATAATACAACAGTCATACAATAAGCAGTAACGTAATTAAAACGAATGATGAAAAATAATCTCGTTTATGTCAAACAAGTCTTCAAAATATTTACCCATACATTTGATGAATTATTCTTTTGGATTTCACAATTTAGCACCTATTGTGATCGGTATCTTAACAAGTTAGATAAAGCTATAATGCATGGCGCTTACATTTTTTTAAAATTTATATTAGATAATTCTTATCTTGTTTGTAACACGTTCTAAAAACGTTGCAGCAAAGCTCTGTTTGTGCTTTCGTCTGGAATTGACGAAAACACTAACAATCATATGAAATATCAGGTATTTTTGAATGCTTTTATTTTATGCTTCTTTTTGGACATTTGGAAGACTAGTACGTATGTTTTTGAAACATCTTTATCAATCAACCGTGAGATTGTAAATACTTTACATTAAAAATCGTATTTTTATGTATCTTTACTTTTACATACCATAAAGACACCGAAGAAGAGTACAGGTTAACTTTGAAATATCGATATATGTTAAGAAATAGAAATATCTCTAGCTTTTAAAGAAAAAAAAATAGTCTCTCAAATGAAATATTTTACTTTGAAATCTAGAAAAAAATCAAATTGGATTAATTCAGTTACAAATTACTACCAAGGCCAAAACTGATAGAGACAGGATGAGATCATTAGATTTCTCAAATTATTTTTAAAACTGAATGTTACTCCGAAATGTCAGATTGCACTATTTAGAACTCATCAGAGAATTCGTGAACAGATTAAATAAAAGATTAGGAGAAGCCACATTTTGAAGTTTACATTTTACATTTAAAATTAACAAGCGATACATCAACAACACTGTTTACACAAGAACACCAGGAAGCAAGCACAAGGGCACCAATGGTTTTCTCACCAATTTTCAAGAATGTTAGGCAAATGCTTAACCGTGTCTACAAAAAAGCAATTAGAAGAAGGATGAACAAGTTAGGCTCTAGGTTAGGACACACTAAGGATAAGACAGATATAAAAGGGAAAAATGGTATTAGCAGATTAAAAACCGCAATTCAAAAGTCCGTTAATTGGAAGACGAATGGCCAAAGCTGTTAAAATAGCACTTAAAATTCTGGCACTCACTTCAACGTCAACAGACTACTATCAAACAAGGCTCTCCAATATACGACAAATTATATTTCATGAGCGATTAAAGCAATATCGGATTATCCATTTCGTGTTTGAGAAAGTAAAACCTTGCCTACCGACATTTGTTAAAGATACACGTAAACCAAGCTGTCATTTATTTAGTTGAAGGTTTGCCATTTTAGAATATAAAGAATAAATTTAAGAATACGTAAATTGGGTCTTGGAACAAGCTGTAAATGCTGATTTTTCGAGAAAAAAAATGTTCTTCAATGATGAGGCTCATTTCTCGCTTTGTGGATACGTTAATAAGCAGAACTCTAGAATATGGGGCTCAGAAAATCCACAAGTGATCGTAGAGAGGCCATTACATCCGGCAAAAGTCACTGTGTGGTGCGCATTTTGATCTGGTGGCGTGATTGGGTCGCATTTTTTTCGAGAATAATCAAGGACGAGCCATAACCGTCATTTCTGAGCACTGTGGTCGCATGTCAACCGATTATTTTTCGACGGAAATCGGAGAGTATAACCTTGACGATAGGTGGTTTCAGCATGATGGGGCAACAAGTCACGTAAGACAGTCAAATCGAACTCTTTTGCAAGAGAAATTTCCAGGACGTGTAATTTCGCGATTGGCTGATGCCAATTAGCCTCCAAGATCCTGCGGATTTCTTTTTGTGAGGGTACGCGAAAGATCGTGTTTATGCGAACAATCTCCAAACTCTGGACGAATTGAAAGCCAATATTCGTGAAGTCATGGTCGAGATATTGCCCGAAATGTGCCGGAAAGTCATTGGAAATTACCTCAAATGGATTGAGTCCTGTAAGAAATCCCGTGGAGGACATTTGAACGATATTGTGTTTCACATATAATGGCAAGGATCAATGTTTACAATAAAAAAAAAAAATACTTGACTTTCCGAATATTTTGTGTATTTTTTTCAAGTTTACTTTTTAACCTGATGTTCTTCGAATGGTTAATGAAAAGTCCAATTTCGCAACAAGGACTTCGAGAGAAAATATTAATAAAAACGCCGAGAACTGAAAAATTTGAAATGGATCCCTACAACAGGCAGGATGCTTTAGTGGTGATATGCATGATTCATCGGTCGAATAAGAGTTTAGTGTCGAAAATCCATCCGAGGTCTTTGAAATTGCATACGAGATCGTGAGAAGTGCCAAAGTGGAAAAAGAAAACACTAATAGAAAAACTAATGGTTTTACATGTGAATGGTATTTGGCGACATTTCGCAACATTCAGAATAAGATAGTTCACAATTCATCAGTTGCCGAGAGTGCTCAGGTCATTCTGGAGGTCTCGTATTCAATTGAACCGATTACTCTGAATATTTGAAGTTAGTCTGCATACATGAAGAAATAGGAGTTTAGGAGACGCGATAGGTTGTTTATAATAATAGGTGGGAACACGAAGGGATCAATCCTTGCAAAACACCAGAAGCGGAATAAAAAGGAACATAAGAACTAAAATTAACAGTTACAACGCAAATACGATCAATCATAAATGTAGGAGGAAAATCAGGAGAGCAGCGAACTATAGAAACCATATTTTTCCAGTTTTAATATAAGAAGCTATTGTTTGACAGAGTCAAATGCTTTAGAAATATTAGCGAAGTAAACACCGACTTGCATTTGCTGATCGATGGCAGAAATAATAGGGTTAGTGAATGAGAGCAAATTAGAAGCCGTACATTTACATCTGTCGAATTCATGTTGTTCGTTGGCGAGAAAACGTTTGAATATAAAACAGATCCTGTTGAAAGCAGCTCTCTCGAGAAGCTTGATGAAGCAAGAAAGAAGCAAGATTTGATTTAAGCATAGAAAAACATTTACAGAAAAAAACGCCTGTTGAGACGCTAGTAGACAGGGGTTTCAAAATTGAAAAAGATAGTGTATTTGCTAGTTTGTCAGAAATGCGATCGGAGCTAGAAGTAGTGCTAGAATTGGAGCAATTCATTAAGCATTCAGTTTCTAATGGGTTAGTACGAAACAAAGACAGGACTCTAGCGTTACTACGAAACGAGAACTGAGATGAGAAAATAACTTATAGAGGAGAGAAATTTGTGGAGAGAATAATGAAGAGAGAGAAAACAAACAAAGGGCTCACAAGTGTCTTCAGTTGTGATGGCAAAAGTTTCATAAAGGAATATATTATGTGGTATGACGCGGAAACTATTTTGTATTTTGGAAAAAGCTACAATATTAATTATTATGAATTAACAAAGGCTCCGAAAAAAGTAAAATTTCGCGTATTTTTTTGACTAAATCTCGTATTATGTCATTCATATTCTAAAAAAAGTAAATAGCTACATGGATTTTATGAGGAATCTCGCGTTGAGACTAGTCAGACGGCGACTTATAGGGCGAAAAGTAAATATTGTTTTTGAATGGCTCGAGTATGTTACTGTGGATTTCAAAGGCTGGGTTCCAGAGGGTTCAGAGTTGGGCCGAATTTGGTGAGAAAGTTCCTTCCATGTGATTTTGTATTGGTCATTTACCTCTTGACTTGAGTGCGAGTGTGAAAGAGAGTTCACAAGTAGACCACGAATCGGACGAGAAAAATGAATTCTCCGAAAAGGAAAAAAGTTATTAGTTTTGTCCTTATTCGAAATTAAAAAAAAGAGTATCCTTGCGAAAATTGCGATGAATCGGGAATTAAATATGGAGGAAAGTTGTGTTGAATATACTTGAAAAAATTATGATTAAATGTTGGTGGTAGATTTTGCTTTTCTTGAAAGGGAAAACATTGAATTTTCGGTGTTAATTTTGAATTACTTTTTATGTCCGATTCGTCCAGCGATTTATAGGTGAAATGTGTTCGTCATAATAAAATACGCATATGCATCTGCGTATTTTATTGGAAAAATAACTTTTTGCCTACATATCAATGGACAAATCGGCGAGATATAAATTTTAGGATCCATTCAAAGTTACTTCAAAATCAATGTTATTTCGTCTTAGCCTTAGACCTTTTTTGGCGTATCTTTTTAGCTACGGGTTGAGTGGTTATCTTTGCTATTTTTCATTCATTCTAAATAAAATCAAAGAATTAAATTGACCTGAATCAATTTTTTAAAGCTTCCAAAACAAAATATTTCATTGAAAGACAATTTTTTCCTTTAGAAGATAGATATATTTCAATTTCTTGATAAATATCGATATTTTGAGATTGATCTGTCCTCATCTTCAGTATATGTTGATCAATAGATACTAAAGAGGAGAGTAGATTGCCCTCGTCGATATATATGCAGAAATTGAAATAGATCTAGCTTGTAAATGAAAAATTGGTCTTTTAAAATAAAGGTTCAAAGAAATTGATGGTGAAAAAAGTTAGATATTTCATATGATCTAATAGAAATATTTATGCAATACATTTTTCACAAATTTTCAATCAATCTAATAAAAAAAAAACTTTTTTGTACACAGGAAAACCACAGAATTTTTAGATTCAAATGATTTTACATTCAAACGGGTTTTGTTGTTATACATGCCATAAATCCAAAAAAATCAAGCAATTTTAATGGTCTCATGAACAAGACATTTATTAATTGTACAACAGTCTGTCTAAAAGATAAGGTTTACGTACAACAGTTTTGACATGCATGACCTATGAGAAGAATTTGTGAGATGAAATGAAAAATGGCATTAGTCTAGTAAAAAAGAAGTTTGTTAGCTAGAGTTAGTAAATTTCTTGAGCACAAAATATTCAAGCATACTTGACACAAATGAACAGTTTTGGACTGGAAGACCGAGCTTTGCAATTGACGTAATTGTTTTGGAAATTCGGTATTATTGATGATAGCAATAGAATACAGTATTTTTGGGTTATGGGAAATTGAAATCAACTGATTTTTTTCATGATCGTTTTCTTTGGAAATACTGTTGGTTGTTATTTCAAGAATTCTGAATTCAATTTACTTTTAAATAAGACAATCTAGACCAACTAGCTGATTACAGTTTTTCTTAAAAAGATTTTCACAATAGAAAAAATCATTCTGATTGGAATGCAAAGGGCTTACTCATGTGACGCCTTGTTGCTTGCATTATACATCAACTAAAACACAAACTGCAAAATCCGCTTCAACAACAGGTTTCACCGTACGACCTCTCTTCGAAGATGCAATCCTCGCGAATTCTACAATTGCTTACGAAAATACCTACACCATTCATGGTCAATCATTCCCCTTGTACATACATAAACATTCTGTTGTCGACAAACGGAATTGATCAAGCGAGAAATAAATGGACGCATATAATCAAGGTCAGCATCCAAAAATGGCTCGATGTGTTTAGTCAGCAGGCAGATAATCGGAGGGAAATAAAATGGGCCTACAGGCACTCAGATAACAATAGATTACATACTTGCTCCAATTGGCAGTCATCCGAGCTTGAAATTCGGTCGATTGTTAAGTAATTGCCATGACGGCGACGACTAGTAATTGACTTCTAAAAGGGTGGTGGATGAATCGATTGATTGACTACACGAATAGATGAATGTTTTTGGCATAGAGCCAGATTCATCGATTAAGGACGGGGTGCGAATGCAAATTCCGGCCGGCTGCCTGCATGCCAAGTACCACTGACTCGATTTCGGATATTTCGAGCACTATATTAACTAACGGCTTGCATAATAGCTAGAACAGCTCGTTATTCGAACTTTCACGTTATGTATTGTGCCTCGTTACCGCAAGTTTTCTGATAGGCAAACTAACTACGATGGTTCGCTGGCCTTTTTTTGCGAAGAAGAACCGTACATCGTAGAATAGATAGCAAAACACGACACTTTTCGGTACACTAAAAAAAAACTTATTGCCGGTAGCCGGAATACGATTAGTGTATGACAGGTAGAGGAGCGGAACTTACCTGTAATATGTGCCGAACCTGCAAGCAAATCTGAATAAACTACGCCTCCCGCAACTGGCCGCTTAGCTTTATATAGTGCACAACTACTGACACATGCCGGCGAGGGCTGCTCTCTTGGCGAACCAAGGTTGCCTACGTATGTGGGGAGCCGTACCCGTCCTCGTATCGTATGCACGTATAGTACGAACGTTGGATGCACTATCGGTGAATGGAGTTGTTCTTTTCGCTGTCGCTGTGATGATAATTTCCTGTCCATGTCTCTGGCTCCCACGTTCGATTGAGTGGAATCCGAATGAAATGCCTTGGAGGCAAGAAAATCACTCATTCGATCAGACTGATAACGAACACTATCAAAGTGGCTACGTTCTTGTATCGTCTTGAACTGAGTCATATTATCGTACTGTTATCAATACGCAGCACTATAGACTACTCAATCTGTACGGACGGATCTTGTCATGCAATGTCCGATTAGATTTGAGAGAATTGGTGGCCACTTGCTCGTAAATTTGATGAATGGTGAAGGCTGCGATGATTATTTTTGTTTCTGGTTCCTACTTGTGATGCGAAAAACTCTCTGCGCATGCTGGTTCGCTAATTATATGTCAGAAGTCAGAAAAGTCAGAAAATAGCGATTATAAAAAAAATAGCGACTATAAGTCAGAAAATAGCGATTTTGATAATATGCTGTTATTTGTGCTATCTTGATACGAGATAACTGTTTAAGATTTGGAGAAATGCGCTACTAATCAAAGTTGCTATGAATTTAAATCCTAAAGATACGAAATGAGTCGCAATTTCTAGTGGGTGTATTAGTGGTTTTTAAAAGATAGGAAATTATTTTTTTTAATTTAAAACAACATTTGCTGCTGAAAAATTCGATGAAAACATTATTGTGTTTTGTTTTGTGAAATGAACATTTTTATTTACTTGATGCTTGAGTATGCAGTTGATTGAAGCTTCCATAGTCTGGTGATAGTGACGGCCTCTGGGTCGTCAAATTCGTACAGCCTACAGCGTATTATATAAGATAAGGCTTAAAATGAATTTCTTCATAGTTCTTCTTTTAAGGCTTTTCAGCGTTATCGGTCTTCGCGAGCAGTGACTAAAAGAACTGTTGAAGAAGCTAAACGTGGGTACTTCGCCCATATTGAAGCGTGTCTTTCTTCAAATAACTCGAGGCCTTTCTGGTCGTATGTCCGTTCTCTTAAAACTAAGTAACCGATATTCTCACACTTTTTTCTGGAGGAAACTTCTGCTTCTATTCCTCAAGACATTTGTGATTTGTTTGCTAAGTTCTTTGATTCTTCCTTTTCCTCTCCTAACATTGCTTCAGGGAACTCGGCTGTGACTGTGTCTTCTAATGAGAATTTTGTTATGACTAATTCTCCGGAGGTGGAAATTTCAATATCCTCGTTAGATCACTCATCGAATAGCTGCCATGATGATATTCCTAATGTGTTTGTTAAGTCTGTTGCATCTTACTTCTGTGTACCTTTGTCTATTTTATTTAACTTGAGTTTGTCCGTTGGTGTTTTTTCTTCCAACTGGAAAGCTGCCAATGTTTCCGATTTTAAAATAAATAAATAAATTAATAAATAAATTAAAATCATGGGACATTGGTAATGTTGCCAACTACCATCCTATATCGCTCCTGTCTTACTTTCCTAGGCTGCTTGAGCGGATCGTTCATTAAAGAATTCATACTGCTTTTGTCACTTATTTCTAAAGAGCAACTTAGATTCATTAAGGTACATTCTCCGACTGCTAATTTAGTAGAATTCACTAACTTCGTCGCGTGTACTTTCCACAACGGTATTCAAGCTTCTGTAAATTACACTGAGTTCGCGAAAGCATTTGACATGACTAACCACTGCTAGAAAAGATTTGTAATTTTGGTGTTTCCAGTTCCATTATATCCTGGCTTTCTTCCTACCTCCATGATCGCACCTGCTGCGTTGCTTTTAATGGTTGTTCTTCCTCCCCTTTCTATCCTATTTCTGGTGTTTCCCAAGGTTTCATCTTTGGTCCCTTCCTTTTCACGTTGTTTGTCAATGACCTGCCTTGTGCCTTTAAGTCTGAATTTCTTTTGTACGCTGATAACCTTAAAATTTTCCGTGCTATCGCTTCCCTAAATGATTGTAATAATTTACAATCGTATCTTTTTGTTTTAAGTGATTGGTGCTCTGCGAAATCCCTTGCTCTTAATGTTTCCAAGTGTTTCGTGATGTCTTTTTCCAATAAGCCTAATCCTATTTCCTTTGATTACTTTTTGTCTGATATTTTTTTGAAGCATGTAGATCATAAGGACCTTGGCATCATTTTTTATCCGAAGTTAAAATTTGATCTGCAAGTTTCTTTTATTGTCTCTAAATCTTCCAGTAGCTGGATTGATTCTGCGCTGCTCGCGCTTTGCAACCGATATCGGCAGATGTGTTCGTGTTTTTATTTCTCTTGTTCGTAGCATTTTTGAATATTGCCCAACAAGTGGGGTCTCCTCTCTTCGTTTCGTTTATCTGATAATGCCGTTCAGCGTCATTTTGCTCGGTGCCTTTTGTACAAGTTCAATGTTGCTTATCGTCCTTATGATGACCGTCTGCTTTTCTTACATCTCCATATGCTGAGTACCCACAGAGTATTCCTTGATGAATGTCTTCTTTACAAGCTGTATCATGGTTTACTTTCCTCCAATATTTGCGTGTTTCATTTCTTACGTGTGTCTGATCGCCCGGTTAGAACTCATTCACTTTTCATTACTCCCTTTGCGCGCACTCTTGTATACTTTAATTCGCCTATACCTAGAATACTTAGAAGCCATTATGAACATTAGTTTGGTTCTTTGTCCTTATCTTTTCAATCTTTAAAAAAAACATATTGATTTTTTAGCGTAGCTTCTTTGTTGTGTATAGTGATTTTTTTCTCTTTATTTTTTCTTCTATTTTCTTATTTGTATTCCTTTTTTTGCTTTATATTAATGGTTTTCTTTTGTATACAATCTCATTTTATAATTGGACTGTTCTGTTTGATGAGATTTGAATAAATAAATATCGTAACTTATTTTGCACCATTTTTCACTCATGTTTCACCACAGCTTTTACAAGAAATGCAAGCAGCCCGCAAATATTCTGTTGGCATCAATATCCTATTGACAAATTGGCAATTGCCAAAAATTTACGCTCGTATGCTAAAAAGATGGTTAAAGATGCGATGAGTGCTTATCATGCCCACATTAAAGCCTCCATATCATCCTGTCAGCAGAAACCCTTCTGGTCCTATATCCGTTCCCTTAAAAAGTCTCCCTCTATCCCTTCTCTGATGCACTTAAACGATTTGTCCGCTCCCTCGCCTAAAGAAATATGTGAGCTGTTTGCTCAATTCTTTTCTTCTGCCACCTCTCAACCTAATCCGTCTTTCTCCGCTAATATTCTCTCCTCTGATGTTAATAATTTTTGTTTGTCTTTAACGAACCCGTTAGAGGTCGAAGGTTTGCTTGCTAACCTAGATAGTAGCGCCAGCTTCGGACCCGACGGCTTACCTAACATATTTGCAAAGTCACTGTCATCATCTTTGTGTGTTCTTTTATCTGTCGTCTTTAACCTAAGTATTTCTTTCTGCACGTTTCCTTCTTTCTGGAAGTCCGCAAATATGTTTCCCATCCTTAAAACCGAAAATCGTCCTGCGTCTCCAATTATCGTCCCATATCCTTCCTATCTTGCTTCAGTAAGCTTCTCGAAAGAGTTGTTTACAATAGGGTTTGTCCTCTAATTGAACCTCTTCTCGCTTGTGAGCAACATAGTTTCGTCAAGGGTAGGTCAACAGTTTCCAACTTACTTTCGTTCACCAATTCTGTTACCTCCGCCATCGACCAGCAAAAGCAAGTGGATGTAGTATATACAGACGTTGCCAAGGCTTTTGACTCCCTGAACCACGAAATCCTCCTCGCAAAGCTCGATGGTTTCAATATTTCGGGTCAGTTTCGTTGCTGGTTTTCCTCATACCTTCGTGATCGTGCTTGTTTTGTAACGTTTCATTCTTGTTCTTCTTCCCCCTTTTACCCTACTTGTGGTGTTCCGCAAGGGTCGATTCTTGGTCCTCTCCTTTTCTTTTCTTCCTCTTTATAAATGATCTTTCTCCCCTCCTCAACTCCCCGTGTCTCTTGTACACTGACGATCAGAAAATTTTCAGGGTGATTGAGTCAGTGGATGACTGCTCCCAGCTGCAGGATGACCTGTCTGCTCGGGGTAACTGGTGCTCTGCCAATTGTATTACCCTTAATGTTGCTAAATATTTCCAGATGTCCTTCACACGTAAATTATCCCACATTACGTTTTCCTATTCTATCTTTGGCTCCTTCCTCAATCCAGTTGATAATTTCATGGACCTTGGTGTTGTGTTTGACACTAAATTAAAATTTGATGTCCACATTTTGCGTGTCACATCCAAGGCCTCGCGCTTGTGTGGCTTCATTTTAAGAACGTCCAGACCTTTTACTGATATTTCCTCGTGTGTACGCCTGTACATCTCCTTCGTGCGTAGGGTCCTCGAATATTGTTGTTAAATTTGGTGTCCTCATTAGGCATATAAAGACAAGACCTCATAGACAATAAATAATTAAATAAATAAATAAATTACTTAGCCGTAGGGAATCTTAAATTTTTTCTTTTTATTTCGTTCGTATGTAGTTGCCAGTTGCATCACGTGATCATTTTTTTTTATTAGAACAGTACAGACAAAAACAGCTAGTTACCATGGAAGATATTCTAGCCTAGGTACGTTGTGCTTTCGTTTCAAGCAAATTTAACTTCAAAACATGGATAAATCAGCAATTAATGTTCAAATTGAATACGAGCTTAGAAATGATATTGGTGGTATTTAAATTAAAGTTCCGGAGTTTTAATATTGTTACCCTGGTGAATATTTGCAGTTAAAGGGGTTTAGGTTGGCCCCAATTCAATGTAGCAACTTCGGACACAAATGATTAATTCTAAGGGATTTGTGCGTGCATTCAAATATTCTAGCATTGGATGAGTGTGTGTGCATTCTCCTAAAACAGTTTTTATTTTAGTCAATGGTCTTAGAAAATATTCCCCTACGAAAATCACTCATTTAATTCGAAGACTAAGAAGAACTCTTGCGTGCGCATTGTATGCGTATACGTTTAGTAGCGTTATCAAATTGTGAAAAGAATACATTCAAAACATAACGTACACCATCAAATTCCGATTTGTCAGATGAACTCGCTTGTACACACATGCGATAATTAATCTGCCCAAACATCCAGTTTGCATAAATTTCACACAAACAACTTGACCAGCAAATATCTGCTACCTGAGTAAACATAAGCTTTCGTTGAAATTATTATTGTAGAAACATATCAAAATGCACGTCATCAGACAGACATTCGATAGACTTCTTGGAATGCGAAAGGAATACGATAGCCTAGTCGCCAATGCATCCATCCAATAACCATCAGCCAGGTGCTGCTGACCATGTATCTGCGCATAATTGGATTCGAGTGCTCGGATTTCCGTTGCTTTGAAAGTGTATCGACACATTTGCATATCGCGATTCTTTGCAAATCGTCATTATCATCATCGTCGATCGATGCAAGTCGATTTAAAGTCGATGTAAAAGGCAATGCAAAGCTAACGAACTCACCGCAAATAGAAATAAAAGAAGATACGTTACTTGGCGAACCAGGTTACGGCGGCGCTGTCCAAATCGGGAACACTCGTAGACATCAAGAAAAGATGAGTTTTCTTTTGTCGGCCATAATTTATGATATCGATTCATTTGTTCGGTTATTTTTCTTGGTGTTTAAATTTAGAAATTGTTTCATATTCGATGAAACCAAATATATTTTTATAACTCGATAAATTTTCCCAAAATATGGCATTAAACGGAACCAGACGAACAGTCGAGAGCATTCGGGTTGAATCTTAAAATATTCCCTCTTACATCCAAATCCATATAAGTAAGTAATTACTCACTTAAAAGTCATATGAAACATGAACGCGATCTTTGCATATTCGTGAATCGGTAAAACGAGACACAATATGCAGCCAGCGGGGTGAATCTTGAATTCATCACTAACCCCAATTACTAACAAGCCAAGAATAGCATCAATTGCATTCGGAATGCCTGCTTTAGCATTGATCGCATTCTTTCTTTGATAAGACTTGTTGCTAATTGTACGTGAGTGGCGCACACTGGGCGCTAAATCCATCTAAGACAATTCAAGTATCTGCAGATACTTATTGCTTTGAGACACTGAAATACTCGTGCGCTGAGGTGTACATGTAGTCGCATTTTCTTTTGATTTGCTTTAACGGGACAGAATGCTAAGATACGCTTGAGTATTTTTAGTAGAAAGATAATTAAAAATAGGGCTGGTCATGATACGGATAAGCGCATGAATGAATTGGCATTGTGTGTATGCAAATCGATGTATGTGTCGTCCATGAGTTGTTGGGTATAAATTGTTAAGGAATCGAAAATCAGACGGACTAATCTACGTGGTATGGTGTTTCGAAGTACCGGAGGAAAACGATGAATTTGTTTGGAAAAATGTCATTTTTTTGTAAATTGAGTCTCAGAGAAATTCAAATCAATCTGCGGCAAGTTAGAATGAATCTGATTAATCTAATCTATCTGCTCAGACAGGTAAACCAGCACAAGTCTCTATAATTTCTCATAATTTGTCATGCACAGCTGAGTCACACCAGGTCGCCAAATTTTTGAATAGCAGGAAGTAACAATGTCTTTTGGGCACCATTGAAACAAATCTGGAAAGTGAGACTACATTCTTCGCTGCTACGACGCCACCAGAAGGTAGAATGCCGATTTTAATTTAGAATGCCTAAAAATCCGTTTTCGTGTAAGAAACCAAAAAGACTTTTCTAATCAGGGACTAAATTACTAGAGAAATCTTAATTGATCCTTAGTTACTTTCTAAATATCATTTCTATTATATCGTGGTATATGTTACAAAGTAGATATAAACTATGTTGAACAAAAGGGGAGACTCGTGACGTTAGGTAGGTAGGGTAGGTTGAAGTCCTATAAGGCCTTGGCCTGTAAGAACGCTCACAGCACAACGCAAAGACTACGAGTTAAGCCTAATACCTGCCTGGTGTGATGTGCGTCAATTTAGACCCAGGACTGTTTTGTTACCACACAGGATGATGCACCGGGCCAGGACATCCTAGCGTCCTAGAGGTATTTTTGCCTGATGACCAATTTGATTGGTGTCATAGGTATTCCTATTGCAGTGGGGGCTCGTGGTTTCGAGACTTAGGGAAGCACAAGCAAAATATGTAAGCAAGTAGATAAGCATACTTATGAAGCGCGTAGTAAACTATACATGCGATTTTTTTTAAATATCGTGTAAAAAATCAACTAGGTATTTCAATGCTGACCATATTTGCATTAAAAGCTAGTGATTAGCATAGCTTATTTCAGTGATATCCCTACTCACTAATATCAAAAATCTCACAAAAGTTCAAATTATGTATAGTATTTGAAAGCAAAAAATATTACTAATTTCTTTAATTTATTTAAATTTTGTTTAAATTATAAAAAAAAGTTTAATTGAAAACATATTACAGGCTAAATAAATGGTGAAAGTTTTTTAATAGCTCAAAGTAGAGGATATAATGCATCTTTTAGCAAATTAAATTAGAGAGCCAATGCCACAATAAAAATAAATTCCTCATATAATTTGCAATAAAAGTGCCTAATATAGTTACCTCTTGCAAATAGTTGACTGAGCGAAATTAATGATCTTGGTTGCCAAGACTCAATAAGATCCTCAATGAAAAATACTGCAGCAGTAAATCCTCTATGGCACAATCACATCAACATTCCACATTAAAATCCATATTAAACGGGTAAATATCAACTTTTCTAAACAGAATCTATTCAATACGCTCTCACTTGAACGAGCTTTATGTTATAGTTTACTTTAAAAACTGCTCTTTTATCCATCTTTAATCGACCGTATTAATACTGACAATACAAAAAAAATCAAGTCAAAAGTATTATAACAGGTGCGTTTTTTTGCGAAGAAGACATAAAAAAACGCACCTAATGTAAACTATAAATGCTAAAGAAATCACTCCAGAAATTTAACATAGAAATAACGTCAACATAAGCGTCCAAAGTAATCGAGTGGCCATATCATCCAAAGCACCCCAAAGCAGACACAAAAAACCGATCTGGGGAAAATTGCACACGAGAAAATGTAACTCCTACTATTCTATTCCCCACATGAACATCACAATAGCTTGCACCGTTCATGTGTACATGTGAACAAAGCAGAAAATGCATCAATTCCTAAGGGGAACCGCTCGTAAGAAGAGGAGCAGAAGAGAATCTACAGAATCATGGAAACAGTAACATAGCAGGAGACGCGGATTACTTTGCAGCGTATTAAGTTCATTCATTAACAAAGATTTTCGGGTCGTTCAGCGGGTGGATCGGACAAGGGTTTTTTAAATTTATCTATCCACCAAGTCGCTGCGAACTGAGCCAGCGTCCGCGATACTATTTGAGTACACTGATTGTAAAATGTTTGTGGGCATCATTTAGGCAAAGCGTCTAAGTAGATCTATGCGAAAACCACGAGTTTGAGCATTGAAGCAAGATCACTTCAGTGTTCTGTGTAGTATATCTCAATGAGCTGTATGTTTTGAATTGAATGGTATGCAGTGCCTGTAGTTTGTAGTAAAACGTTTGAGTTTTCGTTGCGTCGCTGTAAATTTAACGTGAAATGCTGAGCTGTTGAGATCGACGGCGAGTTGGTGTTCGTGGAGTGAGTCTCACACTCTCGGCTACAGTAGCCACATTCTCGTCTGTGCGCACAGTACAACGACGGGGGCCATAAGTGTTGTCCACTGGCATGCCAGTCTCACGAACTTTTTGCACAAACTCGCGTACAGCAAGCGCGGTGGGTGCTTCATTTCGGCAAAAACTAATTTTCGAAAAACGCACTATTTGGGCTCAACAGCACTCACTTTGGAAATAAGTTTTCAATATTTCCCAATGTTGTTCAAGCGTAAAGCGACTCATTTCGTTCCGCGGAGGTATGATTCTGACTTTCTGTCACGATTTCGAGCGAGAAACAGCTTTCAGTGTCAAAATAACCTATGATTTAAAAAGAAACCACTAGATGGCTCACCCTGTATTTATGGATTCTCCCTTACGGAAATTGTAATTGTTTCTTCTACGAAAACCCCAAATAATCATGAAGGCATGTTCCTTAATTCGTTTTCAATGCGTTCTTCAATGCACTTTCCAACGTAGTCTAGAGTAGCGCACCAGGCTTGTGGTTCCAAAAGAACACTGCCGTCAATTTGGCAGATTCCTCCAGTGCTTTGGATTCCATCTGTACGCAGTATGATTGTTACCAGGTCTGTTTCCGTACTTTCAGCAAACTGCAGCAGTAACAGAATTTGGCAGCTGGCTTCTTTTTGCTGCAAAATTTGGCTTGCATTTGGCTTGCAGCAAAAGTACGGAAACGACTTGCTGTGAATCTATTTTAATATATTATAATAGATTCAAGTACGGAAACAGACCTACCATATTCCACCACCGTTCGCTTCACTCGTTATGTAAAATTTGAAACTATTCCGAATTTCTCAAAAGGCAGCGTTGAATGATATCACGCCCATCTAAATCCATAAATTTAAAGCTAAAAGTCTAATTTCGCATTCGTACTGATCAGCTTAAATTAGTTATTCAAAGCACATGAAAAGCAGGTTTCGGCCGAACATCACCTTCATGAGTAACATCAATTTCATGAGTAACTTTAAGCAACTTTTGCACAATTACTTTTGTCAAATATGTATAAATATCAAGAGAAGTAGCATTTAAGTACTTTAATGTAAAATTCAAAAGAAGAAAATGAAGATTCCAGTAATATTTCAATTTAATTTCCATAACTGTGCAATCAATTCACAGTAATCGTGAGTATTATTTTTCTAAAACGCATTCAACCATTCAAACCATCAAATAAAAAATGAAAAATAAAATGCAAACAACCCCCACGTTCAAAACTATGGAGACGATTTTCAAATTACATATTTGTTTTATCATTACATTTTTAGTAAACAGTGTAAATTGCCGAATTATGTATTTATAACGTATTCAACAAATTATCTCCTTCGCAAAAACTATCTCGCTCGATTCATATAACAGTTTTTGTTTCAAATTCCCATATATTCAACCGTTGAAATGAAATTCCCGCCATATCCCTATTTCTTCAATGCACACACTGAGCCATCTATACGCTCTACACAGCGCATACCTCGCACAGCTGACTTTGACGTCTAGCACCAGATTTCTCCAGAGCCCAGTGATAGTGGATGATAAAAGTTCTTAACAAACCGTAGATCCGATTCCCTTCGAGAAAACGTTATCTAGCCTCATTAAAACCGCCACTTATTCGATTTCGGTATAGCATCTCATCTAAATGCTTTGATAAGAATAAGCATTCGACCTACGAAAGCGTAAGGACAAATGTTGAGTCATGGCTGTGCTTCCCCCGGATCCGGTCTTCTGCATTCGTTCCATGGACATGGGACCGGTGCATTCGTTGTGTTTTCATCAGGATGAACGACTACTCGCTGGAACTGAAAATGGTAGTGTCCATCTATGGGATCTACAGGTACATGTGTCAATATCTTCCGAAGGTAGTTTATTGCAACGTGTCAAATCCCTTTTCCAGACAAATCGATCTGCACTTCAATTTCAAGTTGGATCCAACCCAATAAGGGCTATGCATGCGACAGACGAATCTCTTATAACACAAGAGAAAGGAGGAACTGTTAAAGTTTGGAGTCTTAAAAATACAGGCTATGACGTTCGAGCTACGATAGATACAAATCATCCCGCGTTTTGTAGATGTGATGTGATGCCTGATCGTGAAATTCTGGTATGTCCTAAGGGAGATAATGATGTTTCACTATTTGAATTCAATAGCGCAGAAGAAGTACTCAAACTAGTGCCAAGCAGCACAAGTCCTTTAGGGACGCTGTCATGTCTTCGGCCAACAGACATCAACGGACAAATGTACATAGTGACGGGCTACGAGTCTGGCGACATTCTAACTTGGGACTTGAGAGTGTGCAAGCCCATCAATCAGGAGCGTCTTATGGATGAATGTCCTCTGACACTAGACTACGACACGTACTCGAATCGCGGTGTTTGTGCAGGCTCTGCCAGCAGCATTACTGTGTTCACGTATCAAAAACAAACAATCGAGTTAAGTAAAAAACTCGATATTACTATTAAAAATCCAGGAGTGAATTTCATTCGGATTCGTCAGGACCAAAAAGTGTTCGCATCGGCTGGCTGGGACGGACGAATACGAATATTTTCGTGGAAGAGTCTTCGACCGCTGGCGGTTTTGACTGAGCACAAAAATGGTGGTGTAATGGATTTAGCCTATTCGACAGGCAAGGTGAGCATGTGGAATGCTCCGATAATGGCAGCTGCCGGCATGGATTGTCAAATTACGCTTTGGGACCTATATAATTGAAATAGGTGAAATAAGATTGCATTTATACTCGCTTCGACTATCGACTGCTGTTTAATTTATTTATAAAGACGATAACGACGACGATTTCCTTGTAAGATTAAGTTTTTCAAATCACTTATAACTGAAAAGAAAGTTTATGTATTTGATTTATATAACGTTCTATATAATGGATATAGATCTAAGTTTTGTAGATTTATATTTTCCGTACTTAAATATAATTGTTTTTGGTAAGATTTGTTTTGTGTTTTTTTTTTTATTTAGAATTCAATTGGGCATTATGGGATCGGAAAAACATTGGAATTTCGGACTTAATATTTTCGAACTTTTCAAGATATTGTTAAATAGCCTTTCGGACAATTTCTTACGATGCAGGCTAATTACAAGATGGCTTTGTTTGTGTCTAAAAACTCAATTTTCACAAATTGAATTACCTGTTCTCTTAAGGTGGCATTATTTGGTTTGAGTTGGAAATGTATGAAAGCTTAAAATACGCAAAACTCGACTGAAGTCAAATTTGATTTTGCAATCATAAAATTCACGATTAAATCGTTCTACGTCCCGGAAGTTACACTTCTTTGGAAGAATCTTACTGATTTATGACGCCTACATTTATGTTGCAGTGCTAACTATTAGATAATTCCATAAATAATTCGATTGTGAAGAAATAAATGATAAGACGTTGATAATGCAGGCTTATTTGTTCATCCAATTATATAAATAATTGTCTTCGTTTTTATAACTATTCTCTAATGATGTAGCAGCATACAGATCCCCTTTTTAAAAACAGATAGCGGGTTTGTTGGCCAAAAATTATCTAAGTGAGTTTTGATAGCTGCTTCGAAATGATTTTTTTATCATCCAAACTATTTTGCTGAGAACAAAATAGATAATAATCCGATGGAGCGACGTTTTGAAAGTACGGCGAATGCAAAAAGATTTCTCGATTCAGTTCTTTTGAACTGAATCGGTTAAATGCGTGGGTGGGTGTTATATTGATGAAAACTATTTTCTCTTTGGTAAAACTGCAGGCTTGATAAGGATATTCTGATTTAGTTCATCTAGTTGCTGGCAGTATTTCTCAGAATTAATCGTTTTGTCCGATGGAAGTAAGTCATAATATATAAAGCATTTGTGATACCGTCAGACACAAAATAAATTTTTTTTTTAAATTGAAACTAAGCGCCCTTTCTCCGTCAGCTTTTCTGACGTGTCCTATTATTATATATAATTCTTTTTTTGTAACCAGTAATAAGACGATCTAGGAAAGGATCATTGTTTAGCCGAACGGTTAAATATGCGCATGCTGTAACTCAACCCAGTTTAATTTTTTTATTTAAGGAGTGAGGTACCCATGCATCGAGTTTTGAATTTTCTAAATTTTAATTATTATGACGGAAAGCAATTAAAACGAAACAGTTAAGATGCTCTGCGAGTACCCTGGTCATGATGCGCCTCTACGTTGTGGGTAAATTAATCACAAAGCCATCGTTAACTTTAGATGGGTAACCAGAGCTTGGTTTGATAATTTAAAATCGCCGTTTCGGAACTTTACAAACCAGACTCCATCTCTTGATGGATATTTCAGAAGAAGTACAAACTCCGTAAACTTCACAAATTATTTTTTTAACGCAGTTGGAACACTTGAGGCTTTACAAAACTCATACAACATAACGTGTCGGAAATGTAACGCATCTTCACTCAATTTTGTAAATAAATTGCGATACATTAAACAATGGGCGATACGGCAGGCGTACACAGAAGGAAACATCAGCAAAAGGTCTAGACTATGAATGAAACCGCACAATAGAGAGCCTTTGAATTTGGCACGCAAGATATGGATATCACATTTATATTTAGTAGTATCAAAAGCAACAAAAAGGTCCTTAAAATTATAAACAGGTCTGAGCAATGAGCCAATAGTGGAGTAGGAAAACGCAATGGGATATAATTTACGTGTATAGGGCACCACCTGAAATATTTTACCGAAATGCACATCTGCAATATAATTGAGAGAGCAATAGCTGTCCGGCGCTCACAAGTCATCCTGCTACTGAGAGTAGTTATCGACTGTTACAATCAACCTAAATATTTTTAGATCGTCAGCATACAAGAGACATGGGGAGTTAAAGAAGAACGGAAGATTATTTCTAAATAGAGGGAAAAGCAGAGGGCCAAGAATCAAGCGCTGTGGTACACCAGAAGTAGAGTGGAAGAGGGAAGAAGGGCAATAATTGACTGTTATGAAACAAGCACGGACACGAAGGTATGAGGAAAAGCAGGATCGGAGTTGACCCGAGATATTGAACCCATCGAGCTTTGAGAGGAGGAGTTCATGGTTCACTGGATCGAAAGGCTTGACAAAGTCTGTATATAATACATCCACCTGCCTTTACTGACCGATGGCGGAGGCAACAGTATCAGTGAACGATTGTAAGTTGGATATTGTTGTATACTCTATTGTGAACAACCTTTTCGATAAGCGCACAGAAGAGAGATAGAAGAAATATGAGGTGATAATTGAAAGCACGGGACAAATATGGGCAAAATATTAGTTGATTTGAGGGTAGAAGGAATCATACTGGATAAAATACTGTGGTTGAAGAAGACAGATAAAAGAACATAGGAATGAAGACCATGACTTCACAATGATAATCGGTAAGCCATTGGGACTACAGCCAGTGCTACTTTCTAGGTAAGTTAGCAAACCTTTGACTTAAAAGAGTTCATCTGAAACAAGCAGAAACTATTAAGATTTGAAAAGGAAATATTATAAAATAAGGCCGAACTAAGCTGAAAAGCAGCAGAATAAAAGAATTGCACAAACAACTCACAAATATCTTGTGGTGACGGAGCAGGTAAATCATTAAGATATACCCCAGAAAGGATATAGGGTGTGTTTTTCAGGGAACGGTTGTTGCATGACGATAAATTGATAACAGGATGATATAGATGCTTCATTATGACTTTGATAAGCACTCACCATGCCGTTAATCATCTTTTTATCCCACAAGCGTGCTTTTTTATATTTTAGTAGAACAGCATCTAAGCCGGAGCTTCGAAATCTATAACGTGCTGCATCTTTAGTTATGAAGACACAAAAAAGATAGGACAAAAAAGCATAGAAAAATGAAGTTATCATCAACACTGAGACCCCCAAAAAAAGCAAACTAGTTAATAGCATTAATTTTATAGGTCGTGGCAGCGAAGCCCACTTGTGCGAAGATATAACGCTGCACAGATGCATTTTTCCTCTTGGGAAATGAGCTTATGGAAAGAAGAGGGTAGTGAAGATCAGGACTAACAAAAGGTGACACAGCAGCACATAAACGAACAGACGACAAAGGACGGTTAGCCAAGTCAAAATCAAGTATTCGTTTATTAACAATAGGTACATTAATGAACTGAAAGTAACCGAGCAAGTCAGTGGCTTTCCTTCGAAGAAGAACAGATAATGCATTCATCACTAGACTATTTAAGTCGTTTTGAAGAGCAAGATGATCAGAAGCAGCATTGATAACACGAAATATTTTCAAGACATCAGCGTACATTAGACAAGGAGAAGGAATCACAGTAAGAGGATCATCGTCGAAGATATTAAAGAAAATCAACAATAGAATCTTGAGTTATACCGCAGGAAGGAATACTGATGGAACCACGCAGGGAGACATAACAAGTACGATTAAATACAAATGACGATATCCTCAAGACTAGGGGCTCAGATACGACATAATGCTCTAACTTGCGTAGGAGGAGCTCATCATTGACTGAGTCAAAGGCCTTGGAAAAGTCAGTGTATATGACGTCTACTTGATGGTGGCCATCTAAAACAGAAACAGCTTTGTGGGAAAAATCAACTAAGCTAGTAGTGATCTTTCGCGAAACCGTGCTGTTGAGTAGGAAAAATCGTGACGATGAGCATCATAGACGCGTTTAAAAACAAGACGCTCATCGAAGGAGCATCCTGACAACACTGGGCTAATTAACCGAGTTGCAGCCCTTGAAGCGTATACTTGCCGTCAGTGGAGGGTCATGGCTATCTGATTTGACATAAGGATTAAAAACAGGAGAAAGTGTGAAAAAAGAAGAATCAAACTTCGAAAGGACAAGATCAAGAATTTTACCGTTATTCTTAGGAATTGAATTGAATAACAGAGTGCGAGAAAAGAAAAGATGGAAAGGAAATAGGTACATGATTTCAAGATTGAACACAAGAAGAAATGAGGTTCCACTAAACAGAAGGTAAGCTAATATCTCCACCGATGACAATGGGAGTGGAAGATAAGTTGGCAGTTCACAGAAAATGTTACAAAAGTGGGAAAAGGATTTTAGAGAAGGACATACAAACAGCAACATATCAATCAGATGAGATGGAGAAAAATTGGTGCAGAGCTTAATTTGAAGAAAATTTAAGACGGTTACAAAGACACCACTATCGTCATATTTATCAGAAACTGTTCTACTTCGATCACCACTTACGGTATTGTATCCAGAAAAAATTGGCCAGTAAGCCAGGTTAGGGAAAGGCATATTAAATAATCCTTTTTCAAAAATAGCCTCAAGCTTGGTTCTCAAGCTACGAACATTTTGGTTACATAAACTAAAAAAAAAAGATAACAAATTAAATGCGTTTTCTCCGGCTGATGCTCAAACAGAAATTCTCACCGTTTTTCAAAAAGGTTCAACAAAAATGTCATGCGGGCCACCAATCATATTAAGATTAGATGATAAAGTTAATTTAAAAGCAGCGCCGTATCTCCTTGGTAGATTGTCCTTCGTTAATTTCACACAATCAAAAATATGTGGAGTATAGCACAATTTCTTCGAGCCAAAGCGCTCTATGGTAGCCGAAGTTATTTCATATGCAATTCTAGATACGAAAATTTGCAGTGGTGGTGATATCATATGCAAAAAAATGCAATCATTATTAGAAAGATCATTAATCTGAAAAGTAACAGGAGATATGTGATGACTGAGCTTATTAAACGCTGGCTCAAAATGGCCAGGACGAAGTTGCATAGATTGTGCTTGAGATGGAAGCTCTTTAGTAGAACTGATCGCAGAAGATCGCGTGGCGGAACGATGCAGTGTTTAATGTAATCTCTAATTAAAATCGCCTTTTTATAATTAGTTGATCTGCTCTTGTAGTGACGAATATTGGCGTCTCTGAAGGTGAGAAAATCGCAGACATCTTTCAGTGGATACTCTGCTGCCTATACTTTGAAGAGGCTAGAACTTGTCGGCTGAAATATTTAGGAAACCCCTGAATCAAAAAAGCAAACAATAATAAATCAAAAAGGACACACAAACCTTATTAGCAAGATTTCCAAAGGCCACTCTCGATAATTTTGTATTTGCTACCCCCTATTGTCCCTATACCCTATAGCACACTGTTGGAGCAATTATATTCTTTGTGGATGTAATTGGGCAGCTGGTTGCTCCGTCGACTGCCAAGCATCAGATGGTCACTAACGTTGGAAAATTGATAGCACTACAGATAACATCCAATCTGCACGTCATCCTTAGTAAATCTGTTTAGATATTCTTCTGAAAATAGATTTAGAAATTAGAATTCCAACATCTATGAACCTTATTGCTACCTTCTACAGTAAGCAAAGCTTACGTACGCACATTTTTCTTCAAAATGAAATTCCAAAGATGCATTCAAGATTAAGTTAAGTGATTTGGGTAGTTTAGAAGAAAAAAACAATTAAATTACTACTCTACGAGGAAACAAAATCCAAATAAATAATCTACTCTCAAGAATACATTGGCTCTTCTAAATTTGACTTATTTATTTCGTTATTACTATATTGGACATTTAAAAAAAAACCTAATTCATAAATTAAACAATAAATAAACATCGGACTTAGTTCGAAAACAATCTTAGTGGATTACATCTATTTTCTAACTCTAATTTTATCGTCGAAATCTTTGGACGCTTTAATATAATCACAATCGATTACACGCTTGCGCTTTCTCAATGGCCGACTGCTTTCAAGCTCACGTGGTGGATTAATCGTGGCCCGTTTCGAATTGAGCCTTGTAATTTTCAATTTCGGCACACACTCCTTTTCGCCATCTTCGTCGGAATTGTGGTGCTGCTCGGTAAACTCGTTGGGATGATCCTCAACGTGATTGCTACTTTGTGCTTTGGTTGATGGTTCCGGTGATGGTATCGGCAGAATTTTGGACTTGCTGCAGTCTAATGGCTCGATGGGCTCTTCTGGCTGTTCTGAATTTGGTTTCTCTTCCGGTTTTTGCGGAGGTATTGCACCGTTTTTGCGCAGCTCAGCTGCTTTGACGAAGTCGATTATAGGCAGTGGTATCGGGATCGGGATTGGTAGTGGGACTATGATTGGATATGGAACCATGACAGTGACAGGTGGTGGAGTTGTGCCGAGCGCCGAAAATTGACCTGTGAAATCGGCTCCCGGCATTGGGAAGATAGGCTGCTGAGAGCCTAGTCCAAACAAACGTGGATGTGTAGGACTATTGAAGAAGGGTGGCGGATGAGCGTTGAATGTGTTTGGTGCGAGGCCGGAGAAAAATGAACAGTTGATGGGTGGCCTGATGGGATGAACTCCGTCTATTGGAGATATTGACGGCACGTTCATTCTTAAGTCTTGGACGTTGGTGAACGTGCACGGTTTGGGAGGTGCAGTTTGACTGGGAGTACTGTCCGCTACCAGCTTCGGGATGTTATTGTTGCAGTTCAAGCTTGTGGCGCTGCTGCTGTTCCCATTATGGCCGATGCTGCTGTGATTCACGTTTAGTCGCGTGAATCGCTTTTTACGGCTGTGTTTCGGTGACTGTCTAGTACTCTCCATGAGCTGACTTCGAGACAATAGCTTTGACGGTGGTGCCACTGAGATCATTGGTTTGTGTATTGCGGGTTGTGACGTTGCATTCTTCTGCGTAGGCGTCGGAGATCGTGAGACATCAGATTGTTCGGGGGTAGCAGAGCGACTTCGGCAATTCCTCAGCCATAGATCGGGTGTAATTAGACCTGCACTACTCGTATCCGCGCCCTTGTCTTTCAGATGCGGATTCATGTCCAAGTGAGCTTGGGTCTCTTTACAGAAAATCTGCATTTTGTACTGATTCAGGCATTTGTCAGAGCAAAATTGCAGTTGCGATGCACCATCTTGAAAATCGACATAGCTTACAGCATGTCGAATGTGTCGACACCAGTCGCATGTTTTGGCTCGTTTGAATGAAGCTCGTCGGCTTTGAGTGAAACATGATTCGGAACAGTAGCGTGGTCCTTCGGGAGTTGTTAGGAATTCCGGTGAATTTCGTGGAACTGTTCGTTTGCACCATCCACACAGTGTATCTAAAATTAGAAAAATAGTGTAAGAAATTATGAATCGTTCTGATCACTTAATTGATATTTGTATTTATTATTACTTTGTGTATTATTTAAGATAAAAAGTAAGGCAGAATTTGGAGAATAGTGTTAGGAAAACAGTTATAAAGCGAGAAATTTGATTCTTTGATTTGATGCTTGTTGTAAAAAGATTGATTAGGGGATCAGATCTTATAATAAAGAAAAGCTCCAAGACAGTACGAATTGAAGAACAAAGCAAATAGATGGTGGTAGTCAAGTTAGTAAAAAAGGGGGTTGGGCTTAGGGACAAAATCAGTGAAATGAGAAACCTTGGATGTGCAATATGAAGATCAAATTTAAGTTTAGAATCAAAAGGCATAACAAGGGCTTGAAAATTTTCATCAATATCGAAAGGAGATCCAAATAGAGATAATAGTAAGATACTTGAAGACATTTTGTGAGCTCTTTAATCATCAGTCACTTAGAGTACAAACATCGTTTTAAAGAGGCAAAGAATCCTTGCAATATAATTTCAGGAATTGCTTGGTGTAACTTGGTCAAAGGCGGAAGCAGGATTATTGGTGAACCAAAGTAAGTTGGAAACTGTTGACCTACCTTTGACGAAACCATGTTGCTCAGAAGCGAGAAGAGGTTCAATTAGAAGAGGATAAACCCTATTGTAAACAACTCTTTCGAAAAGCTTACTGAAGCAACATAGAAGGGATATGGGACGATAATTGGAGACGTAGGATGAATTTCCGGTTTTAAGGATGGGAAAAATATTTGCGGACTTCCATGAACAAGGAAACGTGCAGGAAGAAATACTAAGGCTAAAGAAGACAGATAAAGGAACACACAAAGATGATGACAGTGACTTTGCAAATATGTTAGGTAAGCCGTCTGGTCCGCAGCAGGCGCTACTATCTAGGTGCTGCTCCTTTGAGCCTGAGATGCCATGGCCTTGACGATCATTCGGCATTTCCTCAATATCCCATCTTCTTGGATTCTTTCTTTGGCTATGTAACTTCTCTTTGGGGAAGTACGTATCGAAACCCTTGGAGAAGTGCCTACTACCACGCAATGATTTCGTATGTTTTTTTTACACCACTACTCGTTCCGCGCGTGGCGTTTTCCCCTCCACTTTTTCAATGCTAGTATCGTTTGTCACCATTAAAGGGCTTTGGGTGTCAGACAATTGAAGCACCCTCGGTTCTATTCTCGAAGAATACTTGCCAGCAGATGGCATTCTTTGTACCTTTGGTCTTCCGACGAAGGGATAAACGTCCTTAACTACTGACGCACTATCGTCAGTTACTGCTTGTTTTTCATTTGTGTTTGCTATTGTTTAATAGCCTCATACATACAGTTACAAAAACTTCCATTGCTCGCATTGCCTTTTGCAAGGATTAGTGTCGCTCAGTATGCAGATTATCGGCAGGAGGTGGTGTTTTAATCAGAGTGGTGTTGGGTGGTGTTTCAATCCATAAATCACTAAATGAAACTCTCTGTAGAAACTTCATACCCTGAATGTGTTTGATGGTAATTTTCATTTAGAAAAAAAATGTAAGATAATTACTAATAATGGATCCAAGTGATAACTAAAACAACAAATCTTATTAATTGTTAATATATATAATAATTATTAATGGCGATTTTCTCCAATTCTCAGCGAAAAATATCGTTTTCATCTGTGCTCTTTTTATTTCCTATACTTTTCGATGATAGATTACAACCCCGTTACTACTACGCCTATCCATAAGTCTAGCTCGATATTAACACTTACTAACAACAAACTAACTAACCTCTAGCATCAAATTCCTTCGTTATTTCGTCGAAATCCGCAAAATAGGAAGTCGTATGAACACGCACTAATCTCAATTCGCAAGCAATTTTGCAGCTCTCGAGACTTATAATTACGGTAATTCGAACCTGGCCGAAATATTAGTTGGTGCAGTTGAGTAATGGATGGGTGCATCATCCATCCTAAAGTTTCGTTCAGTTTCACTAATTCACGGCTACTTTGTACGTGCTCCGAACCGAAAAGTTAGTGGTGGGTTCGGTTTCCATTATTTTATCAAGTTGTCGAAGTCCACGTAGATACATGTGTATATTTGTCGGATATGTTCATAAATTCGTTCTATCGATGCCTGCCTTCTAATTTATCGCTTGCCTTGAGGCGAGTGTGCATTGCGCAAAAAATTGCAAGCATCAAATATTCGCTACGAGATAGGTTGATTTGCTCTCTGGCACAGATTCAGCAGGACGACTGATTGGGAAGTGGATTTGGCATCAGAGCGAGAGACTCAAAGTCCGATTCGGAATCGATAATGTGCATTATTATACTAAAACCTGAAACTTTTTAGTTCGGACTCTGATAGTAATTAGTGGCGGAAATCGTAACCTGTATCGGATGTTGTGCAATTTTGCGTAATGGTCGAATGGAAAGCGAGCGGCATGCAAAGAGGTTCGATTCGAATGAAATAATTATACTATGGTGGAATCGAGTTCGTGATGCAAAATCTGGTTGTGGTCGTACGACTGATTTGTGATGCGGTTTATCAGAAGACCAGGGAAAGCGAAGTTCGATACAATGCCGAATTGGAGTAGTTTAACTAGATCCTCACTTTGTCGCACGAAAAATAACCATGTATTTAAAAGTGCAGTAAAAATATATATGTAAAATAATAGTTTTTACTGAATTTTCGAAGAAAATTCAGTATTAAACTCGTTTCGCCGAAAATTCAGATATCTTTAACTCTTTGGTGGTGGCGGGCATTTTAGTGAATTTTCAAGTAATCCTATATTTCCAAGCAGCGTAAATTTTTGTCAAAAAAAAGTATTGGAAATAAAAACTTATTATGTTTTAAGCTTGTCTATGATAAAGAATTGGAAATTTTGAACCGTGTGTGGGTGCTGAGTGCCTAAAAGTAGGCAAGGATTTTTTTTCAAATTTTAATTTGTCATCACTTCTGACAAAAACATTAAATCATCGTGCAAATTACAGAACGTGTTGATGTTGACCAAGACTTAACACATATGGATTTTCAAGACAGTGTGAGTAACCCTGTAGCTACGGCAGGCACCTGAAAAGAAATCCTTCAAATCAACGACCCTCCTGAAAATTTTTTTGCTTTTAGACAAAAACTTCAAATCATTGATATATTTTAGCCATTATCCATCATGTCAAACCAAAATTTTCAAAATTCCGGTTTGCACAAGAACGGCAACCCATCACCAAATTACCTCTATTTTCAGCACTGGAAATTTCTGTTCACGAGAACTGATCACCGGCTTATCCAATCATAATGAAATTCACAGGATATATTGGTATTAACCAGGACCAGATCTGATAGAAGTGATTTTGAAATGAAGGCAACACTGTGGCAGTGGTACCATCTTGAAAAATCACTGAGAAAAAAAACTGCTTTTTGGCCTATAACTTCCGATTCAGCTGTCAGATTTCAACAAAATTCACACAATATTTGGACCTTACCCCAGACAATATTTGATCAAAATTTAGTAGAAAAATTAAAATAGAGTTGCCAGCTATGGTGATTTTTTTCTCCTAAATCTTGCGAATTTGCTCAGCAAGATAAAGCTTTTTTTCCCTATAACTTCCGGTCCAGTCATGAAATCAAAACGAAGTTCATGCAGTAAATGGACGTTAATGTAAACCAAATGTCGTAGGAGTTTCTTAAAAAAATCATGAAAGGGCTGCCAGCTATGACCATTTTTGTAATTTTTTTGCAATCTCTTTACCAAGCGGTTATGTCATTAGATTTGCAAATGGGAATGATCCTGCAATGAAAATTAACAACAAATATTAACGTTTTGAAAATTTGAAAAGTGTTGAGTCGTAGCACTACAGCCCCTCTCGGGCCTTGGCGTCTCGCAGGTAATGCCTCCAGTTGTCTCGGTCCAATGACCGCGTTCTCCAATTTCGAAAACTGAGCAGCTTTGCGTAGTCTTCGTCGACAGAGTCAGACCAGCGTTTTCTGGGTTTTCCCACTGGTCTTCGACCCTCGGCCCTTCCGTCGAATACCTTCTTAGGTACTCGATGCTCGTCCATTCGTTGCACGTGACCAGCCCATTGCAGCTTCCGCAGTTTGATTATTGTAGCAACCTCTGGCTCATCAAAAACCTCGTACAACTCGTGGTTGTACCTTATCCGCCATTGGCCGCACTCTTGTTTAGCTTTGAGGGTGGTAACCCTAAAATTCTTTTCACCGTACAGCTTCCAGCGCAGTGACTCAATCGAAACGAAATTCACAGGGTGGATTTAACGTAACGTGAAGCAGATTTGGTATAGACGAGTATTTTGCTTTGCTGCTAACACAGGATAACCAGCATCGGACATTTTCTTAAATATTGCACCAACAGATGCTACAAATTACATACTCAAATGTAAAGCATTTGCAATAAAAATAAGGAAATAAAAATAAACAACGTTTAACCGCTGCAACTTTCAAAGGATAAGTTAATTTAAGTATAAGCTTGGTATGATAAACTTGTTGCTGCTTCGTTGGAAAAGTGTTGCCAGGACTGAACATTTTCATCATCTATGTTATAGTTGGGTTTTGTTGCTTTGGATAAGGAATGGTTGATGTGATACTACAAAAAAGTGTATAACGTTTTTCCAAATTTGTTGGTCACTCAAAGACAATTTCTTCAAAATTCAGTTTTCTAGCGGTTCTGATGCACTAGATTTTTTTGGGTTTCATCTATTTTCACTCCCTTTTTCGCATCTGGCTCAAAATGTTTTGTTTTTCTTTTGTTTAATATTTCCTATAACTTTAGTTTAGGTGTTATTGAATCAAACGCTACATCTCTCCAGTTTCCGCCAACTCAAAATCAGCGTGTAGTACGCACCATTTTATAGCATTCCAAGTTCGTATTTAATGACTTACCTGTTTTCTCACAGTTTTTCATGGAACTCGGACTTCTCGAATCCTCCCCCGAACTATCATGACTTTGAGCACCACTCGTATCTTGATGACTGTTACTATTGTTCGAATCATTGCGGAAGTTGTTTTCTGTCAGATTTACCCCCGACACTGCTAGCCTAGTCGTTTTCGTTTGCTCGTCTATCCTGTCAACGTTATCATAGCCGTACCAGCCGAGCAACTCGTTCATGGCCGTTTCCGCAAAGTCCTGTAAATGGAAAATTTCAAATATAATGCTGTTTATAGTACTTAGACGGGAAAATTTTTAAATAAATACGATGAATATCAATTTCAAAGGATAGAATTTAAATCCAATAAAAGCGCCATGAGCATCAGCACGTTCGTCGCACTAACTGGAAATTTCGAAATCAATTTTCAAATCGAAAATGTCAACGAATACCTATCGCAATTAATTCCGACAAATTACATCCCATTCGCAAGAAACTCCATTCTCGGGCTATCCGATACCCAATCATCGAAAACATCATCCGATGCTGCCAGATGAAAACTTTATTAATACTATCTCCTTAGCAAGACTTATTCCGAGGGCTGATTGATGAAAGATAATCTTAGACGATGATATCCTGTTCTTGGCAACACAAAACCTTTCCCTGAAGTTGCATGAAACACTCGGGTAAGTATCGCCTTCGACTTTGACTTGGTTCCGATAACGGTGTGTCTGCGCTTCGGTTTCACTTTGCCAACATCGCAATGCCTCGGATAGCATCGATCTAATATAATATGGACGTGGAGTTGCATTCGTGTAACATTAGATCATACACGTGTATGTTGTTGTTGTTTTGTCGTTATAGTTCTGGAAGGTGTCAGGTTACCGTTGTGAAATTAGAGCGCGAGCACTTAAGAGGACATGGAACGTAAGGAAGTTGAAAAGGTGAGACTTGTTCATGGTGAAATCGCTTTCATTTGCAAATAGGTTCAGGGGTTTTTGCAAACTTAATAAAGATACGTTATTGCTCGCGGAGATTTTTGAGATAATAAAATCTATTATGCTCAGTTTTCGTTGATACTGTCAACTGCATCCTTGCGTGAAGGATGCAGTGAAAGTCTTTCGTTAGGAAGTTATTGATAGTACAGTGCATGTAACAGCTCACCTTAGTTTAGTGTGTATGATCCAAACAAATACTATTTATTATTAAGTCTAGTTGTGAAACAAAATGTGATACAAATACATCACTGAGAAAAAGCATATAACAAAAACTAAGTATAAAAATTTAAGGAAGACCAAGTCCATAAAATTTTAGATTCTATCAAAATTGTTAGTATACTAGCTCACCAAAAGGAGAATAAAGCTCAGCCTCAAGGACTAAGCCAACACACAAAACAGCAACCTCTTGAATAAGTTAAAACATTTGTTTTATTTATTCGAACAGCATCGCAAAGGCGCCAAATAAATTGATCACTAGGGGAGCCCCACGACTTCCAGGTATCGAATCAGGTATCCTGGGGCGACTACTATAGCGGAGAGTCCACCATTAGTCGGTGACCAGCCCACGACATCCGCACCATTTGCAAACGTAAAATACGCAAAAGAGAACATAAACATAAAATACGTAAAAAGCACAATGTAACAGTTGGGCTGAAAAGTCCGTAGGCTAACATATAGATGACATTACTAGAATTAAATCCATATGATTTTTTGTTAGTGTATAAATTTCTCAGCTGTTAAGTAGTTGGTTCGTGACATATAGAATTTTGAGTGAAGCAACTTTTGTTATTTTCAAAAAGATGGATAAAAAAGATTTTCGTATGTTAATAAAAAATTGCTTTTTATTGAAAACAAATACTGTTGAAGCCAAAGCTTGGCGCCATAAACATTATTCGGACTCTGCACCAGGAAAATCAATGACCGTAAAGCAAAGTTGATTGAGTTAAATGAGACTCTAAAGATATCAAAAGAACGTTTAACACAGATAATACATGAATATTTAGACATGCGAAAGGTGTGTGCACAGTTGGTGCCGCACGTGCTCACAATCGATCAAAAACAGCAACGTTGTGATGATTCAGAGCAGTGTCTAGCAATATGTAACCGTAATAAAGACGAATTTTTTCGTCGATATTATACAATGGATGAAACCTGGATTCATCACTACACTCCAGAGTCCAATCGACAGTCAGCCGAGTGGACTGGACGTGAAGAATCCAAGCCAAAGCGTGGAAAGATGCAACAGTCGGCTGACCAGGTAATGGCATCAGTATTCTTTGATGCGCGCGGTATTATATTCATCGATTACCTCAAAAGGGGCCAGACTATCAACAGTGAGTATTACATAGCATTATTGGAGCGTTTAAAAGATGAAATCACGAAAAAAACGGCCTCATTTGAAAAAGACAAAAGTGTTGTTTCATCAAGACAATGCGCCATGTCACACATCAATAAAAACAATGGCAAAGTTGCATGAATTGGACTTTGAATTGCTTCCTCATCCACCGTATTCTCCAGATCTGGCTCCCAGTGACTTTTTCCTGTTTGCAGATCTCAAAAGAATACTCGCTGGAAAAAAATGTAGCACTGATGAAGAGGTAATCGCCGAAACTGAGTCCTATTTTGAGGCTAAGGAGAAATCATACTATAAAAAGGGTATCGAAAAATTGTATGATCGCTATAATCGTAGTATTGCTCTCAAAGGCAACTATATTCAATAAAAAAATTTAATTATACCAAAAAAATGTGTTTTACTATGGACTACGGACTTTTCAGCCCAACTGCTATTATAGCTTTCAAAACCATGTAAAGTAGTATAGCCGCGCACGCTATTGTTACAGGCCCGGATAAAAAGCAAAGTTCGAGACCAGAGCGTACCTGGATTAAAACTAGAGCTGAGCCGATACATCAATCACTGATATTTATCAAAGTGAACGAAAAATCACTAGTAACAGCAGTGGCTACATATTCAAAATCACAGTGAACGATATCACATGGAGCAGAATGCAAGTGAACAGAATCTCAACGAGGGAATCCAGAAAGAACCAAAATGATTTAAGATTACCTGCCGGCTGAGAAAATTATATTTGTGAGAACTGTAAGCATTTTTAGTTGGCATTTTTTGTAGCATATCTTAGTTTACGGTAGGCATTTATGTCGAATGGTGAACGCTTAAATTTTTCTCGATGTTTGTTTTTGAGGTGAAAATTTGAAGTGATAGATCTATTAAAACAAGAAGTTTGGGTTTGGTCAAAAATAGCTTTCAAAACGCTATAGAAATAGTTGACTGAAACTTAGCAAGAAAAAGGTGGGATATTAACCTGACCAAACGAGCTTAAAAAGGAGTTCAAGCTGACATAGTCACCAAAAAACTTGTAGTTATGACTTTGAGGTAAGAAATGTAAGTTTATGAGGGGAATATAATTCACAACATCCAAAAAAGGATGATGCAAATCAACTCTCATATACGGGAAAAAGATTTATAAATTTCAATAGAGAAGATAAGGTCCAAGATTCGATCCAAATGATTCCGAACCAAATTCAACTGAAGAAGTGCACAGTTGTTCATAAAAGTGCTTAGGCTGGTGAGAGTGTACGAGGAAACCTAAGAACGTAAAGAAGGCACAGGTGACGAGAGCAAATATCCAATCCCCACCGCAGAGAACCCAGACATCCCAATCTACAACCCACCTTCAAAAGCCCACAAGTAACACGCAACCCAGAGCGGTGCAGACCCAGCCTATCATCGCACAGCTGGCTATCATGGCTCAGATGTTCTGTAGCATGCATGAGCAATTCCAGAGCATCATAGTGGATATGATGGAAAAGACGGTGCAGGGGATGCTCGCTACATTCCCAAGCCCAAAAACTAATAAAAATCACCAATGTCAATTTTCAAACATATCTTTATTCTCACCTGGAATGCCAATTCCATCAGCAGCAAAACTGGAGAGCTGATGCAATTCCTATATGACTATAGGCATGCTCAACCAATAAACATTTCTCTCTTAAACCAGCTGATCGCCTTCACATCTCTAACTACAATCTATATCGGAACGATAGATTAACAGGTAGAGGTGGAAGCACTGTAATTCTGGTGAGAAGGGGCATAAACCACCATTACATCAAAACTTCTACTCTACGGCAGATGGAATTAACCGTCATCAAGGTACACACCGATTCTTTCGAGTTTATAGCGATATCCGCGTACATCCTTCCTAGGAAAACCAACATTGGCCCTGTGTTCGTTGCAGGAGACCTGAATGCACATCACCGCCAATAAGGGGACGTGAGTAGCTGAAATCGAGCTTCAAAGATTCAAAAATGTATTATACACACTTTGGCAGAGATCATAGTCATGTCTTAGACATAGCACTTTCGCACAATTTCCACCAAAATCTGCGACTGACTGTCCTCGATGAACTTCCATTCAACCAACAAGCCGATACTCTGCATCATAGAAGATGTATACATCCATGAGCCTTTTCGAACGAAGAAGAAAACGAACTGGAAAGCTTTTCTTGACGCAATGGCGAATGAAGAATGTGAACAAACAGTAGAAACTGCCAGCGATATAAGCAGAGCAATAGAAGCTCTGACAGCCCAAATCAAGCAGGCAAAAGAGGACAGCACGATTCAAACTCCGACAAAGGGGCATAACCAAGATATATAAAAGATCTCATAAGGAGGAGGAATAGAATGCGGAGAAGGGTTAGGAATACGATTGATCCCAGCATAAGAATGGAAGCAAACCGGCTTACGAATGTCATCAGCAGCTGGATCGCGCAGTAACGCAACGAGAAGTGAGGCAACTTCTTAGACAACATGGAATCGGGGATGAGAACTATTGGCGCATGACAAAGTACTTTCAGCGCAAAATTAAAATTGTTATGTCACCAATACATGGACCAAATGGGCTAAAGTACGACAACCCAGCCAAAGTCGAAGCTTTTGCAGATATGCTGGAGCTGCAGTTCCAAGAAAATCGCTCCTGAGAGGATAACGGAAAAAAGGAGGTATCTGAGTCTGTAGAGCAAATCCTTGCATCTACGCCAACATCACATTCTCGAATCATCATCGAAGAGGTGAAACATTTAATAAGAGGTCACAACTTGTAACGTGTGGCTGAATCACCTACCTGACAATACACTGACGACTTTAACATACATAACTAACGCAATCTTCGACATGAAGAGCTTCCCAGAGGTCTGAGAATCAGCGATTATAACAGTATTACATAAGCCATGTAATGACCTCCACTTACTCCAAATCTGGAGACCTATCATTCTCCTTTCGTCTGTGGGAAAAATTGCTGAGCGTCTTCTTCTCGATCGACTTACCGAAATAGTTGTGGAAAAATGAATTATTTTGGTGAAGCGATTCGCCTCCTAGCCATTACACTCTACAGAGCTCCAGCTCGAAAGAGTGGAACAGCACATACGTACAAGGTTTAGCCAAAGAAAATCAACAGGCATGGTCATGTTTGACGCGGTCAAAGCGTTTGATTAAGTCTGGCATGCAGGACTGATTTTCAAAATACCAGCTCTTCAAATACCACAACGGCACGTTCAACAAATTGCATTTTTTTTCAGGCCAGAACCTTCTGTGTTAGAATTAACAGCCACATCTCTAGAATGTGACGAATAGAAGCTGGAGTCCCACAAGGCTCACCACTCTCCAATACTGTATATCATATACACATAAGATACCCCGAAAATGCCCAATATAAAAGTAGCCCTGTAGCTCAGGGGACACATGCGTATTCCACACCTCTAGACAGGTAGATGCCATATCTTAAAATCTGAAATCTTATATTGATGTGTTTAATGGAATACTTTCTAAACTGGAAGAGAAGACGCAAGCCATCTTCAAAACAAGACGAAATAGGCAACAATTACCACAACTAACTGTAAATGACCAGACAATTAAATAGTAACGTATAACTAAATGTTTAGGGCTAACATTTTATAGTAGAATTTAGTAGGCAACTGCCTGACCACATAAAAAATAAAAGGTAAACGATTAGTCCTGCAGAGATTCAAACCACTGACAAGACCAAAAAAACTGAATATGCCGAACAAAACGCTATTGCATTAACAGATAATACGACCAATGTTGACATACAGTATTACAGCCTTCTACCAGACATACAAAACGAACAAACATCAAATACACATACATATGTCAGAATCTCGCACTGAGGAAAATATTCTGGATTCCATGGTACATTCGGAATACGGACGTACACAAACAACTACGTGCAGAGACAATAGACTTATACATGCGCGACAAAACACTCAAATTATTTGACAGATCAGACGGACACCCTAATAGCACCTTGGCACACTTAAGAGAAGTAACGCCTCCTAATGAAACGTACTAAAATCTCCGACAGCTAACGGTATATTGCGGAATATCTGCATTCAGTGACAAGTTAAAAGTAAAGGTGAGGTTTGAGTAGGACCCAAGACATCGCCCACCCAGAGAAGGGGAGTCAAAGTGCCAAATGCACTAGCTCCAGGAAAGAATAGTTCTTAGTGATATTCTGTAGACTCACCTTTTTAATGACAATACTAACTATTGCATTGCTTTTGAAAATTCCGTGACTTCTGCGGACGATTTCATGTAGTTTATACTTTCAGTTGATGAGATCACAAAATCTTTTCATGACCTAAATTAATTTTGGTTTGTAGATCTTTGACTTCATTACGGCCTTAATTTCAATCTCGAGTAATTTTCAATTCACTACCGTACGTTGAATTGTCAGCTGCAAGTGTGAAAGGATGCCGAAAAACTTTAAACTTTGTTAACTTTATTTTAGTTTCATTAGTGCATTAATCACTATACGTCCGCATCATATTACACTATCCCACTCAATGCCTTCGCATCCTATACAAGCTCAGTATCTCGGATCATCGATTAATCTTCGTCACGTATCGCGTTCACTCAGCTTCGGGCCGTTAAAGGACGGCAAAAAAATAACTACTAAGTCACAAATACATAATGCCAACAACAAAATATCTAAACTAGAGATTAGCACCCATTTAGATAATTTTCACACGACACTGCACTACGCTCTACCACACTATTATGTTTCAAAGCAAGAACGAACACCACACATAGGCCGGACGAGCACCAAAGGTTACCTCGAGTATATCACTAACTGACGTGACGTCTCCCGGTTGCCAATGGCATGTGGAGAAGCGATATCCATCCACTAAACTTGAACAGAACTCGATAGGAGCGGTAATTTGATCGGCAACATATCATCCGACATACGAGATCATCACATGCAGTTTTTAGGTCTGGAGCTCGCTCAGCTCATGCCTGAAATCGAGCCGTTTTATGTGCATCTGGAAGCGGCCGCGGCCACCACGACAAACAGAACGTCTTAAAAATTAAGCTCAGTCCTCCGGTGTCTGAGGAGACTAGCTCAGATCGAATCGCCTGTACACCAGCCGCCTGGCGATTGGAATGGAGCCGAGAGGAGTCGCATCAAGCCGGGCCGGGATGAGACTAATTTCATTCGATTTACGACAGCAATTTATTACAATCAGCAATGAAAATTATACGTTTCCCGCTTCACTTTGCCCGAATAATTATGCAAGTAAGGAAGGGGTCCGTCCGTCCGTTCAACCGGGCAGCCGGCCCGGCCGCAGTGGACTCTGGAAAGTGCTGAGCTGATCTTATCATGGGACGACATGGGGACGGGATACATGAGCCATGAGCGATACCATCCACATTCGTTCTGCACAAAAACATTTTCGAAAACCAAAATGTAATGTGAGAATCCAGTAAAAATATATGAAATGCGATATGTCTGTTTTTCATTAAGAAGGAACGTTAATTCATCCTTCAGATATCGTGTTTCAATCCAAGAGTTTCGTTCGCAAGCATACGTACGTATGTACATGCGAGAGCGGGGAGCGCGTGTGTAGTACGGTCGAGTGTGTGAGGTGAATATATCGAAGCTATGCGAACTTTCGAGGGGTTACTGCCTTTTTAAAATCACATCCATTGGCAAATTTTCATCGGATACGTTGATGTTTCTTATTTTTCGAAAGGATCAGATTAATGTACGTACTTGCTACGTTCATGTAAAAATGATGACAAATGTTTTGATGACAAATTATTCAAGTACACGATTACAAACTCATTGCTCGGTTGTGGTAGGTCAGAAATATGATTTGAAATTAAATACTGAACTGACTGAATAAATGTTTGCATGAGTAATTTAATGCCAACAAACAGTTAATGAATTGCAGGGGAGCAGACTGCTGAGTAGTCCTAAATTAGTTTGGTACATATTTTTCATTACTGATAAAATTCTAAATACAAATTTAATTCAATTTATCCTACGAAATCTTGTTTCGTACATATTAAGGGTCAAATAAAGCTATCAAAACGATTTTTTTATTCAAAAAAATTTCATCGTTTGTAAAAGATTTTTATCTGACTTTTCAAAAAAAAAACATAACTCTTAATTTTTATAATTTTCCAAGAAAATCGGTATTAAATTCTGGCTCGAAACTTACCTATACATATATGCTACGAGGTAATTTTTTTTTTAGGAAATATCGATGTATGTCGAGAATAGGTCTGTGCTTATGTTAAAATTCAGATGAATTTAACCCTTTTGAATTTTAAGTGAGCACTGAGAGCATGAAAGATGGCAATTTTTTTTCAAATTTCGAATTTGATAACTTTTGATACGTGATGAGATCATTTCGAAACTCGCAGCACATAGTTATAATTATAAGGAATAGGCCTGTGTAATTTATCATGAGTGTGCGCGTAACCTTGTTGCTGCGACAGGTGCATGGGGAAAAAATACTAAACCATCTTCCGCTGCTAATGCAAACGAGATAGATATAAATTGAATGCTTTTTCGAAATTCACAGGGGCGGCATCTCACAAGAGATGTCAAAACGGTAACAGTATGCGAAAGTAGTTGATGCCCGTATCTGCACTTAAAAAATTGCCGTTTAAAATGCAGTCGAAACAAGCAAACCTAGGCGAACGAAAACACAACCGCCTAGGACTAAGAAGAAAGCAGTAATGATAAAACCCGTCTCAGACGAAAATAACGCGTCCTATAGCAGATCCATGGAGACATGAGTCCAACCATAATAGGGGCGCAGATACGTCAAAAAGTCAAATAAGAAAGACCACAGACGGTGGAGTACTGATGATGCTCGAAAAATGGGATGATATCACGAGATTTGTTGATGCCATTCAAACGGTCGTCGGAGGCGAATAAGAATTGGATGAGTGTGCGTCAATGAAAACCGTTGCGGCTACGGATAGGAACCTGGCTTTTGTAGAAGGCCAGAACGAGGACCTCCATGTTAAGTCCTGGATAACTCTCTTCAGGGAAAACCAAGGTAAGTGCGCCGTACTAGTCATCAGCGGACCAGGCCTCCGCTACCAAAATAGCAGACAGGGACGGCAACAATAGCTTTCGGTTTGGGCAGGTTAAGTTGGCTGTCAAGAAGTCAGGCGGGAAAACACCAGGGCCAGCGGTCACTCCAACTACCAATACAGAGGGTAGTGGAACCGAAATGGAGGCAACACCAGATCCCAGCGGTTCCCAAACAATGGCGGAAAAAGAATGAGTGTCTACAGGTGAACCTATATCATGCCAAAGCTGCCTCGGTGGAAGTAAGCAGCAAGTTTGCCTCGGGCACCTATAAAGTGGAACTAATACGAGAGCGCTGGGTAAGCAAAGGTAGAATAAATGGCCGGTATCCAAAAAATAGTAAGTTAATCTGGCCCGCAGGGGAAGAAAACCCGAGGGTGGCGATAGTAATTAACACAAACATTAACTTTCCTCTAATCCCAGAATACATCAATAGTGGTACAGTGGTGTTTCAAATACAGGCCCCCATCGAATGAGGAATAGTGTACAGACAGCCAAAGTGTACGGACTGGGAAGGCTATCAAAATGGCCTTACAGTGGGACTTTATGGCCTGCACCCAAATTTTATTACGAAGACGGAACCGGAGTACACTGTAGACAAGGTAACCAGAAAAATCCTCGAAGGTGGTGCTCATCTCTAAGGCTGCAAAAAGTATATCCACAGGATAGGTGAAGAGCAGGACGACCGCTGCAGATACTGTGAGGAACCGACAGAGTGTGTAGAATATCTCACATTCTGTCCAGCACTAGCGAGATGAAAATTAGAGCTCTTTGGCTCTTCTCTTACTTTCCCAGGGACATAACAAATGTTCCGTCAAGGAACATATCCAGGTTCGCTAGAAGCCTGGACATCCTATAGAACATAGCGCATAGGAGGCGATATAATGGCTAAATTGAACATGATTTACTAAACAGGAGCTCAACAGCTACGTATCATACCTAGATGGGAGCTCGACGAGTCTATAGCTGATATAACTCTCCACTTGGACGCATTTTCAGCGTTGACGAATGACTAGCGGGTGACGGAGAAGTACTCTGTGATCATAACTGGCTTTCGAAGGAAAGCCAAAGCCTGCAAACCCCATTGTATGCTGATGACTTCAACACGTTTAGAGTAATTTACCTTAATATCTTGAAATGTCATCAGATTTTTTATATCCATAGTAAATTCCCCTTTGTGTTCGCTTATCATATTTCTGGGCCTCTTCTTGATGTGGTCAAAAAGTTCAAAGATCTTGGTGTCGTTTTTGACACTAACCTTAGATTTAACCAGCACATCATGCACGTCATTTTATTTATTTATTCACCAAACAAGATACAAGGTCACATATAAAATATCAAATAAAAAAATAAATGGAAAAGTAAAAATAAAGTAAAAAGTAAAAACAAACAAGTTAAATAAGTAACAAACAAATTAAATAAGTAACAAATAAATTAATAAATAACAATCAATAAATAAAATATTGATAGTTAGTTGATAGTTTAAGGTTAGGGGGTACGGATGGCATGCAAAAAAGAGGATATGAAGGATGATTTGGATATCGTAGGGGAATATAAATTGCTTATGTTGTTGAATATTCTGCAGCATCTATTTACTGGCTCATTAGCTGCATGTATGGTTGAATGTTAATATTCTTTTAGGAAACGGTTGGACCTGGGGTTTCTCACAGGGATATTTATCAAAATTTTACTATTCAGGAATTCTGCATTAATAGCGCCTCTAATGACGTCGAATGTTAAGCAGGCCGATATCACCATTCTTCTGGAGGCTAGTATCGATAAGTTTAAATGACCCAGTGGAAACTCATAAAGGGAGAGGCTATTAAAATCATAAGGGTTTACAGTTCTCTCAAGGAGAAAAGTTAAAATTGCTTTTGTATTGACTCGAGTCTGTCACTGTGGGTCTCAAAAGCGGGATTCCAGCTAATGCAAGCGTATTCAAGAATAGGACGTACAGGTGAAGTGTATAAGGATCTTGCGACCAACAGGTTAAGAAATTACTTGGCACGTCTTTTGATGAAGCCTAGCTGCTAGTTTGCACGATAAAGTATTTTATCATAGTGTAACGTGAAGCGTAGTTTTTCATCTAAGATAGCTCCGAGGTCAGCAATGTTATCAATCGAGTTAGCATATTATTGCCGAGGAGGTACTATTGTGTGTGACCGTGCATTTTCTGGAAAAACTAATAACCTGGCGTTTATCAATGTTGAGAGAAAGCTTGTTTATATTGCACCAATGATGATGTGAATCAAGCTTGGATTGCAGAAAAAGGGCATCCGATTTCGATTCAATGGTCTGATAAAGTTTGAGATCGTCTGTTTAGAGTATATGAGGTATGCCTGCTAGGACGTCAGATAAGTCAGAAATAAATATATTAAAAAGAAGTGGGCCAAAATGGCTACATTGGGGTACACCAGAGATAGCACTAAAGTTTTTCGATAAAAATCGTTAAAAATTTTACACATTGTGTTCGATCGCAAAGGTAGGAAGTCAGCCAGCTGAGTAAAGACCCGGCAATACCGTATTTCTGAAGCTTTAGAATTAAGGTAGAATGGTCAACTCTGTCAAACGCCTTACTGAAGTAAGTGTAGATTGCGTCAATTTGGTATCCTATTTCCTTTTGCATAGAACGTCAGAGGTTAGGATTGTCAAATTCGTGGTAGTTGAGCGACCTTTTTTAAAGCCATGTTGTTGCTCGTTCAGACGGGAATCAACAAGCGGAGAAAGTTTATCGTACATCACCTTTTCGAAAAGTTTCGGAATCGAAGACAAAATGGCAATGCCCCTATAATTTCCGATACAGCGTCGATCACCATTCTTGAATATGGGTGAAAGCTTCCAACAGGATCGGAAAATTCCCGACGATAGTGATCTATTAAAGAAAATATCCAAGGGGGCTATAAGTTGCTCTACACACTTGTACAAGAAGGTTTCAGGATGAAGATCAGGCCCAGGACCTTTGTTGCAGTCGAGATCCAGAATAGCTTTACGTATTTCATCCCGGGAAATTTCTAAATAGTTGACAAAAGCTGTTGGAGCTGAATCAGAAGAAGAAAGGTGTGAGTTTGATGAGTCAGCTGCATAAAAAATTGTTTGCAAACTATCAGCGAATAGGTCACATATCTCTTTAAGAGAAGAAGACGTTATATTATGAAGAAACATCGACGATGGATAGCCAGTAGTTTTTCGCTTCACATTAACGAAACCGAAGAATTTATTCGGGTCGCGGACTATATTTTCGCCGGTTGTCCTAATGTAAGTGCCATAAGCCTCATGAGCCTTTGCTGAAAATTGCTTAGCAACTGCATTATACTCTGCCTGAATAACAGGACTAGCATCAGTATTTTCTCTAATCCGCTTATAAAGTTTCTCCCTACGATTTCGCATATGCCTAAAGTCCCTATGAAGGCATGGCTCAGAAAATTTATTCTTTTTTTATCTATGGTACATATCTTTCAACAGCGTCAAATATTTTATTGTAAAAAGAGGAAATGGCTGTCTCAAGATCCTGAGTTGAAAGAGTATTCGTCCAATCAGTAGTATCAGGAACATGTTTAATGCTTTCATAATCAGCATTACGGAAGTCAAATACAATTGAGTTATTGTAAGTTTTTAAGTAGGTGGAATCAGGAGTGGAAAGTTCGACTGGCAGTGCTGTATGGTGTAAACTGTTGCAAAAAACATGCTCAGCGTCATTAGCTGGACTAACCACTACTTTGTCATAAGCATTTGTGAAAACTAGATCTAACCAATTACCATTTTGATTAGGAGTTTGGGAAACCTGCTGCAAATCATTACCATAAAAGGCACTCGCAAGATTGAAATCGTTGGTGTCTACAAGGTTTACGAGTAGAAGGTAAGAGTCCTTATCATCCAGAACAAAGCATAGATTCGGACGATTGAAATCTCCCAAAACTATTATTTTGTCTTTTTCGCTAAGTGATGTTGCTAACGAAGACATTGTATCACATAAATAGCTGTAGATGGGTTCGTCAGATCTGGGCGGAATGTAGACAACAACGATGTAAACTGATTAATAACAAATATCCGAACAATTAAATATTGGAAAAAAACATTTGGGGTGGTATCTACGTGCTCACTTGAAAGTATGTTGCTAACAGCAAGTAAGACACCACCTCCTCGCAACTGACCCGTAGAACAATAATCACGGTCGCTTCTGTAAATAGTCCAACTACTATCAAGAAAATCTCCTCATTCTTATGAGAGGCATTAAGCCAAGTTTCGATGATGGCGAGTAAATTAATATGGCATGATTTGGCGTCAAGGTATAATTTAATTAGCTTGCCTCTCATACCACCGCAATTGTGGTAAAAAAGTTTGAGGCTTATCTAAGTTCGGTTAGGAAAAATGCCTAACAGGGTTGACTGATCTTTGAAGAGATTCAGATGTCATATTGCTACCATTAGAAGAATAATTTATATTGGTCATAGTATGAGCTATGTTTAAGTCGGCCTGACTGGAAATCTTGGAGGAGTTTTTATTAACATTGTTGGTACACTTGCTTGAGGGAGAGGATGTCGTGTTAAATGCTGGGGGGAGGTAGTAAAAGCGTTGGAACAGTCAGTTAAGGAAGAATTATCTGGTGTCATTGGGGACTGGGACTAAGTAGGTGATGAAAGAGTTTTATGGAAAGTGGGTGAAGGTGCGACTAGGGATACATTTTTTTGTATAATTTTTTGTTTTTTCTTATTCCTAGTTTTGTCGGTGTTGTTTCTCCAGGGGCTGAATGTCATTTCTTTCCATTTGATGTAGCTGTTGTTTCCATTCAAGGACGTAAAAAGCCAGCATATTTTGTTGGGACAAATACTTTACACCGTCTTGAGGGTTTATGTTTGCTCTGCGATAAAAATTTCATTTCGTAATCGTTTATGTAAAATCAGCTTCGAGAATCTTTCCCAACCATTCGTCATCAGCAGAATAAGGAATCCCCTTCACAAAGAGTGCACTTTTGTTTGCTCAAGTCGTTAATATGAAGGACGTGCTCTTATTGTGAAGAATTTCGTTCGTTTTTTTTTTATTTTTTGGAACCGATTCTGCGAATCATTTTGGGACCAAAAAGTACCGAACTTGTAAATTGGGGTTTCACAGTTGAGATTCAAAGATTTTTGCTGAGCAGATGTAATTGTACCCTCAGCTAGATTCCTTATAGATGATGTTGCTTTGTCCTGCGTCCTCATATTTCTAACCGTTGTGTTGTTATTTATCTCCAACGTTGTGTTAAGGAGCTCCTGATGGAGTGTCATCTCGCTCACTAATAAATTTTCGTCTGCATCATTTGTTGAGGTTTTGCAATGACGGTTTAAATCGTCCGATTTTCTGCTGATATCAGCTAATTTTAGTTGTCAACAACACAGTGTCTCGTTTATCGGGGTCTTTTTCTAACATCCTCAAAACCTTTTAATAATATCTCTACATCTGGGTATCCGTTTCTATCTTTTGCTCGCAATACCCTTTAATATTGTTGTCAAATGTGGAGTCCTCATTACAGGCATCTTATAGATGCCTTAGAATCCATCTAACGTAGTATCACCCGTTCCTTGCTCTTCAAATTTATTTTCCCTCATCTTGCATATAGTGTACAAAATTGCATTTTGCTGAAAACATTTTTTCAGACATTAGGTACACTGAAAACATGCTTTCTTTTCTTCTCCCACACAATTGGGGATTAAAAAGAAATTAAAAGATTTTGAAACGTTAATAAATATAGTTCTGATGCATATAATCATCAATACCTTTGAAATAATATTATATCGCTTGCAATCACATATGCAGTTTGGTGCATGATGTAGAATGAAACAATCGTGAAATCTGAGTTCGAGCGTTCGAGATATACGGAGACCCGGAATCCATTCTCACCTCAAGCGTCTCGATTTACAAGAATATTCGATTCAATCTTTTGATCACGATGAAATCTATCTCGTGTGGGTACTTTGTACTTGCATACACTTCCATTTGCACATTGATGCAAAGGTACCTTAACATGTACTATGGGTTGCAAAATGAAAACATGCTAAAATTATGTCCTTGGTGTATCGTTAACAAAACCGTATTCCTCCTGGTTAGTTCGACCGCGACCTCAGGTTCCTTTTGGGTTCGGCTCGAAGCGGACGATATACTGTTTTCGTTATACTGATGAAATGTATTAAATATGGATGGGAAGAATTATTGACGTGCAAGTCAAAAGCAAGAGTATTATGTCCTGTAATTCAGTTGAAGTTCAAAAATAAATAGATACAGGAGGGTGTGCATCAGAAAGTATTAATAGTTCGGTAGCCATGACAGTAGGATTAGCGAATTGATGGATTAATTTCGACATCATGAATTTTTATATCTGAGATGGGGCGATATTCCAAAGAAATGGTAAATTGAATGCGAATTAAATATCAAATGAATCGTATACCAGCGAGTATGTATCAAGTTCCGTGAAATAACATAAGTGCACCGTACTTCAAAATAATCGAAAAATGTTGTGCGCCAGCCTCCCACTCGCGAGACTAAGATAAAAGAAAAATTTTCCTGTAACCGAGCCCTGGCAAGTCCTATCCGAACTGTGTAATGCTGCTTGCATCGAACCGAGACGGTACTCTTAATTAATTTCATTCCGAAGCATTTTTCTATTAATGGCTGAATGGAAAACTGAAACGGGTGTTGATATTCTACTCACGACCCACTTCGACCGTATTAATTTTCTTTCGATAGCGAAAAAAAAATTGAGACGCTTACAAAAGCACGGTAATCCGAAACGAAAATCAATTAAAGTGTTGAATTTCTTGCAAATTACCATTTTAAAAAAGCTCGAAAACGGTTTTTCTGCTGGTTATGCTCGGACTCTTCGCATCGCTACCGTTCCATTTGCCGGTGGTGTGGCGGTTGTTGCTGCTGTGCTGTGCCTGCGAAGCAGTCAGTTACGCTACGAAAGCGAGAAAAAATATTATATACACGTGAATTCGATACGAAATTCCAGTCGAGCGAGGTATCGGTGCTTCATTAGACATTTAAAAGCATTGAAAAAGTTTCCATTAACTGACGACAATGTCACTTTGTTGTCACAGAAATGGCTGCAAACACACGTTCCGACAATGTGCTCGCGAGGAACGGATCGAAGTAGCCTGGTTGGTTTGCCTATCGCCTGGATGTATCTACAATACGAGCCATAAGTGCGAGTATCTAGTACATCGCGCCATCGCTTCTCGGTTCTCGGATACAGTATCCGGGCTCCGGACTACAGCTTTTTGTAACCCGATACTTCTGTTACATGTGTCTATTTCGCGCACGACATTCGATACGCTGGATTAGATGTTATGGGTAAGAGCGATAAAAGATACAATGATCGGCCATATATCAGGCAAGCGACTGAATCGAGCAGCTCAGGCCAGGCCGCGACACGATTCCTATATATGTATGTATTCCATTACCAATTGTGACTGCACTTTCAGCTATTTGCTTGCTTCATTGGCTATTGGATAGTGGACATTGGTTGTATGTAAGTTGGCACTTTAGATACATTCATGTTTGTTCAACAGAGAGTCGAGAAATGACTAGTCCTCGTTACAGCTACTGACCTACAAAGCAGAGCTTACTTGAATAAAGATGGCGAAAACAAAATTAAAATAATCGAAATGATTATTGGATACTCAAGCGGAGTGTTAAATTCAAACAAATTGTTAAAATAATTTGTTTCACAGAATGTGCCAATTTTCATATTTCCCGGTCTGTTCACATTTTCTTCTCATGGATAATAAGATTCATTTAATGGCTTTATAAATAATCAACTGAAATGTAGCATGCAAAATATTGTATCTCATACAGTTTTTACTTACTTTCGAAGAAAAATAGTATTAGAATCACGCGTTTATTGAACAATTATTTTTGACTCTTTTCTCTTTTCAGTACAAAAACGATTCAATAAACAAATAAATCCGATCTTTGTTTACGGATGCTTGGTCTGGTGGCCAGCAGTGAATAAAACCACCTTTGCTAGCATGGCGAACAGAGTTCAGCGATAGGCAGCCCTCTGCATTACAGGTGCCTTAGCCTCGACTCCTTCGTCTGCTCTGAACGTCCTGCTTCATCTCCCCCCGCTTGATCTCTTTATTAAAGGCACTGTCGCAAAAGCTGCTGTCAGGCTTAGGGCATCAGGACACTTCGAGTCAGGATCCTTTGGCCACAGCAGTATTGAACGGGGTTATGCAGGAAGCACAGACTACCTGGTTCCCACTCTGTGCTTTGAGCGGGGATTTCGAGCAACTGTGGGAGATGGGCAGGAATGGAATCGGCAAATGTGCCCTACAGATCTTAGTATCTACACTGACGGCTCGAAAACAGCTGCAGGGGTAGTTGCTGCAGCATATTTTGCAGATGCAGCTATGGAAGCAGCTTTCAGGCTTCCGAATCACAGTAGTATTTTCCAGGTGGAGGTGTTTGCGATACGTAAAGCCGCAGATCAGATTTATGCCAAAGATACTACTAGCGAAGTATTAAATATCTATATGGAAAGTCAAGCGGCGGTAAAAGCACTGATGTCTCACACCTACAAATCGAAGTGTGTATTCGATTGCATTCAGGCCCTGAACAGGCTGGGTAACAGCAGAAGAGTCAGAATCTTCTAGGTTCCCGGCCATAAAGGAAATGAAAAGGCGGATGCGTTAGCCAAGTATGGGGCTAGTCTTCCCCTTTTGGAAGCGGCTGACATCCTTACTCCTATCCAAACGATTAAGTACTCAATCGACTCCCAAATGATGCAGGGTGCAACTCAGACCTGCAGGGTAACCAAAATCATGTGGGGGTCATACAATCTCGCATTGACCAAGTACCTCCTCGAGTTACCGCGGATTGACTGCAAACGACTCGTTGGTATGATTACTGGTCATTGTCTTGTAGCAGCACATGCTATGAAAAGGGGACTCCTAATGAGCAACACCTGTAGAAGGTGTCAAGAGCCGGGTGTCTCAGAAACTATCCAGCATCTCTTGTGTCACTGGCCGGCACTGGGAAAAACCAGACTGCGATACTTCGGTGAGCCCTGGCTGGTGGATCTCTCGCACGTGGCAGAGCAAAAGCTGAAGGACATCCTTCAGTTCGTAAAAAAGTCCGGGGCCTTTGATGGCCGCTTGGACTGAATTCCTTTCTCGAGGTCCATTTATCTGGTATCACTACGGACCAGTAGGTCTATGTGTGGCCATGTGCCACCCAGTACAGCCTAACCTAACCTAATAAATAAATGCTGTTAAATTGTGTACATGCAAGTGTATTGGAAATGCCGTGAGTTTTTTTTTAAATAATTAGCGTGTTCCGTTTTTATTTTAATACTCCTGAGTGCTTGAAAAAAGGAACACTTTGAGCAATTTTGAACCTTCAAAATTGTATAGAGTTCGCACTACTTACCAGAACTTAGTCTTTACTATATATAACAAATAGGACATCAAACCAAACAACAGTAAGACACATCTTTATGTATTTCGCAACCCTTCCAAGTATCGGGGATCCTAAGCTATTCGTAAAAAGACCAAGAAACTCGCTATCTTGTTCGGAATTTATAAGATAACTCTTAATTCATCGCTTAAGTATCTCGGTGTTGATTTCCATGAATTTTTGAGATTTCATCCTTATGTGTGGCGAAAAATCAAAGCTGCTAAAAGCACATCAGGACATCACGCGGTAACTCCAGTGTGCAAGTGGCTCCAATGAGCCATTTGTGCGACCTGCGACAATAGCGTGTCGTCAGCAGCTCATGGATTCGCTTTTTCCCCGCAACGAACAGGAAGGGCTAGATTTGAGACTTAGTATAAGATTTAGGCTGCCTAAGGCTTAGTTAGTTGTAATTAGATGAAGGGTATCTTTTTTAGAGGGTTCCGATTTCAAACTTAAAAAAAAAGTATCAGTCGGATCCCCTTAATTTTTTTAGTGCAAAGCTTGATACTTTACATTTACTTTTTGAAGATGATCTCGTGCAAATGCCCACTGCGACTACCTCAATAAGCCAATTCTAGAGGTCAAATTTTCGACCAATATTTGAAGTAACTGGGGCCGTATATCGTCAATGACGCGAGTTATCGTGGCTTCTGAGGCGTTGATCGTCGCTGGTTAGTCAGTGCAGACCAACGATTTCATGTATCCTCTCAAGAAGTAATCCAACGGAGTCAAATCGCACGATCTCGGTGGCCAACTGACGGCTCGATTTCTCGAAATAATGTGATTTCGGAATGGTTACGATCGCTGTGTGGCACGTACACCGTCTTGTTGAACCCACATCTCTCTCACATCAATACGACGCAAATTCCGTTTAAAACTGTTCTGAAAAACTGGGTTATAATTGATCTGTACCGATCGCCATTGACAGTAACGCGCAAAGAAATATGGTCCTATAATGCCACCAGCACGCAGTGCGCACCATATAGTGCATTTTTGTGGATGCAATGGCGTTTCTATGACTTGACGGGGAATCTCCTTGCTCCAGATGTTACAATTTTTCTTATTGACGTAGCCGTTGAGTCAGAAATGAGCTTCGTCGCTAAACGAAGTTTTATCGTAAAACAGTTGAATGTCGGCTCATTCTCCAAACGTGCGACGCATCCGATAGTCATACGGCTTTCATTCTCGCACCAATTGGAGCTTGTAAGCGTTATGCCCAGATCCTAGTGCAACATTTTCAATAAAGCGTACGAACAAATCCCAAAATTCGCATGCCTGCAAATCGACAAATCTGGGTTGTCAGCAACAGTGGCTTTCACGGCTGCGATATTCTCCTCGTTCTCAATCTTGTCGTTGGTCCATGGTCCAGCAACGTGAAGTAGTTGCGAAAATTTGCAATCACATGACTAACAGCACGTGCTGATGGACCATTATGCGGTCCATAAAACTTACGAAGCAGTTCTTCAGTTTGCACAGCTGAACACTGATTTCGGAAATTAATTTCCACAATTTGTACACTCTGCTGCGGTGTAAATCTGTTCATAGCAATTTGTCAGACCTTACTGAGTAAACATGTCTGTCAACTTTGCCGAATTAAAGGCGGTTTGCAAATCCGGCGTAACCAGCAACATGACCGGCCTGGTATTGTGACTTGCCTACTCCACTCTTCCTACAGTCCCACAAACATCTGAGATGGCTTCCACTGTTGAATGTCCTTTGCGCAAGCTGTGCTGACTATTAGAAACATCAAGTGCCTCGACCGGAACACCAGCAGGACTGGAGCCTTCGGGTTTCTCATCCTGGGCATTGACTGCTCACCTCCTCATCCGTAAAAGGTTAAATAATTGTTTGGTTGAGGATGATGGCTGGGCCGCATACACCCGAGTCTGCGGGTGACCAATTTGTAGCCATCACTCCACAGGTCTGAGTTAATTTATTCACAAAGAGCTTGCCATTTGGATTATTTTACGTACTATGCATTATGGAAATAAACTTATTAATATTATTATTACAGAGATTTATTCAAAACTATAAAAAGAGACAACGTTAGATCATCAGCACAATACTTAAGGAAGATAAGAGTAATCCCAGTTGACTTGGAGCCATCAAGTTAGTTTGATTGAGTGTTAATCGATTGGGAATTACAGGTGAAATTAGAGAGGGATAGGAGAGATCTCTCATGACATTAGGTTATATTTTATTTCGCTGTTCCAAGGTGAAAATCTTAAAAAATATGTTTCATGGCTCCTGCCTCAGAACATGCCGCATTTTTATCATCTAAAACCATCTCTTTCTTCTTCCACACGTCCCATGGGACTACTTATACATCGTTATTTCGCGGGGGCTGATTAGCCCATAGCTGCTTCTAGACATCCTTGCTTCTCCCTCTCCCGTTCCGCGTCATATATTTGTTAGTGCTGTTTCGACGTCATTCCACGCTGTTTGGGATTTTGGCATACAGTGTACGATATCTTCCGCTGATATCCTTGTGCTTAGTACCGTCTCTAGGCAACTTCTGTGTGCTTAAAAGCGCGGACAACTGAACATAATGTGTTCCGCATCATCAGGTACATTTTTACAGACTGGACAGTTCGGTGAGCTGTGGTGTCCAAAACGGTACATATAGAACGATACCTGCCATGTCCGCGCGAAAATCGGGTTAGGCCATAGCTCGTTTTTCCATGGCTCCTTGAAACCGATCGTATCACGTTGAAGATCAGTTTGTGCGTTCAACGCCCATTATAATTTCTAACCTCATGGAAATGGAAGTAACAGCCATTCCAAGTCCAACCAAGCTTTCTCCACTTCAGTTCAGAGTAATATCCGCTTACAGACCTCTAAATGCACAAAACCTCGCGGCAGACCTTCACAAACTCTTCAGGCACAATCTTTCTTCCGGGAGATCTTAACGCTCACAATCGCTGCTGGGGCTCTGTGAGAAATAATCATGCAGGTAGAGACTTGTACAGGTTCTCTACAGAAACTTCGTCCAGTCTGCTTATTCCAGAAAAACCTACAAACTTTGGTCCCATTAACAGTCATATAATAGACATGGGAATATAGCAAAATATAAGCCAGATCTCGCAATTCAAAAATGAGCGCTGGGCGCATTTTATGCGCAGCCTTGATCCTGAATGTGGTTCATTATGGAAACTGTCCAAATATTTTCGAATGAAAAACAAGCTGATCATGCAGTTATCGTAACCAGACAAAGCAGAGGCCTTTGCTGATATGCTGGAGCTCCAATTCCAGGTGAAGAGGAATATCGTATTGACCAAACGGTATCAAACATCTTGCTCAACAGAGTACAAAAAGAAGGGGGAGAGGTTGATTGTAGCATAGTACCACCAACATCACTAGAAAAAGTAAAACTCCTGGTTAGAACAGAAGGAAATACCCTGGGTCAGATAAAATCAAAAATCTCTGCCTTTTCCATCCACCAAACAATTTTCTCCTGAGCATTGTAGAAACCATTCACACCATTTTTCATCCCAAAAAATATCCTAATTGCCTAACAGCCTACTCTTATCCACAGCCAAACTGACAAAACACATTTTTCTCTCTAGGTTCAAAGAGATTGTCACCCAAAACAACTGCTTGCCCCTTGAATAATTTGGTTTTAAAGCTCAGCACTCTACTGAGCTCCAATTATCTCGTGTAGTGCAGCACATTAGAACTGGCCTAAACAAACAAAAAATCTACAGGGCTAGTCATGTTTGATGTCGCGAAGGCATTCGACAAAGTTTTGCACGCTGAACTCATCGTCAAACTAAATAATCTAAATATACCTTCCTCATTCATACAATTCGTTGGATCGTTTTTACAAAGCAGAATTTTTCAAGCCAGCATAACAAATCACCTTTCCATCAAGCGTCCCATAGCAGCCGGAGCGCCCCAAGGATCCCCTTTGTCACCAATTATGTACAACTTGTACACAGCAGATATTCCCACCTATATTCTGTTAACATTACTTATGAAGGGTTTTTTTTCTACAACATCGGGAATTGTGCCCATCACTACGTAGGACTCTACGTATAGTACGAGAGTGAACATCGATTCCTGTACCTTCCTTAAATACTGCAGCGATTTTTGATGAACTGGTTTTTGGTTCCTTTTTAACAATTTTCCTGATTTCTCACTTATCTATAGCATTAAGCTTGCTAGGTCTTCCACTTCTTTTAAGATTTCGAAAATCCCTATGGCCTGAAAACCGCTTTATTATATCGCGAACTGTGGTTCGACTGCGTTTCACTATTTCACAATTATCTTTGATGTCTATAAACAAATTTAAAATTATTTTCCGTTCTTCTACAGTAGGGTCCTTCCCTTTTTGACCCATTGACCCATTTTTACTTTTAAAACTCGGAAAATACCTCACAAACGCAATCGCGGTCAGTAAGCTATGCTAAAATGTCGTAGACTGGAAAATATCTCCAATCGTATGCTAGTAGTGCGGTAAATTTGTTTTGTTTTGTTTGTAAATTCCTGGAATTTTAACTAGGAATGCAAGTGGCGAATACTTTTGTCCAAGCGAAACTCGTACCATAACTAAATAATTAGATTTTTTCTTGAAATGGTGACAGTAAGACACATTGCTCCGTATAATATGTTATAATGAAAATACAGAGATAGTATTTTCGAAAGAATTCTCCTATATATGTACATGTTTTTGGAAAGCTATGAACAATTAAAGTCGATATACGTCGAGTGGCGAATACTTTTGTCCGTCTGTGTACGTGACAGAGCATTACAACTATTTGATACAATTTACAGACACCCTAATAGCACTCTGACAATCCTGAAAACCCAAAATGTTAATCAAAACTTCACCTACCCAAGCCTGAGGCAACTCTTAGAGTAAGGCGAAAGTGTCATTCTCTAGAGTAGCAAATACATACTGGCTAAGGCCAGGCTAACTACTTGTGAGCTTGTCAGCCAACATGTGGACGGCATTTGCCGGGTCGTCCCGAAATCCCCTTGACAGAAGCGCCGTCGAGTCCAGTCAAATTCGTTTGTCTGGACCCTCCACACGCTGGCGCTTACCTGCTTCGGCCTGAGCTTGGCTACATAACATAATATTGTAAAAACACAGTACCGCCATTTTTTCGAGTCTGAACACATAACTAGGAGTGAAGTAAGGATGCAACATCCGCATCAGCTCCAGGCTGATCACAGTTCAAAGGAAGCCCGAGGTGTGTGCGGACTTGCTTGAACTCATCAATTTGAAAACTGGTTGATATCAACTTTATATTGCCTTTAATTGTCTTTGTATTCACCATATAACCCCCTTTCTCCCATTTCTTTTCACCCTCCGTTCGACTTCACAAAAACGTTATCGAAATCTTCTTAAATTTGAAAAATTTTCCCAGAAATATTTTCGAATCGCTTGAATTGCATTTTTTTGTTGTCATTGAAACTTGCAACCCGCTATTATTATGATTGAAATTCTATGCGCTCTCGCATCAGCTCCGAGTCCTAGACATAGTTTGTTTTCATAACATTTCTTTGCCGATACAACGTGTCGGGTTACAAACCGGCGATAAGTGTTAAGTTCCCATTATCGTGTGTACACACGTTTGCATCCAAAGCCATTGGTATTCATATTTCCCGAACTACTTTTCGAATTGTTTTCCGAATGAAATATTAACAAATCTGACCGAATTACCATTTCGAAATATGTAACTCCCGATACGAAGGCTCGACCGCAAACGGCCACGACAATAAGGATATTCAATCCATAACCTTCGGCATCTGATTACATGAAAACATTCTATGCAAATACAGCCCAAAAACCTATCGAATGCTAGTCAGACCTATGTGGACCCCACGACCCACCCGGTGCGTACGGAAGCAACCTAAACTCGAAGCGCTGGGCCCGAATGAGGTTCGGTTGGGTTAGTCTAGGCTAGGCTGGGCTGGGCTGTTTTGGCTGGCTTGGCTCTAGCATATTCGAGACGTCGTGACGTGACGAGTTTTCATATTCGCTGTGCGTCGTACGTGTAGATGTTTAATATTTGTGAAAATAATGAGTTGTTGAAATGGGAGTCGTGAAACTGAAGAATCTTCTGCCATGTGAGCCGTCGTCGGTTCGTTGGAAATGAAATCCGAGCCGTAATGGCAGCACATCAGGACAGGCAATTGGAGACTACAGCAGCAGTAGCACCACCAGTACCGGCCAGGAACGGAGCTCTGGAGCGACCGTGTCGTCGACGACGATCGAATTCGATCCGGCCAGGCCCGGCATCACAACGACGACGGCAATAATCCTGATGGATTGATGGTGGAGTGAGTATCAGGTCGGTTGTGAGCGAAACTATGAGCACGTGGACGGAATAGAAGTTGTGGATATTCGGGCTCATGTTCGCAGATGAAATTCGAAGACGACTCAGCACAATACAGTTTTCCGATACACTTTAATTAGGTTAGCACTAAAAAGGATTACAATTGACTGAGACGTAAATTGAATTATTTCCATTTCACTCAAAATGCAATCTTTCAGAGCGTTAGATTGAGAGAGAACTCAATAGTTCGGAAAGAAGAGCAAATATTTGGGTCACTTAGTATGGCCATAGCATAAGAACTAATAAATAGCACTGAATGTACGTGATGGATTGGTGGAAGAGATTGGCAGGAAGTGAAGGATTTACCATCAGCGGGCACTTAAGAAGAACCAAAACCAAAATAAGTCCACTTTATCATATGCAAAAGTGAGAAAAGCATACTCTCAAACGACAGGTGAGAATATACAGAGTGCGTCATCAAAATCCGGACAAATCAATGGAAATCCTTAAAATCATGTTATTTATGAAAAATGAAGTTTAAGTGCAAAAACGTCTTACATGGCATTTCGTGCCTCTATTGACATTGTAATTATTCAATGTAGCCTCCATCAGCCTCAATCACGGCCTCCATTCGCGGTCTGAAGGGCTCGCACGCCCTCTGCAATTCTGCGCTGTCAATATTGGCGAACGCTGCCTCAATGGCGGTCATTAATGATGTCACATTTGGATGTCGAGACTTGTTGGTAACCCTTTCAATCGCACTCCATACGTTATAGTCCAAGGGATTTAAATCTGGACTATTCGGAGGCCCAAATTCCTTAGACCAGAACATGTCAAAATTGTCCGAGAGCCAGTTTCGGACCAAATGGCTCATGTGAGCTGGAGCCCCGTCCTACTGGAACACGTTTGGCCTTGCAGACGTAACATCTTCTATCCATGGCTTCACTATATTTTTTCAAAACTCTCAAATATACTTCTTTGGAAGCAGTTTCTTCTTTTTGGAAGGAATGTGGTGACATTGCATCCCCCTCACTAGACACGACACTCAAGATATGGGCACTGGCCGGAAAGTTCGTTCTAGTGACTACAGGGACATCTCCCGGGCCGTGAGTAAGTCATCGATCGTTTCTCCGATTTATTTTCGCATCGACGGTGAAAATTTTTTCGTTAGAAAAGAATCTGATACGTCCCGCTGCTTCGTTTTTCAAGAAAGAAATGACCAAATATAGTCCAATTTTGAGAGGGAACTCAATAGTTGAAAGTTGTTTTAAAATTTTTAAAATTTTTAAAAGTGTGAAATACTGCCACACAAAGTGGAGCTCGTAAAAGTACAGTCGTGAGAAATTTTTAAAAGTGTGAAATACTGCCACTGGCTTTGCTCTTGTAGCATCAGAAAGCATTTGTCGAACCTTGATGGTGTAAGAATAATATCGAAGGTCCTCAACGATTCTCCGCATGGTAGGCTCACTCACATTCATAACATACGCCAGTTTTCGTAACGATAACTCCGGGTCTTCCAGAATGGACTCTTCTGTCATGTTGGTTACTTCAGGGGTTCTCACGGTGTGGTTTTTTGAGTGCCGCTTTCTTGCCGGTGTACTTGAACCTTCACTTAACTGTTCTTGAGCTTTGTACTTAGTAGCAACCTCATATACAGTTGATTTCGGATATCGGAAAAGTTGAATAATCTCCTGTGCTGACCGACCAACGCGAAGACTTTCGATTATCGCGACTCTTCGGTTATACTCCGGACTCATTTTTGACAACGGTGACCTCTGGCACAAACACAATTTAGCGTGAAATTCAATTTGAAAACTGTCCGGATTTTGGTGACGCACCCTGGGTCATTCCACGGAAAATCGACCAACGGTGTTTTATCGCTATCGTCAGATTTCAATGAAATTTTTACTGTGAATATAAGTAGTTGAGTTATGCGCACCAATAATTTTTTTTTTGAAAATATGGTATATTTGCGGAAATATGGCCTCTTGAAGTTTTTGAGAAACGTCGGTTCGTGTTGAATTCAAAAAATTGTATAAAACCTTCTACTTTACGTAGAGCCTTCAAATATAGCTTGTTGGAAAGGAGAAGGTGTAGATATTCTAGCAAAAATAGTGCAAGAAACATCCTGGCCAAAAAGGATAAAAAGGATCATTACAGTGTCCTTTATCGTTGAATATTTCAAAATGCACACCTTCGATTTTCTTCATTTTTTTATATATTGTAAACAGTTATATAAACTACAAATGTGCGAAATTTCAAAGTGGAGCTCGTAAAAGTACAGTCGTGAGAAATTTTTAAAAGTGTGAAATACTGTAACCGCTGAAGAAAATTTATAGAAAATGGTACCGAAACAAGGTAAAACTTACAAAATATGGTACGAAACAATTTTATGTTTTCAAAATAGATTTAAAAACTGTTTTGCAATGTTGTTTTAAGCCCGCAGAAGATTCTAATCCAGTTTCTAACGTAGAACGATCTGTATAATTCCATTGCTTATAACTAATACCACTCACGCAATTTTCATCAAATTTTTTTCACATGTACTTAGAATAACGGCTGATTCAGGGCAATCCTGGCAGCTACCAAAACACAAATCTGTTTGTAGAGGAGAGCATATCATCAGAGATAAATAGTTCTTATAATTAGCCAAGCTTATATCGGAACCCTTTGTTAGAAAATTTATTTTTGATCCTTTAATCCTTAATTTAACGTTTGGATGTATAACACATACACCGACAGAATGTGTTCCCGATGCTTCCGCTAAATTGAAGTGTTTAGGCAGTCTGCTGTTTGCATTGCTGCAGTAGAATGATTAAGTAGTATAACCTCGTCTAATTTTTTTTAATCATATATGAGGTTGCGTCAGGAAATTCGGACACTAGTTTGCCACGTGACGAATTCGTCGGCAAAAGTGATAAAAGTAAACACTTTGTTTCCTTTTCTGTAGCTTTTGAATACTCTTCTTTGATATTATTTACTATAGATAATTCAATTTTTGTTGGTTGTTTCTTCTGCAGGTAGTTTATTTTAAGCACATTTTTTGTACAGTACGCTAGTAAAGTTTTTTAACTTTCTTCGTAGAATGTCCATTTCACAAATTTTTTTGTCTATATGAGCCCACGTCTGATCTATACCCTGAAAGCATCTTCTTGGCATCAAAGTAAAATACAGGCATTGCAATTAACCCTAATTTTAAGTTGTAAAAATATACAAAATAGGCAAACGAAGGAAGTAATTAAAAATATATGTAAAGTATAATATGTGGAAGAAACCCAAAATAATCTTAATTGTTCATGCCGCTAGTAAATGAAAAGGAATCTTCTTTCTTTATTTTTGTTTTATGATTGCTTTATGATGAATGTTCTCAATTATTGCAAACAATTTATATTCTAGTGCTAAAAAAAAATCGAAGTACTATTCCTTTTAAAAAATAAAATCATAAACAATAATTACCCATAACTGAAGAATCTAAGACCTTGATTTTGCAAAAAAAAACATAGAGCCATCATCAAGTTATTTCATACATATCCATAGTGTAAGTTTCACCTTGTGTCGGTACCATTTTTTGTTGGCGGTTATAGTATTTTGTTCCTTTAAAAATTTCTTACAAATGTTGATCCACTTTGAAATTTAGCACATTTGTAGCTCACATAACGGTTTACAATATATAAGTTAAAGGATCAAAAATAAATTTTCTAACAAAGGGTTCCGATATAAGGTTGGCTAATTATAAGAACTATTTATCTCTGATGATATGCTCTCCTCCACAAACAGATTGGTATTTTGGTAGCTGCCAGGATTGCCCTGGATCAGCCGTTATTCTAAGTACATATGAAAATTTTTTATGAAAATTGCGTGAGAGGTATTAGTTATAAGCAATGGAATTATACAGATCGTTCTACGTTAAAAACTAGATTAGAATCTTCTGCGGGATTAAAACAACATTGCAAAACCGTTTTTAGATCTATTTTGAAAACATAAAATTGTTTCGTACCATATTTTGTAAGTTTTACCTTGTTTCGGTACCATTTTCTATAAATTTTCTTCAGCGGTTACAATATTTCACACTTTTAAAAATTTCTCACGACTGTACTTTTACGAGCTCCACTTTGAAATTTCGCACATTTGTAGTTTATATAACTGTTTACAATATATAAAAAAATGAAGAAAATCGAAGGTGCGCATTTTGAAATATTCAAGGATAAAGGACACTGTAATGATCCTTTTTATCCTTTTTGGCCAGGATGTTTCTTGCACTATTTTTGCTAGAATATTTACACCTTCTCCTTTTCAACAAGCTATATTTGAAGGCTCTACGTAAAGTAGAAGATTTTATACAATTTTTTAAATGCACCACGAGCCGAAGTTTCTCAAAAACTTAAAGTGGCCATATTTCCGCAAATATACCATATTTCCCAAAAATATTTCATTTTCGATAATTAGCTTACCAGACCTTCTGGATACCAAAATATTTCTAAATTCCAAGGAGGTGAGTTCAAAAATTATCTGAAAATTGGTCGATTTTCAATAGAATTACCCTATATCCGAGTTAGTTGATAAGTGAGAATGTGTTGACGTGCGTATAATCCCATCAAGAAACAGTAAGCGCAGCGAACATTTGTTGACGACAAACGAAATTCTCTGTAGTGGATTGCATAAAAGTGCCGGAGATATTCCTTTTGCTCGCCAAATTGTATCGAAAGTAGTATCCCGCGTTACCTATCTTACCACTTACCATTTTTATACTCAGAATAGATTTTCAGAAAATCAATATTGCATAAATTGCCATTCGTTAAAATCTCAGAACAGAGAGATCTAAGGAAATGACACAAGCGTTTACATATACGGAATTTAGTGAAGCAATTTTACTACAAAGGTAAAATCTATAAATAGAACAAATCGAAGGAATTGCTACCTCAGAGATTCCTCTTGGTTTCCTCGGTACCTTAGTTCTACGAGCATTTGTTGTTGCTGAGTTACTAACTGTCAAATTCGCGTACACATGGCGTACTATCTTTCTCACTCTATCTTTCTGTTCGCGGAGTAAGTGAATGTCAAATTCCCTTACTACTACTAACACTAAGCCTCGGCAAATTGCTTCAATTCTCACTGCCATTTTCATTTCCTTATATCTCTCTCTTCTAAGGTTAAAATAGTCTCTTTGGCAAATCGCATGCATATTGCCTAGTGGGAATGAGAAACGTATCTGATCGTAGCGGCGTTGCTTGGCAGGGTACTTTCTGTTTTGTTTCAACTTGGACTTGGACAATGCTATCTACTTCTCGCAATCAGTGGGAAAATATTGCAAATTGTATCGCAATTCACGTACTTTCCGAGCTATATATAGTTCTTAAGCTATGGTATGGGTACCATGACAACGCCTGACATGATTTTGTTTAATCGACATTTATCGCTAAAATGTCAAAATATACGGGAACTTTCAAGTGAATAGTTTTCGGGAGGGTCGTCTTTAATTTCTTTAATTGAACGAAATTGAAATTGCAGTGTCATACCTTTAGTTAAAAACACTGGCCCAGTATCTTCCAGCTCCCAACAAAACTTGTGATTTCCCGACTACATTAATCGTGTGCCGTCATGGTCCGAATAACCGAAGAACTAGTCAGGAAGAAATCCGAGCACAACGAACTCATGATAAGCACATTGGAGGAGCTGTCCTTGCATCAGGAAGACATCGAGAAAATCGAAAACTTGCAGAACTGGTGTCGAGATCTCAAGATTCTTCTGTTACAGTCGAACCTCATCTCAAAAATCGAAAATCTGCACAAACTGAAACGCCTAGAGTATCTGAATCTGGCCTTGAATAATATCGAGCGTATCGAGAACTTGGAGGCATTGGAATCGCTCAACAAACTCGATTTAACGCTGAATTTCATAGGAGAACTGAACAGTGTTAAGAACTTACGCAGCAACTACAATCTGCGGAATTTAATACTAACGGGAAACCCTTGCACCGATTATCCAGGCTATCGAGGCTACGTCATTACAATTTTACCGCAACTGGAAGTTCTGGATGGAATCGAAATTAAACCATCGGATCGAATCAAGGGTCAAAAGGATTACGAGACGTATCACAGAACTATCACACAGAACGAAATCGAATACAAAATGAAGAGAGACGAGCAAAAAGTTCGCGTGGCGGAGCAGAAGCAGGAATTCGAGGAAGGGGTTCAGGACTGCGACGAGGACGAACGCAACAGGCGATTTTGGCAGAGTTCAAGTGAAAATTGTCCTGAGACGCGAAGCGAAATCGCCTATTACAATCGCAAGGCGAAAGAACGTCCTTCCGATAAGAAAATAGAAGAGCCAAAGTCTGAGCGAAAATTGTTCGCACCTTGCGGAAGACCTTATAACATGAACCAAGCCAAATTAGACTTCAGATTGGATGATGAAAGCGATCGCTACGATTTGCATTTGAAGATCTATAAATTCTTAGATACATCGCTAATCGATGTTGACGTGCAACCGAAATATGTCCGCGTTACGGTGAAAGGAAAAGTATTTCAGTTGGAATTGAATACTGAGGTAATGCCGGGATCATCCCTCTGTCAACGGTCGCAGACAACGGGTCAGATTTTGATATCGATGCCCAAACTTGTGCATGAACCCGCACTCAATGTTTCGGTTCTAAAACCAGTCAGAAATAAAGTCGTTTCGATGAAAACTGTTGAAATAAGTAAATGTGTAGATTATAGGAACATTTGCAATCAGCAGCAGGACGATTGCATGCCGGATTTGATTGAATTCTAGAAAATGTAGATCAATGTATATCTTTGAATTTTTTAATGTTCGTATGAATACATAATATCGTTGCATCAATAATAAACGTTGCTTATAAAACTTCAGTTATTTTCTTGGTTGAAAAATTTGCTCAAAACTCATTATTTTGCGAAAAAAAACCTCTAGCGCATCAGAACCGTTAGAAACACTAATATTCGAAGAACAGTAAAGGATCTGTGCAGATTTTGAGTGTGTATTCTACCACTAGCTCCTTAAGGCCACTACCACTAGCTACTTCTCCTACTTAAGGCGAATACACCCTAAGTATTATAGATCCCATAAAAATATAGGTAAATTGGGGAAGGATTGCCGTTCTTGTCCGACATGGAATTTCCATGTCGGACAAGAACGGCAATCCTTCCCCAATTTACCTATATTTTTAGCTTCAAAAACCTTTGTTCACGGGAATTCACGACCGAATAATCAGACATAGTTGAAATTTAAAGAATGTATTGGTCTTAAATAAGACCAAGTCTGATAGAAGTGATTTGGAAATTCGGACAATTCTGTGCCAGTGGTGCCATCTTGAAAAATCAATAAGAAAAATAACTGCTTTTGACCCTATAAATTCTGATTCAGTCACCAGATTTTCACACAATAGCTGAATCTTACTCTAAGCCACGTTTGGTAGAAATTTGGCTTTACTTTGACTGTGTAGACAAAACATAAGATTTCTATATGAGTTGTTTTTTTTCTTCTAAAAAGCCAAAAAAAAATTTTTGGAAGAGTCGATGGTTTAAAGATTTTCACTTTCAGTGCCTACCGTAGCTACAGGGTTGCCAGCACGTTCCTACAAAACCATATAATTATACCACAAAATAACTTCAATATGTTGTGTAAGTTTTTTAATGATTCAATAGCTTTATCAAAAGTTATCGCAATTTAAAAAATTTCAAATTTTCCCGATCCCATTTTAGGCACTTAGCGCACACAAAAGGTTATAAATTTGCAAAACCTATTCCCGATGCTGTCAGTTCGGGCCAGAACTATCTCAAATGAATGACTGAAATTAAAGTCACGCCTACGAGACATCGCCAATTAGGTAAAGTTTTCAGCCCTGGGCAAAACAAAGGTCTGCATAAAAAGTCAATGCTTCCCCATGTGAATTGGGATTCAAAGATGACGCTAAAAAACAGGGAGGACCCGGCTACATCGGGAACTCTCTGCTGGCCAACCAGCGTAGACACTTGGCCTATGAGTAGATTACTGTAATGTAGGCACCACTATACTAGAGGTTCGATGAGGGACATATCATATGGTTCTCGGAATTCCGTCAGTCGCTCGAGTGCCCTTAATCGATTTCGGGACAAAATATGTAGTTGTCTTTTCGAGCAAAAGTGACCAAGAGCATATAGATACCTGCAAGAAGGGATACTCTCAGATCTCTTTTATATACGGCTCGAGAACGGATATTAGATCTAGAGTTGGCGTCGACCTGCATTCATCGAATGATAGGTGGACTTTCTCTCTTTTGGAACAAGTTTCTCTTTTTCAAGCCAAAATATTCGCTATCTTGAGTGCTGTTTGATAGTAAAATAATGAAAAGTAGAGTAGGAAGTCCATCACTATTTGCTGCGAAAGTCAAGATGCGCTGTTGGAGTTACGTGGACTGCTGACTACTGCCGAAAATTACCCAAGTAATGGTTATGTTAGGTCATACTGGCTGACACAAGGCCACACGTAGCCCTATTTGGTCCATAGTGATACCAGATAAGTGGACCCGGCGAAAGAAAGCTCAGTTCAAGCGGCCAGTCCAAACTGAAAGATGTCCTTCAGCCTCTCCTCCGCCACGTGCGAGAAATCCACCAGCCAGGGCTCACCGAAGCCGGATTTCCCCAGTGCCGGGCAGCCACACAGGAAATGCTGGATTATTTCTGAGACCCCCGGCTCTTGACACTTCCTACAGGTGTCGTTAATTAGGAGTCCCATTTTCATGGCATATGCTGCTACAAGACAGAGGTCAGTAATGATGCCGACCGCCTTAAATCAAGCAGGTCGCTTTACTCGCTCCAAAATTGTATGACCCCCATGATTGGCTACCTTGCAGGTCTGAGTTACATATCGCGCCTTGCATTTTAGAGTCGATCGAGTACTTGATTGTTTGGGTAAGGAGTTGGGATGTTTACCGATGCTGACAAAGGAAGACTAGCCCCATGCTTGGCTAATGCGTTCGCTCCCCCATTTCCATCAATGCCCTTGTGACCGGGAACTCAGATAATTCTGACTCTTCTGTTGTTGCCCAGTCTATTCAGGGCTTGAATAGAGTTAAATAATGTGTAAGACAATAGAGATTTTACCGCCGCTTGGCTGTCTGTAAAGATGTAAATTTCCTCACTTGTAATATCTCTGGCATCTACTAGATCAGCGGCTTAACGTATCGCAAAAACCTCTGCCTAGAAAATACTACAGTGATTAATGAAGCCTGAAAGCTGCTTGCAATATGCTGCAGCACCCACTCATGCAGTTGTTTTAGAGCCGTCAGTGTAGATGTTAAGAGCTGCTGCGCCCATTTACTGAAACAATTCTTGCCCATTCCGCACAGTTACTTGATGTCCTCGCTCGAAGCACAGAGTGGGGACTAAGTAATCAGTGCTACCTGCGTACACCCGCTCAATACTGCTGTGACCGAAGGATTGTTACTTACTTACCTTCGTCAGGCGTCAGCAGTAGTTCAGCCGAGGCCAGCTTACTGCGGTGCAGATTGATCTGCATTATCTTGAGTGCTGGCCGCGGCATCCTCCTTGACCTGTACCTCGTCCTTCTGGGAATCGGCCGTTGTATCGTTGTATCGTCAACAGTGACCAGGTCCTTCTCGATCTCGCCGTTAATATTTCCATCCTTCAGGTGGCGTTTCTTCACGCGCAGTTGGACACTGCCTACACCCCAAGCCATTTTTCTAAACCGCGGGTAGATCAGGTCGTCAGCCTCCTTAATTATTTGGCGAATGTAGACCTGCCCCCCGTCTTGTGCTACCAGGCTCTTAATATCCAGGATCTTCCAATCCTGTGTTCGAACATCCGGATTTTGCTTTCGCAGCAACTTTAGGGCCACCTCTGGTTCCACTACCCGCGGTATTGTAAACTTCACCCTGGGTAGTGTTGGGATGCTCCCTCTATCCACAATTTCCAGTCGAGCCCCTTCCCATACCCCCGGTAAATCCGGGACTACAGCTGCACACCAGCGCAACGTGAGTTTGTCGTTGCGCTCGATAATCTTAACACCTCTGAACCAGCCCACCCCGTCAAACGAAGGCATAGCCAGTTCACGGTGCTTCTCCATCCAGTCAATCATCGCATTGAGATGGCCTGACTCTACGGGCTTCCCACTTCTCAAGCGACAATTGATCCAAGGGATTGCTGTGGCCACGTAGCTGTCCCTCGTGGCATTCTTCTGCTTCGAGATGGAGCGTTGTTTAACCCCTTGTCGACTAGTCTCGTTCTTTGGACTCTAAGTAGCCGTGGACCTCTGCCTTTTTTCTGTCAGCCTTTTGAGCAAGCTCTGCTCCACCTTGTTCTGGAAAACAGAGCCCTTAGGCGCCAGCTTTTCTTTCGCAGCGAAATACTAATGACCTTTTGCCACCGTCGTCTGAGCCCAGCTTAGGCGATCCGTCTCCTCCGCAGAGAGGATTGATTTGTTGCCGAGCCTGTCGACAATGCACAACGTTGCCTTGTACTCTCCCAGCGCTTTCTTGCCCGTTTACTTGGCTTGGTCCTGTTCCGCTTCTGGGGATCAGCTCCTCCTCCTCATTCTTGGACACCATGTTTTCGAGTCCGAGTCTGCGAGTATTCCCCACTAAAACCCTCATGGGGACCGGGGGTTAAAGCTGTTAAAAACTTTACTCATAAACAATGTTTTACGAGAAAGTACCATACATTTTTTAACTCCGGTTTGGCTAAGGTTTTACTCGTAGTTAATTTAACTCATAGCCTACTGTGTGGTTATGGTCAGATTCGAACCAGGGTGCTCTACCAATCGCCTCAAGATGCCACTAGAAAAGGCGAAAATTTGATAAAGTTGTAAACGATATCCGCTTGATTTATAGTTTTCAGTTTACTTATGGTATTGTCGCATATCATATATTATAATTTTATTTCATAATATTTCATAATTATATACTTTTGCTAATTTCTATCAAAACTATCTACATATTTTCTTCCTATTTCTGTACTTAAATCTCAATTCGTGTTTGTTACTCAAATTTCATAATGCAATTTCGTCAGTTCGGTTGAATTCATCACTTTCTATCATAAAGAATAAAATAAGATCGAAATTAATGGTTTTTTTCAATATTTCACTCATTTTGTTTTTTTATTATAATCTCTATGTAAAATCCTACAAACCGCTTTGCGCATTGGAAAGAAAAAATACATTTCTTGACTCTTTTGTCATATGTATGTAGGTATATAGTCAAAAGCTATCGTGCACTTGAGTACACGTGAACACAAACATCCACACATCTATACTACATCACACAAAAATTGTAATTCGATACTTTCGACTGGCCGGCTGTATAAATTCACGTTCAATTCAAAGAAAAGATATTTTCTCTTATCTTTTGCTACTTAAAATCTTGTCGAAAAAAAGGCGAGAACAATGTTGCTGTTTAGTTGATTGTCCCCACGGCAAGCATCAGTTACAGTCCAAACATCGCCATTTGCGCGCACACACACACACGCACGCACACTTATAGCAATCGAAAAGGATTGTTTTCGGTAATTGAATCTAGCGGCATAGCTCCATTTATCTTTTGTATAATTTATTACTTTGAACTAGTCCTAAGATATACAATTCAAAAATATCGGATACGTTTCGGAGTATCAATTACACGTTCGGTGCATGCATACTGTGTCTCTGATCGCGACCAGAACTGGTGGCGAATTTCACTGAAATGAGAACTTGTCGCAAAAAGTTGTTTTAATTCGAGGTAGAGAGGTATTTTGTGATATTTGATTATTCGACGAGTGAACGAAGGAATAGATATTCGAAACGATTTCAAATTTTAATGGTATGGTTTGTATGATATGATGAGAATAATAGATTTGTTTTAGACTCTAGTGGCTTTGTTAATTACCATCTCTCAACTATGATTATTCGTGGAAATCTTTCAAAACATTTCATGAATCAGCCGGCAAATATTTTTTTTTAAATATTTATGATAAGGATATTTTTGTGGGTTTAAAATCGCTTTTACTTGGCTAAAACACATAAATAAACACGTAAACGCTGTTTAATTTTGATAGTTAAATTAAGTATTGTGTACTTGGATATTTTTGTCAATTTTTCGAGGTTCGAAGCAGATGCACTTGGCACACCACTTTTCGGAAGTGGCTAAACCTGCAGTTGTTCCGAGTGTCACTCAACGAGAAACTGGATCGAATCCTGAAGGAGATCCAGGCAAGAACAGAAGCTGTGGTTTCGATTTCAGAAATACAGTGACCGTGGCGCAGAAGAAGTATAAGAATTCTTTTTTTACGGAGGAACCTGTCGAGCTAAAGGTGGCACAGGACAAAATATACGCCCACGAGGGAAAAGCCCAAAAAGCGAAACAAAAGCAACCAAAGGCAACGAAAAAAAGTAGGACGTGGTGCCAGTCAAACTAGCTCCAGGTAAAACCTACGCGAAGGTTCTAGGGTATATTCAGAAAGGAGTCCAGTTAGAGGAAACTGCATCATGAAGAAATAATACGATGAGATGATTGTATGGAACGAAACGGCGTAGAAGTCAATAGCCGTTTAAATCAAAATCAAGGTAATTGTCGGAGATTTGAAAAAAGACCGAGTGCCTTCTCATAATTTGAAGGGCACTACTACTGCCGCTCTTTCGGATTCGCATGAGCGGCAGCTTAGTGATACCAAATTTGTTTAGTATTAAGTCGAATAGTAAGTTGTACTAGAATAAGACTTGTAAGGAACGTATTGAGTGTTTGTTGAAATCGTCACGAAGGACGATAACAAGTTTAGGAAATCATCAGAAAGGACGAAACAAGGAAGCCGCCACAAAGGACGACAAGAGCTATCGCGTAATGGATGGAGTGATGAACGTTTAATTACTCACAGTTGACGTGGAGGCGACATCAGCCAAAATACAAGATTGAGGGGATTGAAGAATTGATGAGATGAAAATCTATTCCCTCTAAACACAAGGAAGCACAAAAGGGTTTCGGTAGAACTGGACGAAGCACTAGCCCTCGAAATTGTTATAACCAGTAGAACAATGGTGGATAAGATAAACGACCGAGTAAGAAGGTGGGCAGATATGGTACGCTGCTACAGACGTATGAGCTATGACCGCACCACGAGCAACTGCAAAGGTCCAAACTGAAGTAGCAGCTACCCGGCTACGGTGCCTGAGCGTATGCTCGCTACTCTTATTCTTTCCTAACCCAATTCTAGTTTTTAGAAAGTGAAGGTGAAGCAGAAGGGATTGTGTACGTTGAATTGTGTATAATCAACTTTATAACGTTTTCCTTTCGCTCATACTCATCTGCGTCTAAAGTTCTGGACGAATGGTTTGCTTTTAATATTTTCGGACAGTTTGGTGTTGTAATAATTTTACTCAATTACTCCGCTAGACGCTCCCAAAATGGAGCAATTCCATTCATTTCTGAAGGTGTTCACAAAACTGATGACCCATCCAAGTATTAAGGTGATTCATGTGAACGGTAAAATCGACTTTAAAAGAGAGTCGAGAAAATTTTTTCATATTGAGTTGAAGCACCATGTGAAACGCAACACACTCTCACGTCAGCTTCAATACATTCTCACCCCATATTTGACAGTAAGTTCCTCTCACTTTTTTATTGTGTTTTGTGCTCTTTTTATATGGTGTTCACACTGTTTCGAAGTGATTTGGAGCGAGAAATGTAATTCAAATTTATGTCCACAATTTTTTTTGCGTGAAAATTGTTGAAAATGTTGCATGAACATGCAAGAACATTCTCTTTTCACTTTGTGTAACTCACATTTTCCTTTTTTGTTCAATTTTCGCTATTTTAGAATGAAATTTGAATGAAATTTCATTGAAATCTACTCTCCCTCTCATGGATGGAATTCAGCACGCTCTGAGGAAAATTTAGCCGGGGCAAAATTCACAATAGTACCTGATTTATACTGGATTTTGTGATTTATAAGCCGTTCACACTACACTCTAAATCAAGTAGATTTAGAAGCTGTCAAAGTTAATCAGGTAAGCGTTCACACTACCCGAAGTGATTTAGAATGAGGAGATTTAGAGAGAAATGTCATTCGAATTTATGTGTACAATCTTTTTTGCGTGAAAGTTGTTGAAAATGGTGCAGGAACATGCAAGAACATTTTCTTTTCACTTTGTACAACTCACATTTTCCTTTTTTATTCAATTTTTGCTATTTTAGGACGAAATTTGAATGACATTTCATTCAAATCTACTCTCGCTCTCACGGATGGAATTCGCCGCGCTCTGAGAAAAATTCGCCAGGGACAAAATTCACAATAGTACCTGATTTGTACTTGATTAACTCTAAATCTACTTGATTAACTCTGTCAGAAGCCGAAAAAAATGTATGGGTAATCAGGTAGATTTAAGTTGATTTAGCTCTAAAGCGATCAGCTGATCGAAATCGCCTGATTTAGAGTGTAGTGTGAACGGCATATTAGCTCTAAAGCGATCAGCTGATCGAAGTCGCCTGATTTAGCTTCAGTGTGATTTAGCTCTAAAGCGATCAGCTGATCGAAGTCGCCTGATTTAGCTTCAGTGTTAGCTAATTTTGAATGGGCTAGCTTCTTAATAGTACATATATACATGGGGTCGAGTGCTTCAAGGACGAACTTGGTACCAGAAAAAGGCAGCAAGGGAGAAAATGTGGATTCTCAAAGAAACTGTGCAACGACCTCCGCACGCAGCTTGTCTGTGAAAATTAGTATTGGCGGCCACGGCTACACCCACGCTTGGGCGAAGTAAAGTAAATTAATCCCATGACAATCATTAGCAGGTGTAGGTGTTGAAGCTGGTAGAGAGCTTTTGGTGTGATTAGTCCCATGATTCATTTCATCCCTGATTTAAGGTTGATAGCTTCTCAGAGCTAAGTGGACTCAAGGCTTGGTGCGCAGTCCCCAATCTGAACCTGCGTTCGAACTTGCGACCGCCCTCAATAGGCGCCCACTAAACTCCATGCCCGGCGAAGTGCGGCGAGATAACTTTCGTGACCTATTACTATTCTCGGTATGATTTAATTCAAGAATTCAGAGATAAACTTAGCTGTTCGGAATTTTGTGATCTTGATGCCAATGTTGCTGTAGCGTTGTAGGGCATTGAAGTGAGGAACGCTCATCGAAAACACTCGAGAACAGCTTGCAGTGGAAATATGGCATGAGGGCTGAGTCTGTTGGTTGGCTAACGCATTGAGTGCCCGGCGTTAGTGAATCCACTCCTGATGTCATAATGGAGACGCGGCCTTTATGAGCAATTGGAGAGTGAATGATTACATAGGTTGTGTTGTCACAACAACATTACTCTCCACATCGCTGAGAGCAAGCAATGGCAATACCACTCATTCTACAAAATGCTGGGCTAAGGCTCAGCGAAGCTAAACAGATATGAGATGGTGAAATACTGAACTCTCCGCAGCTATCATGTCGGCAAAGAATCAGTTGAACAAAACGATAAGAAGGACCAACTGCTCCAAATGGTAGGCTCTTTGCAAGGAGGCCAGCTCGAATTGGTTACCAGCAAATTCAGCCGCATGATTTCTAGCACGCAGATGGTCGTAGATACCTTGGAGCGCATTGCTTGCTCATTGCTCCCGGCACATTTGCCAAGGGCTGAAAATCGTATCACCATCAACCAAGCGGGGGTTCGCTTATTTACGAAAGAGGAGCTGAACAGCGCTGTCAGCTGTCAAATTCCATGTACGGTCTGAAGTTTGTAATCAAGAGGAACGACTTAGAACAACTAAAGCCATCTAACGGGAACAAACTCGAGAACAAGAGCACGTGCAGTTGGTAGTAGCCAGAAGTACTCGCATGTACTAAACAGTAATAATGGAACAGGGGCAATGTCAATAACGGATAAGAGATGAAAATGCAGGCTTTATACAATGAACGGTAATTTCTCAACTACGTTTACATGGCAATAGAATATGTTTTATGGACTGAAAACATTATTTATTGCCTGATTTTATCATAGGAGCTATTTCTACAGGGTTGGTGACGGTACTATGGTCAGTAAGACAAACCGCCTGATTTTTTTTGTGATGAATGCCATGGAATCAAATCTATAAGATTGTTGCCTTCCAAGTCAAATTTCATGGTGTTCTTCACTTTTCTGGGGAGTCAGTAGCTCTGCTCATTAAAGTGCAAGTTCGAGGTAGCGATCTTTATCTGTGGGTTCGTATACCACCGTAAACTCATGGTTATATTTGTTCGTCTTGTGTTGTCTTGAAGCTGGCGACTGGGTATACCGGAAGCGGTTAATCAATTGTCACATAATAATTTTGAGGACGACGGCGCAAATAAAAAAATTGTCCTTTAACTGCTTTGAATAGCATACTCAAAACCGCTTCTTCCATAACTTTACCGAAGTACTCTTCTTTCATACAACAGCCAGTTAGAACGGTAGATTGGATGACACTTAAAGCACGTCCAAGAGTCAATTTAGGTCAAGATGAGTTCTAACAAAAAAACGTTGGGGACAAAACTCTTCATACACCCTCAACATTTCATAAATTTAGTAGAAAATGCAAATATTTATGAGAATCATAAATAACTCATATGCAACTTCACTGCTAATGTATTTTTATGAACATAAATTTAAAAAAAATTACATTAATTAACTTATAGCCGTAGAAACACAAAAAAAAAAGAAATTCAGTAGGGACAAAAGTGTTCATACATTATGCAATTGAACTGGAAATTCCGCATTATTTAATATAATGTAATATTTTAATATTTTGTTGGGCCACCGTTGGCATCAATAACAGCCTGCAACCGTCGTGGCATTGAATCCACCAATTTTTAGTGACTTCCGGAGTTATTTCTCCCCAGGCTTGTTGAGGCGTAGTTTTGAGTGATTCCTTGCTGCTGGTGTGAATTTTCGAGATTTTTCTTTTCATAAGTTCCCAAATATGTTCAATGGAGTTTAAGTCTGGCAACTGAGGAGGAGAATACAGCTGCCTTGGTGCATAATAAAGCAACCAGTTCTTTACAAAGCGTGCAGTATGTTTGGGATCGCTGTCCTGTTAGAATATCCAATGCCGGCCAACACCCAAATTGTCCACGACAGATTGCAAGTTTTCTTCTAACAGTTTTTTATAATAGTATTGGTCTATAATACCGTCTATAAAGACCAATCTGCCAACCCCATCAGCTGCAATTCTACCCCACACCATCACATTGCCACTGCCGTGTTTTACTGTTGGTATCAAATTCTTCAGTTGCAATGCTGTTCCCTAAATATCGCTTTGCAAATTCAAGTCGAAACTGCCTATTCTTTTCAGATATTAGCGGTTTTTTACGAGGAACTTTACTTGCAAATCCATCGGAACGTAAGATTCTTCGGATGGTTTTAAGGTGAACACACTTATTCGAAGTATTAGCAACATGTTCCGCCAGTTGCCGACCGGTAATCCTTGGGTTTTTGTCGACATCTTTTAAGATCATGCTGATATCCCGCCTGGAAAGTTTCTTTGGTCGTCCATTTCTTGGCTTATTTTCCACTGATCCGGTGTTTTTATGCTTTTGAACAATGTATTGGACAGTGGCATGGGATAAATTTAAAAAAACTCCAATTGCGCGGTATGATTTTCCATTTCGGTGCTCAGCAATAATTACATTTTTTATTTCAACTCTTACTTCCTTACGCTTGCTCATTTTTCACTCCTTTTGCTCACAGATTACTAAAACAAACTAATCATTACATCGTATTCACGCACGCATTTCATAGGAAATACAACGGTTCTTTGAAGAATGTCTATCTGATCAATGTATGAACATTTTTGTCCCTACTGAATTTCTTTTTTTTTACGGTTATAAGTTAATTAATGTAATTTTTTTTAAATTTATGTTAATCAAATACATTTGCAGTAAAGTTGCATATAAAATTATCATAAATATTTGCATTTTCTACTTAATTTATGAAATTTTGAGGGTGTATGGAGAGTTTTGCCCCAACTGTATATCGCCTAATGGCTTGTTTTGTCAAATAAGTTTCTTGTGCTCTCTCAGTATATAACATAAATTTTTTTTTTTAATAAAATAATTTTCATTAAAAATATGTAATTTTTTCACTAATGCGAGTATAAAAATGCTTTAGTTTTTAGTATTTACTATCGCTTTTTAGTTTTTTTTTGTTTTTTGTATTTTTTTGTTTTTTTTTTTTGGTTTTTTTGTATTTTTCAAATAAAATTTTAACACATTAGTTTCGTTTCAAGATACCAGCTTTGAACTGAAATTTGATTACCGGCAGCTGGTTGGCGTATTTTGCGAAATGTCGATTTCAAATGAACAGCGATCACATAACCCATTTCCGTTGCAAAGACATTTTGGCCAAACTCTGACCGAATTGCGTTTCATTTCTTTTTCATTTCATCCCGACTCGAATAACCGTCAAAGAATTGAATTACATGCAACAGAAAATAGCTCTTCATGCCGTTTCTTTGTTTTCCATTGAATCTCGAATGACGTTCGTCTTATTCGAATTGAATTTGTTAATTACTTATTGCGAAGATATTCGATGCCGCTGAAAGATATTTGAAAAAGCTTTAACGAAAAACATATTTTAATACTGGCCCGGTGGTACGTGTATAGAGCTTCAGTCACTAGGTCCCACCGTTCCTTCGCCTCAGCCCGCTTCTCTTTACATTCTATTTCCATCTTGTTAATGCAATTCGATACTTTTACTGATGTAATTTCATACCCCCACCGAATCGAAATTCGCCTCATCGTGTCCGAGATTATACGGAGGAATGTTTGAAGCTGAAAATAATCTACATACGGTTCCGACAACGTATTCGTATGCTACGGGTTTAATTTCGGATTTTGCTAATATGTAAGAAATGAGATTTCTTCGACTAGTTGTGTTCGAAAACGAGATGAGTCAAATTTATTATCTGCCGACACATTCCAAAAATACAGACGCACTACTAATTTCGTAGTACGAAATACACATGCTTACATATTTTACTTGCCACACACAAAGTAATAGGAACAACAACAACAAAAACTTGTGCTGTAGGTCGATTACCAATGGATAAATCCGCCCATGAACATAGTTTTAGTGACACCGTGTTTTGAAAACAATGTTCGGACTGGCTTTATAATTTTGAAAATAATCTTTTTTATTGCAGTTTATGTAGATACATTGTTTTGAGTAAAGTGTAACTAAAAGCAATAACATGACGACAGCACTGGTCTAAAATTATCGGTTGGTTTGAAAAAAATCTAAAAATATTGAACTTGAAATAATGATTGTACTTGTTCGTGTGCAGTAGAGTCGCTCGAGTTCATTATTCGTTTGGATGATCTACATAGCTGGAAAAAGCGCTTGAAAGCTTGATGCAAACTTCGTGGAGTTTGAGCCTTGGAAGTTAGGAGAGAGACAGACAGAAGCAATGTTTAATTTTATGTAAAAACGAGCAGGCTCTTTATCGATGCAGCGGTCAGGTAGCAAGCTAGATGAGATGAGGAGAGGCACTTTTTACGAATACGGGATATTTCGCAGTAATGCCTAGTACTATACTCTTCGCGAAACGAATTCAACGGTGAAATCCTATACAAAAAGAGCTTTTCAATTCGTCAGTAAAGCTCTTTTGTATGGGATTTGACCGTTGAATTCGTTTCGCGAAGGTATAGTACTAGGCATTAAATGCAAATCTTGAAATCACGATAGGAACTGTAGGTTAGGTTACGGTTAGGTTAAAGTGCCTACCGCCGATCGACACACATAGGCACAAGAGAAAAAATCGCGTTATCCCCTTTAGATTAACCAGGGACAACTCGGTGAGGTTTGAGAGGCACCAACCTTCTTGCCAACGCCGGGCACTGACACAAGAGGTGGAGGACAGACTCCTCCTCATCCTCAGAGCCACAACTCCGACAGAAATCGCTAAACTGCACTCCCAATCGTTGTGCATGCCGTCCTATGAGGCAGTGGCCCGTAAGACCTCCCACAGTGCAGTGTAGAGCGCTTCGAGTTAAGCCTAAAAGCTGCCTGGTGCGATGCCCATCCATGGATACCCAGGGCTGCCTTGTTATTGCACAGGATGATTCATCTGCCCAGGACCTATTTTTGCCTGATGGCTAGTTTGACCGATGTCATCGGTATACCTATTGAGAGGGAGCAGGAGACCTCCAATAACAAGGTTCCAAGCATTGCTAGCTCATTGGCCTCACAGTTGCCCTTGTTATGTGGCGTCATGTGCTCCAGGTACCCAAATCAATTGAACAACCGAATGTCTTGGCATCTCCCTAAGAGATGCACGGCATTCAGCAACAAGCATGGAAACTGTACAAGGACCAACGAGGGATTTAATAGCTGCTTGGCTATCTGTGAAAATGCCAATATTAACCTCGAATATTCGATTACACAGAAGCCAGTCGATTGCCTGTAAAATAGCCGCAACCTCCGCCTGAAAGACACTACAATGGTCTGGTAGACGGAAAGACAGCTTGAAATTCAGCTCATCTGAGTATAAACCACTTCCGATTCTATTGTTTAGCTTTGTGCCGTCAGTGTACACATGGATAAGCCCACTTTCAAGGGTGACACCATCACGCCATTCATTCCTACCAGGAATGCGAGCTGTGAACTCCAAATCTAGTAGGCACTGCGGAGCGATGGAGTCAACACCCGCTGGAGCGGGAACTCCATCGACCAAATGTAAGAAAGAAATTATATGAGAGAAGGAAGGAGATGATACCTTGAGTTATATGGCAGAAAGAAAAGACACGACCTCGACCAGATCCTCGACTTACGTTATATAAAGCAACAAATTTTTTAACAGATCACAATTGACGAAAGAATGAAAAGTGTCGGCTTTAGCTTTTGAGGAGCATCATCCATCTTCGAATCCTATTGCTAATGTAGTTATGTTTTAGTATAGATTCGTGTGTTCATTGGGAGAAAAGGCATCTAACATCTCTAAGTACTCAGGTTAGAAAAAATCCATTGTACGCATTGGCCCCTAGCCTTCCAGAATTTCCTGGTTCGATCAGTAAAATTCAGGTTCAATTATATGTCTATGGACAGATCTCCAGAGCAAAATGCAGGGATCGATAATATAGTGTGAGAAGGTTACCATTGTGAAAGATTCCATGGCCAGCAAGTTTTCGGACTTGCTGATAGCATTCCGTCTGATCACAGGCTCCGGAAAGGCGAGTACAGCGTCAGCTGGAAGTCGGACTATGGTCTTACTAGGGGAAAATATGTTTCCTCCCGAATCCTCACATAAATGGAGAAAGGATGCACTAAAGGAGTCAGCTGCGTTGAGTGCAAATCAGACGCCTGCAGGTAGTATAGAGAGTAAGAGTGCTTATTCCTCTGAACACTGAAAACCCGTGGTGGTTCTCAGTCGCAGGCAACGTAGGAAACTGCGCAAAGGGGCAAGCTGTTGGCGAAGGTTGACAGGGAGACCAATGCAGTAATAACTGCAGGTGCTTCCTTGGAGACTAAATGTTAGGCAGCGAAACCTCTGAGCCGACCTGCAATAGTGAAAGAAAGGCTGGCTGGTTATGCTAAGGTTGCAGAAATGTCCTGGACCGATGATTGGGTGCAAAGCCACGACAACTGGACATTGTGAAATAGGGGAAGCTCTCAGCCGTCGACAGAAGAGGTGTCTGTTCAAGCAGTCGATGATTCAAATCGGGATTCAGCGACGACGCTCAAAAGTTAGGAGGGGCCGGTAACACCGGAGATCTTCCTGCCGGCCAGCACAGATGCCTAATCTGTCAGCAGTGGCGCACGGAAGAAATGCAAGGTTGAAGCGAAAGCCGATGCCTGCGTTTCTGAGTACAATGTGCCGAAAAGTGTTAAAATCAGCGAGAGAGATCTCCCAGAGACTGGTCCTTCTGGCACAAACACAACATCCGCGAAAGCAGGGAGGGAAACGTACGCAGAAGCTGCGTCTTCTTCTCTCATCGTTGTAATAGGTGTGTCTGACAAAGATGGCAACCTGACCGATGGTCAGTGCGCTATGCTTAAAAACGAACTGGGTCGAGAGATAGCGAAGTCGGGACCAGCTTACAACTTCACGCAAGCGAAGTTTGTGGACGGTCACCTCGAAGTCGCCTGCTCCAATCAAACATCTAAGGATTAGCTCACACAGATAGTTCTGAAACTAGGTACTGGCAGTCGGCCCAAATTTTTCCGATCTCGACAAACCCTATTACTAGGTGGGGTGAAAAGTAACCTCCTTGGGAATGAAAAAAATGTTTTTTTTAATTTTTTTTTAAATTTTATTCAATGTTGTCCTCTTTTAGGTCGATACACTTATTCCAGAAATTTTCCAACTTTTTGATCCCGTCCGAAAAGTAATTTTCCGGAAGGCCTACAAAATACTCATCCGCGGCGTCGATGATCTGCTCGCACGAGCTGAATTTTTTATTGATGAGCCATATTTTGAGGTTTGTGAACAGATAATAGTCCAAGAGAGCCAAGTCAGGCGAATAAGGTGGATGGGGAAGCAATTCGAGCCCTAAATCGTTGATTTTAGCCATTGTTGCGATGCTCTTGTGTGACGGCGCGTTGTTTTGTAAAAAAAAAAAATTTTTTGGCTTCATGTGAGGCCGTTTCGCATTGATTTCAGCTTTCAATCGCTCCAATAATGCGCAGTTACACTCGCTGCTGATGGTTTTTTTCTTTTTTGAGGTAGTCCACGAAGAGTATGCCATGACAATCCCAGAAAACCGACGCCATGACCTTTCCGACCCATTGAGCCTCCCTTGGCAGCTTCTGAGCACTCGTGCCGGCTTCAGTCCATTGCTGGGCACTCATTCTGTTCTCTGGCGTGAAATAGTGGATCCAGGTTTCATCAAGTCACCAATCGAAGCCAAAAGTCCACCCAATTCCGCATCAGCATGGCCAAACACGCTTCCGAAGTGCGCTCGCGTATGTGTTTTTGGTCCGGAGTCAGCATGCGCGGCACCCAGCGGCAGGATGATTTTTTTATCTGCAGAATCTCACCCAAAATATGGCCTGTGCGCTTGGTACTAATCCTTGTGGCATCTGCTAGCTCGCGCATCTTCATTTTCCGGTCGGCCAACACCATTTCATGTATTTTTTTGACATTGTCCTGTGTAACCGCATCGGAGGGCCTGCCGCTACGGACTTCATCGGCAGTGGAGTTTCCGCCACCACGAAACTCTCGAAACCAATATTTCACGGTATAATCTGAAGGAACACTAGCCCCATAATATTTATTCAACTTTTCTTTTGTTTCCTTCGCCGTTTTGCCTCTCAAAAAATAATGTTTTATGAGAGAATGAAAATGGTTTATTTCCATACTCAACATGATGCCAAACACGTCAACAAAAATCGGCTGCAAAAACAAAACAAATGACTGTATCGCTCTGAAATTTGACATGTCTGCCTAAATATGAATGGACTATAAGGCACAATAATCTTTTTTGCGATTGCAGCGCATTCTGGTGGTCAAGGAGGTTACTTTTCACCCCACCTAGTATGTCAGTTGTTGGATTGCTGGTCCTCGCAAGAGTGCAGGTGGCATCACTGTCATGTGCGGCAAACTGAATCCGGTCATCGATGTGTAACACTGGATCATCAAGTGCACGAATCCCTGGAAGAATCTCACCACCGGTGAAGATGGTTTCAACCTAGTGATCGTTTTTGACTAGAGAAGTTTCTCGATACTAAAAAACAGATGCCGTATGCTGCTGAGCTACTTTTTGTATGCGGTTAAATTCAACCAAATCAGGAAGTGGCGAGGCACCAACTATGGACAGATCTCCAGAGCAAAATGCAGAGATCCGGTGGAAATTCTCTTTTATTGAGTTTTTATCACTGAGTTCACGCGGACATCGTCTAAGGGTCCAAAGACATCAACTCCGGACGTTTCTGTGTCTGAAGGTATAAGATTTGTTCAGATCAACTTGCAGCATGCCAAGGCTTCGTCCTCTTTTGAGCGAAAAATTTACAAAACTGCAAGCTTCCTCCTACATCAACTATGGGGGCAAAGATATTTTATGATGAAAGATCAACACGATCAAAGACTTGTGTTCTGGTTTCCAATCTGCTTGATACCACCATGCTCAGATAGTTTTCAAGCCCGTACCAGTACCGGAAAAATGGTAGGCTCAAACGTACGATAATCGCCTCAGCTTACTTTTCCTTTGACTTCTTACTCCCGCCGCCTATACAGGAGTTAAAGTCCAGTACGCTGAATCGGAGAGATAAGAACTTCTGGTGGGCTGCGATGCTAACTCTCAACATACAAGCTGGGGCAGCAACAAATGTAACGCCAGAGGAGATAGACTCTTTGATTTTATAATTTCTGCGGGGTTGATGATTTTAAATACTGTGATTTCTCCCACATTTTTTATCCAAACAGAAGGGCGATTATTGATATATCATATGTTCATCTGGAATAGTTGGATCAATAACTAGATGCAATGTATCGGTCAAGGTTTCACTCTCTGATCATCGCTACATTGTTTTCTCTTTAGCCACAGATCTAACACCCATGGTGGAAAGAAGAAACCCAAGGAACACTGATTGGGCTAAGTTTAATCCGCTTCTTGCAGACAGAGCGCGTCTTAGTGGTAGGATAAAATAGTCAAAGTCAATAGAATCTCGGTTGAACACTCTGAATAGAGACATAATAAGTAGCTATGAAGAGGCCTTCCCTGGTGGAATCGGGAACTACAGAAGCTAAAGAAAAGTACCAGGAAACTTCTCAATAGAGCTTGTAAGAGCAACACTGAGGTTGACTGGATCGCCTACAGAACCTTGCAGAGAACATATAAGAATCTGGTGATGACTTGCAAGAGGAAATCATTTAGATCTTTCTGTGAGAGGCTGGAAGGTGAACGTCGAGGCTTTGCAAAGTCCTAGAGAAGGATCAATCAGCTAAGCTAGACTCTCTTAAACTTTACCAAGTCCAAAAAGGAGTCTCTACAGACTTTGCTTGGGACTCACTTTCCGGGTGCTCCGATGATTAAAACGTAGAAGGCATCTGCGCCACTGACCAAACTTCCTTCACTTCGCAGCAATAGCAAGTGCTGGTATACAGCTAGACCTGTGGTCACTAGTGAAAAGGTCAGGGATGCAATTGCGTCTTTTAAACATTTCAAATCTATCTGGTTATGCTTAGGAAGGGAACTAACCACTTGGAGGCAGACTTAAGAGAAAACTTCTGGGCATGGCTAGCCCTGCGGTATGTTCCGTCACCTTGGCGAGAGGTTAAGGTAGCTTTTATACCAAAACCGGGGAGAGATGACTATTCGAATCCAAGGAACTTTAGGCCGATCAGCTTAACTGCATTTACGTTGAAATGCCTGGAGAGACTTGTTGAACGACACATACGCACTAGGGCGCTTAAGTCTAACCCCCTGAATGATGAATAATATGCGTATTAGCGAGGAAAATCATGCGAGTCGGCTCTTAATTTTCTGGTTTCTAGATTTAATGGAGCGATCTCAAATGGTGAGTATGCGTTAGGGGTATTTGTGGACATTGAAGGGGTCTTTGACTACGCGCCCAAACTGCGAAAGCTCATGGCGTGGATGACGTCTTGGTTAAGTGGATACCGACGCCGAGATTGTTGCTGGCGGAAGCTGGATCCGACTGCTACTTAAGAACGGAGGCGATAAATGGATGCCCGCAAGGGGGTGTCCTATCACCGTTCCTGTGGAGTATGCTAGTTGACCCCTGCTAAACGAGCTGTAACAAAAATAGCTGCACGCGCGGGCTTATGCTGATGAATGTGTAATGTAGGTATACAAATCAAGCATTGGATCTGATTGACAGTTGATCTTCGGGGCACGGCCTAACAGTGAATCCCAATAAGACGAAACTTGTTTTGTTTACCAAGAAAAGAAAATTGAAAGGGAAAGTGCTTCCAAATATGAAGGGTGTTATCCTTCAACTTAAGTAAAATATCTTTGAGTAATATTGAACAAAAAACTTTTCTGGAAGAATCATGTGGAAGTGAAGCTTACTCGTGCTTTAAACGCTTTCGGGCAGTGCAAAAGAGCTCTTGCCACCACATGGGGTCTAAAGCCTCGTGTAGTAGTGGATCTACATAGCAATCATAAGGCCGATGATCACGTACGCATCCGTAATGTGGTGGACTATTGTGAAGCTATTGTATGTTCGCAAAAAGTTAGCCACGCTGCAAATGACTGGGTATCTGTGGTGCCATGAGCACTACTCCGGGTGCGGCCCTTGATGCGCTTCTCAATCTGCCCCTCTCGACATTCAAATTCAGAGTGTGGCGTACCCATCCCACGGTATCCAGCAACTGTTTGAACCCAACCCGGAAAACTACCAAGCCTAAAATGAGGGCAAGTCACTCGGCTGATGTAGCTTTCACATAAAGAGGGACAGCGGCCCTTCAGAGGACTTAGACTGGAAATGGCAGTAGACCATCAAACCCAGTATTCCAAAGTCAGCTTTCGAGTTGCACCCTGGCTCAAAAATACCTGAATGACAAACACTACGGAAGCTACGACCAATAGAATTCTAAAAGGATTCAAGCTAAAAGGATGGAAAGGGATAGGGTGTTTCGGCTACATAAGAGACACCTAAAAGAAATTTGCGAGCCCCACGCTGGGCGCCAATTAAGAATAAGAAGAAGCTTAAGAGTAGCTCTCAACCAGATCAAAGTCCAGTCAAGATCCTGCCAAGAAGCTATGGTGTACGTCATGCTATTTTTCAGAAATCTAAAATCTGACCTCTAAACAGAAATGCAAACGATTGAGGTTGTTTCCATACAGGAAGCTGTGTTTCGGAAATTGAGGTTTTGATTTCTGTTTGTGCATGATTGTCCGGAACGAAGATTGCTGCTATCTTTAACACCGGAAATAGTAGTGGAAAAAAGTTTTTGTTAATCAGCGATTTTCCAAGATGGCGCTACAGCCACAGGTTTGTCCACATTTTCAATTAACTTGTTCTATCAAACTTGCTCTTACTTAGCCCAATGCATTCTGTAAATTTCATATTGATCAGAAGATTCGGTCGTGAGAATTCGTGCTAAAAAAACAGTAGGTGATGTGGTGGAGGGTAGCAGTTGTGCGATGAGCAATTTTGGGAACTTCATTTCGACAGGGTGGATGAAACGCTAAATTGATAAAGCATTGGTCTTTTTTCTGAAAAGTGTAAAATTTCAAGAGAAAGAATTTTTCATACGTCTGCTGATGCTACAGGGTTACCCGCTCATTCATAAAATATCAATAATGTCTACTTCTGATCAACATTATTATCTGCTACAATTTTCGTATAAATAAATAAATAAATAAATTTCTGTCAGAACTGAACAACAATCAAAATTCGAAAAAAATCTTTTTTTTCTGCTAACTTTAAGAATTCTGGGCCCACATACGATTAAACATTTCCAAACCATTATCATAGACAAGCATAAAATATTATTAGTATTAATTTTCCAGACTTATTTCTACCAAAATTCTACTTTATATAGAAATATTGGAGTGTCTGAAAATGTTCGCCACCACCAAAGGGTTAAATATGTATTAATTTTAACTTGATGCGACCTTGCTTCTGAAATACGAGACAGAGAATGGTTCAGAATACCCTTCAGAATGCCGTCCCAAACTGGAGCCTTCTATAGTTCATCTATGAAAACACAATACTGTTTTTCTCTGCAATAATAAAACTGGGATTTCCAAAAAAAGTCGTTGGAAAATACTTCGATGACGAGACTCGATGCAAAAAAAAAGATGGAGAATATAATGTACCTACTGTTGAGTCACTCAGTGGGATTCCCACGTAAACATGTAATCTATCCTCAGTAAAAATACCCCAACAACTATGACTGAGCCCTCATTTCTGTGAATCGAATTTCAATGAAAATTTAAAGGTAAAGATTTTACGTGAGTCGAAATGCAACGTCAGAACAGCAACAAGAACATAAATAAATAATTAAAGTCAAACATTTTTTATCGATTTTAGTAAGTGATCGATAAAAACAGTATTTTTTTTGAAAATGATATATTATAGCCTAAAGAAAAGCTTAGCTGCTTTCAATCATCTACATCAAAACAGTAAAAACTCACTTTGATCTCGTCATTTGCAAGCTCTTTCTTAATTTTAACGGTCGATGTCGGCGGCGAGGCTTTTGTTGACATTTTTCCTAACCAAAATGCTCACAATCCAGCCAGAATGGAAACGCAAAAACAGCCACTCGTAAACGAAATCTCTGGAACTGGACTCAATTAGCAAAATTCGCTTCAGCTAAGTTTTCGAAAATTCCGCACTGTTTTTGTGTATCAGAACAACGATCGAAAATATTCGTATTCACTGCAACCAGATCGGAACCGACACATTTCACTCGATCGTCGTGTACATTCACAAAGTTCACAGCATCACATGATCTCGGACCGTTCCATCTCCGGAGGGTATCCAAATTGTTTTCGTCGAACGGGAATTGCTGGTGTTAAGTAACGGGCATCAATCTTCAAATATACGATTGATCCGCAGGAATGCGTGCATTCCAAATCACTACCACTACTTACATATAAGTTAAGCAGAAAAATGACGACATCGACGCCGACCAGAAAAATATTGAAGCTTAAAATAGATGGTTTCGATCGTTTCGTCACGGTCTCACGGTGCGATGGGGTGAAGTTCGCGATCACTTGGGGCTGCTACGATAGTCGGATCATTTCCCTCACTGGTCCCGTTCCACTAATCAGAAAATCTGGAACGATTTTATGGTAGTATTTTCACACGTATTGCGCACTTTCAAAGAAAACTCGGAATTTTCACAACGTCGAGTTCAACTGCCGTCGTCTTTGCTGGTTCTGGCTCCGGACCAAAAATAGCCCATCGCCACGCATCTATCACTTGGATTTGAGATCGCGACCAACCCGTTTCTTTGTCTGCTGCTTTTTCTCGAGACTTGCCGCCAAATTTCGCAACGTAATGCACTTTCACCGATTCACTATCTAAAATTAGCTGCACTCACGAACGGCGGTAACGGTCTAAATGCGACATTGCGCCAACACGTCAATAACGACCGAACAATTCACAGCTCCAGGACCTGTAGCTTTTCACACTGCACTCTACTTCGTCGACCGCTACACTACGAACTATTGCCACCATACGTTCCGCTGGGTTTCTGAATTTGAACTGATTCGACGGCGAGTTCCGACTCTGAATCAAACATCAAAATTGCTGCTTCCATCCGGTCCCGTCCCAACCCGGATTCACTCACAACAAAATTCGAGTTTCGAGTTCCCGCTACTCTCTTGCACACTCAGCACAGCGACTAATGTTTCGCATCTATGGCCGCAAGTCGCAACACACGACACAGCGCAGCAGAAGCAAAAACTGAAATCTGAAACGTAAATAAACTGTGAAGTGGTAAGGAGCCTGCGCGTGGATCACTCACGTGCTCCAAAGCTTTTTCTTTGTTCGTCGACAAGGGGGAATTCCATCTGTACATGAGTGGTTTCCTTTTAAACGCGGATAACTGTATAAGTTCTAAAATGAAACGTTTAAATTTCAGTTACTACTTTTAACCGCTATGAGATATGGGTACAAGTAGCGGATGGCGCTCGCATCGGTTAAAAGCTTCACAAACTATGACGTCACAATGACTGGCAGTTAAAATGTATTTGTTGAAAGTTTGATACATCTGACGTTAAATTTAGAATGGATTTATTTTTAGATTCATTCTAGGAGCTGCTCGCGCAAGAGAGGCACGTAAATAATTAATGTTGAAGCATATGTTTTCAAATATACACTGTACAAAGTATACAGCAAACAACATAAGTATTGGGTCGATTGATAGTTTTCAGTGATTTTTCTCATAATTCAATTTGACGGGAAAATTTTTCGAGTGTTAAGATACCGAAAAATAAAGTTATGATGCTCTATTCATTTGGTTTTAGTAGATTGTGTACGAAGATATTGAAAAGTCAGACGCAGAAATAAGCAGGTAGAATCCTTTTAAACTTCCTTGCACAAATTCGGCTTGAATATTTTTATTAATGGAGTTAATACGAAATTGGACTTAATAAAAAAATCCTTAAAACAAATTAACATTACTAAGTACTTGTGATGTTAGGGATTGGGACTGGCATTCGTGCGAAGATAAATTGCGGTAATCGTCCATTATATAGTAATTGTTTGGAGGGAAAATTTTGGCAATAGAGATGTTAATTATTCCAATTTTCGATTGGTTTTTTCGCACCTATTTCTCGCAAATTCATTTAGTAGGCGCTATAGGTCAGGTCAGATTTAGATCACTCGGTGTAAACGAGGCCAATTTTCAAATTCAAACACTTGTTGACATAAAATGTCGCTATTTCGCTCAAAAGAACCGCACATTTTAATTTGGCGTGAACTGAGTATAAATTTAAGGCTGGTACTGAGTTAATCGTGAAGCTAAATTTTGACATGTCTCCATTATCTGATCATTCTTTCGAGTGAAAATTTTGGCAATGGAGAAAATGTAGCGATTGATGAAGATGGAAATGGCCTTAGCACAACCTAGAACCAGACCGAAGTCCAGAACCAAGAGTGCTAAGGTCAAAAGGTGGAATGGCTCATGCCATTCAAGAGGCAAAACAAAAAAAAAGAATTGCCCCGAGAGCAGGGTGCCCTAGAAATGGCCGTGAAGGCCCCTCGTCCGCATTAGCGGAGCACCCTTTAACCAACCCCGACGGATGCTGGGGTGCCGCTTTGCTAGCTCGCTGCGGCTGGGGTGGGTTCTTTAAACAAAATGGGGTTAGTTTGCTCTCAAAGAAAACGGGAAGCTACGTAGTATTCATCCGTCATGAATTGTAGCCGCAAACTGGTATATAGAAATACCCAAGGACCAAAAGGGGGCATAGTTCCGTAAAGGAAACCACCCAGGCTCTGCAACATGGGCTGACTAAGCAGACCCAGTGCTCGTGACAACGCACGGAGCCAGAAAATTAAAAATCTACAAAAGGGAAAAAGGAAAAAGTGCTACCTCTCTTTACAAGGAACCCGGGTGAGGCAGACAGCCCCGGGCCCCCGATGGTAGTGGAGCCCTGACCCCGATGGTCTGGGGTCCTCCACCCTCTGATACTGGCCACATATCAAAAAAATTCAAAAAAAAATCTACAAAAAAAAATCACGGAAACTACTAGTTGGGCCAGTATCCCTCCCTTGAAAGTGAAAAGCCGAGAAAAATCACGAAAAACTATTTATCATTGGCCAGCCAGGCCACGTGCAGACCCTGAAAAAGAAGAAGAACTTCCCGGGTTTTCACCCAATAAGAAGGCCTTGGTTTTAATTTAGTAATTCATTATTATAATTAAAAATTTTTCTCTACCATTAACATGCTAGCTTCTTTGCTACATACTCCATAATTCTATCCTAGTTTAGTAGTGATATGAAAGTTTAGCATTGAAATAAGAATAGAAGCTACAAATACATATTGATTTTTTTTCATGAATACCGAAGAAAAATGCACAAAACTTTTCAGTGTAGTATACCGAGAGCCAGGCATGATCAAAGAAAAAAAAAAAAGGTGAATCAAGGTTCTTTTTTTCTTATGTTTTTTTTTTTTTTTTTCTCTCTGCAGACTACTCATAAATGGTTGTGGGCCCACAGTCATTTGCAATTTCAATGAATATAAAATTCGTTTGAAACCGTAGGTATATACATTCACAAGATAACTAAAATTCAACCGCATTTATATCGAATGCCTATGCTCTCCGTTTTAAATACATGCGCTTTAGGTAATTTACCCCCTTTTTTTTTCTTTTTCCACCTTACAAATTATGTGAAATTTTAAACTGCGGTTAAGTCATTTTCCGACTAACAACTAATGGATAATTTACATTTCCCTTCAACTTTACAACGAATTTGCGCTAACGCAGTTTATCGTATTAACACAATGGAGTGCTATGCACCGGGTACATCTCGCTAGTACCCCGTATGCGTACTTCGCTTTGGGTTCCAGATTATGCAGATGTAAATATTCACGAGGCTACCGTTTCAAATAATACATTTATCCTTTGCTAAGTTCATTTAAACTTCTACCAAAAACAACTATAGTAAACACATTGATTGTAAATGAAATTGATAATAAAGCCAACAAGGTAGGAAGTTCCTTATTTACAAGTTCATTATGTACGATACGTTAACACTATGTTAGCTTTGAATTGATTAAATAAAATTAATTTAACATATCCAAGCATTGATGATTATTATAAAATTATTATTGAATAATTATAAGTTTTTTTTTTTTTTTTGTTGCAAATTTCATTATTTTTCTTTTCTTCGTTATTAGTTTTGTTTCACAGTAACAACATTAAATTACTTTGAGTATTCTTTTTTTTTCATTAATCATACTTTCTACGGCCGGAGAGATTATGTAACATCGACAGTAACGTCGAGATAATATTCACCAATTTAATATCAAAAATAGTATTCAAATCAAGATAAATTCATATCAGTACTCACTGTCTTGTACAAGATACTGTTAATTCTAAATGCCGAGTGATTGTTAGACAATGCTTTGGAAATATTTTCCCATACACACAAATGATCGATCATGGCGAATGGCCATGGCGGATAGCTGAAGAACTGGTGACAAGCGATTCTCTCTCTCGATGCGGGGGGGATACTGCGGCTGATGCTTTGCTACGTTGCAACTTACATTGCATCCTGTCTCTGTATCCAATCGTAAAAGCGATGCCGAGAAGTGTCGAATGGCTACCTGCTAAAACTCAATATATAGTAGACACAAAAAAAACCATACCAGCATTTTCGGCTGCAGCAATTGACATGTGCGGTTCATCGGTTAGTCGCAATGATGATGGGCCTGGTGGAGGCGCTTTTAATGAAACGAAATAGTCGCATTTGATTTGCTTCGTTTCTGATCGAAACGGAATTCCTCGCCCAAATAACAAAGCTCTACTCGACGATGGCGAGCGGCGGCGACCACGAAGGAAAATGTCTGGATATCTTGAGATCGCGGCAAAATACAACAGCATCTTCAGCCTCCTCGACTCGAGACATGATCAAACCAATATCTGATGAACTACACAAAAACTTGATTTTCTTGTTAACCTTCTGGGATTCAAATCGATTTGATTCTAGGGCAACCACGAATTTCCAAGCTTTCGCCGCTTTAAACAATCTCGGAATTGAGCTGTCGAGCTGCTCTTAATTCGAAACGACGAACGCCACAAAGTAATTTTGCAAAAATCACGAGGGAAAAATCGTTTTGTTGAACAAATCTAAATTAGTCACAATCGTCACCAGTTGCGGGATATTCATGAGAAAGTTGTGCCAAACAACTTTTCACGTGCTCGTATGTGCATAGATTCAGTCCACCACGCGATAAACCAGGCAAATTGACGTCTTAATTCTGGGCGGATCACACAAGCCCGATGGAGTTTCGACACCCGATCCCATTGCAACGAAATTAATTTGCTCAAATTTGCTTTTGAAACTCCGGGAATCACAATGCGATCAAGCGAAAACGAAATTTTCAAACTCCGCACGAACCACTCAAACCGAACGCCACTCAATCGAAATTACGCCACCTCAGACAGAAAACATGGCACCAATGCCAATTATTGTTAAAGCGTTTGCTGCCTATCAAATCTTGGCTTAGAGTAATTGCAACTTTAAGTATCCAACTGATTAGAAGTGGTGACCGAAGTGACATACTATCAGCGGGAAGTCAAGCACATGGAATCACTCTATCACACTCCAAGAAAACTCGAACTATTTCAATTCAAGCACATATTTCCCGCTTTTTCCAGATTCAATGATAATTTTCTTCAGTTTCCAAAGTAAACTAATAGCCACATATTGTGATTGAATGTATGCACATGAACACTATTCAGGAAATTTCCACTTGCTAATATTATCACGATGCAAATAAGAAAAGGTACACACGAAAGGGGGTCTGTTATTTTTACGGAATCTTGTTTTCCTGGGGATCCACATTTACCGAACTTTGAAAGATTTTTTTTTTTTCTCGTAACCGACGACAACAAATATATGAAAACTAATTCTAATTAGCTAAAAGATCCCAGCCGATCACTACCCGCCTCTGGCCACGTTTTTAGATCGACTCCTCTCCACAGCGACACTCCAAAGACTGCCACGAGCTTATCAGCTCCAGCTCGCAAATGCCACTTGCACAGCCACGAAGATCTAACGGGACTTTCTTTTGGCTGTGCAAAACAACAATAAGGTCACCCGGGGGACTTGCGGGATTTTGTTTTCGTGCAATTGAAATGTAGTTTCAAATTGCAAAATGTTGTAGCGTCTCCGATCCATACAGTGTGGGTCGGAGATGTGTGACCAGTAATTTTTAAATGAAAAAAATATAAAAATTACTGGATGCTACAAAAAGCAGAAACACTGCTCATTCATGACGAATAAAATGTCAAGAATTTAAATGTTCGATGGATTTTCTTATCGGAAAGACATTTGCACGATTCAGTCTTCAAATTCAAACACCAAATGTCACTTTTTAGCTTGAAAGAATGAACTGCACAAACTAAATTGGCGTGAAATGATTGGAGGCATGGTAAAACTCGACTTGATGCACCACACAGCCGTTGCATGAATTCTGCCGATAGATGTCTCGCTAAAATGTTTGTGGTTTTGTGTTTACTTTTGGGGTTTTTTTGTTGTTTGTTTGTTTTTCTTACTTATGTTGTCTTCTCGCGTACTTTTTTGTATAATTTTTTTTTTCAAATTTTCTACACTTTCTACCGCCTATTCGCCCTCTGGTGGTAAAATTTTCTAGCTGTGGTGCATCAAGTCGAGTTAACCCGTACAACTCCTGCTTATTTTCGAGCTAAATTTTCGCCGAAACAGATTTCGCGTGAAATCGAACACAGTACTAAGCTTAAAATACTAGGATAAGATATTAGATACGTTTGCGTACTTTCAGTCACTGAATTTTACTGAATTTTCCTGAATCATGTGGTGGGGGAAATTTATGAAAAGTACGAAAACGCTCTCATTGAATTTCCTGAAAATTGACAAACAAAGGTGTCAGTTGTCGGTTTTTGGGAGAACAATAATGATTATAAAGTCATCCTAATAGGGCCCATACACGACGCATGCATGCATGCACAATCGCGTGACTGCACATGCGGATTGAACGTGTATGGCAATGATTGACTGAATGCACATGCTGACTGTATGATTACAAAACTTTTTGATATTTTCTCGACTGCGCATGTTTGCATGAGAGGTGTATGTTAAATATTGTGCATTCAAGCTCAAATTTTAGAAGTTTTATTCCAGTGTACATCTAACCCACTTCAAGTTCTTTTAAAACTGCACAGTTTTGCATGAATCGTGTAGGGCAGGCGCAATACTGCACAATCAATGTACTGTGCATGCATGCATGCGTCGTGTATGGGCCCTATAAGCGGCGATAAATTATCGCTACAAAAATATTCGACTTTCATAACATTAGGCAAAAAATACACTGCATAAAAAAATTGCACGTACAGTACCCTAGCTCAAATAAAAACTCTTCTATTTCATTCTTTAAGTATATATGCATTCTATACTGTTAAAGCTCTTTAGAGCAAAAAAGTATTTTGTTATATTAGCTTTTACTGTCACAGTACAGGAATAATAAACTTCAAAAAATTGCACATACATAAAAAAATTGCACATACACGCAAGATTAACTTATGATCTCAAGCAAAAAAAGTAGCGGTACTTAGTTTCCAGTGCAGATTTTCACAAGATCATCATATGTATATTGAAGTGAGTAGTTGTAAAAGTTCAATAGAGCTGTGCAGTAATTCTTGTTAAAAGTTTTTTCCTAAAATGGCCGACACACCGCAAATTTCCGGTTGAAGTGGAGAAATTAATTGTGAAACTTAAAGAGGAAGGTAAAAGCTATGCTGAAATATCAAGGGTCGTTGGCAGACCACGTTCAACCATAAAAACGGTTATACAAATTTTAAAACAAATAAAAGTTTTGAAATTGCCCCAGGAAGGGGTCGGAAGAAAATTTTAGATGAGCATTTGGAGAGGAAAATTGAGAGAATTATTAAGAATGATCCAAAAACAGGTGCTCCTAAAATAGCTGCAGACCTTAAAAGAAACGACGGAGTATCGTTGAATTCCTAGATAGTGCGAAATTTTCTCCATAAAAAATGTTGCAATGGACGCATCGCAAGAAAAAAACCGTTCATTTCGAGGAAAAATGTTGCCCGACGCTTGGAGTATGCTAGAGAGTGTGTAACAAAGCCAGACCAATTTTGGGGAAATGTTATTTTCGTCGATGAAAGTAAATATAATCTTTTTGGTTCTGATGGGCGGCGATTTTTTTTGGCGCAAAGTCAATTCAGCCTTGCAGTCAAAAAATTTGCGACCCACTGTGAAACACGGAGGAGGAAATGTTATGGTTTGGGGAGCGATGGCAGCAAATAGCGTTGGAAATTTGGTATTTGTAGAAAGCACTATGAACAAGCATAAGTACTTGGAAATATTAAAGCTTAATTTAAGAGCCAGTACTTCAAAAATTGGACTTAACGACGAATTTTCACTTGTACATGGCAACGATCAAAAACATTCCCCGCATCTAGTAAAAGACTGGTTACTGTATAACGTGAAATCTGTGCTTCCTCATCCACTCTAATCACCAGACCTTAGTCCTGTCGAACATTATTATTAAAATTTATTATTGGGATGTTTTGGGAAAAAAGTGCGGAAACATCATATCACAAAAAATAACACCTGAAATTACTAGAAAACTAGTCTATTCAATGAACAATCGCTTAAAGGATGTAATTTCAGCAAAAGGACACTACATACTCTATTAGAAGGAGAAAAAGTAATTAATTTTCTGAATGTGTGTCAAAATTTTTGATGTACGTTCAATTTATTGAAATGAAATTTAGCTTAATTAAAAAAATTAACGATAATATAACGGAATACTGTTTTTTTATAGTTTCAGCGATGTAGAATTTATATAATGAAAAAAAAATTGTTTGTTGAAAAGGTAAATTAATTAATTAATTATAAGGGGGTGTACGTGCAATTTTTTGACACAGTGTATGTTGCGTGCCGCGCACATTTGAAAATATTTACTCGCGCCACACCGTTTGATACTTTTCAGTATTTTTCAGTAGCTCAGACCCTACTGAAATTTACTAAAAGAGGAGTAATTTTCAGTTTTCAGTAAAACGGCGTACGGGAACGGCTTCATTCATGGCCTTCATATAAGGCCATGCTTCATTGCAATTAGTACGGCAACATACCTTATGTCGTACTAATAGGGAAACCCCACTCTTGTACCATGGTCTCCACTCAAATCATGGCCTTCACTCAAATGCTATTTCACTCAAACAACCACTCAAATGCAAAATTCTGCATTTTGAATTTCGTAAGCACACTTAATAGCTGATTGATCAGATGATTTTGACAGATGTATCGAACACAGCTGGCCAGGAATTTCCCGTCTGAATAGTCCGTGAAATCACTAGGAATGGCATCGAAACTTCCAAACAAAACGTTATCCCTCAAACAAGTAGATATGTTACAGGAATAAGAAATCAATTACTAACATTCCAGTCTTGTAGTTTATGCTACGACAAGAGGTCCTTAAGCTTTATCGTCAAATTTTCCGTAGCATCAGACAAGTACCGGACCTTCCTACACAAAAAGAACTTAAGCTTTGGGCTCGTCACGATTTCCGGGCAAATCAGCACCAATCAGATGAGTCTGCCATTAAAATCCTCATCGGACACGGGAAGAAATCACTGAATCAACTCCAGACTAGTCTAAAATTAAGTGGATCCGCGTGTGATAGCAATAAAAAGTGATCTTTATAAATGTATTTATTATCTACATATTGAAAGTAAGCCTAGAACTAGTATAGTTGCGTGACTAAGGATGACCACAGGACTTTGATAACAGTGCTTAGAAATAGAAAGGTCCCCAAGCAACACACTGCCAGCAAGACTAGCTCCCGTCGAGTGCGGTCCGCAATTCTGTTGGCCAGAATGCTGTTGATTATTGTGCTCGAAATATGGTAACCGTCCAGGCCGAAGCAGGGAATCGCATTGATGACTGCCAGACCGAGCGAGAACACCACGTTGTATTTGAGAAACAACGAAAGTGCGTCCGCGATTTCGGGTGGCAAGTAGGATGTTTTCGGCACGAATTCCGACAGTTTTATGGTGCGATACAGGTCAGACGGATGCCCAATGTATATCACTTTGTCCCGGTCTACGCGCGATACTATTAACAGCGTCGTCGCATTATTTACTACGGGCCGTATACAAAATCCTTCGTCGCAACTTGTTGTGCAGTAGCTGTTCGCCTCCTCGACGGTCCTTCGAATGTCCAGACACATGTGTTGTGGAATTTCGAGCGGGTCGTCGTTACTGAGATCGTTTACGTACTCGAAGCAAAGAACTTTGGTATTACTATGATCACAGCACTGAACTAGGCCATCATATACGTGCGCTGTTAGGCCGGTTTCGTCATTGAGGCGAATGAAATCTGAGGAGACACAAAATGCTGGCTTCGCGCGCAGTGTTTTCACCAAACACGAGTACCAGCTATCCAAATTTCGGACTTGGCATCCATTAATAGAATTAATAACGTCTCTCGTGTACAATCCTTTCTCTCCCACTATGTGGGAATTCGGTGCGATGTGTGTAATCACTACCGCTGAGTTGCTTTGGTAAAATGGTGCCAACGTGGGACCGAGTCCGATAAAAACCACGTAAAATAGTGCAGCTAACACAAGGTTATGCCAGATCCCAGCACACAGCACCCTGAGCTTTCGAAGAGGTTTTAAGGCATTAAGGTGTTCTGAGCTGAGTTCAGTGTAGGCGACGGGGAAGCAGAAGAGGACATACAGTCCGAACCCAGTGACCGGAACATCTTCCATAACTGCCGCGATTGCATGGCCCAATTCATGGACTACGCTGCATATGAGCAAAGCCGTCACATAGTATCCTATCTCATCCAACGGCAAAGTGACACCGGGCAAGAGTAGCTGCATTTGTACTTCAAACTTCTTCGAACCTGTCTCACTCGTGCCCCCGCTAGAAATTCCAAAAAGAGAGGCACATAAGAGGACAACGCCGACAATTGTCAATCCAAGCGAAATAAGTACGCCCAAATTAAAGGCGTGAATGAACACTCTGGAAAAGGATGAACCCCATTTGAATATGGTACGGTTGAATGCTGTCGTATGCCATCGTAGCCGCATGAACTGCAACGTGAGACCAGTGTTTCGCAGGAATGCATCATATGGGTAGTGCATGCAACTCTAGAAAGATTCTCTTCTTAATATCTACTAGACAATTGATCAAACCGTAAATCACTTTGAAAAAAAAATCGAAGAAAAATAATGTGCCGTATATGACACCAATGACTGCTATCAGCGTCAACGGTTCCATAGTTAACTTTCTGCTTCCTAAACATTTGATCTTTAAAAAATCACCATTGAACAATTATTTTTTAATAGAGAACTCAGCAGTGTAAAGTCAATTATCCAAGAACGGTCGACCGCTCCGACCGGATGAAAAATAATTGATTTGACATTTAAATAAACATGAAGTTGCCTAGGCACAGACTGAAACGAAACAGCTTAAACGGAATACATGACTTGGTGGAACGAGTTAACAGTCCGCGCTGTCATATGGGTAAACTTGTGTTTATATTAAACCCGGCAAACATAGATCAATCCGTATCCTACGTACAAATCATATGAATAGATATGAGCTCGTTTTCTAATTATAACCGGGCTGACACCGGCGGATCATTGACGTCCTTACCAAAACACATCCCGTTCCCGGATCTGTTATGCCTCTCGGAGATAAAAACCGAATTCCTTGCCTTCCTGTCCGTAGTCATTGCAGCTTGCATGCAGTTTGTAAATATTTACCGAACTGTTTGGTGGCTTCCGGAATCCAACACACATCATACAGTAGTAAGGTTGGAAATTGTGACATCTCATTTAGGACTAATGTTTGTATCAATTACAGAATATACACCTAATCGATCCTCATTTGGTGATGTTTATTATGGTGGTGATTTCTCGTCGCTTAATCTACAGTTTAATGAACATTAGTTTGGATGTCCTGGGCAGGCAATCAAAGAAAGCCAGGTTAGTTGAGCACAACTTTGTGATATTTTCAAATTTTCATGAACATTGGAACATTAGTTTTTAAGAGATTCGATGCAGTCATATGTAGTTGGATTTTGATAATATTTTCATTAATGATTGCAGAAATTTTTTTCGAGAAATGTTTTCTTCAATCCCAGCTACCAAGACTCTGCCTAAAAAACTTCCGCAATGAAATTCGCTAGCCATTTTTGTGACTTGTCTTACGTGAAATGCGAATTCCATAAGCAACAAAACGGGAGATTTGATGCGATTCCTCTTTGACTGCAAGGTCGACACAGTCCTCGTTCAGGAAACATTTCTGAAAACCAAAAATCATCTCCGTTTTTCCCAACCGCACCTTATAAAAACGGTAGACTGACTGGCAAAAGAAGTGGCACCGCTATCCTTGTGAGAAGAAATATTATTCACCACCATATTCCTATTCCTAACCTAGTCTAAATAGAAGCTACAGCAGACAAAGTGCACACTCAGTCTTTTGAGTTTGTGGTGATCTCTGTGTACGAACCCCCCGGCTCACTAGTATTCAGTAACCAAGCAAGGACCAGTCTTCGTAGCAGGAGATTTAAATGTCTGCCAGGAGTATTAACTATTCTGAGAAAGTTTCTCATGGATAATCAGGTTAGCCCACATATTCCTAGTGAGCCTACTTACTGCGGGGTAACCAACGTCCACGCGCTGAACATATGTCTCTCATTAAATTTCTAGAACAATGTACAGATCGCAGCACTGAATGAATTCTCATCCGACCATAAACTAGTGCTCTTTTTAATCGCTCTTTTTAATTGATGATCCCCTAAAATTCATGAGGACAACTAACTGGCACGTTTTCCATATCACAATGGTGAACGAAACTTTTCAGCAATGATTTGCAACTGCTAGCAATATCAATAGAGCGATTAAACCCCTATCAGCAAAAAAGCTCAGATGAACGAAGAATTAGCCACTGAAACTCCGTTAGAGGGCTATTACAAATAACATCAGTCGCCATATTTAACTGTTTTTGAACGAGAAAACATTTTACCGAGAATGGAACCGAGTGACAATAATTTTTAGAGATTGACCAAATACTTCAGGCAGAAAAAAAAAATTAGGTATAAATCATCATGGTCAAAACGGTCTCAAATATGACAAAGTGGGGAAAAGAAGAAGTTTTTGCAGACACATCAGAGCTGCAAAGAGCTATCAATATTCTAGCTGCAACGGCCCAAATAGATATGAAGAAATTCGCCCCATGGAAATAGGAGAGATTAAACACCTGGTACCTCAGGTAAATTAACGTGAATCACCAGGACTTGACACAATAACGAATAACTGCCTCAGACGCTTACCGGACAATAAAATCCAACACATAACAGACATTGGCAATGTGATCTTCCGTACAAAAAGTTTACCAAATTCCTTGAAAAAGCGACTAAACCCACTAAACCTAAAAAACTAAAACCTATGCAGCTTCTATCTTCGAGCGAGAAACTAATCGAACGCATAACACTTTTACGAATCGAGGAATTAGTTGCCAGCAAACCCATAATCACAGATGAACAATTTGGCTTCAAAGCTCAACATATTGTAACCGGATTCAATTAAAAAACACGACGGGCCTTGTCATGTCTCACGTTGTCAAGGTATTCGACAAAGTCTGCCATGCAGGCCTTATTGTAAAAATGAATGATTTTCATATTTAGAAACCCCTAATATAACTGACTGAATCATTTTTTGAGGGCAGAACTTAAACCACCACCTTTCCAGTACACGGCCAGTAGCCATTCTCTCCACTGTTTTAAACAGTATACACAGCAGACATCTCGATTGTACCCACAACAAAAATCGCCCTTTTTGCAGACGACACCGATCTACAATGCATAGACACTTGTTTCGAAAGTGGAAAATAGACACCAACGCGGAAAAAAACGCAAGCAAGCTTTGTGATGAAATTACGAAGGCTAAATACAAACAAGCTGACAGTGGATGACGAGGCCATAGAATGGAAAACAACAGCTAAAATGCTTGGGACCAACTTTTAACACAATACTATCCTTTAATACGAGTTAAGTAAATAATATTTACTTAAGGTACTAGTACAATTTATAGATTTTAAAAAATCGATTTTTTGTTTTTGCATTATTCGACTCAATATAACTTCAAAAATGACCTGAAATATTTTTTCGAAATTCGAAACTTTAATACATAAATATTGAATTTGAGCGCATGCGCGTTTTCGGCTCGTTGTAGGCTTTCGAGCAGCTGTCGGCCGTGTAGGGTTTCTTTGATTCCCCTTCTCTAAAATACCGGTTTCTCCTATATCAATTATATTTGCGGCTTTCTTACATGTGCTCAGTGGTTATTTAGACTTCTATAAATCAACTGCCTGCTATTGAAAAATGCCTCCGAAAGATCAATATCATAAAGGAAGTAAAAGTTCGAAAATGAAAAAAAGCATATCTGCTACAAGATCCCGCAAATATCAAGGCAGCCAACACAAATTGGAGTAAAACACTTCATTCACCAGTAAATCTGGAGGAATGGGTGCAGGGTAGAGATGGGAAAAACGACTCAGTTTAGTGTGTCGACACACTTCGACTCACTCATTTGGATGAGTCAATCAGTGTGAGTCAATCAATTGTGTCAATTCGTTTTCGATTGATGTAAAATGTAGTTATGAAAAAGGATTATGCATATGATTAGTATTTTTTCTATTTACCGCTTATACATGGCCATGAAAATGCGACAAAGAAAATTAAACGCACAGAAAATTTCCCAGTATATATTTTAATAAGTATCTTTTTTTTGTTTTGAACATTTTAAAAAGATTTTAAAATGTAAAGAAAGTGTCCAATAGCTTAGTTAACTATAGTTGATTTGAATTACAAATTAAAAAACTCTAGTCCGTCAGAAAATCCTATTTTCGTAGAAAAGTAGAGGAAATATGTATGTAGGTCTTCAATGCATGTTTTGGTCCATATTATAACTACAGTCGGGTCGTACTAGGGTTTTCACATACTAGGTATAACTAGTACAAGTACAAAAAAATACATGTTCCAAAAATACTAGCAAGTATTTGTTGAAGTATGCTATATATACTATACATATGATTTGCAGTGATGTAATGAAAAGGTATGATATGCCCTCCCCCACCCTCCAAACACAAGGTTCCCCAGCCAGAATGGTGATGGTGCAAGATAATCTTCAAAGGATACTGAGTCATTAGTCCGCGCAGCTTGTCCGTAACTTTCCAATGGTCGGCCATTTATTTGGCAAATCTTTTCGCCTAAAGAAAAACGATGAAATTCAATCAATTTAATTGGATTTTCATTTTATTATATGCATAAAACATCTCCTGTATTCGTTCAAATTACCAAAGTCAAAAAATTTACTAAGATAGAACAAACTAATCCTGTTGCCATCTATATGGCTTTTCATCGATCGATCTCTGATACCAAAACTTTTCTTGGCTAATCTAAAACAGCCGGTTTTCCACTTCGCCTCGCTGAAGCATGAAGTTAAACGAAAATTTTATTAAGAAATGATAAAAACAATATGTTTCGCCTTTTAAACATGCACACACTAGGGGGCCAACCTCTTTGGTAAGGCTGGATATGAATCCAGGGGCATCTTAACTCCTGCGGTCTCGTAAATTTTAATCCGGTAGGGTTGGAGACACCCCCGTGGCGACCTGCAGTCACGAGGACAGCCTCAGCACAGCCAGAGAAGCCAACTGGCGAACCACAAAGGATCTCAACCTTTTCCTCCTTAGCACTTTAAGTGCTACTTTCAGTTTTTCCAGACGGTTTTCCGGCGGATTTCATTTTACCGTATCTTCGAAACTAGGCCGCGTTTTCACAGACTTGTATGAAAATTTGACCCAAAACAACTCAGAAAGGTCCCCGAATTCATGCTAGACCAAAAAAATAATTTTGGTAAAATAGGACGTTTTCAACCAATTTTCCCTATCAAAATTTTTTCTCGCCCTTAAAATGTCACTATTGTACTCTCCGACCATTTTCAATCATCGAAAGTGCCGTAAAGGCAGTTTTTGCCAAACTAATGCCAAAAAACCCCTTATTCCCCTACAAAACTGAAATTTTTGTATCGCAGAAATAGATCTTGGCCCGTTATGTCCCAAACCACTCTCATCCAAAATTGGCCGATTTTGTCCGATTTCAGCTACTTTTACCCTAACAACTTTTTGAATATATGAATAAAATACTTGCAAGTACGAAAATACTCGCAAACACCCGAACATAGTATTTTTAAATTTCATGCTAAGTACTGATTGTCCCAAAAGAATACCTGTTCCAGTATATACGCTTAATCTCTAATTATAACCTAACTATGTCTAAATTCCAAAATTTGTGAATGATAAACATTGTTACTTGTTATATATACATGATGCTAATCACATGAACATTTTATGGCCGCATTTCCTACAACATAAATGAGGAAAATATTTGCTTTCTTTGAAGTACTCCCCACTCACATTATTCTAAAACGTTACCTCAGCGAAGAAAAAATCACTCATAGAAACTTTTTTCGAAACGGTATATAATTGAAAAGTTTACCATTTTAAATTTATCAATGGTAAATGAATTTATAGACTAATGATCAATTAGAAACAAATTTTCACTAGTAGCTTATCTAAATACACTGAACTTCACTGCATCGAATTGTGTGAAATGTATACTGATTTCAATATACACTTCAAGACATAATGAAAATCAAAAACTTTTTTATTTGAATTATGAACCCATTTCAACTCCCAGATATGACAAATAATTACAGCGATAATCATCCAAAAAAAAAAAGCGGGCAAACCCGACCATTTTCATTTCGCCCATTCTCGTATTTTGAGGTTTTTTCTTCATCAAAATATAATTGTTTCTGAAAATGTGCTCGAATATCCCTATCCAATATCTATACCTCTTATACTTCATCAATATCCTTAAAAAACTTCATTTCGATCGGACATCGCATTCGTGAGATAATCTCACTTCATCCAATCACAAAAAAATTTAGAGAGTCGAAGAAAGGAAGAAAGAAAGTTTCAATAAAAATCTTCATCATATGCACATATAAAGTGCACATATGTTCTTCCGCGACGGTCAGTTTCGATCATCACAACCAGCCACGGCATGCTTGCACTGTACGGCATTACCTACAGCCTTTACGAAATTCATATCGCGGCACCGATTGACTTGCTCCTGTGCAAAAGTGTCGAGCTCATAATCAAGTTCGAGCTCATAAACAAACTCATAAGCACATCAACTGATTGCCTCGTTCGTGAGCTGTTCATCTCTAGCTCTACTGTGTGTACACAAACACACGTGTTGGGGCTAGTGATTGCTTCACCAAACGCTCAACTCCGACGAGCTCATAAACAAGCTCATAAGCACATCAACTTATTGCCTCGTTCATGTGCTGTTCATCTCTAGCTCTACTGTGTGCACACAAACGTGTCGGCCGACAAGCTTGTTGAGTGCAAGTGATTGCTTCACCAAACGCTCAGCTCGCTCATTCTGTAGTGATTGCTTCACCTGTGAAGCAGCTCGCTCAGTATAGAGTGTGTCGACACACGTGTTGGGGGCTAGTGATTGCTTCATTGCGATTGCTTCACTCACGTGTTACCCATCTCTAGTGCAGGGAATGACAGAAATTTTTAAAAATTCTATAAACCTGCATAACGCCAAATATGCCTATTATATAGGCGATGGCGATTCGAAGACCTTTTCAAGTATTTCAAATGCCAAATCATATGGAGATTTTGTAATTCAAAAACTTGGAAAACGATTGTTTCGGCATCTAAAAAAGGCAAGAAAAACCTTAACCAAACTGCGTAAGCTTAGGAGAGCCGAAGAAACAAAAGAACAGCAAAAAATGGAAAAAGCAGAAAATAAATCGACACCAACAAGAAGACGTAAAGGAGCAAACTAGAAAATGAACAGCCTGTGCCTCCAAAAACTACAGATTGAACCGGTAAAATTATGAAAAAAAATGCCGACCAACTACTCCTTAGCTATTCAGCGAAATCCAAATTCCTCTGTCGATACAAAAAATGAAATATGGGCCGGATTTTATCATTTAATTTCAACCGATGCTGTACCGCGGCACGAATATTGCAATCCAGAGTGGTGCAAATATCTAAAAACGCAAGCAGATAACGTTGCTTATAAACATAAACCGGCCCTAAGTCCAGACGTGCAGGAGTACGTAAAACCTGTGTTCGAAAAGCTAACGGATGAAAAATGATTGATACGTTACTTGGAAAAAATACACAGAACAACAATGAGTGTTATAATAAAACACTGTGGGCAATTGTTCCTAAGCATACATTCGTTGGAAAGGATGTCGTCGAATTGGGGGTCCAAATTTCACTGTCCATATTCAACGAAGGAAGAATGACATTATTGGAAATTATGGAATTAATAGGCTGCACCATTGGATCAGCTTCTTATGAATATGCGCGGTCGAAGGCCGCGGAAAGAATTGCAATGGCCGAGAAAGCCAGCAAAGATGCAACAAAGGAAGGGCGTTTAGCGAGAAAAGAAGCTCAACAACAGGAAGAGCAGGCTTTTATTGATGATGGCGTACTAGTTTATGGTCCAGGCATATCAGATTAACCGATTGTAAATGCTTAAATTCGATTTTTCAAAACTTCTAAATAAATAAAATGAAAAAAAAACTTTAAACACGTTTTTCTCGAAACAAGGTTTTTTAAAACGGCGGACAGATAATCTCCGGATTCACTGATTCAATTTTGAAAAATTTAGTGCGTTTTATTTGTTAGAGTATCTTACATTGTAATATACCAGAATGCGACAAAGAAAATCAAAAAGAATATTTTGGCGTTAAAAAAAACTAGGAAAAAAGGTTCGATTTTTGACATTTTTTTTCACAAGTCCGCCAATTCTTTTTTGATTTTTAAAAATCGTGGTAAATTACGATGTAAGAGACCTTAGTTTTTAAAACCCTTTTGAAATTTTTTGTTTCAAACTTGGAGTAACGATTTTTCAGAAAATGATTTCAGCGCCCTTTATAAAAGGGAAAAATAATTAATCAAATAAAAAAAAATTGTTTTTGTATTTTTCAAATATCAAATAATATAAAATGTCTGAGAAAACTTTTCTGGAAAAATGGTCATATTTTTGCCTTCTAAAGTGTACTAATACCTTAAATGTACGAGCACTAGGATCCTAAAGAATAAAATCTACAAGGAAGCGATAAATAGGCAAAATACACCAAAGAAAGGAAACCAAACTCCAGAACGCTCACTGCGAGAAGTCAAATTGAGAGTCAAATTGTAATTGGCACTAGCTCAGAAAACATAACAGGTCCAGCAAATAAACAACAATCTAATCAAATATTTTGCTGTATATTTCATTTAAATTAAGATGAACAAACGGCCCGACCGTACTGACAAAAGTCAAAATTCGATTCTTGCTTCTAGGATTCATTGCTAGAATTTCCGCTGTTCGACAGGGATGCAAAGCTAAAAACGGAACAAACAAGTGTGGATGCTCCATTTGCGTTAGAATTTTGAACATATTGTGCTGATGTGACTCTTGTTGGTTTGCCATCTGTGCTTGTCTATCAGTTTGTTTGAAAATATTCCATGCTTCCTCAAGACTGACAGTACTTCCATCTGCAATAAAAAAAAATCCCAAACAAACGCATTACTTTTTAGGTAATGTTAAATAAACTGGAAGCATGTTACCTTCTCGATTTATTTTGAAGTAAAGAACAGGAACTTGATAGCTTACACTATAAACAATATGATATTCGAAATGGTAAAGTTTTTCAAAAATATTAACTTTTTGACGATATGTCAGGTACATATTCTTGGAATGCAGATCCTTTTAAGAGAAATCTGTTACTGCAGGTAATATATATAGTGGTTGACTTGTTCATTACTTTTTTCACGAGCATCCATTCATCACCTATTTCATCGGATGCCTTGAGAAGCTCAGTTGATTCTTTGGAAAATTCTTCTTGGGTCATATTACCATCCATTTTTTCTCTTTCTGAAAGTATTTAACTTATATACAAAATATTTAAGTTATATTATATCATTAGATTATATAAATACAATGTTAATAAAAGTTAAGGGATAGGGTGTCGATGCAGATACATACCTTCATACAATAGAGATACACTCAACATTTGAGTGGGCTAATTAACATTTTTGAATTGAGAAAATACTTTAACAGTACAAATCAACCCTTCTGCCGCCAATTTGTTCTCTAGCGTTTAAAAATCATAAACGGAGACCATCTATCCAAGTCATGTCATAATTGAATTACGTATAATACAAGTGCAATGCAATAAACTTTTTTTTTGTTCGTTTTAGGATCGTATTCACCCTAATATTGATCTCTTTGTTGGGATATTGTATAATCAAAATTTTCTCACGACACAATTATTTCTGTCTGTTATTACTGCTATATCCGTAAGTATTCCTAATCTACAAAGTAAACAGTCTCGGACACTCATGACATTTCACCTTTTTCAGATTTGCGATGTACTTGAAAATTTTCGGCTTCCGAATCGAGCCGTCAATGCGAATAACGAATGAAATGGAAGCCGCGTATTTTAACGGGATCCCGATGCATTGTTGTTCGACGAATCCTTCAGTTGTCCGAGATGAAATCGAAATGCTCACGAAGGATTTCAATTCTCGATTAAAGCAAATCCTATTCATATCGGTGGTCAATGCCTACTATGCAGGCTTTGTGCCATGTTTTTTCGCACAGAATTTCATTTACTATGACATTGTATGGGCTACCGTGCATACCGTTTTAATTTGGTACACTGCATTCACGACGTACGGTGCATTTTGTTTCCCGCCCAAATATTTTGACGTTCTTCATCGTGCGTCCCTACATTTAGGACTATGGAAACAAATCGATGAATGTCCTTCGAATCAGACCCCCAAAAAGTGGTCGAAATCCATATCATGGCCTGGCTGGAGTATTGTGCGTTGCAGTGGTAAACTATATGAGTCGATTGGTCTTGTAACATCATCGATTCCTGAGAACAAGACTCACATCAAATTTTTTGTAAGGCTATCGAACACGACATATTGAAAACTTATTTCATTTTGATTTTTTTTTTTGTAGAATCTGTTTATCAACCCAGCTGTAATAGGTGCGATAACTAGTGCACACTCTATCATTACGATATTGCAAATTTTGTTGCTGTGTTTTACCGTTGAATGGCATATTATTATATCGTTGAGCTTTTTAATACTGGCCAACTGTCATACTTTGTTCTATGTATCGCTTCATGCAGATATTGTCCAAAAGGTTTACGGTCTCGAAATTAGAATGCCATTGCCAGGCAGACAGACAGACATCCTGTATCAGATTAGTGAATCTTGTACTATTATTTAGACTGAACCTATGCAACTTTGAATATTTTAAAGGTAGGTAAATAAAAACGAGCTGTGAAGAGTATATTTGACGTATATGTATATAGTCCAATTTATTATTGTTTGAATTAACTGTCGATTGATGCTGCTGACCCGGATTTTTAAAGAAAATTTCTATATTAAAATTTCTATATTCTATCTAAATCATATTGAAAAGGATAAAATCTTTCCACAATGCATTAGCTAAACGTTTTAAGTTTTCTAAAAGAATTTTAATTTGCATTATATCCCATGTTTTACAATTTGTCTGATAATCAGGGTTCCATACAATAGAACAAAATTCCAATTTGTTACGAACCAAAGAAAAGTATAACAATTTTAAAGCTATTATATTGTAAAAGAACCGAATGTTACAGATCAAGAATCCCAACATTCTACGTGCTTGGATTAATACTTCATTGCTGTGTCCAATCAACGAGAGTCTTGAAAATTTGAAAAGAGGCAATGCAATTGTCGCAAAACGTTCCTGGCGAAATATCCGAAGCATTAAATGCATGATTGTGAAGCATAAGAAAAAGGCGAAAGAAGTCTTTGCATTGCTTTCGCGCCCACCGACTTATTATCAAAACCTAGCAAGTTATTTGTGGACATTGTTAGTTTTACTATGGACTAGATGGACAGCGCAAAGCAAAAGAATTATTTACTCTGCTTCAAATTGCTCAATAACTGAGTGAACTCAAGATGAATATTATTTTTTGTCGAGTTGCCTTTATAGGTTTTATTTAAACGCGACTTACTAAAAATGTGTGTGGAGATAATTGTGAAATATATTATTATCATTATCATCGGCACCACAAACCAGGTTCGGGACGTAGCCCTACCTCAATAAGTTTGTCCACCGGCCTCAATCGCGAATCCATGTCATGCATTTAAGCGCTCCTAAGATCCGAGCGTCCTAGTCATACCGTCCTTCCAGCTCAAACAAGGTCTCTCCGTAAAATCTATCGCAAAGCTCTTCTATGCTCATACGAGCAAGGCACCCAAGCCACTGGAATCTACCTAGCTTTATCTTTGTGATGATATATGCTTCTAGGTTGTAAAATTTCTGGAACTTTTCACATACGGAGCCAACGCGGCTACGAGGTCAGAGTGAGTGCCTTTTGCGAACACCCAAGTTTCGAATCCATACGTGAGCAATATTAAGTCAATAGTCTTGTGCAACTGAAGCTTTGAGGTTTGGGTTATATTTCGGGATTTTAAGTTATTGTGTCATCTATTCGATCTGGATGAGAGACTATTGTTTAGCTAGTTCGGATGTTAATATCGTACAGCTAGAAGCTAGATATATTTCAATTTTTTCACACATATTGATATTTCGATGATAATCTGCTCTCTTTTTTAGTTTCTATTGGTCAGATTATCCTCAAAATAACGATAATAACGATATATGTCCAGAAATTGAAATATATCTAGCTTTTAAGTGACAAAATGGTCCTAAAATAAAAATATTTGATTTTGAAAGCTAGAAAGAAATTGGATCAGATTAAATCAATAGTCCTCTTATTTGTCAGTTTACGAAAAAAGAGGCAGACAGTTCTTAGTGAAAATTGCACAGGCTACAGCAATAAACTATTAAAAAAAACATCGATCAACTTGATCAGATTCAGCCTTTGGTAATATACTGGACTGCGGACGGTGACGGACGCGCGCTTCTTACAGCATCCTTTGTGCCTACTAGTGCTCTAAGTTAGTCTAAGTTATACGTTTTGACGGCTATTTGTTTTTGTACATGCGAAGCACATTTTAATTTCACAGTAAGTCCTTACTGGCTTGTTTTTTTGTGCATCCAGTCAGACTTACTGAAAGTTCAAAAAAGCATTGTGCAGATGACTAAGTTAGTGCGCTTGAAAAGGAAAATTAATGATTTAAAGTAGTCCCTGCATGAGACTAGAACGACTATAAATAAAAACATTGGTATTTTTTCCAATAAGTTTAATAATACACACGAGAATCAACGAAAAAAGGCTTATTATGCTCTAATCGAAAAGTCGATTATAAACGGCTTTAGACAGAGGTATTGACTGCTAAATTTCTATCCAGAGACAAGAAAATTCATCCAAGATGCTACGAGCAAGAGATGTGACAGAGTTAAGGCCGAGTTGTCAAACAACTTGGATGTGAACTCTACTCGATGGAAATGTGTTCAAAGAATTTGGATGTGTAAGATGCATCCCGAACAACTTTCTGTTTCGTTAACGTGTAATGATATATTTCCCTGCAATGCAATGAGCAATCCACTAAGGGACTGTAAAATCAAATCTGCGTACAGAATAAATGTCGGGGATATTGTCAAGCTAGACTATATCAGGATAAAAGTGAAGAACTTTATCATGAGACCCGGATTGTCAAGAATCGTCAAGTTCAATCAAATACTTTGGGAAAATTATTACGTCAAACGTCAAACTATAGAGTTAACGCTGTTTTAAGTGAAACATTAGAAAGCATTTCGAAATCTCTAAATATCTTCAATATATTAACAAGATAAAAGTGGAATCCTCAGAAGAGTTTTACGATTTACAAAGCTCTTGGTCGATCGAAGTATGACAAACATCTGAATTCAATGGCAAATGCCCCAGTATACTCCTGTTCAAAAATAGATGCTTTTAAAAGTAAACTACTGAAAATAAGTACAGAACTAACGGGGCAAACATCAAATGCATTGGCCTTCTAAATTGCAAATGAGTTACAAAATTTAAAGCACAGTTATTAATAGCCAAGACATAAGAAATTGGAATGTTCCCTTCAAAGATCTACTCACGGATGATTATAGCGATTGTTTCAACTCGCATTTCAACAGGATGGTGACAAATGATAAAGCTGATGGTTTCGCTCTGTTTTTTGGGGATGATTCAAGGTCTGTCTTGGCAGTGGGGAGTGCTGTTTTAAGGGAATACGATAGGAGTTACTCAATGAAATCCTTACTTGGTTCTACTTCAGTCATTAATGCGAAGCTCACAGCTATACTTGTTGCAATTTAAGAGGGTATCTCCTGTGACCTAAGTAGATGCTCTATTATTACTGATAGCTCTTCGGCGTGCGAGCATATTAGCAGGGATGCAGTGGCAATTCATACAGTTTCCAAAATTCTTAAGCTCATTCAAAACAAACCTTTAATTCTGTTTAAAAATCATCATGGCTCTGGATCATAAATGCATTCCGTGGATGAAGAAGGTGATGAGCCATGGCCTTGATGAGCTAGCTAAAAGAGTAAACATTGATGCGACGTTTTTTTGAACTGGATGAAGTATGTACTAAATAAACACAAAAGTAAAATCTGAGTGTCAGGGCGTAAGAACGTTCAAAGATGTCCATAAAAGAGTCTGATTTAGCACTAGATGAAAATACTTAGTTTAAGAATCTGAAACTTAGAAGTAGTAAAGTAGTCTTATGACTAGAGCCTCAAAAAAATGTTAAATGAAATGGGCTGAAAATGTTGTGAAAATGTTAGAAAAAAAGACCGAAAATTGTTATAAAAAATGTTAAATCAATTTAATTCAGATGTTCATAAAATAGAGCAACAAACATAAAAAACTGAGAAAGAAAACTTCATTCTGTATCATGTTTCATTCTGAATCATCTTTATCGTCAAAAAAATTATTGTATTGAAGGATATTGAGCATTGCAATTTGTCATTAAGGGGGAGAGTTACGTCTACTGGATAAAATGTACTTATAAATGGACATCGCATCTACTGATGTCTTTGGTGCAAAATTTGGTTTGATTTTGTGATCCACTGGTAGGTCGGTGTAAAAATCTACATCAGTATTCTTTGATAGACTTTTTTCGATTCGGTCTCGTTGATGACAGCGAGTAAATTTTTCATAGCTGATGCACATTTATTCGTTTATTTAGAAATAGGAAATTTCTAATGAAACAATGATTGCTTACACTCAAAAAAATTTCGGTTAAATTTTACCCTTATAATAGTAGGAAACTGGTTTTATTTTACGTACGACCAAATCGTGTAATTTTACCCTAAAAAATGATGCAATTTTATGGATTTGGCGCAAAGGTGAATAGCAAACTAGTAAATTTACACTCTTTTTGCTTTAATTTACAAAAAGCTGTGTATTATTCAGCTGATATGACGTAAAAGCAAAAAATGCACATCGAATGTGTAAAAAAATTTGTGATTCGGTATTTTAAACGAAAAAATGAATATATTTCCTATTATCAAAATATTAATTATAGACCCACTTTTTAGAGTGTATTCAGCAATTGTTCCAGTTTGTTTCAACTCGTATTAATTATACTGTCAAAAACGCCGAATGAATCATGATGTGAATCTGCTTTAGTTTAATGATCGTTAAATCATTATTGAAGTTTATCTTTGTTTATTTAATAAAATAAATGAAATTTTGACGCTCTCAGTTTTCTGTTGAATAAATATAAAAAATATTGTTTGGTTGACTGTCGTACTTTATGCAATGTACTATATTCATCTTTTCGATTGATTTGAGCAAATCGTGAACGATCAATCGAGAAAAATGTTTAAATTTCTACTAAAAGTGTGAAAATGGCAGAAAATTGTTAAATTTCCTATGAAAAGTCAGAAAAGGGCGGAAAAATGTTAATTTTCCAAAAAACATCAAAAAAATGTTAAAAAGTGTTATTTTAACAATTTTAACATTTTTTTGAGGCTCTACTTATGACCATTAACAGGTTTTTCTCAGGTAAGGGTTTTGATAAGGAAATATTGTTTAGGATTAAGGCAATTGAGAGCCCTAGTTGTGAACACTGTGATACTGTTGACTCCATTGGTCACAAAATATTTTTTGCAGAAAGTTTTGTACGCCTAGAGCTAAATTGGATTTTTTCAAATCGCGCTTCAAGTTACTTCTGGATCATAAATGTAAATGTGTTGAAAAAATTGTGTATATTTTTCGGCGAATAAAATATTGATAAATAAAAATTCAATAACATATCTATTTTTTGTTCAATTGGCTCTTGAATTCATCCTTTTGAATTTTCTGCAGAGATTTTTTCCTCTAGAGATATATTCTGATTTAAACTGTATAAGTTAGCTAGTTCCTTACATATATTATTCTCGTGGTCAATGTTATTTATTTTTGCTCACTCACTATGCCCTTCTTTTTGACTACTACATTAAAACTTGAGTGTAGACAGTGATTAGGACTATGATTAAAAAAAAACAAATAAAGTCTGGAAGAATACTCCTGGAATTATAATAAGGTATCATTCGGAAACGATGCATGATTGATGCCTTGCGTCGGGCCAACCTGGGTTTCTTCGGAAAAAAGAACCATGCGGCGTAAAAAATAGACTGTTCAGCTTTATCAAAAATATGACACTATATAAAAGAAGACATTTATTATATTCTTACCCCAGGAGCAATTATTTTTTCAAACTCTACAATGTGATTTAAAACCAATACAATGATGACACTCTACGCAGCATAAGAACAGAAATGTATATAAACAATATTCTGACAGTTCTCTTGTGATGCGAACGTATGAAATTGAAATTGTTTCGGAATGAAATAGAAAATATGTTTCACTGGTATAACCTTACCCGAAAGCGGCAAGTTGACTTTGAAGATTCGTATTTCATTATTTTATTATATGTTAACCAGGCCTTCTTATGTGTAACTATAAGCTTTTAAGTCTGAAGAAATGGTAAAATATTTCAAAAAGGTACGTAGAGGCTAATATACAATTAGTATGATTTCGAACAATGGTTTCGCATGTTTCGGACTTGCTTGCAAATATTAACCCCTTGTCTATGGAAATGTACATTAATCCTCAATTTTCAATCAGGTGGCAAACGATTTACGATTTATTGAATTAACTTCTAATTCAATGGGGTTCATCTAAGTATAAAATCTTTATGATGAAATTAATTTTGAACATTAGTTCTGAGATATAAACAAATCCAACGTTTGTTGAAGTACTCAAATGACTTTATTGACTATTCTTCTCTTCTAATATTGTCGAAGAGCTGCTGCTAGTACATGCATATCTTCCGAACCCAGAATATATATTACTAGCACATTTGGGGTTGCTCATATTTTCTTACTTGAAGAACAGTAATCAAAACAATACAAGATTCCATATCAAATACATCATTATTCGTATTAACTACTTTTTACGTACAAATATATGCTCCCAAAGTTCCACTAGTATCCTTTTCGTCCTCGAAATCTTTGCCTAGTGTCGAGCTAGAACGATAATGTTAAACCAACAAATCAGTTCCTATAGGAAACTCACCAGCGACCGCTTGCATTCGAAAAATGTAGTTCGCAAAGCTTGGCATTCTTCCGGTATGGTATGATCTTGACGGTGAAGACATTCTTTGGGTGTTTTCTTCTCCTGTTAATCAAAATCAAGTTAAACAATGATTTAGTGATAGTATAATATAACACCTACCTTCGTACAGCAATCACTTTTCAGCAAACACATCTTCAAATCTGCTCTTATTCCGGCACATGGCGAAGCGTCTGCTAATTTCTCTTCACCCTCGTATCGCATCATCTTGACAGGATTCTAGTTAAATACTTGTACTTCTAGAGGAATCTTCAACGATGTAGTTATTTCTAAAAGTTTTATCAGGAATCTCCTGCTGGGCTTGTCTTGATTCACTATCTGACATTCGCTGGAGTGACATTTTAACAGCTGATTCTACCCGGCCGGCTGTTTAGAAGATAAATAGTTGTTCCATCCGGTGCTTTATATCTGCAGTTTATTTTGCTTTGGCTTTGGCTAATTGTGCCACCAATGAACATTTATTTGTGAACTAAGATGACAGTGAAGTGTCTGCAAAGATCATTAAATCTTGCGAAGTGGTCATGCAGCCCAAGTCAACTTGGACTACACTCATGGACAGTCCCAAAAGGATACGACACGGGTATCCAAGTCTACAATTGCATAACGAGAACCAACGTCCCAATTGTTTTGCGGAATAAAAACATAGCAAGTTGGTATACGTGCGGTCCCACCGTATATGCTCCATCCCACTTGGGGCATGCTAGTTGCTATGTAAAAGTGGACATCATTCAACGAATCCTGAAAAATTACTTCAACATCAACCTCATTACTGCCATGAACATAACGGATATTGATGACAAAATCATCCAACAGTGCAGTGAAGACGTTACATGGCAGGACGTGTCGAGGGAAAATGAAGAATCTTTTTGGAAGGACCTGAAGAAATTACACATAACGGAACCAGATATAGTGCTACGAGTGTCGGAACATATTCCAAATATAATCAAATATATTTCTAAACTTCTGGATTTGGGTGCTGCATACGTGGGTAAGGATAATTCAGTTTATTTCAAAGTGGACAAATGCGATACTTATGGGAAACTGCAGAAGATTATTCTCGAAAAAGGAGTAGAACATGAAGTTAAAGAGGAGGCTGCAGATTTCGCCCTTTGGAAAGCGGCGAAAGCGAACGAACCATACTGGAATGCGCCATGGGGTAAAGGTCGACCGGGTTGGCATATCGAGTGCAGCACAATGGCTAGCAAAGTGTTTGGAGATTGCATAGACTTCCATGCTGGCGGTTTGGATTTGAAATTTCCTCACCACGAAAACGAAGAAGCTCAAAGCTGTACCTTTCATAATAAGTCGCAATGGGTAAACTATTGGCTTCACACCGGTCAACTATACGTTAAGGGTGATACGGAAAAAATGTCGAAATCGTTAAAAAATACTATTTCTATAGGAGAGTATCTCGAGCATAATAGCTCAGATAGTTTTCGGATGGCCTGCATACTTTCCAACTATCGCAATTCGATGATTTACAGTGATGAAATGCTACTAACTGCGAAGAATACCTTACAAAAACTGCTGGAGCTCCTTTCAGACGCTCAAGCCTATATCGATGGTAAGAGAACATATTCTGACTTTGATTCGTCGCAAATTTACGCGAGTTTGGCGAAAACAGAGGATTTGATTGACGCTGCACTCAAATCTGACTTCGACACCTCCAAAGCAACCAGTCATTTAATTCATTTGGCTGCAGCTGTTGGGAAGGCGATTCAATCTAATGTTTCCCAAGAGGACGTACAATGCAGTAGTAATATTGATTCTGTGATAGCAGTTAGTAACTATTGTCAAAGAATTCTGAATATATTTGGTTTTAATATTGAACAAAGTGTAGACACGATATCTCAATCGGATTCAATTGACGTAAATTTAATTGTGGAGAACATGATTACACTCAGGAGGACAATACGTGAGCGAGCAAAAAGTGGAAAGAACAATGAATTGTTTAAAATATCTGATGAAATTCGCGGTGCATTGTTGACTAGTGGTATTGAAATTAAAGATCATGAAAAAGGTTGCACATGGAAAATATTTAAAAAATAAACTTTCATAATGTACAATGCGTCTTGTATTTAAATATTGATGTAGTATAGTAGTAAAGAAGTTTACAGTATTTTTATGGAAGTAGACTATCACAATGGGTCTTTTTGTGCCTATGTGCGTCTGTCGGGAAGGCGATCGGCAGCCACTTTAACCTATCTAGCTACCTATAAATAGATATATTTATAAACGTATGTGTATTTGTTCCGATTTATTTTGAATAATCAAACTCGGTTTGCTTAATCCTTTTAGAACGGCTCTACTTGAAACCTAAATAAGCTAATAATATAGCTTGAAACCACATGTCAATCCCACAATGTCCTTTGAATAGTTGCTTATAAGCAACCTAGTGGTAGATAATTGTCCATTGTGGTAAATAATAAGAAAACTTCATAATGTTCAAATATACTTGAACAATTTTAACTTGTATTGAAGAAAAAGTCAAATTCAGTTTTCAAAATCTTCGAAATCTTCGAACTCCTGTTCTACGAAGACGGCAGCGAACGTTTTGTTATCATACAACACATGGCCATTTCGATCATGTCGTGTTGATTTTGATAAATCTGGTCTTGGGTATAATACCGCTCTTGTAAAGAGCTCCAGCGGATGTTGATGGCAAGGGTGATGGTGAGGATCTAGGGGTTTGCTTTGCCATACTAAAATAGACTCACTGTAATGGTATAATTAAGTTTGCGCCATGAATAGAACCCATTGTCGGCAGTATGTAAAAGCTCTGATAAGTCTCGTAAAGGATGAAAACTTCTCACAAATATCTGGGTGTTGGTTTCTATTTGGAACTAGTAAAACGATGGTGCTGGATCTCATTTCTGCGTTGGCCATGGTATGTTCCAGCCACGAGCTAATTTTCGGCCATTTGTTTTGATGCTCTCTCAACCAAGTGGGTCCATACATGGCCTTGTCCATATCATCAAAGGTCGTTTCGAATAAGGTCGTGAAAGGGTATGCCCCGCGATGATATGTCTTAGCAATGCAACTGGTTAGCTATAAGCAGTGAATGATTTACTGAATAAAAGGCTTTGGAAAATTCGAGCAACAAAAGAAAAATTACAAGATCATCCGTCACTGACATTCGTATATCGTCAGTTACTTGGAGTAATGCATATATGGTTTAAAGCCTGGTTGATAGCAGCGCAAAAGATTGTGACGCCTCAGGTAATTAGTTAATTGCTCATGTAATATTTTCTCAAGAACTTTTGAGAGGTCAGAGAGTATCGTAATCAGTCTATACGCTGTCGGCGAGACCCCAAAGGCTGTCTTCTTTAGTGGAATTATTTTTCCTACTTTCCATAACGAAAGAAAGGACGACGTCATAATTATGGTATTGAAAATGTGTGTGTGATAAAAGACAATAAATATCGGAGAAGTATTTTCATGAAAAGTGGTTGGACTTCATCTAGTTGCTTTCGATTTTATGCCAGGAACAGTTCTGCACACATAATTTTCTAGGATTCTTGTCAAATAAAAAGCAGTATGTGTGAGACTTCGTTGGTCCTAGAGAGTTGGCACAGTGCCCAGACGAGAAGAGTGTGATTGCAGAAAACCTGAATTAAGCGCATTTAAATATGATAACTCACAGCTGCATTGGGAATGTTCCAATCGATTGCTAATTCTTTTCAATTTCACTAAAGCTAAAACGTCTTAGAGGGTAAATTATTTCCAAGCATCCCAGTGAAATACTTTTTCTTGGCCTTTGTTATATCAATGATGACTTTGTGTCGAGATTGGCGAAAAATTTCATATATAATGATTGAAGTTTGAATCGTTTCCATCTCAAATAGTGTTTATCACCCTTCTCCATCCATTTTTGTAGCTGAAAGGATAACCAAGGACTACGCGACTTTTTCATTGTTCGAATTTTCAATGGAACGTATGTGTTACATAGTTGTAAGATATTGTTCTGTAGAAACGTGATCGGATAATCAGTAGCAGGAGGATAATAGATTTGATTCCATCGTATTTTTATCCTTTTCCAGAGCCCAGTAATCGATGTTTGTGAAGTCTAGAGATGTTTAGAAGATGCGATGGCATTCCACTTCATTATTGACCGTTATGAAGATTAAATCATATTTCAAAAACGCAGGAGCAGACAACTGACTATAACGTAGAATATTTTGGATAAAACTAACAAGAAAAATGCCAAGTAGGCTGCTATTGGAACTGATAAAATGAGTAAGGGCTAAATAATTTACTAGAAACAAATTATAGGACTTTATACGATCAAAAAATAATCGTGAATTTTCAGAATTTAGAATATTGCAGTTTAAAACACGGCCAATCATAATTTCGCAAAACGATGAAGTTGATCTCTCAATCATTATGTACAACGGTTGCAGATCAATGCTATTAGAAGGTTGAACACGAATTAAATGTTTTTTCAATTCCAAAACGATTTTAATGGAGCATAGCTCAACAAAATCATCAGGCCTGGAAATAGCAACATATTTAGAAATAATTCGGCATCGCACGTAAGTGGCAACACCTCCGCCTATTCTACTATGCCACAAAGAGAAGTTTCGGTGAATTTTATATCATTGCCGCACACTTTACACATTACCACTTTACTTATTGCAGAAAAAAACAGATAAGAAATTAATTAATGGGTACCTGAAAGATGCACTCAACGGTTCTGCTCTTTGATTTTTTAGCTGATGTAATGGTGGAAGCCTCCCCACCACCCCCTCCTTACACCTGTTCGTCCCAGCAGGTTCGTCGTCAACATTAGTGTTGTTTCCGTGGTACGGGGCAAGCCGGTCTAGGTGCACAACCTTCATCTTCGGTCGGTGTTTTCAATGCTGCTGTATCCGGTAGACAACATCGCTGAGGCGTTTGATTACGCGATATGGTATTTCCCATATTGGTTGCAGTTTAGGACTTAAGCCTTTCCGGCTACGGGGGCTGTAGAGTCACACTAAATCATTTTCCTGGAACCGAGCTGAATTCGTCTTCAAGTCATACTACGTTTTCATTCGGTCAGTGTTCAGGCTTATGTGGCTCCTAACTGCATCGTGAATGGAGTCTAGCCGTTGATGTAGCTCCGAAACCTACTCTGTTGACAAATTTTTACATCAGCTGCAAGTCGAATATTTCGTCGTTGTATGCGATGCTGTTCGGCAAGCCATCCAAAAGAGTACAATATGACGATCCCAATCAGGCTGATTGGCTTCTTCCACTTTGGCCAAGTGTTCGATCAAGATTTTGTTGAATCTTTCGACCATTCCATCAGACTGGGTAAGGTGGTTATAGTGGCTATCGTTTTCTTCATGCCCAAGGCGTCGCAAAACTCCCTAAATACTTGTGATTCGAAATTTCGACCTTGATTGGAGTGCAGCTCGTTTGGGACTCCGTACCTAGTCACCCAATTAATCACGATTTGCTCCCCCACTGTAGATGCCTACTTATTTGGAATAGCTTGGACTTCTGACCATTTAGTAAAATAGTCGATCACTACTAGCACGTAGCGATTGCCTTACTGTGACACCAGAAACGGTCCTGCTAAATCAATGGCAATTTTTTCGAATGGGGCTTCTACGTTATAGATCTTCAGCTCACGTCTAGGCTTTTTCCTGGGCCCTTTCACAGAAGCAAAAGCTGCACATTTTTTGTACCAGTTTTTTACATCTTTCCGCTCATGTACCCAATATAATCGTTTTCTTCTTTTATGTTTTGTTTATGTTTATGTATATTGTCGGGAGGTCAGATGTTCCCTCGTGTATTTCCTGCAAGACATCTTGGACTTTAAGCATCAACCTACATGCGATGTGCTGACCCATCCGCAGTTTTCTATTTTTCTTTAGTAGGCCTCCATCAAAATGTAAGGAGTTCAACTGTGCCTAGTAGCTCTTTAGCGTAGGAATTCGACCTGACATATTTTGCCATTCAGGCCAATGTGCAGACTCCTTCCAGGCTATGATTTCCCTTAGATTTACATCAGCCAGTTGTTCGCCCAACAGCTCCGAGCGTGACCATAGTCTTGCTGGTAAAACGGATATCCAGTTTACATCGGCGTCGACTGCCTTTTCTTCTAACCGATCACAATTCTTGGCAATTCCGGCTTACCTGGACGTTTGGAGGGAACATCAGCATTTTCGTGCACGCTACCTTTTCGGTAGACTGTGTTGAAGTTATTTATTTGAAACCTTTCGATCCATAGTGCCTCTTGTCCCTCGGGCGCTCAAAATTGAGCATCCATCTCGAAGCGGCATGATTGATCCTCAATACGAATCTTTGGTCGTACAAATATTTATGGAATTGTTTGGTAGTCTCCACTATTGCCAGCAGTTCTCTTCGGGTGACAGTAGTTTCGCTCTGGCTTGCAAAGCACCCGGCTAATGGTGGCAATCACCCGGCTAAAGTTGGCAATCACCCGTTCATGGCCATCAATCTGATGTGATAATACTGCATCTATACCTGTATTACTCACATAAGTTTTTACGATGAATGTTTTTTGCGGCTCAGGATATGCCAACATCGGTGCTTCACAAAGCCATTTTCAGCAGTAAGTCCATCATCGGATTTCCTTCCTATAAATTATGACCAATTCATGAAAATTTGCAATGCCATTAAAGAAAATACGATTCGGATAATTAATGAAAATTTCAATTTTATTCATGTAATCCGTATGGTACTCAATACAACTATGTTCTTTTATTTCAAAGATTTAAAACACTTGAATTTTGCATTATTTGGTCAGGAAAATGTTAAATACTATCATAATACATTGGAGATCTACAGTTAAAATCCACAAACAAGCTTGATATTGAATAGCTTTCGTTATTTTTTCTGGAAACGTTCGCTTACATAAGCCTATCCTAAAAGTGTCTGTCATCAATTATTATTTATATGTTTGTCACGTACTTAAACCGATAAATATTTAATTATTTATCACAGCACTTTGGTATTTTTTTTTTATTGTGCAATGCTTTATCTATGCATGTTGTCTATTAAAATTTAATATGTTTGTCTAAGGACTATATTCTAGTAGGTATGCATTTCAATTGTGGTTAGAATTTCTAATAAATTGTCTTAAATATGGAAATTTTCTTGCTCCAGCAAAGATTTGGATTAGTTAAGGTATCAAGAAAGAAATTGAGATTTTTTTAAAACAGTATAGAGTAAAGGTACAATGAAAATCAATGTTTTTTTTTCTTTTGTTTGACTGGAACAACTACATTAGCAAGGCCACTACGTTTGATGTCATTGGCACAAATGCTGGATTTTGGTCTTTCAATTGATACTTTCTTTCATTTGAAATTAAATTTAAATATAGAAATCCAAATGCATACGCAAAATTTTAACAAGATCGAATTTTTATTTCAAAATTAATTTAATTCTTTAGAATCTAGATATATTTTAATCTTCTCAACTATTGAAATAAATCTAGCTGTTAAAGAAAAAAATATATTTAAAAAAATATATCTGGTTTTGAAAGCTAGAAAAAAAAATTAATCAGATTAAATTTATTTGAGTTAAGATTAATATTCATATTTTATCAATTACTGGCAAAAGACTTAAGATTGTATGAATATTTTTTGTTCATTCAAGATAACTTGAAATTGAATTTTACATACATACACTCTAAGCAATAATCATATTTCGTATAAAAGTAAAAATGTTAAAGCGATTATCGTTGCTGATATTCGAATATGTTTTTGTTCGGTTTAATACTTAAGCGTTATTCAGAGTAGGTACTTGCAAAGCGAGTGATCCTACTTGAATGGTTAGTTGAAAGTTCACGCCATTTATTTATTGAAAGATATTAATATGTTTGTTACTTGTGTTTGTTTTTTAAATTGTATTTCGGTTAGAATCATTGAATATTTTCATTGTATTAATGAATTTTATGATATGAATGATGGATATGATAATGCAAGCTATAAGTTAATAGGTTGTGTTGATATGATAGTTATGCTCTTGTTCGGATAGAACTGAAAATGCATATTGCTATCTCCATTGGTGAATAGTAAAGTTATAAATCCAATTAGGCGATTTAAATAGTTCTTAAAAAAATTTTGAAGAGAAGCATATTCACTGTGATAGAAGTTTCATTTGAATGTTTAACTAATTTATTTATTTGCCAAATTCATTACGACAGAATACACATTCCAATTATGGTAATAATGAAGAAAAAGATAACAAAAGTTAATGTGTGATCAAAAAATACGCGGAATTTGTAAATATCGCCGGCTGTATAAGTTTAATTGTCACATTTTTTTGTTTTTGCGTTGGTACACTTGTCTCAAACATATTTTTGGCATCATTAGCGATTTCGAATGATTTGATTAGTTTATTATTAACATCGACTTTTTTAATTTGTGTAGAACATGGAACGAAGCGTTTTGCATTGAACTTTACTTTAATAATGGAATAAAGTACAGCGCCGCATTGAAAATATTGAATTCTGCTTTCACCGAATATTCTACGAATAAAACAAGCGATTCAAACTGTTACAAACGTGTCTAAGGGGCCCGTGAACACGATGAAGATGGCGACCACCCTGGACGTCCCAGCAAATCAACAGCTGGTGACAATGTAGAAATAGTGAAGGAAATAATTATAAACAATCGCTGAATTACTATCAGAGAATCTGCTGATGATGTTGGGATATTATTTGGCTCATCCCAAGCTATATTATCGGATATTTTGGCCATGAAACGAGTAGCAGCACCGTTTTTTTTTAAAGATTGTTGAATTGAATTTCGACCAAAAACAGCACTGAATTAAAATTACTCACTAGTTGCTGCATTAAGTTTCCCGAAGAACAAGCCTGAAAAAAAATCTTCAATTGAATGTGAAGGTGGTGCTCATTGTGTTCTTTGATTTCAACGGTGTAGTGTTGATGAGTTCTTGCCACCAGGTTGTACGGTCAATAAAAACTATTACCTAGAAGTTCAATGCTGTTTACGTGAAATTCGTGAATCGGACGACAACTCTTGTTGGGTCTAGGGGTCGAATCTGATAGAGAATTTCATTCTTAAATTTACAATCAGTGTGAATACGATTGTGGACTGATTAGTTCCGCAACTCGCTGATTAACTCAGGTACCTACTGAGAGCTAAGTGAAGTCAAAGCTCGTTGCGTTGTCTATCTGGATTTGAACCGAATCTGGATTCGAACCAGGGACCCCATACAGTAGATGCCAATGCTCTACCCACTAAACTCAGTAGGCAGGTTATTAATAACTAACAAGAACAACAGAGGACCAAAAATTAAACATTGTGGAACTCCTGAGGTATGATAAAATGAAACAGAGATACAGAAATTTACAGTTCTAATATTACATCATTATAGGTAGTAATTCAGCAAAGTAGAGGGCCGGAAAAACCATGAATTCCAAGCTTCAGAAAAGAAGATCATAATTGACAGAGTCAAACAATTAAGAAAATATTACTTATAGCTGCTTTTGCTGACAAATCGCAGATGCAGCGTCGTTGCTGAAAGAAAGCAAATTGGTCAACGTAGATTTGCCTTTTATGAACCCGTGCTAGAAAGTATTAGACGAAAGGGTAATGACTCTTACCTGTCGTTCAATATTTTCTAGCTCCAGCTACTGCCGCTCAACTCTTTCAAGCAGTCTTCAAGAAAGGGGGGAAATGGGGCGTTAATTTCATGTACTAACAGGATCAATAGCTTTGTACACTGGGAAAACGTTTGCAGTTTTTCATTGGGAAAGAGCCATACCCGAAGCAATGCTTAGGTTGAAGATTAAAGAAGGAGGAACACATAAGGATGAAGAGAATGACTTAGCTAAAATATTTCAAATTTCATCTAGTCCAAAACCAATGCTGGTTTCGAGGGGGTATATAAAGAATTCTACTTCACTAAGGTAGGATTTGTACGAAAAAAAGGAGCGGAAAAATTAACGGAAAGAGGAAGATTTTGTTGTGAAAAGAAGGAAGAAAAGTAGTTCGCAAAGATATTGTCAAGTGCAGCAAGTTACATCGTTGAACTTCATATAGTTGGGACTACTAGGGGGGGACTTTTCATTGAGTGAATGTACAAACTGATTAAGGCTGAATTGTTTCGGTAGATTCTTCGATGTGATTGATGTAGGAGCGAGCCAATTATGAGCTTTGCACATTTTTCGCTTCGGAATGTAATTCTGGTAATATGTAATTTTGTATTTACTACGTGCAGCGTCATTTGTATGAAGAGCGATATCAGCATCAGCGTTAAATCAGACAACAAAATTTATTTTAGACGGACAATAGATTGGGGTGAAATGCGAGAATCAGGTTAGAAAGGAGTGCGTTAAATTTTTTTTATCAATCCAAGGCCTTACTTGCATTTATTTTAGTAGATAATTGAAACGTGAACTCTTTGCAATTTTCCTTTGTGTGCGAGAGAGATTTCTAAGAAAGGTAAAAAATGGTGAAGGTCAGGGAACACATAAAAACCAAGGGCTGTATTTAGCGTTATGGGGGATGTTCGAATTATTAGAATTTGGGATGGTATTGAGTTGAGAAAAGGAGCACAGTGAAAGAAGAGGTAAACAGTGATATGCTGTTGGCAGCTAGGCATTCTACAGTTAGGGGGTTAAAATCACCACATAATAGCTGGAAAGTGGTTGGAAACTGATTGCTAAGGTAGGAAGAGAGTTTCGAAAAAAGTGTTCTTGAACTATTATAGCATTGTTACAATAACTAAAACAACTAAATAAATAAAGTGTTGGTTGCAGCTTAGGAAATGCGATAGGAGGTAGGGAAAGACACTTCAGAGTATACCACTGAGAGCCTTATCTACACCGATAAGGTCGTAACAGTCACCTAATTTGCCTCAGGCAGCGCAGTCGTGGTTTTCGCGGGCATCTTCAGTCAGCCAGGTTTATATATGTTAAGCAAACAATGTCATCAGAGGCTAGGGTAGAGTTTAACATTATCTCATCTGGGGCCCTATTATGATTCAAATTCCGAAATCGGAATTCGTAAAATTTTCCGACTCGCCAATGGTCGGAATTTCGTATTATGATCTATTCCGAAATCGGAATTTAATTCCCATTTTAAACTGCAGACAGCTTCACTCGAATGGGCTGAATCGATTCCAGATTTCCAATATATTTCCAACCAAGTGTCAAAATAGCTATTTAAATTTAAAAAAATGGCACGGAGTTTCAATGTTTCTTGCTAACATTGACTCTATGGCAATTTATTTTGCTTTGCCTAAGTATGATCAGTCGGAAATAACAAAAAATAAGGATTAAAATTTAACAAGTCAAAATAAGTCCAGTAGTTAAAGAGAATCTTATAAGAATGTAATATCACGAATTTTAAAATTGGTGGCCAAATTACGATTTATAATGCACGGTGTCTATCAGCTACCGGAATTTCAGGTTTTACGTACGCATATCAATCGAAACGAACAAACAAATAAATTCGAAAATTAAAAATCCGCCAGAATCCGCCAAAAAATCCGACCACAAATGAGCTGTCGGATTAGACGACTCGCCTTCGGAATCTACAATCCGAAGTTGGCGGATTCCCGTGCAAACAGCAAATCATAATACGAAAAGACGATATCGTATGAATTCCGATTTCGGATTTGATTCATAATAGGCCCCCTGGTCCACAGATCGCGGACTTTCTGGTGTTGGGCTTCCAAAGCAATTTTTATGTTAGAGCACCCTGTGGTCTTTTGGGACGAACATTTTTACGGGATCTCCTAATAAATTTTTTAAACAACGCCTGAAAGTCAGAAGTTTTTGTCAAGTAGAGCATCAGTGCCAGCAGTCACCGTTATATTTGACGATGCGATGTCTTGATTCTGCAGGTTATCTAATGTTGGCTCTTTACAAAAAAGTAGGGGCGGAGAATAACCAAGTTTGGCTGCCGTGTAAACCTTGATTGTTTCCGCTGATGTATTGCGCGCGAAAAGCGATACAAACACCTGTAATAGTGGTGATGCAGCAATTAGTAGCGGAAGAGTACGAGCAAGTCTATGAGTTTCAAGAACTCTTTTTAAGAGACCAGGTTGAGCTGTTGTTGGAGATTGCAAAAGAGCAGTAGATGACGCAATCGAAATGGCTTCAATATTTACAGTGGTAATATCGCCGTCTAGTATTGATGAAGCAACAGGAGGCTGACGATGTGCAATATATGGCATAGATCATCCAAGTTGCGAGTGTGTTTGAATAAGATTCAACTGTAAAGATCCAGCGATGGAAGCATCTGAAGTAGCTAGCTAGTATCAATCTGTTTCAACCCTTACGAAATAAAAAAGTTTCCGGCGATTGAAACACGAATCATTTAACGAAAATACATATCCACCGCGGGAGACCATTCTAGATTAGTAGTTATAGCCACAAAAAAGCCGGCTAGAGCATCATGGTGGAAATCAGAATATAGCCCGTAAAATCATCGAATCCAATGTAGACGAGTGAAAGCGTCTAAAAAGTAAATTAACAACCACTCCCCATTTTAATAAATCATAATTTAACGTATAAACGAAGGAATGAAATAATAATTTAACGTTTTTCTTTTTCTTTAAAAAAAAAAAATACTTTTCATTTGTATTTTTTGAACGACAATATGCAATAATTTCGAACAATCAATTGATATCATAAACATTTTCAGTCTTATCGCAAAACAAAACTTGAATTGACGTTGTTTGATGTGTTCGTTTCTTTTTCGCAGATAAAATCTTAACAACTAATGGCATTGATTCAAACGCAGCACAACAACTTATTTTCGCCATTATCAAATTTCATAGTTTTATGTTTCTATAATACGAGTATTGTATCTTTAATTTACGGCAGCTTATATAATAGGAAAACCAAAAAAAAAAATTCGATTGCAATTCGCGAAAATCGTAGTAAAACTGATGGTCCTTGAAGGAGTGTCAATATTAAAAGACTTGGATAGGCCGATAGAGTCCAGTGTATCCACATAATCGCGCTCGCAGGGCGGGAATTAAGAAAGCAGCGCATGAAATGTCCTTGAGAAGATCAGCGCATTCGCATACTAGTAAATACATTTTATCACCGCGCTGCGATACACTCTTATGTAGTGCAATGCGACGTAAACCTGCCTTCCTCGGGAGATATCTGCGGAAAAAGGATTCTCGTTACATCTAAGAAACTTTAAATGAAAAATAATTGCAATTCACCTGTATAACATACGGGCTCCTGTCCAATAGAGCCAATTCTTTTCAAACCGTTCCCGATCGTCTCCTTCGAAGACCTGTAATGCATATGAGAAAAAGGTGATTACAAAGTTTTCCCTTAATTTTCGGAATTGTTGCTACCTTATAGACGCTAATGATGTATCCGGTTGAAGGTGTTTGCATTTTCTTGAAACTGCCCGATTCTGTGGGCGCTAAGACAAGTGGTGGTCGGCATATGGATGCAACTTCACAGTACAAGTCTAGAGTGTGTGCTGCTGTATACCTGTGAGAAATAAAAGAAATCGAAAAAATATACAGAAAAGAATATGGTCCCGAATCGAATGCAGTCTATCCTTACTCAACTGGAATTTATGTGTTACCTTAAATTTTTTGGTTCGAATTTCGACAGTGATGATACTCTTATTCCTGAGTAAAAACTACTTGGATCGGTTTGCATTGTGTTGATTAAGTAGTACGATATAAACGGAAAATCCGCTGAAATAGAAAAGTAATTTTTTATTTGATTCTATTGCGAAATCGCAATAATTTCATACATACGGCACAAGAGTTCTTCGAAAAAATTCATTGACACTTACAGTTCCGTTCCATGTTCGCCAGTAACATGCCACCGACAGCAGTATTGGCTTGCTGGACCTCGTTCACCAGTTCCGCCGCTATCGCTCGTTGCTTGACCAATGGATGAGCCAGTGGAGATTCCAGTACCGGATCGATTGGCTCCAGCGGACTCATCAAGTGTACGAGTATACATAGTTTCGGATCGGATACTTCGAGTATACTAAGTGGACTACCTGGTGTACCGTCTGCAGCCGGTGGTGGAATCTAAAATGAAGTGGATTGAAGCAGCATGTATTATTGTATTCGTTATTTATAGATAGAATTTTCAGTGCACATAATATTTAAAAACAAGATCAGGACATTCTTTTGCAGGACCTTTATAAAAACAAAATCTGATTTTTGCGTCAGATCGATCGGCTTCGAGATGTACGTAGTCTGTGTAACACCTGTAAGCCCTCAGGACAGAAATACTCTTTGTACTCATACTCCCAGCGCCAGCCTAGCATAATTTCCCGGATATTTTAACAAAATCGAGGATTAATGAGAGGAAAAGAAACTATCCCAGCAGGATGGGCAAACGTCATTGTATGCAACATCAATTTGGTATACATGTCCTCATAGACGATTATGTCCAGTAAGTATGTCTGTCCTGGCTCTTTATTCTTTCCTCCTTTTGTTGAGAAGGAATACTGCAGTCCCATGGTTGCACTATGAAAGGAAGAGCATCGTGTGCCTGGCCACATCAGAAAATAACTCTCTCTCTCTCTTTTTGCGGGCATCTCCAATTTCCTCCCGAAAAATGGTATATGCAGATGCGATCGGCATATCTAAAGCCGGTATAGGGCCCTGTGATAGAAGCGTTGAGCCTAGCTGTGCAATGGCAGCATCAATTTCATTTCGTTCAACAACGCAATGCTCCGGTTCACAGAGTAGATGCACCTTATTCAAACTGGCGACAATTTTTTCCTGCACTCGTGGGATATTTTCCAAGTAGGCAGGGGTCTACGTAGAGCAAGTAGTGTAGGTTGACTGTTGCTTCATTTCTCGTCCATTTCCAAGAAACTATATTATATTTCTGCCTAAAAAAGAAGCATGCTCCCCAAGAAAAAAAGCCCACCTGTCATTCGATGAATGCAGATAGACATCAGCTCCACATCTAATATCTGTCTTCGAGCCGCCCGTAAAAAAGATCGTAGACAGTCAAAAAAGTAGATGCTTCTCCTCTCTCTTGATTGAATTTAACTGCAAACAATAAGTGGATCAGCATCATGCGGTATCTGTCCGTGAGTACTAAAAAATTTCTTCTGTTAAGTACTATCATCAGGTGGAAACCATCTTCACCAGTGGTAGAGTTTCTCCTGGGTTTAATGTACTTGATAATCCAGTGTTTCACATCGGATTCGGCTTACCAGAACATGCCAAAGATGTCACCTGTACTCTTGCGAAAGCCAGGAATCCACCAATTGACATGAGAGGATTTGGCAATATTGGGATCCAAATTGGTGAATTTGGGACGATTGCCAGTACCCAGTTTCACAATGATCCATGTGGGCCACTCCTATGTTTGGTTGGAGCAAGCGACTTGAAGGTGGTGGTTCACAAACTTGGCTTGCAGGAAGTAGCTGTCTCTCTTCACAGCTCGCTTCCAAGAATAGCGCACTAACTATCAATCCCGGTTGGATATACCTATCATAACGATGAGGAAAATTGATACAGCTTTAGCTTGCGTTTTCTTCCCTATATTCATGGATCATGTGCTTGTGCCTAAAGAACTAGCATCAGCAAGATCTTTTTTGCTGAGTTTAGATTTTTCGGTACCATGCGCTCAGACACGCTGACAACGGCTTTCGCATCTACCTTGTGTTTATTTCGTGGTCCAATGCTGACAGAGTTGGCATCTGTGCTGTCTGGCAAGGATCTCTCCGGTATAGTCAATCCCTCCTTACTTTACAGCGTCACCTTTGTTTCCTGATTTGCATCGGGAAACTTCGACTTCTTATACAGAACCGTTTAACATAAACGTTTAAAATTGATCTTTTGATAAAATACATAGTAGGGACATAAATATTGTCACACGGGTTTTTTTTCAAATTAAAAAATATTGGCTTAAGATTTCTTCTTGCAATTGCTGATTAACATAGTACATGTGTGTAAGTCATTCGAAATGAAAATTATTCACAGCTGTGGCCAGGGCAGACTTGAGGCATTCAATGTTGTTGTATCTTCTATGGCAGACTAAGGCTTCCAAAATCGTCCAGAACTTTAATTTCAGTGGACTCAAGTCAAGGCTGCCAACAGCCGCATGCATTAATTCAGTCTATTTTCCTTCTGAGTGGTGTTTGTAGGCCCCCAGACCTAAGTCTTTTTTGATGATTAGGCTCATGGATTTCGCATTCACATCTAACTTTCGCGTCATAATTTTCTGTTTTCGGAGCGGATTTCTTATGATCCGAGCCTTCACGGCTTTGATGGTCTCCAACGTGCGTACATTACGCGGACGGCCAGAGCGTTGGCGGTTTATCACGTCGCCAGCAACCTCGAACAATTTCCTCGAACACACCGATACATAAATCTTCGGCTGATTCCGAGTGGCTGCAGCAGCCGGAAGATCTCTTCTCTTTCGATTTTGCAATTATGAAGCGTAACTACAGCGATGTGGTTTTCGCTGTCTGTCCACTCCATGCCAACGCGATGACTGAAACTACTATTTTTTTTGTCAACAACAAAAACACTATCCGTCACAACCCATATGGCCCAACCGCCATAAGTTCAATCCTCACGGCGCAGTAGTTGCGTTCAATGGTGTGACAGTATTTATGAATTCTGAATATTTCATTGAATTCGCATTGAAAGCAGCTGATCGCGGAGATTTAAGAGTCGTGAGCTGGTAAATGATCATATGATCACCGTACAGAGCCATGAGCGGTGAACTAGTTAACAATCGTGTGCGGAGACTGATATCATAGCTTGGGTAAGCTCATGACCGAAGCATCATGACATCATTGTCAGACCGTCATCTGTACTAGCTAATTATAGCTCTTTTGAATCACTCTAAAAGAGCGGCTCAGTAAAAAAATTGAGTGTAACTGAGCTGGTTCTCTCAAAAGAGTCATTTTGCCCCTGAATAATTCTAGACAAAAACATAAAATATATAGATCGAATTCATTTTTCTTGAAATAAATACTTATTATTATACGTTGTTTCCATACAAATGCAATAATTTAATTAATAATAGTCCAAATTTATTAATTATTCCGTTAATAAATTGTTTTTTTTGCAGCAACCGGATAACGAACCATTCAGCTATCAATTATCGATACTAAATGTAAGTAAAATTACTATATTAATTACGAATTTCCTATAAAACACAATGAAAAGTCTAAGAATATAGTATTTCTATGGTTTATCTGCAAAATCATTCATTAATTATTGTTATTTCTGGAAAATAAAAACAGATTCGCACTCGCGCCCAATGTGGGCTAGTTGTGTGTAACTATGTCAACCACATATAAGATTATAAATAGTTAGGAAGCATTATGAAGAGTAATGAAAATCAATGATTGTACTACTTACTGGAATTCCTACAGGTAAAAATCGTTCGATACTATGTACTGGAATTATAAAACAATCCCGATCCAATGTTGCTAAAGATATTGGTTCCGCTCTCGTTGTACCTGTTCCTCCAAAGCTTACTGTAAATTACGTTCAAAGCATTACATCTCTATTGATTTTGTATTTTCGAAACAATTAAAGCGATCATATTTGCTGCTCTATGAATAAATTCTGATAAAATATCGTTTATCCTGTTTTACGTAGGCTTTCTTAATGCTCTTAAGCCTCATCAACTATCTTCACGAACGTTATTCGTTTTCCAAAAAAGCGAACAAAGTAATCTAAGTATTTCCAACAATCTTATTGTTGTTAAATTGTAAACAAGTAAAAACATAGCTTAAATTCAGTTATTGTGGTTTTTGAAACAAAAAAACCACTACATGCCTTTGCTACGGATACATCCACCCAGATACTTGGAAAAGAGAGCAAGCGAAAATTAAAGCAAAACAAACAAAATGCTTTCGCTACTTCATTCAGCGTATAGTATTAAGTCGTGGCGTATGATGTGATAATGCGTGCCGCTAATTAGATGCAGATTTATAGCAGCAAAAGCTCTAGTTTGAAAAAAAAAAAAACAAACAAACTCGTATATGGATGCAGTACCCATACGTAACGTCATGCAGTTATTAAAAAAAGCATTTTTGTTTGTTCGAATGCAGCATATTTTGCTGGAACATCTCTCTCTTAGTTGTCTTGCATTCATTTCGCCTAGTTCCAAGCTTCAGGTAGTCTCCGCCTTATCTCAGAACATATCAGTCAGAGCCAGCGCGTCTGTGTTGAGGTCCTGAGGAATTAATTAGATGGCCTTCAAGTGGCGAGCTCTATTCAAGGGTAGACGCCATATATGTTGTGAGAAAACTTTTTGTCGTTTTTTTTTTAATTTACATTAATTTAAGTACAAAGGGTACTTGAGTTATTTAAAAATGCTTTAAGTAAATCATGTAGAATATAGTTCATTGTCTGATCTATTTTTGTCTGAGTTTTGTGGTGGATGTAATAGTCGCATTTTGTTGCACCTCTATTGAGATTAAGTTAAAACAGTAGCATTGAAAACCAAAATACTTCCTGACCCAGTAATCTAACTGGTCTGAATCTGTTCAGTACAAATATTTAATGCTCTCACATTTAGATGGTGTTTACCAGTCGTGGCGGTTAAGGAATCTTATTTTTTTAAAGAAATGACGCTGTAAAAAAAAGGTTTGGTTCCTATGACGTTACTACTATGTTATAGCTGCTCCTAAAGCATAGCATAGCATCACTTTAGCAAGTGTCAAAATTCGCAGTAGCTAGGTGAAGCAGCTATGGATATTGGACAGCCAAGAGCTGCTACGTAGGTCGGTTTTTACACAGCACAACTCAATAACAAATCTCTTCAGTTTTTTTTTAACTTTAATCTTTGTGCTTACTTGGATGAGTTAACACTTGCCTTGCATTTTGGAAAATGTATGAAATTTGTGCGTTTTCAGCATACAGCTGCAGTATAAACATTAAAATTTTCCAAACATATTCAAAACGTTTCACTTATTCCTGGCTTTTGACACCATATCTGTGAAAAAGAGCGAATAAGAAACGTTGAAAATATCATGGTACACGATTCAGCGTACCCGGCCTGTAGTTTCACACTCGCCTTCTAAAAACTCAAGATGAATTGCACTGTGTAAAAGCCTACTTAAAACTCGAGTTGAGTTGAACTGTTTCAAAGCCCGTTTTTAGATTATAATAGCCGTATTTTTAAATTTATTGCTCATCCCCTTTGTTACCGAAGCCCAACAAGTCCTTTTTATTTCAACTTCTTATCGAAAATGACTTTTGAATAATATGTCAGCTGTTTACGCACGGCCATTTTGCCTTAGCTACTTTCTTGCTATCCTCCAGACTGCGAGCAGCAAATAGCTGCTACCTTAGCAGCTATGCCGGAATCTGTCAAATAGCAAGCATCAGAAAGTAGCTATTTCGTGACATTGGACAGCCAGAGCTGCTAAAATAGCAGCTAATAGCTGCTATAGCATGCACATTGAACACACCCCTGGTATCACTATGGACCAAATAGGTTTATGTGTGGCTTTGTGCCTGCCAGTTTAACCTAACCTATGACGTTACTTGCTAAAACGCCATTGTCGTTTGATTGATTGAAAGGTGGTGTCATATTTTTGTCCTGAGTTAAGGATGTCGAGTTTTGAGCCAAATAAGAGCATTTGCGGCATGTACTGCTTTTCTTGTTTAAGCAAGTGAAATCCATCGTATAGTCGTCTAAGCCTACGGTGACAATGTCCCAACTCAAGATACTTGTAAGCGCTAGATTATGAGACTTACTACTGTGATCAAAAAGTAAGGTGAATTTGTTTATAAAATGTAAATTCTTTATTTATTCTTCCAAATCAATTTCATCCCCTGCAAAGTAATCCCCGTCCGATAAATTGCACTTTTGCCAACGCTTTTTCCAGTCCTCGAAACAGTCGGAATAGTCTTTTTCCAGTATAGCCTTCAAGACCTTCTTCGATTCGGTTTTTATCTCCTCGATCTTGTCAAAACGGCGTCCCCGCATTGGTCTTTTGAGTTTGCTGAAAGCCAGAAGTCACACGGAGCCAAATCAGGCGAATACGGTGGTTGCGGAACGATGTGAGTCGAGTTTTTGGTAAAAATGTCGCGAAGAACCAATGCAGTATGACATGGTGCATTATCGTGATGAAGGAACCAAGAGTTGTACGCCCACAATTCCGGCCGTTTCAGACGAATATCTTCACGCAAACGAAGCATAACGCTCAAATAATATTCTTTGTTGACAGTTTGGCCCAGCGGAAGGAATTCATAGTGCACCACACCACGAAAATCAAAGAAAACTGTCAACATGACCTTGATTTTCGATCGACTCTGCCGTTGTCTTTTCGGTCTTGCTTCACCTTTTGCACGATATTCGCTGGATTGATCGGTGGTTTCAGGGTGGTATGCGTAAATCCAAGTCTCGTCTCCAGTAATGATGCATTTCAAGTGGTCCTGATAGTCAGACACCAAAGTTTCACACACATCAACGCGACGCTTTTTTTCCAAAAAAATTGAGTGAATTTGGGACCAATCGAGACTGGACGCGTTTGAGACACAAAACATCCTTCAAAATGGTTTGGGCTGAGCCAAATGATATTCCAACACTATCAGTAAGGTCTTTTATTGTCAATCGACAATTTTCAATCACCAAATCTTTGATTTTTTGGACGTGATCCTCGTCGGTAGACGTTGATGGTCGTCCAGAGCGCGGTTCGTCTTCAACGCGTTCTCGGCCCGCTTTGAACTCGTTGTACCACTTATAAACGTTTTTTTGTGCTATAGTTTCATCACCAAAGGCCTTCCGCAACATTTTCAACGTGTCCGCACAAGAATATTCGTTGCGCAAACAAAATTTGATGCAAGTTCTTTGCTCAACAAAATCACCCATTGTAAAAATCGAAAAATTCACTTTTGGTTGTTTACAAAAACACGTGTAACTCGGAGATAATTAAACCTTTTGACAAACAGACACTTGGCAAATGTTATAGACAGTCCTACCAACCTAAGAAATTTACCTGCCTTGCTAATGCCCGGGAGTTTTAAATGAAAATTTCACCTTACTTTTTGATCACATTAGTAGAACTGAAGATTATGACTTAAAGGACAAAGAACGCTCATGTCAACCTAAAACATTCCAACACGCCGAATCACAAGCATTTTTAGATCAAGAAGGTGGCCAAATAAAGCAAAAAATGTCTGAGAGATTTTAGCCGCCAAATCATTTGTGATTGCCTACATGCCATGGGGAAAATTTAGAATGCAGGAATGTGGGTACCACATGAGCTGAACGACAGGCAACTCAAAAAGTGCAAAGTGGAAGGAAGAGTTCTTTTTTGCATCGGTTCGTAGCGGGAGAGAAAAAATGGATATACTTCGAGAACCCCAAACGACGTAGATCATGGGTTGACTCAGGATAAAAATCAACCTCGTTCGCAAGACCGAATCGTTTCGGAAAGAAGACAATGCTGTGAATTTGGCCGGATCAGAAGAATGTCTTGTACAAAAAATTTCTGAAGCCAGATGAAACAGTAACTGCCGATTGTTACAGACAGCAACGGATCAATTTGAACTATGCATTGATGGAATAGCGACCAGAATGGGCCAGAAGAAAGCGGTTAAAGACACCATTTCTGCACTTGTCAGGGAAGTTTTCCCCACCCGTCGTACTCACTAGACTTAGCGCCGTCCGTCTACTACTTGTTGTCACCAATGAGACATGCATTTTTCATCCAGCTCTTCAGGAATTACAGATGCGTCGAAAAATGGCTCGATGACTGGATCACCTCAAAAGATGAACGGTATTCATGGAAGGAAATCGATAACTTACCTAATAAGTGGCAGAAATGTGTAGCAAGCAATAGCAAATATTTTCAAGACTACTTGCAAATTATACGTGTTTTATTTAGGAATAAATTAAGAGTTACGAGGTCTGATCAAAAAGTTCCGGGACTTATTTCATATAAATTTATTGGTAATAGATGAACATTACAAAATTAAATCTCCTTCAAAGTACTCTCCTTGGGTATATATACATATACACTCTGAAAGTCTTCTTCCGAAATGCTCTTCCGTTCCTCCAGCGATTCTTTTTTAATTACTTTAACATCATCAAATATCTGTCCTTTCATGGGCCTATTCATTTTTGAAACAAAAAAAGTTTGCTAGAGCCAGATCAGGTTAGTAGGGAAACTGGGGAACAACTGTTATTGAATTTTTTGTGCAAAAGGTGAGTAGGGAAACTGGGGAACAACTGTTATTGAATTTTTGTGCAAAAATCGTGAATGAGCAGCGAAGAATGAACAGGGGCGTTGTCATGATGCAACACCCACTCCCCACTTGCCCACAGCTCTGGCTTCTTCTTTTTCACAGCTTCACGCAAATGTTTCGAGGTTTCATGGTAACGAAATCAATTAATCATCTCACCTCTTGGAAGAAATTCGTGGTAGACAACGCCCTTTCAGTTAAAGAAAACAGTGAGCATGACTTTCACGTTCGATTTTACTTGGCGAGCTTTTTTTGGTGGCGAGGAGGTGCGAGTCTTCAATTGTCATGATTGGGCCTTTGTCTCTACGTCGTACCCTTATATCCATGCTTAATCGACAGTAATAATGGTTTTCAAGAAGTTTTCATCGCAATTTGCCTTTTCAAGAAGTTCTTCACACACCTAAACTCTGCGTTATTTTTGAACTTCGGTCATCAACCTTGGGACAAACTTTGCCGCCACTCGACGCATGGGTAGTTTTTCTGTTGAAATTACTTGGCATGAACTGAATGAAATGTTGCATTCCTCTGCTTTTTCCCGAATGGCTAAACGACGATTTGAACAAACGAGGTCATTCACTCGGGCCACATGATCGTCGTCAGTCGAAACTAACGGGCGTGTTCTGAACGAGGATTGTCTTCTGTTGATGTTCGGATTCCTTTGAACCTCTTGAACCATTCGTGACACTTGGAACGATTCAAACACTCATCCCCAAAAGCCGTTTGTAACATGTGTTTGTAACAGATTTACGAGAAATTAAACTTTGTTCGTTTTGCCTCCTTTCCACAGTACAAGCACTAACATTTTCATAACTGGTCCCTGGCCAGTTTCTTCCCAATAAAGCAGCGTTGAAGAAACAAATTACTAATGTTACCCTCTAAAGTTACCTGGCCTCTGTTGCGGTTGTTTTACGCTTTCTGCCACTCTCTGCTCTCCTCTCTAGAGAACAAGTTTCTTAAAAATTCTTGTAAAATTTCCTTACAGCATCTTCACTGTATTACACTGGCAATAGATACATCTTTCCCATATAAAATTATTATTAAGTTAATTACTATTACAGTTAATTACTCTTCTGTTCATAATTTTCAACAAATGATTGTCGCTAGGTATCTTTCCTTCTTTTTGAAAATCTCACGCGTCTGCGACCTCATCTCAAGTCTATTTTCAAAAGTGGTAACAAAAATCCCAAAATTCCCTGAGAAGCTCGTTTGCGGTGAACTAACTTATATTGCCGACCCTATTCTAAGCAACCAACATTTCGAAAAGGCAGTTCGAGAACCACCAATCTTATGACCCTGTTTTCTGCTGAAATAAAAATGAATCCTTGCTGAAATGAAAAAGAAAAACCAAGTTCATGCTGCCTACACAGATTTCAGCAAGGCCTTAGATAGGGTCGATCGTCAAATCTGGCACATAAGTAATTATGGTATGTCTGGCTCTCTACTCAATTGGCTCAAATTTTATCTTTGTGATAAAACTTAGGTCGCCGGATTCCAAGCAACATTATCGAAAATAAGTTTTGTGCTTTCTGGAAAGCTACAATGTAGTCATTTGGCCACCCTACTCTACTAATGCATCTGTTCTGCGTTGATGCGTATGTGTGAGGTAGGAGAGAGGCTTCTGGCACCTCTAAACACACAAGCCAAAAGATTCATCTTACTTATACCCCAACCTACCTTTCCAAGATTTCTTAACGAAATCTAGGTCAATGATACGAGAAAGTATGCTATCTTTTGCATACGTACCACATCTCAGTCAAAGTATTGATATCTGAGACGTGCAAACGCTGGGCATTCACAGAGGAAATGCCCCGCAGAGTCAGCCTCTTCTAGGAAGCATTGACAAAGGTCATCCTGTGTAACACATATTCAGTACATGAGTCCTCGTAGGCAGTTGTGTCCAGCCAATATGCCCGTGGGATCTCGCAGTCAAATGGTTGGGCTCTGAAAGAAAGACCGTAGTGTGCCTGGCCACATCAGAAGACATCCATCTCTTTTTGTGAGCATCAACAACCCACTTTCTAAAAATGGCATGTGCAGATGCGGCTAGCACACCCAAGGCAAGTTCAGGACCCTGTAGTCGAAGCCTCGACCCTTGCTTTGCAATGCGTCAGCAATTTCATTTCCCTCAACATCACAATGGCCCGGTACTCAGAGCAGATGCTCTTTACTGAAGTTGGCGATAGAGTTCAATCGTGCCTTACACTCTTGGGCAATGTACGAGGTAATGAAGTAGGCGCGACAGTAGCACAGTTTAACTGTCACTGCAAGTAGCGATACATTTTACCATGCACTTCTTCAATCGCCCAACAAGCAGCTCTCAAGATCGTGAATAGTTCTGCTTGAAAAACAGAAAGGTGCTCGCTGACAGAAGAGACCCACCTGTCATTCGATGAATGGTGATAGACAACAGCTCCATATTTAACATCCGTCTTTAAGCCGCCCGTAAAGAAGATCTTACAGTAACCCCTTGTACAGACATTTGGGTGCTCCAAGCCACTTCTGCTGAAGAACGTTCCGAAGTCGAGTAAAGGAACTCGAGAAATGGAGAGATCTCACCCATCGAACCTCTAATAAAGCAGTGCCCCACATCGTCATTTCCTACCCATAGTTTATGGGCAGAGCTCATCCCTACGCTCTGAATTGGATTGTCGAGAGGAGGCAGACTGGGAAGCGCATCAAGGGCCGTACCCGGAATAGTACTCATGGCACCACAGATAATAGGGCATGATGACTTGATAATTTGAAAATACAACTAATTATTAACTTTTTTATTCCTTAAAGGGTATATACGAGTATGTAGTGGTTGTGATTTTTTTTTTATATCTGATTCAACTCAAGTACCTACTCAGAACTAGGTTAAGTCAAAGCTCCGTGGTTGATCGTGATTCATTGTTCATGACCGGATTCGAATCATGGATCGCACACGCCCTCAGCGAGCAACTTGTGAAGTGTATGACTTTAGGTTCGAAAATAAATATAATAGGTAAAGCCATATAGCAACTGGCTGTGATACCACAGAGATGAAGAAATTTTAATATTTTTTTTACTAACAGTCTGTTTATGTATTGCTAATAGTATCTAACTAGCATTGATATTAATTTTATTTATTTATTATAAATGTAAATAAATTTCCATATTGAATATAAATAAGTTCGTAGACACATGTCTGAACATGCAATGTTCAACTGTGACTGTCAAATGAACATGCACATTATTTTTCCAGAATCGTATCACTGAAAAAAGAATTTCTACAAGATCAATGCATATCTTGTACTAGATGACAGCGTCAGTATATGTTTTTAATCTCAAACATTGTGGAAATTTAGTAAATTAGTAACACAAACACATACAATAGTGGTCCAGTGAAAAACAGTACGTACCTAGACTAAACACCAAGAACAAACAACAAAACACATACGATGATTACAATCACAACACAATATTTAAACGAAAAACAATTACAGTTAGATACAATAAATTTTTTTTTCTTCTTATATGTATATAATACGTAATATGTAATAAGATAACATAACATTTCAAACAGCAACTCAAACCTTGCCTGGCAGCTATAGGCGTAGGCGCATCATTCCGTTTGCTAGCGTTCCATTTCATTAATGGCACAGATGGTCTACGATCGACTAAGGGTTGGGGTGCATCCACATCACAGGAAGATGGCAATGGATAGGAGGAGATAGCAGCACCCGTTACAGGGCCACAACGCTCTGTAAATGTTTGACTGATGACATTGACAACTATACAATAGATAACGACAACTAATAAATTTTGAAGTTTTCACCAATTTACCGAGCTAGGAAACAAAGAATTATTTACAAAATCAAAATAAACGATTAACTAAAAGAAAAAAAGTAATAGTGAAATAGTTGAACATCAGAAAATTGTATGTATTATGATTGTTTTGAATGTAGATATATTTACAACAGATATGATGCTTTTGTTGGCATATGAAGGCATAGTGCAGGGCAGTGCAGTGCAGCACTAGGCTGGAATGATCTGATTTGCTTAGTTAAGGCGGGAATAATGAAAGTGAAGCAAATTAAACTACTAGAAAATGTATATGCTAGGTAGGCTAGAGGTATTCGTCAAAAGGAGTAGCCAATAATTATTGTAATATGCATGATTCTAAAAATTTCAAGTCTCTCGAAAATATGTTTGACTTTTCGTTCCACTAAAATTGAATCAAACCCAAAATTTGGTGCAGTAAACTTAAACGAGCAAACAGAATATTTTTTTTTATCATAGGCGTGCGCAGAACTGAAGTAATGGGGGCAAATACCTAAGTTTGGCAAATACTGTCAAGTAAAGAGTTTTTAAGTAAGTCCGGATATCCTGGCTTATTAGCCAGCTGTATCTTTTTTTTAAATTGTTTCAATTAGAAGGGAAAATCGTGTTGAAGCAGAAGGTGTGCATTAAATAGGGCTTGAGAATGAGCAAGGCCCCCTAAACCAGGCCAGATACGTTTTGTAAGCAGCTGATGGTAAGGAAACAGCTGATGTATGTGTGAATCTTTTGCTTTTAAGATTCACTGGACTGGTATCTCCGTCCTGGTTTAGGAGGCCTCGGTACGATGCATACATTTTTCGAATTTTGAGTAAAACCAAAAAATGAAACTAATTATTTTCAGTTTTTAATGTATGAGGGGTGCAAACCAATTTAGGACCTTGTAGGAAAAGTATAGTATGGCCAATAAAGATAATAAAATTATTCAACGGTAATCACGCAACAGAGAGGGTGATTTTCTTTTACTTTCGTACCCTGCAACAGGAAAGACAGTTGCCCCTCTTTGCTTCACTTGAAAAATACGCCGTGAAAAAAAGGTCCACCATTTGAATTCGAAAATTAGTCAAAGAGGATGAAAATACTGAAAATAGTGGTAATACAGACAGATTTTCAGACAGCGAAAAAGATTTAATATACGAAAGCTATTTCGATGGTTATATTTTCAGTTATTCTAGTAGTGTCGAAGACAATCTTTGAGCATGTAAAATTACGGCAAAGATACCATTAGATAGAATTCTTTTCCGTGCCCTAAAAATTAGGGACATCTTGCTAATATTCTCATAAGCAAGCTTTTAAACAGGCTAAGACTTTTGTCTGGACACCAACTTGGAACATATAATCGAATGCATTTAACCAGATCTTTATATATGCCTGATCATCCCAATAAACTCATCCTACACTCAGTAGCGGGCAAATTTTGTTTCGGCCGGTTGATTTGCAGGCTACGAGAATAGATTTATATGAAAATGAGTTTTAGATGCCTCGAATTCGGACACGGAGCGAGTAGCTGTTAAAACTCGCTGGGCCAATTGAAGATGTGTCGAAAATATGGAAAAGATGGTCATATTGCCAAAGACTGTACTAAGGACACAAATTGTCTCTTCTAGGAGTGATGTTGTTTCCAATAATATTTTCTAGATACATACTATTGATACTGTGATTGTTACTGTTAATCCTAAAATGATACATTATTTCAGAGGTCATTTTTCACTAATTTGGCTTTCAAAAAATAAAGGCTTTTTTCATTATAATTTTCTGCATAATGTTATGCATTGATGCCGAGTATAGATCTGCTCTGGAAATGGAACTAGCGTCCACGCCTAACACCACATCTATCAACGAAGTTTGGACTACTATCAAAAGCGCAGTGAATGCAGCAGCCGAAAAAATAGTGGGATACACAGTCGGGCAACGCAGAAATGAATGGTTCGACGAGGATTGTCAAGCCGTGTTGGACGAAAAGAATGCGGCCTACAAAATCCACATCGAACGACCGACTAGAGCCAAGAAAGAAAAATACGACGATCTTCGGAGAGTAGCTAATAGAATAATTAGACGTAAGAAACGAAAGCATTTTGACAGCATGCTGAATAACATGAATGACAACTTTATGGCTAACAACATTCGAAAAGCGTACAAAGTAGTGAGGCACTTAAAACAAGGCTTTAAACCACGAACTAGCCTATGTAGGGCTGCCGATGGAAGCATCATAAGTGGCTCAGAACAGGTGAAGGAAAGATGGGCGTCCTATTTCCAGCAACTACTGAACGGAAATGTCCCCGCACCCGACGAATCGCCATCACTAATTGGTACATACCTTGACAGTGCCTCATCTCACCCTCCTACACTAAATGAAGTCCGGCAGGCCATGGATCGCTTGAAACCCAACAAAGCACTGGGCATCGATGGGATCCCCGCGGAGCTCCTGAAGGCAGGCGGGATTTCCGTTTTAAGGGCTATCCATGGATTGGCGACAGACATATGGCAACAAGAAACGATGCCGGATGAGTGGCGAAAAAGTGTTATATGTCCCATTCAAAAGAAAGGAGATAAACTGCTATGCGAAAACTCCAGGGGCATATCACTACTTTAACTCTAACTCTTGACAAAGAATTTAGAGTTAAGGATTTCCCATCACGCTGAAAAAATTATTGGTGAATATCAAGGTTGTTTCAGACGTGGAAGATCGACAACTGACCAAATATTTACGGTCAAACAAATTTTGGAAAAATGTTGGGAATTCAACATTGATGTCCATCAAATATTTGTCGACTTCAAACAAGCGTACGACAGCATCAACCGAACTGCATTATATAACATCATGCTGCAGTTCGGAATCCCAGCAAAGTTGGTACGACTGGTGAAAATGATCAGGACCGACTCCACGTCACAAGTGCTGATTCAGAATAATATGACCAACTCGTTTTCGACGAAGACAGGGCTAAAACAAGCGGATGGATTAGCTCCGGTACTCTTTAACTTAGCGCTTGAGTATGTCATCAGAAAAATCCCCGTTGACACGAGAGGAACTCTATTACTTAAGTCAACACAGCTAGTAGCTTACGCTGATGACACCAACATTATGTCACGTTCGTTTAACGACGCCAAGGAAATATTTGTAGCTCTAGACGAAACCGCCAAGGAAGTTGGTCTCCAAACTAACGAACAAAAAACAAAAGTTATGACTCAATCAAGGAAAAGGACGCCAATAAGACAAAGCATAACGATAGGGGACTATAACCTTGAAAACGTAGACAACTTCGTGTACCTAGGGACGAACCTCTCGAAGGATGGGAATGAGCTTAACGAATTCAAACGATGGATTCAATTAGCCATTAAGACATTTTTTTCGGTGCTTCCCATTTTGAATTCTCGATGCGTACACAGGAATACGAAGCTTCGCATCTATAAAACAATTATTAGACCTGTGCTATGCTACGGAAGCGAAACCTGGACAATGACCCAGGCGTCTGAAAAAGCCTTGAATACGTTCCAGAGAAGGGTATTGCGAAGGATCCTCGGCCCAATACGGGAAGAAGATGGATGGCGAATACGATACAACAACGAGCTGTATACCATTTATGACGAGCCGGAAGTCTCTACCGTCATACGACTACAAAAATTACAATGGGCTGGCCACGTCGAAAGAATGAGCGACAATCGAATCTCCAAACGGTCTCTCAAGGGGCGAGCGAGCGGAGCCAGGCCAGTCGGTAAGTCACGCAAGCGCTGACAACAGGTCACTTCTGGGAGCACCGAACTGGAGGTCGCGATCACTGAACCGAGACGAATGGAGCCGAAGAATTACGGAGGCTAAGGCTCGATTCGGGCTCTAGTGCCCCGATGATGGAGATGATTGATGCTATTAATCGGTTCAAACCATAAGTGTGCACAGGACTTTAAAATAGAGGGGACAAACACCCGAATTCGGTACACATTTTTGTTGATTTTCAGTTAATTACTGTAAAGCACAGCAAAGGTGTAGCACAGGGTAGTGTGCAAAAGCAGATTTTCAAAAATGGCTTAGCAATAAAAAAGGCTATTGCCAACTTTGTCCCCGTCTATGCACCCCACTGGTTGAAAGGGGTTTATTCACACCAACATTATTTTATATTCCCACATCTGGGAAAGGATCAAGCCACAATTGTGCATGTTACTACTGCCTAGGCAGTTGCTAGTTGGTGATTGAAGCTGGGTCAATTTATGATTAAATTCATTGTTTGATCGGTCTTGCCGATTTTTTTGTTTTGGAAGAAGCTTCTACAAAGCTGAAATTTGTTTTTGTTGAATTCATTAGTTATTTCAACTTTCGGTTTATCGTAAAATAATTTTTATTCATCTCATATTGATAATAGTCATATATTCTATAGTTAGCAGTGTAGTTTCCTTTACAATTGCCACACTTTTGAATTACCTAATCTATTTGATATAATCGAGAAAATAACAAGAGGTACAGGTATCGCATGTCTTCATTGTTAGACAGTTCCTATAACTTTCATCGGCGCGTTTGATGAAACCCTAAAATTGAACACGTTTCGGAGTGTTAGGGTAAAAATTGTTTTCAGTTTTATTTCCTATTTGAGAAGTTCTGAGAACAAGCTTATGTAACAAGGACTTGCCAATTTAAATCAATTAGATGTGTTTAATGACTCCGAAAAAAGAGCAGAGCATGTCAAGGCAAGTTAAAAAAGGTCGAGCAAGTTAGAGAGATTGAGAGGCAATTCTCAGAATTGAACGCTTGTCTGAAGTTCAACCTGTCAATTCACTAATAAAAAACTCTACTCTAATCATAATTTTATATTAAAGGTCGGTCCCGTGACAGTTGATAAAAAGCTGATAGCTTGCTCTACCAAACAAGATAGAGCAGAAAACGTGCTCTAAATGACTCTAGTCATGGCCGTCATATAGAAGGCCGGTCGCAAAAGCAATTGACGTACCAAGATGGCGTTTTTTCGACCAGTCGACGTACATTTCTCGACCAGTTCGACCAATAAAAGTACATTAGTACCTGTCAGATTGCAAGTCGCGACCGGCCTTCTATATGAGGGCCATGCTCTAGTTCAACTTAGAGCAGGCTCATGAAATACAAATCAAAGCCACTTCGGGCAAGTTAGAGTAGCCAAATTGCTCAGGAAAAACATTTTGCTGAGATATCAAAACCTAGCTCAACCTAGAGCAGCTCTTAAAAAACAGCTAATTTTCCCATATTATGATTGCATGTATGTCAGACAATACAGTCATATTTCTAAAGAGCATATTTCATAAAAATAGCTCTAAAATTTGTATGCAGCACTGCCACTTAGTCGTTTCTGAAATATTAATGAAGTTAAAGGCCAAGTACTTGTTTGCATTGCTTTTTGCTTTCCGTAAATCGATATTTCCATACTAACATGTGATTTTAGCCTTGCTGGTTTATAATCGAATCGCAAATGGTGAAGTTCCGTCAACTCGATGTCAACACTAATTCCGAGCTATTCTCGAGTCTATGTCGCTGAGCATATCAAAAGGCTTTTTCCGAAACAGTTTCCATGCCGTCAATCAAACCTTTTTGGCAGAAGCGAAAATGCAAATTTAACCCGAATGTGCCTTGATAGACCTGAAAATATGCTTTTTGATATGCATGACGCGACTGAAAATCACTCCGGTTGAAGAATAATAGATTATTCAAGTTTAATGTAAATTGATAGCAATTAAATTAATTTTTATTAATGTGACTTCAGAGGCATAGGGAAATAGAAAACAATTTTAAGTTGGCTCTCGTTTTACCACCTCAAACTCATTAAACACATTGGCTACTCCATTTTGATTGTGCATACATCCTACGTCCTACGAAACTAGCTAAATAGTTTACTTACGATACTATATGAGGTATGTAGACAAAATGAAGCGTTCAACAAATGAGCAACACATTTACAAAAGCACTACTAGTACTCGGGTATTTTAATGATAATGACACCTTTAGTTCTACGTGAAACTCCAAAAACAAATAGACTAAAATTAAAGAAAAAATTGTGCAAAATTACACATTGCTTTTCGAACAAATTACAGTTTACTTGTGTGTTAAAGTGCCTCACACTTCATATGTTACGTGCATCAGTAGAGTGTTAATGGAACTCGAAAGCCCACTCCAAGTCCATTGCTATAAAAACAGTGAGAATATAAATAAATCAGTTTTCAATTGAATTATCGTCATCTGATTTCTCGCCGACATTTATGCTAGTTATGGCATTATGCTTATCGATAAAACAATTACTCTTAATACTTATGTATGTAGTCTAGAAACCAAAGAAAGCGATAAATCAAAATGAAATGACAGAAACAACACACAGAAATTTCAATGCAACCTTCTTGCTCTATTTGGTTCCCAGACCGATTTGGAGAGAAGAAAATGTGAGTCCGGTAGTGTACTTCTTCGGCGTACTGGTACGCCATGTCACGTGATCGTTTCGCTTGATTCGTGCGGGTCGGCTTGGTGCCGAGCTTCATACCACCGCCGCCGCCACCACCGCCAGACGTTCGTCCCTCATTGAAATTCTTACGAAACATCAAATTCATTTTATCGGTTGAGTTTTAAGAGTGTCCTTTTGATTTTCAATTTTCTGTTAACTGTTCTTAAGCTTCGGTGTTGTTCTCTAGGGCCGGTAAAATAATAAGATTTTTTACAGATTTCGGTTGCCAGCGACGTATTGTTTTAACCATTTTTCCTAGATATTGAAGCAAAGGATTAGTAAATACGCGATTTATATTCGATCAAGTTGTATGTGTTTGTGAAAGATTTTCTTCAAATTTCAATACAAAAACGAGCTTATGTTGGATTGAATCAAAACAGCAGTTGATTCGTAAATTAAAATCTCTAGCTTGATTTTGTATTGACACAAGGCAGAAAAACAGTCATTTGATTATTCCTATTCTATTTCCATTTTGATTCCTATTCTCATTTCATTTCTTCTCTAGAGTTACCATAAAATAAATACACAAATATTCAGTTTGAGCAGACAATTTCTCAAAACAGTTTGCATAAAACAATCTATCCTACATCGCAATTTCGAAAAAAATGTTTGAAGTCGAAAAAACTCTAGCGCACCAGAACCGCTAGAAATACTAATGTTCGATGAACAATTGAAAAATCGTGCAGATTTTGAGTGCATATTCTACCACACGTGCTCCAACCTGTTTCGAGGGCAAAACCGCTTTGATCTTAACAATGCATTTAAACTCATAATGTGGAAAGGTTTTCAGGGCTATCACTAGCATGAATTTTAAGATCTAAGAAAGTCACACACTATAAAACTTTGAAAGCAGCATCTCCTGTAAGATAAATAATGAAAATGCTCAGTGCTTGCAACACTTTACCAGCACTGCAACTAAAAGTCTCTCACAATTGCCTCACGTCAAAATCAAATAACTCTATCGATTTCGATTTTATCTGATGATTTCGCCGAAAGTTACAGGGATAGAAAGATGTTTGGGATCACTATCCGAAAAATTGCCAGATCCTAGATATGAACGAACGAACGAAAGATATGAACACTTAATGTAAACATTTGTCGGTACGAAAAAAGTGAAAACGCCTCACGCTGGCACCCTTCGCTTGCACCAAAACCGAAAATATATCAAACCTGCCTCACATTGAAATCAACCTTCCCTGCAAATTTCGTTTTGATCCGGTGCCTGCATTGGAAGTTATAGGAATACAAAGAAGTTTGGGGCTATCCCCCGGAAAAATTTCAAATTTTCGAAATCTTAATTTTTGTTGTTAATTGTCACTTCAAGATCATTACCATTTGAAAATTTTACGATAAAAACGTGTAATAAAGATATGGCAAAAAAATACAAAAGCACCAATAGCTCGCAACTCTATCATGGTTTTTCAACCAGATTCCTACTGAATATTGCCTACAATAAGATCCATTTACCGAATAAATTTCATTTTGATTTCATGACTTAACTGGATGGAACACAAATCTTTTTTTTGAGCAAATTTTCACAATCCAAGACACCAAAATTACCATAGTTGGTAGCACCAACCGAACCTTTCAACCAAATTTCTACCACAAGTGGCTTAGAGTAAGGTTCAGCTACTATGCGAATTTCATGAAAATCTGGTATCTGAATCGGAATTCATAGGGCAAAAATCAGTTTTTTTCTTTGTAATTTTTCAAAAAGGCACCACTGACACAGAGTTGCCCACATTACCAAATTGCTTCTATCAGACCTGGTCCCACTTAAAACCAATACATTCTGTGAATTTCAGACGCATCTGATTATTGGGTCGTGAGTTCCCGTCAACAGAAGTTTCTGATGCTTAATATATAGGCGAATTGGAGGAGGGTTACCATTCTTGTCCGATGTGAAATTTCAAAAGTTTTGCTTTTGTTGTGTAAACAAAGCATAATATTTCTATATGAGTTGGGTGTTATTGTAAAAGGCGTAACATTGTCAGGAGAGTCGATGATCCGAAGGTTTTCACTTTCAGTGCATGTCGTAGCCGCAGGACTGCGAGCACGTTCTTGTAAAACTACGCGAGTCTAAACCTTAGTAACATCAATATGACAGTCTGATCAAGAGTTATCGCAATTCAAAATTTTCAAATTTTCCCAAATTTATTTTACACACTTAGCGCACACATAGGGTTAAAAATGTCAAAAATATAATATTCATATTTAGAATACTTTCCAAACTCATTCCATAAACTTTATTTTTATATATATTTACTACTGATTTTGATATATTTACTTCAAAACACATAATTTTGGTACTTCTACCCCAAAATTTCTGTGTTCAATGTCGTTTTTCTCAGAAAACCTCATTGCCATTTTAATTTTATATTTTTATAAGCCATATTATTGGCTACAAAAGTTGAATACATATTTATGACTTAGGGTTTACCATTTCGCAAACAATAAGCGAAAATACATATCGCTTTTTCTGACAAAGAATTGGATTTCAAGCCCTATCGAGAGCTCAAAACGCGTACATGAAAGGGAAATCCGTTGAAACGGTTCTCCATTGGGTAGTCCTCGAAATTGCGAAGAGTATGCTTTGGGAGCCTTTCTAGCTATTAAAGCGCCTTCAATAATGTGCATACAACAGCCATTATGGAGAGCCTCCACGCAACAAAAACTCATGTCGCTATTTGTAGCTGAATAAGCAACATCCTTAAGCAAAGGCTCATATCAGCGGAGTGGGCGGAAGCCCAAATCATAAGGAAGGTCCACAGAGGCACACTGACAAGGAGGGGTTCTATCCCCTTTCTTGTGGAATCTGGCTACGAATTCAATTTTGGAAAGGCTGGAAAGCAAGGGACTCACGGTTGTGGCCTATGCTGATGACATTGCGATCTTGGTTTCGGGTAGGTTTCCACATACCCTTGGCCAGCCATCGAGTATGCTCTGGAGCTGATTGAGGAGTGGGCGAATACCGTGGGCCTTGGCATTTACTCCAATAAGACTGATCTTGTACTCTTCACAAGAACGAACAATACTCCTCAAATAGGCCCAATCAGGCTGGGCGGCGCCAGGTTAAGCCTCAAGTCACAAATTAAGCACTTGGGCACATAGATATAGATAGATATAGATAGATATTATGGATTATAGATAGATATAGATAGATATTACAACATAGATAGATATTATGGTTAGCAAGCTCACATAGAAGTTGAATTTAGAGGAGAGATTTAAGCGGGCAGGCAACGCGATTTATGCCAGCAAGAGAGTGTTGGGTAAAACGTGGAGTCTAAGCCCTGCTTTAACTCACTGGATCTACATGGTGATAGCTAGGCCGATCCTTGTTTATGGATGCTTGGTCTGGTGGCCAACAGTGAATAAAACTACCTTTGCTGGCATGGCGAACCGAGTTCAACGATTGGCAGTTCTCTGCGCTACAGATACCTTAACCTCGACTCTTTCGCCTGCTCGGAACGTCCTGCTTCATCTACCTCCGCTTGACCTCTTTGTTAGGGCGTTTTCGCAAAGGCTGCTATCAGGCTTAGGGAATCGGGACACTACGAGTCAAGATCCTTCGGCCACAGCAGTATTGAGCGGAAGTACGCAGAAAGCACTGACTACTTAGTCCCTACTCTGTGCTTCGAGCGAGGATATCAAGCGACTATGGAAGATGGGCAGGAATGGAATCAGCAAATGGACGCAGTAACTCTTAGCATCTACACTGATCGCTCTAAAACAGCTGCAGGAGTGGGTGTTGCAGCATGCTCTGCATATGCAGCTATGGAAGCAGCTTTAAGGCTTCCTAATCACTGTAGTATTTTCCAAGCGGAGGTTTTTGGCGATACGTAAAGCCGCAGATCTAGTATATGCCAAAAATACTACAAGTGAGGAATTTAAAAAAGCACTGATGTGTCGCACATACAAATCGAATTATGTACTCGACTGCATTCAGGCCCTGAACAGACTGGGCAACCACAGAAGAGTCAGCATTTTCTGGGTACACAAGGGCATTAATGGAAATGGGGCAAGTCTTCACCTGTCAGGATCGGTAGACATGTCAACTCCTATTTAAATCGATTCCATAATATGATGCAAAGTGTGATCTGCAGAAGGCAGAATGTGGATGTGCACAATGTGGATTCGACATAATATGTATGTTGGACGCGAGAGAAGCTGAATAATTTACACCATCTTCAAAGATAGACTAGGTTATGGAAAGAGCACTTGTTTTTTATTTGAAATGTGATGACTTTGAGTTTTTGAAGCATTAAAAAGGACACGAATTATTTGACAACAAGCGGTTATTTGGAAAATGTCTTCCTTAAGTATTTCAAACATATGATCTCGATTGATAGAAGTAGCGTTGCCGCGAAAGTAGAAGGATGCTTTCATCAGCAAAACTATGATTTGAATTCAAAGCTATGTTAATAAATAATAAATAATACGAATAGCGTCGGGAAGAGGGCAGTACTTTGTAGTATCGCATCGTTGATAGTATGGATATCAGACTTGACATCCATTCAATGGTTTTAAGATCAGTGACAAATGCTTGAAGTTGGCTAACAGCGCGACATGCCAGAGACTTTATCAAACGCTTTTGCAATATCTGGCGCAATAACCCTTGAACATATTTATCGCGAAACTGTCTTTGTAGAAATCGTATTTGTAGAAATTTTAATCATTCACTTCTCGCATCTTTCTCTAGTGTTCTACATTATGAAAAGCAACGATCACAAGCCATAGAATTATTGATAGAACTTTATTTCGAACTGTCTACTAAGATTATTCCTCTTGTTTCTGATATCAACCATTAAAACCGCTTCAGTTGATAGTATTATGGTCTTGAGCAAATCAAATATTGAATGCAATTTAATGTCGCAATCACACGCTAGGCAAATGTTGCCGAGCGAGTGGAGAGTGTAAATGGTCACCTCGTCTATTCACCCCTGTTTTTTTCACATGCCAAAACATGGAGGGAAGTAATTTCCCAATTTGCTCTACGAAACGTTCGGGGAGAGTGTAATTTTGGCATAAAAGAATATATCATATTTACCTGTCCCCCTAAAACAAACAAAGGTGTCTATGTAGTATAAAAATGAAAGGAAAGAGCTGCATTGGAATCAAGTCTATCTAGCTAAATATCTTATGGGAGAGGCTGTAAATCTCAATAGATTAATAATCAGTGCATATATTTTTATATTTACCTAATAAAACCCAAAAATAAAAAGAATATTTTTGTCGTTTTGCCATGGCAATGAAATAATAAATGTCTGTACACCGTCGTATGAAGTTTTCACGCTGTGAACTACACCATATAAAATAGCGGAAAATTGCTAAGTAAAATAAATAACAAATTGTGGTATTGTGAAATAAACATAAGCCTTTGTACAAAAATATATTATTAATAGTGCACACAATTTCAGTTTCTACGGAAAAAATTAACAAAAAACTAATATATCCACAGATAACAAAAATCTGTGAACACGTATAACTCCTTATGCTAGATGGTATATTGTTATTAATATTAATATTTTGTTGGCCCGTCATTCGCTGTAATAACGGCCTTCATCCTATTTGGCATGGAATTGACAAGATTTTGCGTCACTTGTACTGGTATTTTGGCTCACTCCTGACGCAATGCGGCTTTGAGGTCTTCTTTATTTCTGCTGTTGTGCTTTCGGACTCTACGCTCCAGATAATCTCATAAACGTTCTATGGGGTTGAGGTCGGGCGACTGAGGTGAAGAATGTAGCTGTTTTGGGATATTGAAACTCCTTCACTCCTTCACAATACCAGCCGTATGCTTCGGATCGTTATCTTGCTCGAATGTCCAGCTACTTTGTAGGCCAAATTTTTGCACGGATTATTTTTAATATATTTAGATATACTATGCGATCCATAATTTCTTCAATTATGACCGAATTCCCCACTCCAGCCGCTGACATACAACCCCAAACTAGAACATTACTACCTCTATGTTTAACGGTTATAATTAAGTTCTTCTTTTTAAGACTTTCATTATATTTCTCCGAATTCTGTGTCTTCCATCATGTCCAAACAAGTTAAACTAGCTCTCGTCACTAAAGAGAACAGTGTTCCAGAAAGTCGAATCATCATTTTCATGGAGTATGGCAAATTACAAACGTTTCTTATTTATTTCGCTGATGTACGGCTTTTTTCGTGCTGATGTACTGAAGTATCCAGAACTGTGGAGAAATCTACGTACCGTTATTGGATGAACAACCTTCCCAGTGATATGCTGAATGTCTTTCGCTAGGATTGTTGAAGATGTCTCCGGCTCCATTCTTCACGTTCCTTTAGGTTAAGAGATCTGCCGCTTCTCGACTTGTTTTCAACAGAATTTCTCATCCGATAGTTTTTTTATGACGGTCTGAATACTGGAATGAGAGTTATTTACTGTTTTCCCGATTGCGCCATAATTCGCATGCGCCATTTTTCAATTTCACAATCAGCTTCCGCATGTCACGTGATATTTCTTTTCGTCTCGATTTCATTATTAAAAAAAAGAATTTTAGCTGCAATCTGTATTTACTGACAGTAAAAAACCAACTGCTTGAATTATTTCATTACTGCATGCAGCCCAAAACAAATTTACCGCTATTTCCTAGAAGGAATGCTATTTATTTACTATTTTCTTACAAGTGTACGTAAACTTTTGTTCTTTATTATCTGTGGATATTTTAGTTTTTTGTTAATTTTTTTTCGTAGAAACTGAAATTTGGTGCACTTTCAACAAAATATTTTTGTATAAAGGGTTATGTTTATTTTGCAATACCACAATTTTTTATTTATGCTATACTTAACAATTTTCCGCTATTTTATATGGTGTACGTCAGCGTTACCAGACATACGGAAATTACCGTAGTTTCAAGGTGGTTTATTAGAAAATCTAGCCTAAGGTACAAATAAATTACCTTGTATGAGCCGGTACTTTTCTGTTTCCCCCTCCCCCCATTTTTTTTCACTTTTTGCTGTTGCAATGCTTCTAAAATTGATGAGAAAGTAGTAATTAACCAAAATTATGATGGAGAAACACGTTTTAAAGAAAAAAATAAAAAATTTTTTTAAAGTTTTTAATATTTTTAAAATTTTTTTTCCCGATTTAAAATTTTTTTTTTCATTTTTATGCGGCAGAATGAGTTTTTTTAAAGTTAATGTGATGTTGCCCCCGCTACAACAATAACCCAAAAAACCAATAACCCAAAAAAGATATTAATAATATAAAACTTTTGCCTATTACCAATATCATAATGACATTGCCATTTACATCGAGAGCTCATTATACTGTTTTATAGGCTTTTTCCCATCAAATGCTTTGTTTTTATTTGTTGCCCTACAATTGCTCACATTCCTTGTTTTTTGGGTTATTGGTCGGGGGCAGACCCCTCAACAATACGTTTCTATGAATACATCTCAAATTACCGCATAAAAATTAAAAAAAAAATTAAAAAATTAAAAAAAAAAAAAATTCTTTTAAACGTGTTTTTCCATCATAATTTTGGTTAATTATTACTTTCTAATCAATTTTAGAAGCATTGCAACAACAAAAAGTGAAAAAAAAAATGGGGGGGGGGGGAAACAGAAAAGTACCTATGAGCCCTACGGAAATTTCAAATTGGGTGTCAAGCAAACATATATATGTACCTTTACTTTCAATCATTCGAAAACAAATAATAAAAAATTAAGTGAAAAATCAGATGTCTTCGAAAAACAATGTCCATGATTATGTTCAACTACCACACAACGTGAGAAACAATGACATCTAGATCAATTTCAACAACTCATCTGGGAAATTTAAGGAAATTCCCAGACACTGTAAGTGCCGACTAGTAATCCGGAAAATCCCCACAGCATCTGGTCAGATGTTGTGGGGATTTCCCGAGAGAAAGAGAAAGTTATATACCGCCAAGCGAATAAAAATTCATCGCTGAGCTTACAGCGATAAAACGACATGGTTTGTCTAAAAAACATGAGGCAAAATGCGGTAGAAACTCCTCGAAAACAATTTTAAGCTTATATAATTCAGTGCAGAATGAAGAAGAAAAGAAATTAAATTTTAGTATAGAGAGAGCTGAAGTAAAGATTTGCTCATTTTTTGCTGAGCATAATGCACCTGTTTTTAGTAATGGATTATATGTCCGATTTAATTAAAAGTTGCTTCCCGGATTTGAAGAAAGCTTCCAATTTGAAGTTAAGAAGAACTAAAGGAAGTGTTATAGTTAAAAATGTAATCGGTTATAGCCAAAAAGAAATACTTGTTCATAATTTAAGTAAGTGCAAATTTAGTACCTTGGTAGACGAGGCAACTGACATCACTTGTCAAAAAACAGCTTGCATAGTGGTAAGGTACTGTGATGAAGCTTCTGGTATGGCTAAAAGTAGCTTCTATGCGCTGGTAGATATAGTTGACGGCAAGCAAAAATCTTTTTAATTCATTAATTTCTGCGTTGAAATCAAGGAACATACCGAAAGAGAATATAATCGGGTTTGGAAGTGATCGCATAACTTGATGATGGGGGAACATAACTCTATTTCAGTATGTTTAAAACAAGTTTGCCCGGGTATAAAAGTAATCAAATGCATTTGTCACTCATTACGCTTGTTAGCCTCAGCCGCATGTAAAGCTTACTCCAAAGACTGTGGAATGTTAGCAAGGGATATTCACAGTTATTTCAGACAAAGTAGCAAAAGACAAGCGCTTTTAGTATCTTTCCAAGCATATTTTGATTTGGAGCCTCATAAAATTTTGCAGCCAGCACAAAAAAGATGGCCCTCCTTAGGATGTGTCATTCACAGATTAATTGAAAATTGGAGTGTCCTTCAAGTTATTTTTTAGTGATCAGTGGCTTGAGCAGCATATTTCATCAGCCAAATAAATTCTCTATAAATTACAGAATCCATTGACGAAGGTATATTTTTTGTTTCTAGACTGAATTCTTCCGACATTCAATGCAATTACTGCATATTTTCAGTCTTCACAAGTGGTTGTAATAGAAGTTCATAGCAAATTATCTGCAATGTTTACCGAAATTTTATTACACTATAGAGCCCTTACGTTCAGACTACAGCTATTGAAGCTATCAATCCAAATTAGCAAAAAAAAATATTTTGCCGATCGATAATATATATCTTCCAATAGTGGTCATGTTAGAACTTGATGAAATAAAAAAAAAGTTCTAAAAGATCGATTCGAACCACAATGCTCAGAGTTCAGAAATCAATGTGTTCAGTTTTATAGAGTCAGTTGCGAAGAAATAAAAAAAGATTTGATTTTGACGATCCCATTTTAAAACGTATATTTATATTCCTTATCCTAATAAGGCTACCAATTTTCAAATTAGGAACACATATCCGTCACTTTTTCATGTATATAAAAGATTTAGATAAGAAATGGCGTAGACTAGCGACGTTTTCACTTCCACGAGACTTGACCGACCCCAATTTTCCCATAGACCGTTTTTATTTTAAACTAGGCAAAATTCTTGACCGTGAAAGTCGCAAAGAATTTGAGAGCCGAAGTCGTTTTGCCTTAAATTTAATATCTCTCCCACATTCAAATGCAGACTGTGAGAGAATTTTTCGAAGATTCATATAATCAAAAAGAATTTCAGGAATAAAATGAAAACAGATACTATAAAAGAGCCTGTTATCAGAGAGTGTCAAAACTTGAGGGTACGTTGAGTTTGAGCCAATAGATTTAATTTTCGATAAAATGAAATCCGACATATATAGTAATATAGAAATCTTTGCAGATTTTTCTTTCACAAGTGAATAGTTCCCATAAAAATGTTTTACTGATATCTCTATTTTTTTGTGAAATTCTATGATTTAACAAAGTAGTATTTTTTGTAATTTTATTTTGGAATAGAGTGAATTCATATATTGAACTGTAAAGGTGTTTGTTACTTTCAAATTAAGAAAAAAAATCCACCAATAAGCCTACGGATAAAGCATCTAAAATAAGGTATTTTTTTGCAAGGCTACGGTAATTTTTCAAACGGATTCTGGAAACGCTGGTGTACGTAGACATTTGTTCGGCACTGTTTGTATTGGTCGTAAAAGGCTGCATTGAACAGTCGAAAATCTGAGCGTAAGTATAACCGAAAAATTTCAAGTGAATAATCGGCAAATTGAAACTCTATAACAGGAGCTACTGTATATTTTGATTCATCTGCTTTTCAAACCCGAGGCAAACAATGACTGAATAAAATTAATATATTAAAATACCACTTCGAAACTGCTCGACAGCCAGCAACTGTTTATTCTGTCGTGCAGGTCACTGAATTTTTTCTATTAAAATTGAAATTTCTTTTGTGCCTCAGCATGCGTGTCGTATACTAAAATGTATTTCACGCTAACAAGAAAATACCAGGGCTTGCCGCCAATATCTGTTCTTGTTGTAAAATCGAACAAGTGTAAACGATTTTCGCATCATTTTTTCCTCTTTCAGCAAAATAATTAACGCATACCTCACAACCGAAAACATCGTAAAATTTTTAATCTAAATATATTTTCGGCAATTTCACTCTAGATAAATACCGCACAATTTATACTAGTCGTAATTTTTTTTTCTATAAATATTAATAACGTGTCCCGCATCAGCCACCGAATATTTTCATTTTATTTACCGAAGCGTATATGAGTTTAAAATTAGAATTCACAATCGTCGTTGAATGAGCTTGACATCGGATTTATTTCAATCCTGTCCGGCAAATTTATTGACCTTCTGATTCTTCAAAAAGTCTAGCTACATACATACGTGGCGAAAATCAATTCGATGGATGTACTGTGTGTGTCTAATCAAGGCAAGGTTCTAAGCATATTAGTAGGCTTGAATAGCTGGAACGGGTCAACGTCTACTATAGTACATACTCAAGTTATGCAAGAGGACGACATGTCCAAGGATAAACAAAAATTGCTAAGCAGCAGCACCTACTAGATGTATGTCTACAACAACTTATGGACTCATGAATGCATCGGGGGAGCGCCTTTGAAACGTGACCATCAACTTAGATTTTCGTATCCATCTCACGCGCGGAACAACAAGGTGTTTGGGTTCTATATACAAATGCACTAAGTTCTAGATCAACCACCACTAAATCTAACTCGCAGCTGGCAACCGAAAGTGCACAAATTATGTGATAAGTGGCTGTTATTGTCTTCACCGTGAGTGGATGCACACATGTATGAAGAGAGATAGAGAGAGATACAGAAACACTTTTCACTAAGATTATACTCGTACACCAGATTCGTTTCGTTTTAAACTACTCGAAAATTTTCAGTACTTCGATCGATCGCAATTCAGAATATTTTTCTCGGATCTAATAAGCCCCGTGTGGTTTTGGTGAGTTTTACGATGAGGTGTTTTCAGCGCGAAAAACAACGCGACACTGATCTGAAAGAGCTTTTTTTCTTTGAAGATGCTGTCTCGGCACGACCTCATCCAGAAAAGAAATGATATTTTCTTAAATGAAAAACATATGCTGCTGTGATATTTTTCACTAATTATACAGTGATGTACAGAATTAATCAAGTATGTTGCATAATCGATTTAAATTAAGGTATAATTATGTAGTGGTGGAAAACATCAAATCGTTATGCTTTCAGGTTGTAGAGAACAGTGCTCAGTGAAATTAATTCATTGGAAGCTAGATATATTTCTTTGATAGTTCCATTCAGTGTGGCCAGATATTTGCGGGAAAATATAGCCAAATTTCAAACTTTCATAGCCCAAAATAGCCAAGATTTCTTGTTTGTAGCCCAAAAACCGCCACACCAGATTTATAACTAAATTAATTCATTTAAGCTATAATATTTAAGTCCGTAAAATTCGTACGAATTAACATAAATGCTCTAATTGTAGCACAGAAGTCGTTTGAAACAGTAAAAATTTACGATAATTGACAGAAAACAAATTTTATTCACAACGTATTTGAAAAGGGAAAAATGTGAATGAATCACAGGAACTTTGTGAAAATTTTAGAAAAGTCCTTGAAAAATTAAGTGTAGAAGGGTACTTATTTTTTCAAGGACTTTACTAAAATGTTCACACAGAAAATAAAAGCTTACAAAAAAACTTGCAAACTTGGGTGGCACAAAAATTCAATTAGTATAAGAAACAGTCTTAATGGCTAGAAAGGCTGAATATTTTATTTAAAATGTATATATTTTATCCAATTTCATACATTCCAAACTATGAACGCAAGTTTTGAAATTAATTTTTTTCGATCAGACGATCGGCTGTTAACATTATGTTTAAGGGGTTAGTCCACTGTTAAACTGCTCCAAATGAACATTTTTTTTTAAACAGCTACAAAAAAAAACGATACAAGATATCTATTTGAAATTTTACATGCATCTTTATTGAAGTTAAGAATTAACATTTTCATCAGAAGAAATTATTACAAAACAAAATGACGGCCGCCCCAATGGATCGCCGCAGCACCGCCGAAAAAAAAGCAAATTGCGCCTCGTAAATTCCTGGACAAAATAAGCATCTGTGAACAATTTCATTAGTTTTGAATATAAAGGATTGCATGGGCCTAAATTTAGAGCCCTAAAGCGATTAAAAATTTGGTATACTTTTGATTAAAAAAAATGAATAAAAAAAATTTTTTTTCAATCAAAAAATTTTTTCCCAAATCGTCAAAATTTTTTTTTTGTTGTAAATTTAAGCCCGTGCAGTCCTTTATACTCAAAGCTAATGAAATATTTTTGGTAATTTGTTCACAGACGCTTATTTTGTCCAGGAATTTACGAGGCGCAATTTGCTTCTTTTTTTTTCGGCGGTGCTGCGGCGATCCATTGGGGTGGCCGCCATTTTGTTTTGTAATAATTTCTTCTGGTGAAAATGTTAATTCTTAACTTCAATAAAGATGCATGTAAAATTTCAAATCGATATCTTGTATAGTTTTTTTTGTTGGTAGCTGTTTAAAAAAATAGTTCATTTTGAGCAGTTTAACAGTGGACTAACCACTTAAACGTTTAAATACTTTCAAAAGGAGATATACGGCAAATAATTTCACTTGTACATTTTTATGCATTAAATTTTGAATGACTGCGATTTGAATTCACAATTGGAATTAACAAAAGCTGCTATGGTTTCTTCGGTTTAAAATTAATAACGTCTTCATCATCCTTTAAAATAGACATCTACTCAATCTTCTGGGAGAGATTCGTTTGTGGTCGTAAATTGATCGTATCCTGCTAAATTTTGAATGACTGCTGGAATATTTGAATTCTCATCACTTTAAATTTGAACGCTCATCACGATTTCGCTTTCGACCCTCAGATTTCGAGGCAACTCACATTTAACAAAAAACACTTTTGTAATTCTAAGTGGGGAAAGCAGATCGTAATTACCAGAGAACTTCAAATATAGAAACTAATTTTATTGGGTCTGAATGACGCTCAGTATTTTCCAGAGCTTACAATATGAGATTCATCATATATTTAAGTGCAGTAATTTAGTTTTATGTTTTGTCATGTAAGGACTGTACATAAGAAGTGCAAGTGAGTGGGAAAAATTGCAGCTTGATGTCTTCCAGATTATCAATGCTATCACATCTAGCTTTATCAAAAAAGATGGTGATGTTTCGGTTTTGTGTTTGCCTTTCCTTATCAAGTGTGCATCCATTCTCTAAAAATAGCACCCGTCATCTAATGCTTCAAATACATATTGGCCCAAGCTAAACCATCTCGGGTTGGGCCACCACAGACCAACTCGAGGACAGATGCTACTGTCCACACCATGGCCGGAGCTGGTGGGCTTCAGTTGTCTATTGTCAGCCTGTCAAATCCGTTTGGTTGGTGCATGTTGGTGCCCAAAACCTACTCAGATCGGAATGCAGGCCAATATCGACCAATTGTAGCCATCTCACACCAAGGGAGTGTACACATATTGGCCATAGGCTCTGTTGGTTTGGCTTGGGCCAATATGTATTTCCTACATAAGATTTTGTGCTACCTCGCCAAGTTGTGCCTAAACTTCGCTTAATGTTAATTCTTCCCAACGATCTTGGTCTTTTGGTTTTTCCTATGCAGCTTCCATTGCAACTGTTACGCGTTTTTTTCAAGGTTTTCCATATGTACATTTTATCAATTTAAGACGTAGTGATTTTTGAGGTGTTGCTTTAAAAATACTCCTGTCTCATCATGATTATAGATATTTGAAGCATCACATAACATTCTTAGCTGTGACTGGAATTCCTGAACTGTGTCTAAATGAATATCAGCTTCTTCGCCACAATGCGTGCCGTCGTGAATATTGTAGTCCTTTCTAACGGATTTTAGCTTTCTTTTTGATGCCTTGAAATCAAATAATTCTAATTTTGTAGTCGTTTGACGAGCTTTACCGTGAAGTATCTTGACCGGATATTGGAAAATTTTCGAAGCGTGTCTTAGAAGACCATTAATACAACAATTTATCTATCTGGTAGCATGGTAAATTTAATTTCAACCGCTTTCTCCCAGTGTCTTCAAAATTTTCCAACGTTATTTAATTTACGTTTTAGTTGGTTATTGTTTTTTTTAAATACGATGCACCTGACTCTTACTAATTTTAAAGCTATTAGCATTGGATGAGCATTTGTTTGTCGGATGACTATATTACTTCTAACTTATTGCGAACACATAGATCGTTGTATTTTGCACTCATAGTAGATTTTTCCAGTTGTTTTGACGTTCCCTGAACAAACGTTCAAATATTTACATCATAATTATCAAATGAATTGCATTCATACTTGTTTAAAGGGAAATCATAAAACAATGCTCAAATAAATCAATATTTTATTATTATCAGAATACCAATAAAATTCAAGCTATCTATAACGTACCGAATTCTACACATTAAATAATTTTTCAGCAGAAAGTTATCCAGAAATTATACGAAAAAATTTCTTGACCTCGAACAGATAATATTTTTCTGGAAAACTTATTTTTGCACAATTTTTCATGCTGGTCTTAAAACCATTTTTGGTCCGATTAGGAAGAACTATTAAGCAAATTTTTGTGCAGTTTATCTGGTTCACGGTCCAATTCTAGAGGTTGCCCGGTTACAGAGGGAATTTTCTTCAAGAAATTGTATGTGTGGTGATGTTGTAGCTCAATTGTTCAGGTGGTCCGATCATACAGTGTCCCGATTAAAAGGTTTTACTGTATAGCCCAAATATAGTTTTTCATAAAAATAGATAGCCCAAAAACCGCCGACCCGCGAAAAAATGAAAAAAACGTTCCGCGAATTCAAATTTTAGATAGCCCAATTGGCGGGAAACAGCCCAATCTGGCCACACTGGTTCCATTTGCAGATTCACTGCATGAGTTCATTTAAATCAAAAAAAAATTCTAGCGTTTAGTAACTGTTAAATAGATTTTTTTCCGAAGGTTTCTGATGCAAATTCTGCAACATGTCCAGGCCTGTCTGGTATTGTTTAATCTCTTCAGTCGGTCCCGAGACAGTGAATAGTCAAGCTGTGTTCTGTGCAGTCGTCGATTTTTGTAATTTTTGCTATGACAGAAAGAGAATACCAACGAGTTTGCATCAATTTTTGCTACAAACTTGACCATTCTTTAGCAGAAACTGTTCGTATGATTCAAACAGCATTCAGTCAAGAGGCCATGGGTGAAACTCAATTAAAAATGTTGTACAGACATTTCAAAGAAAGTCGGGATTTTGTTGAAAGTGATCCAAGGCCTGCCCGACCTTCATCGAGCAGAAAAGACCAAAACATCGAACTTGTGAGATCAGTTATAAATGAAGGTCGTCGATTTACTGTAAGAGAGTTAAAAGATGAACTCGGAATACCAAAAACTATTGTTTCTGAAATTTTAACGGGAGACCTTAGAATGAAGCGAGTGATAGCAAAGCCACCCCTCGGTTTCTGACACAACAACAAAATGATTTTTGATTTCAGATTGTCTAGGCCTGTCGAGAAACTTGTGATACCGATACAAGGTTCCTAGAAAAAATCATAACTGGTGATGGATCATGGGTTTATGGTTACGACCCTGAAACCAAAACTCAATCGAGCCGTTGGAAGACACCTGCATGAGCAAAAAAAGCACGAAAAAGTCGAAGCAACGAAGACGATGTTGAAAGTTTTTTTTTCGATTATTAAGGTGTCGTTCACCATGAATACGATCCTACAGGATAGATAGTAAACAAAGAGTACTATTGTGATATGCTTCAGCGACTAATAGAAGCAGTGAGAAAGAAACGGCTGGAAAATGTTTGCCCCAAATTCGCCGGCTCTGAAATCTGTCTCCACAGCCTCCTGCATATTCAGCCTGTTGGTAAATCCACCACTGAAAGTATGGTAACTGTCATTCCGAGTGAATAGTTTCGTCTGTATATTTATTTTTCAACATAGTCTCCTAACAAGCTACTACATTTAGTCCATCTTTTTTCCAAACCCAGGATACCCTTAGAAAAAATTCTTTTGAGGTATTCCCCAAGGTCACTGATAAGGGGGGTGTTCCCCAACGATCATCTTTGAATTGATAAACAGCTCAACAGGGCTGTTTAAAAGCTAAACAGGGCTGTTTATTATCACAACAGGGCTGTTTACCACCTCAACTGGGTTGTTTATCAGCTCAAAGATGATTGTATGATTGATTGCCACCACCCCTTCCAGGATAGTTCTTCAGCTATGTCTCAATCTTTGAAGGGCTGCATCTTGTGAATTGAGTTAAGTGAGAACGGGTTAACTGAATGAAATGGTTTAACCACATTACAAAAATATGTATATTCTTGAATCCACCCAGACGGGTGGCAAGGCCGACCCGATCCTGGTGGTGTTCCATTCTTTAAATTTAGTGACTAATTTTTCAGATCAAAAATCAGTAAAGAAGGATATGAATGCCACAATCATTCATGCAAGTAATGACGGCCCAAAGCTTGCCTTTTTCTGCAGAAGTTATAGTGCAAGCACTTTTTACTCTTTCAGGCTGACAACTTTGCTTCATTCGCTTTGTATAGTAGTTATACTCGTCTCATCTACATTAAACAACCTTTGAGGGTTATTGATTATTTCCATTTCTTTTACGAAGAGTTCGAAGAATTCGGAAATATTGCTAATGTTGGACGCCTAATTTGGCAGTCCTTGAATCCAAAAAAGTTGAAGACCAGGTGGAAGTACCGTCTTTCTTCCTAATTTTGTTGCAATCTTTTCTTCTGTTGACCGAAGGTCCTTGACATAGCTTATCAGTAACCCCTCTGTAACATTATATGTTCTAGATGCCTTCAAGTAGCCGATCTTCTTTTCTTTGATAGCAGTTCCAAGCACGTCCCAAGCTTTCCTTTTTTCCTTATATCTTGGAGTAAATATAAGGCAAAAGTAAAGATAAAGTAAATGATGTTCGTTAGTGGCTTATCCTAGGTATTAGTGCAAATGTATTTGAACGATAAGTTTTGCTGACAACTGAACAGTTAGATTTTCTTTAAAAAAAAACATTGGTTCAAGTATGACACTGTGCCCATATTTGGGAATCTTGAGTAGCGCCATATTGAGAACTCCAATCTAAGTGGGCTGATAAAACTAGCTACAGACAAAGAGAAAATACAATTCACTTCAAGCCAAAAGCTGGCAAACATTAATATAAATAAATTGAAACTACAGTGTTCAAAGATTTATCCGAAAAAATACTACCAAATATCTAACCAGAAAACCTTTTTACGAGAGGAAACACAGCTAGCGGGGGATTGATATAAAACTCAAGAAAATGGTGCCACTGCACTGCACATGGCTAAACAAACTTGAAAATCCATAGTTTGAGAACTTTTTCACTAGAGTACGCCTTCTCCTTTATAAGATATAATGTAGTGTCATACTAGGAAACAATACCATATTTGGGCATTTAGCCCTACCCTCATTTTAAGAAATTTAAAGTGTAAGTACAATCTATGATCTTACAAATATTCATGCTTGTTCATTTAACTATTTCAACCACTTTCACACTAAATTCAGTGTCCATATAACTTTGAATAACATCTCCCCTACTCTAATCAAACGCGATTCAGATTAAAACCGGGATCAATTACAGTTAAATAGTTAATGAAACTAATCAATTCAATTGTGAATAATTTAGCTCTTATTCTACAATCGTAAATCATATCCTATATAGTCTAATCAACTATTTCTATTAACGTTGTTCAGCTGCCATTCAAACTCTTACTCTCGTTAGTCAGACTTGATTTCATGCATGTAATTGTGTTCAGCAGGTGTTGAATTAATCCTATATTTACATTATTTCTTCCGTCCTGTGCACGCCCCATACGTTTTGCATACACACGCACTACGCTTTATTTGCATAATTGTACTGTCAGATGGAAAGCTTTCAAAGCATTTTGTCGTGATTTAAGAACTTATAAAATGTTGCTCCTTAACAGGTACCCGCCACGAAACACTCGAACTCTTATAATTTCAGTCATTTATACCTTTGGGAAAGTTTAATAGTTAATGCTGAGTACGTTTTTGCAATCAAAATAGTTTGTAGAGTTTCGAATAACTCACACACACACACATTTAGATTTTCTACTTGATGTCGTGGCAAGTTTTGTTTTACCGTATTGCGTGACTTTATTCATAATGTGACTACTGAGCGACTTCCGTTGAAAACACGACAATGGTTTCCTAGTCCAATATCATATAGAGTAACAGCCAGATAAAGAATAATTTCAGGCAAACAGGAATTACTCTTGGATAATTATTCGGTTGTTTGATGTAGAGCAGTTTCGTGAGAAGTTGTATATGTTTTTTGGGAATCAAACCGGAGAGTGATTTCGGGGAAAGTAATAAAATTCTGGGCAATATTTTTGTTTTACTGACCAATCGTCACCCACACTGGGCGCTATAATTTATTTCCGCTGAATGGACTCATTGACATACCTAATGCTTGCTATTTGCGGTCTAAGTGAAGTTTCGTGTAGCAAGCAATATTTTGATGAAAATTGAGGGAACTGAAACAGCCTGAATTTTACTTGACTGCAATGTGTATGAAAGTTATGTCAAATTTGGTTGAAACGGTTTTAGTTATGATATTTTCAAGTTACTATTTTAATGCATTGTAATAGTTTCTGCGTGTTGTGCATCTGGAAAAAATAATGCTCGTGTTATTGATGGGAAGAAATATTAATCGAAATTCAAATCTTTCAGCACACAAAAATTTATGTTGTTTGACTTGCATCAAAAATATCCAAAATGGTATCACTCGATTTGTAAAATTTTCAAAAATGGTCGATCCAAAATGATTGGTATTTAAAATACCGATTGAAATCTTTACATCAACATGTAAGCATTCACAGTGGTGGAAACCATCGAGTTTATCGAATAGTCACTTTCATACATACGTATACGCTAGTATGTATTGAAAATATCGATTGATTAGGCATCTCGACCAGTTAAAATAAATATTTGAAATTTTCATTTTACTTAAACGTTCATTTGTTTCGAGTTTTCGTGGAAGCATTTATACGGAACGGTTCATTCATAACATTAAAATGAACTCTATTAGAAAGGACACTGAATTATTTAAAATCATGTCGATGTTTCAAGGTGATGTGTCTCATTTTTTTTCATGACCATCCGTAAGTCTCTTTGTTCGTTCTACATACCTTCAGTCTTGAAATATAAGCGGAGGAAAATTGCATGTTTCCTCGTATAACCGTCAGGACGTTACGGACATGTATGCACGCTATGCTTCCATTAGATTTGAATTGACTATATTAGATTTAAATTTTTGATATGCGAAAATAATAGGATTTCAGTTCCGTATAATATGTTTTAGTATGTACATATTTTCTATTGTCTTGGCCGTATTACCGTGTCTGATAGGTTTTACATTCACTGTCACATATGGTTTTGCGTGTATTGTATTCATTTTGTTTTATATGCTTGGATTTGCCCTAGAATATGTGTAGTTCTTCTTTAGTTTGAAGGTCGTAGTCTGTCTTGAAAAAAATTTAATCACCTTGTTTTGAAATGATAGCGAATTGTACGGAAAATAAATTTTTGTAAAGCCAAAAACAATTGAATTTACCTGATTCAATTTTTTCCAGCTTTCCAAAACCAAATGTTTTCAATGAAAGACCACATTTTCCTTTTCAAACTAGATATACATTGCTGCAACTTCAGCAAAATTCATGACTTCAACCACCTTATTATCAACAACTGCAACGTCTTAGAAATCATATCCACTCTTAAAATCAAAACATCACTCAACCTATCTCCTTGCTTGGTCCAGGGTCGCAGTATGTTCAATCGTCCGTCCAACCTTATCGTCCGCAAGACAGCCGTCTTCGCCATCTACAGTCCAGCAAATTGCTATGCTGAATCATAGTGCTACAGCAGCGCCTTCATTTGCGCTTAATGCTACTCCCTCCGTTCCATGATTAACGGTCATGAAACCTCCACTGTAAGTATTTGTGTCACGCTTCGCCTACAGCACGTCAGCGGCGGATATTGAATCGTAAGTTGCGTGTGAGTTGGAGTGTGTTCTTTCTCTCTCCTTACATGCCGAAAAACTCACGAAGGATAACAACCTCCATAGTCAAAACATCGCCTCATTCAGAGGTATTGTTTATCCTAGTTTCATAAAAGTCCTCCGGAGTGATTTTTGGCCACCTGGCACCTTAGTAAAGGAGTTTATTTCAAGACCCCGTAGGACCAGTCGCTCCAACGCAAAAAAAAAACGATGGCAGTGGCATACTAGTTACTGTTCACGGGTCTCTTCAAAAACACGCGGTAGAGACTTCTCTCCTTCTCCTCCTATTGAATGTAATGTTACTCGCGTTATCCTTACCCCTTCCAAAAGTCTTATTGTTTCCTCAGTATATGTTCCTTCTGATTCCTCATTTGCGGTTTATGGCAAATTTTTTGATGATCTATCCAGCTACCTTAACAATGGCTTCCCTTTGGCGTTGCTTTTAATGTGTGGAGATTTCAGCTTACCGAACCCCACTTCTTTTCTCTAATTTCATCCAAAAACAATTACTTGATAACATCATCCTTTCTTTCATTGTATTCTCTTTCTTAATTCAATTCTATTCCCAATATACACACTAAAAGACTAGACTTCGTCCTATCTAATATTTCCTCTCATATCAATATTCATTCTGCTCTCGTCTCCTACGTCCAAGCTAACTTGCATCTCTCAGTTGCACTTCATGTTGATCTTTAGTTCAGTGGAGCCGTATGCTTTAGCTCCCGTAAAGCAAACTTCGCTGGTATGACGTCTGAAATGAACTTGGTTAACTAGTTCTTCTTTTCCCTTGGCATCACTTTTGATAAACTTTTTATCAAATTTCATAACTTCCTCTCCAACTTTATCTTCCGATTCAATCCTTCCAGCCGTCTTCGTAAGCTCAATGATACACCTTGGTTTCGACGCGATGTGGCGTCTGCACTCAAGACTAAGGTTGCAGCTCGAGTAAGATTTAGAATTACAGGCTCTCACGATGACCTTCTCAAATTTTAGAGGCTGCGTTCTGCTGCTGTCAATTAGGCAATCCGCGAATACTCTGCAAGTATTGAGTCCTCTATTTACTCTAATCAACAAAAGCTCTTCGTGTCTTATGTCCGTTTGGTAAAAAAAATCCCATCATGAAATCAAAAATCCCGTCTTGATAATACAACTATTCCATGGGAAATTTGCGACCACTTTTCAAAATATTTTTCTTCCTTATTTTTCCAAAGGAATCCAATTTCACCTTGTGAAGCCCCAATGTTGCTTTATCTTTCTTCGCGTTCGTTCACATCAATTCTCTAGAAATTGAGGCCTTACTCGACTGTCTTGATGTTAATATCGATTCTGGTCCTGATGGTATACCAAACCTATTGAAAAACCTATTTTGTGGTCCTTGTATATTTAACCTCAGCTTCTACTCCGGTTCGTTCCTATTCAGTGAAAATTTGCTTACATTTCACCCATCCACCAATCTGACGACCCAAGCTGCATTTCTAACTGTCATCTCATTTCCCTCCTTCCTTAATTTTGCTAAAATTCTTGAAAGAGTTGTTGACAATAGGTTGCTCCCTCTTTTCCATCCTTTCCTTGCTCCTGAACAACATGGTTTCATCAAAGGTAGATCTCCCACTCCTAGTCTTATATCCTTTACATACTTGTTGTTTTTGCTTCAGACCAACAGAATTAAGTGTATCAGGTATACTCAGACTTCTCAAAATGTTTTGATTCTTTTGGCCACAGAATTATTCTTGCAAATCTTGGAGTCTATGGAGTGTCTGATATTTTTTGTCTTGGCTTCCATCTTATGTTTCTGGTCGTACCTTCCGCCTTCTCTCCGTTCTCTGGAGTTTCGCACAGCTATATTCTTCGTCCATTATTATTCCTAATTTTTATCAATGATCTCTCTTTCTTTATTCGTTCTCCCTGCCTCTTTTTTGCTAATGGCTTCAAGGTGTTCAGAGTAATTGAATCTATTGACGACTGTCTCCAAGTCCAAAATGATGATCTTTGTAGTCTGTGCGACTGGCACTCTGAAAATTCACTTTGTACATATCCAAATGTCATCAAATGTCCTATACGTATAAAATGTCATCCTTAATAAATTCCTGCTCTCTTTACAGATCTTCTATTAATGCTGTTGACAGTTTTAAGGAGCTTGTATTCTTTGATTCAAACCTAAAATTTGACCAGCACATTGCGTATAGATAGACCTCTCGTTTGTCCAGTTTTATCCTTATATGTTCTGCTCATTTGGCTAGCATCTCCATCTCTTATCATCTGTTTTTTTTTCACTTGTTCGTAGCATCCTATAATATTATTGTCAAGTATGGTCCCCCACCATAAATATCTAATGATGGGGTACGTTCAGCGTAGGCTTATTTGCTCATTGTTGCTTTTATTCAATATCCCTTACCGTAGGAATAGTGATCACCTGCCCTTATTCCAAAACCTCTCATTAGATTTCCGACGAGAGTTCCTTGACAGGCTGCCTCCACTAGCAATTTCCCATGGCATAACATTTGAAATTGCCAGTGGAGGCAGCCTATGGTATGCAATATTCTATGGTCTGCCATAAATGGTAGGCAGTATGCAATTGGCTTGGCAATCTGCCTGGCAATATTTTGACAGTTCTTGATTTCAAAATGGCGCTGAACCGTGCGAATGCTTTATTTCTTATAAGAAAATGTAGGGATTCTGAATTCAAAGGGATTTTTAGATCTCGTTGAGCAATGAAAGTAGTCTACAGAATAGGTGGGAAATTGCGAAAAAATCGAATTTTGATGCGGAATAGCGAAATTATATATATTTATTTTATTAAAAAAAAGAAATAATTTCAATTTTGAACGATGAGTAAATATATGAGACTCCCTGTTGATGATTGGCGGATTTTTCAAATGACTTTTATCGCATTCCCCTTCGTACCCCAGCAAATCATATAATAGTTACATTTTCGTCTGAAATTTCACCCGCTTACCCAAAAAGTAATTTATCTTATACGTGAAGTTTTCACAATTAGCAGAATTTCTTTGCTCTGGACTTCAAATAACTCCTTAAGAGCATTTGACACTCGGATACAGCGCACGTCCTTCCCGCTCAGAGGCATTTTCGAAATAAAATTGCATGCCATGAAATTGCCTACGCACAAATGGCATACCATAAATTTGACAGTCGCTACCATCAGATATGGCAGGGTAAATTGCTAGTCGAGCCCCGGTGTGACGAGTGCTTGCTTTTCAAGCTATTCCACTGCCCCATGATATCCGTTATTGGGTATAAACTGTGCCATAACTTTTGATATAGCTTTCAGATTTTAATGAAACTTACAACACATATTAATGTTACTAAGTTGTAGACTTATGTACTTTGATTTACTTTTGACTTATGTAGATTTGTTATGAGCGTGCTGGTAGCCCTATTGCTACGGCAAGCACTGAAAGTGAAAACTTTCAAATCATCAAGCCTCCTGACAAAAAAAGCAACTCATATATAAATCCTATGCTTTGTATACACAGCCAAAGCAAGACCTTTGAAATTCCATATCGGACAAGAACGGTAACCCTTTCCCATTTTACCTATATTTTTAGCATCAGAAACTTCTGTTCACGAAAACTCACGATCCAATAATCAGATATATCTGAAATTCACACAATGTATTGACTTTAAACAGAACCAAGGCTGATAGAAGCCATTTTGAAATGTGGACAACCCTGTCCCAATGGACCCATCCTAAAAAAAATCACTTAGAAAAAAAACTGCTTTTTCCCCCATAAATTCTGATTCAGTCACCAAATTTTAACGAAATTCACTCAGTAGCGGAACCTGACTCTAAGTGCAATTTGGTAAAAATTTGGTTGAAAAATTAGGTTGGAGCTGCCAGCTACGGTAATTTTGGTGTCTTGAATTTGAAAAATTTGCTTAGAAAAATAAAGCTTTTTACCATATGTGGAAGTCATGAAATCAAAACAAAATGCATATGGTAAATGGACGTTATTGTAGGCAATATTCAGTAGGAATCTGGTTGAAAATCATGATAGGGCTGCCAGCTATAGTTGTTTTTGTATTTTTTTGCCATATCTTTAGTAGGCGATTTTATCATAAAAATCAAATTGTAATGATCTTGCAGAGACAATAAACATTAAATATTCAGATTTCGAAAAATTCAAAATTTTTGGGAGTGGTAACCTTAAATTTTTTTGTATCCCTGTAACTTCCAACGCAGCCATCGGATTAAAACGAAATTCTCAGGGCAGGTTGATTTCAACGTGAAGCAGATTTTATATATTTTTATATATTTTTGGCCTTTGCCAGTAAAAGGCTGCCAGCATGAAGCGTTTTTGTCATTTCCGTATTCATAAATGCTAATGAAAATCTACAAGAAAAATAAGTAATCAATGTGTTAATTTTCTAAGCTCTGGAAGTTTTTACAGATGGCAGCCCCAAACTTTATTATTTTGATGAAGTCACTGGATGAAGACTAGATTCTGACGGAAGGTTGATTTTGACGGGAAGCAATTGCGGTAGACTTTTGTTTATAGCGCCGGGAACATGTTGCTAGCACCAAGCATTTTCTGCATTTAGGTTACAGGATATGCTGTTTTAAAAGTTTTCTAACATAAACAACCGATATTGAATATAAGTAGCAATGTTTGACTTTCCTAAATTTTGAAATTCATGCAAGTGATAGCTCTGAAAACCTCACTACCCGATGAGTTTCAACGCACACTTGTGATCAAAGCGGTACATAGCCCTCCAAACAGGCTGCCTTGCCTGTGATAAGGCTGATCGAGCCTACACTCAAAATCTGTACGATTCTTCACTGCTCGTCTTCTATCTTCGTGTTTCTAGCGGTTTTGGTACTCTAGAGTTTTTTTTCTCTTTATTATTGTACTTTCTTCTATATTATCTTTTGTGTATTCCTTTAATACGTTGAGTTCAAACCTATATTTTCAATTCTATGCATTGTTAATTTCCTTAGTCTCTTTCTGGTTATTTTTAAGTATTTTTATTTTTTTAATTGAGCATTAGCGCGTTAAAACGGAATTTTAGTAAATAAATATATTGCAATTTCTTGACAGATATCGATATTTTGGGGCGATTCTGCATTCTTTTTCAGTGTCTATCAGAAATTCCATTGCTTTTAAATACCATTTGAGCCAACAATAATCGAAAATTGAATGCATCGAAACTTAGAACGAAATCTATATCAAAGCTTGATTGACCCAATCAATCAACCGATCAAACAATAATTTACACTTGTTTGATTAACCGTTACTAGTATGTACGAACATGTACCAATTCAACGGTCATAAAATATGCACAGAAATAATGAAACTACCTAAAAACCACTTGACTGTAATTCATGGCTGTGAATTATGGTTGCCGAATTTATTTGGCTTTTGCGTTCATCGTCCGCAACACTCCACCACATTAACCCATTCATTATTCACCCCAATCTCATTATACGAGAAATCATAACTAGGCCTTACGGCTCAAATCCGATACATTCTCGTGCATATCGGTCTCGAAGTAATTTCTGTTCCTTGCTTTTCCGGCATGTCGAATAGCTCAATTATTAACAAACAATTACACTCGGCGGATGCGAGAAAATCGATTAGGAAAATGCTACGGTTTATTTGCTGCGCCAAACAATGCTCAAAGTCATGTCGGCCTAATATACAGTACCTACGAATTGGTATCGTATTATTCCTGTAAGCATTTTCCTGGCGATTTCCCAGATAAGCAGTCACGGAACGGCATGAACGGCAAATCGTCAAGTGAAAAGCAGTTTTTCGGGTGTATGCATGCCAGCGTTGCGAGCTCATAAAAAAATCCTTGAACATACTGCAAACGACATACCCGGAGGGCGGAGTTTGCCTGCCTGTAGTTCCTGGTGAAATCGTAGCTAATTGCCAGGTTTTTTGTAAAATTACAATAATATGATTTCCAATTGATAGAAGCTGTATTGGTTGTGACTGTGGGTAGTTGTACCTATCCTTTTCAATGGAACTGTGCTAAAATCATTTATTTAAGCTGACACTCACTGCAGCATATCAATATTGAAAAGCTTGTATGCCAAGAAATCAGATTTTGGTGCATTTCATGTTCTAATGCGGTGATGGGTGCCTAAACATTTTGCAGTTGAAGTTAGCCTAGACTTGAAGTCTCTGGTTTACGAGTATTTTTTACAAATTTCGATCATTTCCAAGAAGTAACATATATTTTGTTGCCGTCCATCTAGGTTCTTATGACTCAGCGGTTGCCTTCAATTGAAAGGTTACTAGCTACAAATCTACATCCGTAAACATTAAGAGACAAAGATATGAAAATCTTTTCTTCTGGCAGACCACAAAAATATTGCTTGACCTGTGTAGTAGTACTGATCCCCCACTCTGCTGGACGTATGAAGATATGTCTGATCACTTTGCGGTGAAGTTTCCACTACAGTTCCACTCCTTTTTCAGCTTCATTAAAAGACCCCCAAAGACAAGCGGAGGGTTCAAAAACACTGATTGGGGTAAATTTCAGCGCGAAATAGACTGCGGTGGAAATCTTGTTGTTTGTCTGACGGCAAACTTAAAAACCGTTAAATTGATAATCTAATAGAGTACGTCAATGGCATCATAAACGAACCCGTTGTCCACAATACACGCTTCATCACACTTAATCAATATCAGAATCGCAAATTGTTAAGCAAATGAAAGTGAGCCACATTTGGGCTGTAAATTACAGTGGACTTTCCATAGACATTGGAAGCATCACCCGTTGTGCCAGTCACTGCTCTCGAATTAATATCAACTGTCTCAATAAAATCATTGCTTAAATGGTTGGTAAATTTAGAAATCAGTGTCTCGTACAGCGGCTGACCGACATCTCACCCAGCCCCGACACATGTAAAGTAATCAATCTGCTTTCTGGGAAATATAAAAGCCAAGAAATGGTATTAACGATTGAAAATGAAACTCTGCTCAACCCCTAGACAGAGTTTTTTTTCGTCAAAATTCTAACCCCAGCCGACGGTTCAACTCCTAAAAGCGAAATAGTAAGGGAGAAAGTCAATCGCTTCGTCAATACATTCGTCAATGATTCGCAAAATGCAAATGAACAGTTCCACTTTGTTAATCGTGGATACATGGTGTAAATGCTGCGCAGTATAGAAAGCAAAAAGTATTTTGGACATGATCCATCTACATCTCTCTAGCCTCAGAATACTCTCCATTTTATTGAACAATGCCCTGAGCGATGGTTGCTTCCCGGTCCGATGGAAAGATGGTTTCTATTCATAGGACGTGTAAAAGTAAAGAAGTTACATTCAGAAGAAAAAGAAAAAGTTCAGAAAGAGCCCAATTTTTGTCCAATCTCTCTGCTTTCTAATTTGAGGAAGATTTTTGAGAGAATATGGATGGAAATGCCAAAAAACCATCGTTAGCTAACGCAGGTAATTCCTGAATACCAGTTTGATATTTTAACATTTGAATGAGCAAAACATTGCGCTAGTAGTGTATGCTTTAGATATCGAGAAGGCTTTTGATTCCGTCTGCCACGAAGGCGTTCAATGTAAGTTGATCAAGTTTTGATTGCAAGAAGACCTTCCCATGCCAGTGGACCAACACCAAGTCCAAATACCACTCCAGTAAGGGTTGTCCCAGTAAAATTTGAATCTTTTATTTTTGTGAATATACCAGATCCAGGTCTTTAGGCCAAATGGTAACTTTTAATATAAAAGACAGAAAACTATATTAACATTCATTCAGTTCGAGTCTCGCACTCGAACAGAATAGACCTACGTTCAAGCAGCAGAGCGACTATTGTCATCAAACGAGCGATAGTTAATAGCGATAGTGACGGGCGATAATTACCAGCCAGGTAACGGTCATCATAATTAGCCGAGTCTTCGGTGGCGGTCATTAGCACCAGTTTCGAACGAGGTAGTACGAGATTAAGCCATGTTTTTCAGAGTCCGCATCCTCTTCGCATACAGAAGAGTCTTTTACTTCATCTGAAGAGGAAGCATCCAGCTCAGAAAACGACTCTTTTTACATATCGGTGGCATCAGATTGTCACCAACCAAACACAGCCTAAAACTATTCCTACAAGTGCAGAAAGAACCATGAAGGACGTCCTGCCTTCCTCTTCTAATGCTACAAATATCATCAGTGATGATTTTTGTCTCTTAGGTGCACGGAAAATGTCAATTAAATTCGCTAGTGTATCTACGCAGTCAAAACTTTAAAATAACAAACTTCTTAATACCTCGGTAAAAAAAATCAGAAACGTCCCAGAAAGTGGTTCCCATTATTCTTCGCCAACCTGAACAAAGGACAGGGCTGGCACGCGTTCTTAAGCAAAGAAACGTGGAGTTTGTTGCAGCCATGTGGTTTTATCTTGACTTTCAAATTTCCCTTAAAGCACAAAAAATCTTCAAAGAGTTAAAATTTCAGTACCATACGTACTAACTTTCTGAGGAGAAAAACTTCAACATCATCGTAAAAGAAGCATGTACGGGCTCAGCACCGATGTGGGTAAACTAGACCTAGAAAGACAAGGCTTCTACTCTGTCGAGGTCTTCTATTTGAAAACTAGACAGAGTTCTTCAAAACTCATCAAAGACTCCCTCCGAGAGAAGTGAAAAAAATCTACAACGTTTAGGCTATTTATCACTTAATGTGTCAAATCAAACCTGCCACAACTGGCAGCAGTACGGTTATTCAGCCAACAACTATCACGCCCAGTGCCGGTTTGTCAAATGTGATGGGCTTCACCATCACAAATTCTGCACAAAACAGCCTGAGCAAAAGCCGAAATGTGTCAACTGTGGCGGAGCACATACCGCAAGCTAGGGAGGTTGCCCCAAGAATAGTAGCCAGACCTACTCCGGTTTCATCTCAACAAGCATTAGCAGTCCAGCGGATGGCCGAATTCCTCTAAGTGTTACGCCAACTGACCGAACCAAATGGGGCTGTTCCTCACCATAATGCAAAAGCAACTTCATGCAATTATGAAAGACATGATGGCGAAAATGGCCCAGGGTTTGTTTCTTGCCCAATCTTCAACAACACGGACTTCCTTAATTGAAGCAAAATTAATCGAGCAAACCGAATATCCATCCTTACGTGTTTGCGAATTCCATGCTGCTGAAAAAAAGATGAACTAATTCAATTTCTAAGCGATTGCAGAAATGATATTGTTCGGATCCAAGAAACCTTTTTGAAATCGGATCATCAGCTACGAATCCCGAACTATCACATTTACAGAAATGATAGATTAATTGGTGGGCGAGGAGGCACAGCAGTGCTCGTAAGAAGAAATATTATTCAGATCCCGAGCCTCAGAGGAATGGAAGCTACGGCCCTTGAAATTAATTCAAGTTTCCTCAAATTTATTTGTCTAAATAAAATAATCACAGAAACAGTCAATGAGCTCTCCACAGGTCAGCGTGTGAAGCAAGATTGCCACGTTGTTTGGACTGAGGCTTCAACACACACGACCAGTCCATTTTATGGATTGTCAAAACTCGGCCTATTATTTTCCCACACACGGCCGAGCCAAAAAAATTGCCCGATCGCCTGAGACCATGGCTACACACGGTGAGAGTTTGGCCTGCTCTAAGGCCATTTGGACTGATGGACTGCTCGTGAATGGGGACCTCAAAGCACACACAGTTTGGCTAGTTTAAGGCGGTCGTCTAGTGTGTCAGAAAATAAAAATCGAGATTTCATAAATAACATCTAAAACATGTATAGCAGACGCGGGTAAAAGAATTTTTCGAAATTTGAAGCCGTTGAAAAGTTACAGCCGTAAACCGTAGGAGGTATACAGTGTTACCGTAGGAGGTTTACGTAAACCGTAGGAGCTATACGCTGACTTTCGCATCGAATATTCTCGAGTCCAGCTCCTTACCTGGCTCTTCTGTGTAACTATGGAAAATAAGAAGGTTGATTCATTTTTACTTATTATGAGAGTCTATTTTACATTATATATTTTAAAAGACAAGTCAACCTACACAAGTTAAGTTGACCCACTCAGTCGAGTTTAGTCATCAACTCCATAATATTCAGAATCCAGATTCTATTTTAATTATAAGGTTCAAATTGAATGACGAACGGCAAATCGAATGCTTAATTCAGCTAGCGGAGTTTCCTCTACACTCAGCAAAGAAACTCAAATTTTCGGTTATTTATAAAATAGGAAAGAAAAATTTCGATGGACAATGCCAGGGATTTGCAGACAAATTAAATAGATTGGGGTCACTAATAAAAACCAGTTTATGGGGGCAATATAGAATTGAATTTCCTATTGAAATTTGACAGTAAATATGAAATTATTCTAACAAAATATATTTTAACTGTGAAGTAATTTTATGCTAAAAATTAGAAAGGACAGTGCCTACAAGTAAACACAATCAAAAAGAAAATTGCCCAGAATAAAAAATAAACTTCGACAGGATATATTTGAACTTCTCGCCGTAATACGTCAACTTCTTCCGTAGAAATATCTATAAACTCATCTTCCAAATTCATGCTATATTAGCGAAATTTTCAATTAATTTTAATTCTTGTTTTAGACTACTTATATTATCATCAAGCTAAATCTCATCGATTTGTATATTTTCATCCTAAACGACTATTGTACCTCATTTACTCTCACTTTTTGTATTATGACCTCTACGAACGCTATGCACTCGTTAACTAACCTAGCCCCTTCCCCTTGTAAACGTTTCCCAACTTAATATTGCGCCTTTCACACATACCCGCCCGGTGGCTTTCAAATGTCCGTTGAAAAAATTAATTTTAAATGTCAATTTCCAGGCGTTGCTATTCAAACACAAATTTGTAGTCACTTCACGTGACTCTCAGAATATCGGTTCGTAGGTGACGTTACCTCGCAAGTGACGAGAAATCTTACGTGAGATGCCTCTCAGAATAGGGCTCTTCATTTGATGTGCTTTAGTAAAAAGGTTAAATTTTACTGGGACGGTACTTATACCGATGACACGCTCTTATTCACGTCGTGCCAGGATACGCACAAAGCAGCGAAAAGCCTGGAAAACTATCTGGCAGAACTAAGTATTTACTTTGACGAATCGGGTATCACACCAAATAGCAGTCAGACCCAGCTTTGTGTATTTCGCTGTTTCGTTCGGAACTTCGAAGATCCACTACTAGCATATCGGTTAAGTGCATCAAAATAGACTCCACGAATTTCTGATGTTTAATCTCTATGTTCAGAGAAGATACAAACATCCCGAATCTATATTTCAATGCATCGAACCTTTCTTTCGCCAAACAGACAGGCACTGGCAGATTCTACAACCCGGCCACTAAGAAGTGGTCGAGGAATCATCTCCTGAATCGGAAGTCTGTATTTGTAGTGTAAGATAGATTTTAAGTGAACTTTTCCCCAGATATCCCCAGTTACTGTACAGGCTTGGTAGTATTAATTATTAAATTATCCAAGAAAAAACAAATAAAAAAAAAACCATAGCCGCCAGATTTTAAGTTTTTCATTGTCAATTAAAGTTTAAGTTAGGCTATAAATGTACAAATAATAAAATAATTTCAATTCAATTGATTCAAAACTAGCTGCATAATTTCGAAAACTGAAGCTTTAAAGGATCAAATACAATAGAATATGCTTTTCACTTTTATATGACAAATTCCCCATCCATCCACTTCACATGCAATTCCAGTTTATTTGTAAACTAGACTTCTAGGTAAATCCTTTTTGTAAAAAAGTTTCTTTCAAAATTCAACAAAACCAACATTTATCGAGATCGTTCAGTAAGAAAACCTTTTTATCAATTTAACAAAACTCACTTTGTATTAAAAAAAAACCCTCATAGATCCGGTAGTTCCCAGAAATACCATTAAAACTTCCATGTTTCAATAAAAGTCCACATGTTCCATACTATCCATAAACCCTTTCAATGTTTACAGTCCCGTATCAAAACAAGCTGCTGTGCCTGGGGAACAAACATCACAGTCTGCTTGAAAACACCTTGAACGAAGACTGCCATTGAATTGTTTTCATTGTTTGCGACAAAAGGCTCTTCTTTTCAGGTTTTCATTCTCTCGTTTTCCTCATTTTTATTCAAAAATCATATAAATGACTCTTTATATTTCCCTGAGGTCCTCCTACAGTTAGTAGTGTTCAGACACGTAACCTACATATAGACGTATATACTCGCATATAGACCGTACATACGTTCAATATTTCACTGACACGAGACGAAGCCGGACTATTCAACGAATGCCATCATAAATCAATATTTGCACGACAATTGCCAATGGTTGCGAAGGTGCTGATTTTCCATTTTTAGGTTCGATAACACTTCCTGGAAGCTTGCCACGAACCATTCAAATGAAAAAAAACGAACCCGTGACTGAACTAAATGTTCCGCTTTGCCCGAAACGACAACCACTTTGGGAATAATTCGAAACGGAACGATGTGGCTGTATTCAATAATGAACTTCGTCCTTGATGCTTTCCATTCAATATGTTTTAATTAAAGCGTTGTTTTGATGAGTGAAACGGATCCGGACTCGAGCGATACCGGATACTTTGTCTGTGGATCGAATTGAAATTCATGTTTTTGTGTCTTTACAATTATAACTGATGGCTGACATCGGTTTTAATCAAGATATTCATTTATTTGAGTTTTCAGGAAGAAAAAATCGTTCAAAGAAGAAGAGGACTTTTTAATGAAACGCCTGATGAAACGCCTGATGAAACGCCTCATCCTTCATCATATTTATTTGGAAAATAACAAAATGAAAGGAGAGCAACCATTTTACCCATGTTTATTTATGATTGCGAACATGCTTAAACGGGAGGGTCAGTTAAGTATTTATTAAGAAGTAGAGGGGTTCGAATCTTAGTTAGGCTGAGTTGTCCCATAAAATGAATCTTAGAATCGGACACGCAGATACCGTTGTTAGTTCAGTCCGTTTATCTCGAAGTTGCGTCGACCTTGATTCTGAGGTTTATGAAATCGACAAAAGTCGTGAACCATCGAGTAGTTCCGGAACAGGTGTTTCTTTCTCAGGCTATTGTAAGAGTGCTTTTATTTATGTATTTATTTTTATTGCTAAGAAAACCAACAGCATTTATAATAATGCCAATCATTGGTTCTCACTGAATTATAAAAGCAGAACAGGACATCGCAAAATCCGCCGATGCAACTCAGGCAGTTGTGGGGGATTTCGGAGAGGTTAAAAGGCCCGTCTCACAAGCCAAAATCGAGATACTCTATCTCGACAGTCTTACCACAGAGGAAGAAGTGACAGCAGTGATACGGGAGGAGGGGATTCAGAACGCAAAAATTACCTTATTTCCGCCGAATATAAGGGAACAAAGGAAAGCCGTCGTAGAACTGGATGAAACAAAAGCATTGATGCTAGTTGATACTGGACGAATTAGAATTAGAATTGAAACAGCCTACAGTTGTGCGCTGTTTCAAGTGCATGGGGTACAACCATACAAAAAAGACTGCAAAGGACCAGACCGTAGCACTAACTGCTGGAAGTGCGGACAAGTCAGACACGTTGTAAAGGTATGCTCGGCGGAGCCATTCTACTTGTTGTACAACGAAAAAGGCAAAACAGGAGAATCCAAGCATGTTCTGGGATCAGGAACATGCAAAGCTGTCCGAGAAGCGCTCGATGCGCAGAAGAAGTAGCTGCATATATCAGGGTTCTCTAGGGGAATCTGCAAAGATGCCGCACTGTCGACGACTTTCTCATGCAGCATGAATCCAGAGCTCAAATGGTAATGATCAGCGATCCATATCGAAGGACAAATCTAGAAACATGGTATTCAGATACTTCGGGCTATGCCGCCTTATGGGTTGCAGACACTCGGAAAGTCTGGGTTGATCGGCAAGGTTCGGCTGATAGATTGAAAACCGAGGCATCAGCTTTGTCAGCTGCTGTTTTTCACCGAATGACCCAATAAGAGTATTTCGTAGAAAGATAGCAGCATCGGAAGACGCTCTTCGGGATCTTCCTGGTGAGCTAGTAGTAACTGGTGATATCAATACGAGAGCTTTCAAATGGGGAATGCTGACTCAAAATACAAGGGGGAGAATAATTATGTAAGTGGTGTCCAGGCTGAGTATAGTCATGGTGAACATGGGCTCAAAACCAACCTACCGCAAACTCTTGTTTCGGAGACGTTGTTCATGGTGGCAAGGAGCCGGAGAGTGATGGAGGAGTACACTAGAAGTGACCACAACTATATTACCTTCTGGTTGTCGGAGCAAAGCCCAGCCCCTCAGAAATTTAAACGAATGATACTCGCCTGGAATATTTGGAAGTTAAACACGAGGAAGCTATTGGCGTCACTTGACAACGGCTTTGCTGACGAGGTCAGCGCAAGTCAAGCAGAGGTAGCAATTGGTCCCGGGGAAATGAGTGCGATCGTGAATTTCTCCATGGGCGAAATTCGGCGAGTTTGCGATGTGTCGATGCCACTTCGAAACTCACTACCGGGCAAACATAAAGTTTATTGGTGGACTGAGGAGATAGCGGTACTGAGGCGAAAAGCTCTAGCGTACAGGCAAAAAGCACAGCGATCTATTGGACGACCAAAAACGTTGATACTTGCCGCGACCCACAAAAAGGCAAAAAAAAAGCTGGGAATAGCTATAAAACGGAGAAAAAAGCAAACGTGGCAAACTCTATGTAATGAAGTGGATCGAGGTTTTGTCGCATCATCCCCGATCCACCAATGGAGCCGGATGTCCTGAGGAATATTGTAGATTCGCTGTTCCTAGCGCAAGACGTGAGCGCAAAAAACGATCACACAGTCCGACAGGAAGATATCCTTTTTTTCACTGAAGATGAATTATGCAGCGCAAGCGTTGGAATTAAAAACCGAAAAGCCCCACGCCCGGCCAATATTCCAGTAGAAGTTCTAAAAGTAATGGCGGAGAAACACCCGTCAACATTAATACTTATGTATAATAAATGTTTACTGACTGGTGTCTTTCCGTCACCCTGGAATGTGGCGCGACTTGCTCTAATTGCACAGGGAAAGGAAGATCCTAATACATTACCAGCGTACATACCTCTCTGCATGGTTGATACTGCGGGGAAACTTCTAGGAGGGTTGCTGAAAACTTAGCTAAAAGCGGCTATACGAAGAGCTGGTGACCTTTCGAAAACCAAACACGGATTCTGCAGCGGCTATTCAACAATAAGTTCCATCTGCGAAGTTATTAACGCCGAGGATCGCGCAGAGACCGCTTGTCATCGGGCTAGGCACAGTGTTTGTAATAACGCTTTTAACTCTTTAAATTTTCAAATACCCCAATATTTCTATGCTGATTACCTACATTTCCGTTAAAATTAAGTGCTGGAAATTAAAACGTATTATTTTTTATGCTAGTTTATGAAAAAAATTGCCTAAAAAAAGGAATGATTTTTTTCACATTTCAATTTGTCATAACTTTTGGCAGAAACATTCAATCATCTTGAAATATGGAGAGCGTATTGCTGTTGACTAATACTAACATTAACTTTGAAGAATGTGCGGGCAACCATGGAAAAAAATCATCATTACCTTCAAGTACCAACACCTTCAAGTCATCGACCCCCCTGAGAAAATGTTGCTTTTTGGAAAAAAATTCAAATTATTGTTAAACTTTTACATTTGTCCACCATGTCAAATTGAAATTTTCAAAATTCCGCGTTGCACAAGAACGGCAGCCCATCATAAAATTACCTCTATTTTCACGAGAATTGACGACCGGATAATCTAATCAATATGAAATTTACAGAGCATGTTGATATTAACTAGGACCAGGTCTGATAGAAGTGATTTTGCAATGCGGGCAAATTTGTGGCAGTGGTATCATCTTGAAAAATAATTGCCAAGAAAATTGCTTTTTGGCCCATAACTTCCGATTCAGCTAAACAATTTTATCGAAATTCATACAGTAGCTGGACCTTACTTTAAGCCAAATTTGGTAGAAATTCGATTGAAAAATTTGGATAGAAATTTGCTCCGCAAAATAAAGCTTTTTTCCCTGTAACTTGCAGTCATGAAATCGAAATGAAATTCATGTAATCAATAGACCTTATTGTAAGCTGAATTTAAAAAATGAAAAAAAAAATCATGAAATGGCTGCCAGCTTTGGTATTTTATGTAATTTTTTGGCATGTTGTAATTAAATTTCGAAATGGTAATGATCCTGCCTGATCCTGTGAATGACCATTAACAACAAATATTTAGGTTTCGAAAATTTGAAAAATATTGTGGGAGGTAACCCTAAAATACTTTTCACCCCTTAACTTCCAGCGCAATCATTCAATCGAAATGAAATTCGGAGGATGGGTTCAACTTAAAGTGAAGCAGATTTGGTATATTTTTGGCTATGGTGCAAACACAGGGTTGCAAGCACCAGTCATTTTCGTAAATATTGCAAGAACAGATGCTTCCATTATATCTCCACATGCAAAGCATTTTCAATAAAAATAAGCAACCAATATTAAAATTTTCCGAGTTTTTCCTACATTTTTGGTATGGCAGCCCCAAACATCTTTTGATCGATGAAACTTTTGATGAAATCCTTGAAGAAAAACGAAATTCAAAGGGTATATGTTGCCATAAAACATTTCATTTCATCTGTTTGCCTTGTGTAAGAAATGGTTGATATGATACTACAAAAAAGTGTATTACATCTTTCCACATTTTTTAGTCACTCAAAAATAATTTCTTCGAAAATCAGTTTTCTAGCGGTTCTGATGCACTAGATTTTTTTAAGTTAACTTCTTTTCGTCATATCTTTTTCCCGTAAGAGTATTGTGCTCAAATCACTGTACTGATTAAGCTTAAAATGACAGTGATCGGAAAATCACAATCACCGTTTTACCGGTGTACGTTTGTTGTCAATTTTAAAACCGTGCCGGATCTCCGCGTAAAGCAACGTAGCGTCTGCCGATGAAAACATAGCATAAGTACTATAGATAGTACGGAAAGAACGGTATTGTAAGAGATTTGCCTGATGGAAGAGAAGGGTAGGGAGTGAAGAATTTACCATCAGCTGGCACCTAAAAAGAACCGAAACAAAATAAGTTCCCTTTATCATATGCAAAAGTGAGAGAAGCATCCGTGTAGCTGATAGGTGAGAGTGTGTTAGTGTGCGTATAATCCCATCAAGAAACAGTAAGCGCAGCGAACATTCGCTGGCAACAAACGAAATTGTCTGTAGTGGATTGCATAAAAGTGTCGGAGATATTCCTTTTGCTCGCCAAATAGTATCGAAAGGAGTATTCCACGTTAACTACCTTATCGCTTACCATTTTAACAATCAGTATAGGTTTTACGAAAATCAATATTGCATAAATCGCCATTCGTTAAAAGAGTCGCTTTGGCAAAGCACATGTATATTGCCTAGTGTAACTAGTGCCACTAGTGCCTAGTGTAGAAACGTATCTTATCGTAGCAGGTTGTAGGGAAGGAAAGATCGGTGACGGTGAACCGGTTAAATCGATTCACCGATTGACTAATTTTCACCGGCTAACCGCATTAATCGGCTAAATGTTTCGGTTAACCGTTTTTTACATAGCAAATTTTGCTCTCTACTTCAAGAAGTCGAGAAAGAAATAGCCAGGTTTGCTGTGCTGTCGCCGTATGCTACAATCTCTCCTCGCTGGCGGACTCACTTCTTCTCGCTGTTCCGACTCGACTTGCTCGATTTCCGACGCGTCAGAACACTGCTACCGCCTTCTCGTTCCCCCTCTCCAGTGTGGTTGAACACGCCAACGCGAGCATTGTTGAAACACTAGTGTTTTAAATTTGTGTCATTCGTGTGAAGTTCTCGTTCACTATTATCTAGTCATTAATTAAATCTTCAAGTGAACGAACCTGAAAACGAAGAGGATGCTGAAGTCTTGCTTGAGGATATTCAGGACGAGGGGGAAACACAAGATCCAGTGGAAATGTCAGTGTACGCTCTGCTCATGGAAATCAAACGGATCGCGTTTTTCCGCACCAGTGAAGCTGCCTCGGCGGAGCGTAAGCAGCAGCAAATCAAGGCTGGAAAATCAGAAGTAAAGTGCTTGAAGCTCGTCCAAGAGGTACGGATGCGCTGGAACTCGGGCTACTACATGATGCAACGCTATCTTGAGCTCGAAGAGCATACTACTGCCATACTTCTCAAGATACAGCGTAGGCGCGGCTCCACAAAGCGAAGACCACCGCCAACTATTAGTGGGAAAAGGTCAATATTCTAATCGAGATATGGAACCCCATGAAGCCTCTAGAGGAGGCAACCAATATGCTCTCCAAAGAATTGGATGCTACTCTCAGTAACGTTATCCCTATTGTGTACGGAATCAAAACAGTGAGAATAGCGTGGCACTTATGATTTCAAGGTGGCCCACGTGCCCCGGGATTTTTGGCAGGAAGGCTTGTGCATCTGCTGACAAGACATGAGACTTAGAAGGCTCCACCAAGCTCCACTCCAAACCTCTCGCTTGTCGCCAACAAATGCACGAAGTGTTGCCTACCTGTAAAACAACATCGGATCTCGTGGGCCACCCTGTATATATTTTTGATACCTTTGAACACCCACTAAATAATTCATCTAAACTTTCAATTGGTCAAGGCCTACCTGCCAACAGAGCCCTTGTCTTTCAATGTCAAGCAGCAACTTTTAGCGGAAGTAAACTCAAAATTTTCTAAAATTAAGTTACTTCGTCCATACCTAATACCCAACCTTTCTGGACCCTCGCTATAAAAAGTTAGTCTTTGAGGATCCAAGCCCTGCTTCTTCCATAATTAGCTACCTTGGTGAGTATTTCGCCGTTCGATTTGTAGTCTTCGTAGTTGGAAATAATTTGCAAGGGACTTCCCCGTCAAGGGGTTGCCACATGCACACGTCCGTCCTGTCCAGTAGTCCGGTTGAAGGCGGACAAGGTGGACAAGACGGACAGGTGCATTTTGTGCGCATCATGGTAAAGCTACTTCCCTGGTATCAGGCTTAGTAGCCTAGTGGGTAGAGAACTGGCTTCTTGCGTGTGGGGTCCCTGGTTCGAATCCAGGTTCGGACGAGGGTCCGCGCACCAAGCTTTGAGTTCACCTAGCTCTGATTAGGTACCTGATTTAAATCAGGGGTAAAGTGAGTCGTGGAACTAATCACTCCACACTCGTATCCACAATGATTAAAAAAATTGTAATGAAGCTCTCTACCAGCTTCAACCCCTAGACCCGTACAAGGGTTGTCGTGGGATTGCTTTGCTGGTATCAGGCCCGGCGCTTCTGATCAAAATGAAGATGGACAAGATGGGCGTGTACAGTATTAAGACATCGATACATGATTGTATCTTTACGTTGGTTTTCAGGTAGCCGTATGCCGAAAATGCTGCTTGAATCCAGCCATGCTGTGGACCTGGACGTTGCGCCTGACGATGATGGTGAAGACTACTCTCCGGGGATCTGGTCCGTAGTAGACAATCTCCTGCGCCAAGCTCTGCGGGGACAATCGACCAGGAGGCTAGAGACACCATCACATCCAAGCTAAAGGCGTACCTCAGCAGCGCCGTTGTGGACAGGAGCACAAACCCAGATCCTATGACGGATCATTACATTATGGCAAAAACCTAAACATGCTAGTCTTCCTGCGTTCTAGTAACCAGGAGGGTTGGTTTGAGCCTTGAGATAAATTTGTATTATGTCCGTTTTTATAGTCAAATTTTTACATGTTATAATGAATTTATCGAGCTCAGTTTGCATTGAATTTTTTCGAAGATACTGGTTTTTGACTAAGTCTAAGTTATTTATTTTTGATTGAGTGTTTTCTAGCTCTAAGTTTACAATTTTGTATGATCTCATTCTACTCATTATTCATTTTTGAATTTTATATTGTTTAGCAATATTATCAGTTTTGCAGAAATTCTATTTAATTGTTCTGTTGACTGCATTTGTTCATAAAAATAATTGTTTATTTGAAACTCATGAATCTTGATCGACCTCATTTTTCATTCAAATGATCAAAACTCATTGCAAATCTGAATATACGAGTGTAAAAGTTTTGAAAATGTTCCACAATTTTTTTCGCAAAAAAATGGTGATTAACCGTTTAACCGGCTAAAATCTTCTACCTCAGGGCTTTCACCGGCGAAAAGCCGATCGGTTAGCGGTTAACCATTCACCGGTAAATAAAATTAGTTTTCCAACCCTAGTAGGGGGCGTGTCTTATCTTACTGGGGTATTTCCTGTCTTTCTTCAACTTGGACTTGGATATTGCTATCTATTTCTCGCGATCAGTGGGGAAATATCGCAAATTGTATCGCAAATCATGTTCTTTCCGCGCTATCTATAGTATTTACACTATGACATCGACTCCTATTATTCTTTTTCTTCTCTTGACCTCAATATCAAATATTTTGAGCGTACGTTATCGTGTTTCTTATTCATATGTTGAGGCGGATGGCAAGCAAGACGTTTGCAATGATAACGTGGCTTGGTTGCAACGCGCGGCTTCTTGGTATCTGAAAGCATTATTTTACAAATGTACTAGCAATAAATTGTACTTGCACAAATGTGCTACTTAATAGCTTGCAAGTATCGTTACACATGTTATTTATGATAAGGGCAAAAGAGCCGGAGGAGAAAAACTTGGTGCTAAAGTCAGAATATGGGAACGAAAACCACATTTACATTCAGGTTTTTTCTAATAGCCAATTTTATCTAAGTGAAATAGCCAGTTTTCAGTACTTTTGAGTACTCTTATCTTTCGTTTCGCATGACTTCCTTCCAGAAATAATATCCAATGCTACTGAACCTGAAAACATTTTCAGCGCCCAGTGTGGGCAAGCCAACTTTCGAAGTCAATAACAAAATACTTGTACTTGTCCAACTGCCTTATAGCACAGCCTTTAAAGCAATGAAACAAAGAACGAAAAATCCTTAAAAAATTAAAACTCACTATCACGAAACTATGAAACCCTACTCCAAACTTGAATCCTTTTCAAACTTTATTTTTTTCACATAAGTCCTTGAGAATGGATTTTCTCATGCCTAGCGAGTACTCGATGAAAATAAGCTGAAGGCAAAGGAACCGAAAAAATTCTCACTTCGTGGTACCTAATAGCTTTCAGCAGTTGACCTACAAAGTTAAAACCCGAACCTAATTCTCCATGCAACACTCGAAGTTCTTTGCCACGCTCGAAATACGAACAGTTTTTTTCAGTTTCGCGTTCAAACTAGCGGCTATATCTTTAAATCTGGACTTTGATTCCAGGAAAATGGACTGTAACCGCTACTTTTAGGTGAGGCCAAGTAACACAACCACTGACGTTCACGCCGAGCCCTTTGCATCTTTGATGCGGTTTATTTTGGCCGACAGTATTTACAAAACATCACCGCTGGACTCACCACATTACGACGCCACATTCACCCGGCGTAGATAGCCCAGCTACATACCTATATCTATACAAGTTTGCAGACCTATTACGCCGGAAGTGTGTTGGAATCCAATCGATTGCGATCCACGTACGCTCGTTTCCACAATTTCCCGTGTTTTTCCGGCCACATACATCTGCAGGACTACGAAACCGATGATACCGAAAAGGAATAAACCGTCCATTGCGAGTCCGAAGTGAATGCAAGATGAGCGTAGTCAGTCTCGTGCCGCACTGCGCATATAACATAGAGCAGTATAAAAACTAAACAGCTGTAAGAATGGAGGGCAAGGCAAGCAGGTTGCTTGGTGTCGTCAGTCTTGATTCGAACCACTCCTGACCTGCGATACTATTAATTGACGTTATTGCCTTTGTCTGATTCGGCGGCAAGTTTAGATTACGTTCTTGCGACATCATTAATCTTTTCGAAAGTCATTTATCGACATGCGAATCGTCCATAAAATAGAACTGCTCACGAATTTACGCAGTTCCGTTCCACTGAAATAGTGCTCGCGCTATCATTGTCCTGGTTTCATTTATTTGCACTACGAACGATTCATGCAATTATCTTCTAGCCTTGGAGCGGCAGGCATGTCTTTAGCACGTCGCGGCGGTTGAAATGTTGCTGAAGTTACGTTTCAACGCGGATGTAAAATGGATGACGGAACGAAATTCCCTGGCTGGAGTTTATAAGTTTTGCCGGATTTTAGTGGAAATATTAATAATGCAGATTAATGGACGTTACACATTCAAGTGTTTGGAAAAGCAACGGTCTGAGTGTTAGTCTGTTGGGGTATTTAGAGCACAAAATTTTCCTCCATAAATTTAATGGAAAAATTATGGAAGGAAAACAAGTGCTCATACATTGGAGGAATATCTGAATAGGTAAAAAAGTCAAATTGTATTGTCTGCTGTTATTCTTCTGTCACGTACAAATCGAATTGATGATGAAAAATTACTGCCATTAGAAGCAATACTTCAGCTTAATATTCAGCTTAATTGATAATTGGCAAACAAATATGCTTTATTTAAAGCTATTCAAGTAATAAGCTGATAGCCTGTTGCCAGTCTAATTTTTTGCTAGTTTTTTTTGCCTCATTAAATTCGCTAGTGTAGTCAATATTTTATGCTGAGAACTAGGTAAGCCTAGTACTAACGAAAACATACGAGGTCTGTTCAAAAAGTATCAGACTTTCATTCATAAAATCAACATTTATTGAGATATAATATTTTAACATTAATCCCCTTTAAAGTAGTCCCCTTGTTCTGCCACACAATTCTCCCAAAGCTTCTGCCACTGTTGGAATCATCGTTGGTACTCTTCATTTGGTATGGCGCGCAGTTGGTCCGTCGCATTATCCATGATATCATCTCTGGTCAGAAATCTGGCCCCTTTCAGAGAGATTTTCAGCTTGAAGAAAAGCCAGAAGACGCAGGAAGCCATGTCAGGGGAGTAGGGAGGTTGACGAACCAGTGGTGTGCTGTGTTTTGCCAAGAAACTGAATCAAGTGTGAGGAATGGGCGAGAGCGTTGCGGTGATGGAGCTGCCCACAGGTCTGGCCATTTGCATCTTACTGCGTCACGAAAGCGACGCAAAACCTCTTGGTAGTATTCCTTGGTGATTGTAGGGTGCATACTCGTAATGTACCACCCCTATAGAGTCAAAAAAGGTCAACATAATCTTGACATTGCTGCGAACCTGTCTAGCTTTTTTGGGCCTCGGAGATGACAAATGCTTCCATTGTGTTGACTGGAACTTAGTTTCTGGGTCATACCCATAAACCCAGGACTCATCACCAGTAATTACAGTGTTCAGGGAGTTTGGTTCCTTGCTTACAGTCTCCAGCATGTCCTGGGCGATCTCAGGACGAAGTTATTGCTTAATTGCTAGCAGTTTTGGCACGAACTTTGCTGACACCCTTCTGGAAGCCAAATCGTCAGTCAAACTAGAATGAATGGATCCAATACTAATTTCCACCTCTTCTTCAAGTTCTCTGATTGTGATTTGACGGTTCTGCATCACCAGAGTCCTTATTTGATCAATGACAGCATCATTTCTGGGTGTTGATGGCCTCTCCCCCCTCCATCTTTGAAGCAGTTGTACCACTCCTTATCCGAGTGCTACTCATTGCTTCATTTCCAAACACTTGTTTGGTTTCGCGTATTGTTTCTACTTATGAATCTCCAAACTTCTCTTCCCCAATTGTTTCCAACATTATCCTCTTTTTGGTACTAATCCTATTGAAGTAAAATCCTTAATCCTTGATACTAGCCTTAGCTGTGGTCCTGATGGTATTTCAAATATCCTAGCTAAGTCTTTATCTTCTTCCTCGTGTGTTTCTCTTTCAATTATTTTCAATCTAAGCATTACTTCTGGTACAGTCCATTCCTTATGGAAAATGGCAAACGTTTTTCCCGTACATAAAGCTGGTGACCCTGTTAGTATCTCCAATCAGCGGTCCATTTCCCTCCTTTCCTGTTTCAGTAAACTGCTTAAAAAGGTGGTTTACAATAGAGTCTGCCCTTCTGTCCAATTTTTTCTTGCTCCAGAGCAGCATGGGTTCATAAAAGGCAAATCTACCTACATTGACCAACTTGCTTTCTTTCACCAATGTGGTTGCATCCGCCTTGGATCAGTAAAAGCAGGTAGAAGTAATCTAGCTTTTGACTCTGTGAATAATGATCTTCTTCTTCTGAAGCTTGAAAATCATAGTATATCTGGTCATCTACTCTCCTGGTTCACTTCCTATGCTGTCGATCATACTTGTATCCTAACTGTCAATTCCTCCACCTCTGTTCCATTTTTTCTTACCACAGAAGTTGCACAAGGCTCAATTCTTGGTCCTCTGTTGTTCTTGCTGTTTGTTAATGACCTGTCATCCTGTATACGTTGTCCTTGTCTTTTGTATGCTGATGACTTCAAGATGTTCAGAGTAATCGAGACATTTGACGATTGCTATTAGTTACAAAATGATCTCTCTGCGTTCAATAACTGGTGCTTTGTTAGCGCACTTACTCCGAATGTCGCGAAGTGTCACCAAATGTGTTATACGCATAAAATTACATATATTACCTTATAAAATTACATAAATTGCAGATACCTTCGCTTGAATCATGCAGAGTTTTCCTTGACGAGCGCCTCCTTTTCAAACTGCATTAACATCTTGTTAATTGTGAACGACGGGCCAGCCTCTGTTCCTTGAAAAAATTATGAAATTGCTATATAAAAAAAGATGGGGTTGCAGGTCTCATCGGTCGTACGAACGACCAATCATAACCACTCTTGTTCGTAACGACGCGCTATTGTGTTGTTTATCAGCCAGCGCTGACACAGGCTTGTTAGCCCACGCGTTTTCACCGTAGCGCCAAAAACTCGGTTTTTGTCAAGTTCGTTGTGATTTTCGTGTTATACGTCGCATGTGTTTTGTACCTAAACATTAGTGTTCTAGAACTGACTGAAAGTTATTCTTCTTTATCAATGATTTCACCCCAAGGTAAGAGCATGTTATTTCTATATTTTACTTCATTATTTAAGGCAAGATGGAGTGTGGGGTACTCCATCTTGCCCCTCGAAGAAAGTTATGATTTATTTATGACACTTTATGACCCTTTAAACTTAATTTTAATTTTATCTTGTTTTAGGATGGTGAAAAATTATAAAAGAAAGACGGAGAGGGGAAATTAGAGTGATCAGAGTAAGAAAAATGTGGTAGATGTTGTAACTAAGGGAAAATGGGATATAAATTAGCGTCGAAAACATATTCTGTGCCACAAACGACCCTCGAAAAAAAAGGTTCAAGAAGCTCGTGTAGCCCTAGAAGATCCTGCTACCCCAGCAACTTCTGTGAAAGTTCCTTTTGGCCCAAAAAAGCGAACATTTTCTGATGATGAAGAAAAAGAACTTTGCGACTATATAATGGTCATGGAGAGTCGTCTTTATGGACTTATGACAAAAGATTTAAGGGTTTTGGCATACACTCTGGCATTAAAAAATGGAGAGCGAAATTTCTTTAACTCTGGAAAAGAAGAAGCTGGGAAAGATTGGGTTCAGCGATTTTTAAGCAGACATCCAGAATTGTCGATATGAAAACCAGAAAGCACTTCAGCTGTGCGTGCCACTGGATTTAATAAACAAGCTGTTGAATAGTTTTTTAACTTCCTCGGCAACGTTTACGATGAGGACAAACTTTTGCCAGACAGAATTTATAATAGTGATGAAACGGGAGTTTCAGTGCTACTTAAAACAAAGTCAAAAATAATAAACAAGTGGGATCCGTAGCTTCTGCGGCGAGAGATACTAAAATAACTATAGAAATATGTTTTAGTGCCAGTGGCCAATAGATGCCTCCAATTATGGTGTTCCCAAAAAAGATGATGGACCCAGCGCTAATGCTGAACGCTGTTTCTGGAGCTGGGGGTGTTTGCAGCAGTTCTGTCTGGATGACAGCTGAATTATTCCTTGGCTGGTTTAAAAAGTTTGTTGAATTTAGTGGAGCTACGTTTGATCGACCTGTGCTGTTGTTGTTAGATGGCCACAACACCCACACACAAAACCTTGACGTCATTAATGAAGTTCATTCCAATGGGATTATTATATTATGCTTCCCCCCACACATACGACTCATCGACTTGAAGTCGCCGACGTAGCATACATAAGACCCTTGAGCACATACTACGACCAACAAATCACAGCCTGGCTTTGGAGCGATCCAGCGATGGTGGTAACTGTCCGGCAAGTATCAGAGATTTTTGGTAAAGCCTATATTCAGGCTTCTACAATGGCTTCAAAAAATGTGGCATTTGGCCTTACGATCAAACAGTTTTTTTGTTCCATCATAATTGACAGATATTCGACATACAGAGAGATTATCCATCACTGAAACATTGCCCGAAACCACTACGTCGGACAACAGAGCAACAGCTCCAAGTAGACCTTTCGCTTCAACTGACGCTTCAGTTGTCCCTGAAACGACAACCGCTGCAGCAATACCTGCAAAGACAACTTCAGTTTCGACAGGTGAGGATTCTGAGATCGGAGCAGAGCCTGAGCCCGAATGCTCCACTTTAATGAGCAATATCGAAATAGATCAAAGGCCAAGAGTCCCATCAGTATTTTCTGTTGTTAGTCCTCAGCAAGTGATGCCTTATCCTGATAATTCACAAAATTTCACGCGTGACAAGGAATTGAGGGAAAACTGCTGTCATAACATCTTCCCCGTATAAAAATGAATTAGATAAAACAATGGAAAAAAAGAAACTAGTAGAAAATAAAAAAAAGAGAAAAAGAGAGGTAAAAGAACAAAAGATGAATAAAAAATCGAATTGGCTAAGAAAAATAAAAAGAAGAAAACCTTTATCAGAATGTGTCAACGATGAAAATAATATCCCTTGCTCTTACTGCCATGGAAAATACTTGGATTCGAATGAAGGATGGGCCGCATGTTCTCTCTGTGGCGATAAGCACACTGTAGCTGTGCTGGGATAGATGACAAGGAAAACGGGACAGTATTTGCATGCGAGTTTTGCAAACAAAAATAGAATATGTCTCCTATACCCCTGCCCCATAGGGTACCCTGTCTTACCCGACCTAGGGGGCCTGATGGGGGTTGTTGGACATTTTAGTCAAAATTGGTAATTTTTTCTATTTTTCAATGTGTCTAACGTTTGCTTATTTCCTTATTTCCAAAGATTGATCATGTAAAAATAATTATGAATAAATAAATATATAAAATATTTAAAAGTGTGCGTTTTATTACGCTCCAAAAATTAGGGACCCCGTCTTGCTGCCGCTTTCCCTGCTTAACTTCAAAATCTGGACTATCCAACAAAATTTAGAAATCGGAATTTTTTTAATTAGTTAAACAATAATATATGTGCTGTTTAAAAATGAAAATGCTCCATCTTAATATAATGGGTGTGATATTCAATTAAAATCCAAAATTATTCTAAGAAATTAGATACGATTCTGCTTTCAATTCTGTTTGAACAATGCACATGATCTTGAATTTAAAACTTAATGTTTTACCATGAAGTGTAAGCGTAAGCAAACAATTTATTTTTAGATTTTTAAAAAAATACTAAGCGTATAAAAATAAGAAGTATTTTGATATTAAATCGGTTTTATAAAACTTGAATCAATTGCAAGAAACCCTTATAATTAATAAATTTATTCTATTCAGAAAAACACCACCCAAATATTTCCACCCATCCTAATAAAATTCTAGTAAAAGGATTTAAGTTCTATTAAATTTTAAAACATGCTTTATGTAGAATTCATAAAATCAATTCCCTAGTTCCTGGCAATGCCGTTCTACAGCATGCAGTACTACTTCATCTTGAACAAAACATCATCCCGGTCATGCATGTCTGCGAATATGCCGCAGGATGTTGAATTCATCCCCATATAAGCATGCACTCCTCGGAATCGTGTTTTTTTTTCGCCTACGAGGCGTGATAATAACGCAAGACAGGATCAGAATCGAGAGAGGAAATGCAGAATGAAATAAAAACGTAAGGAGCCAGGAACCTGCTGCACTAGGTTCTGTTTGGATAGCAGATAACGGGATAGCCAGAACATTCCCTTTGATCTCGATTTCATGTGGATCCAAGCGTGGACACGGCGAATACGCAACTTTCACACTACCACGTCCCGGTGACGGGCTTATTCGGCTAAGCCGCCCGCTTCCGGTTCGATCACTCATTACTTGCTCGTACATTCATCTCCATACCGACCACATTCAGCACTGTGCACTTTTCACCATTGAGCTCGATTCACAGGATTCTGACGAAAAATGCATCTTCAATGCAACACACACACACGGCGCTCACTGCACTTGTTCGAAACACGAGCCACAAACTTCCGACTGAATGCAACTAAACGCAAGGACCGAGCCGAGGCCCGCTACAACATAGTACGAATTTTTTACTGCAGCAGCAGAGCCTGGCAGACAACGGATTGATTCACGGAACTCGGCTCGGATGATACTGCCAGGACATCCGCAGGCTACCAGGACTCGAGAAGGACTGTCGCTATTACTAGCCCCAGCAAAGCAAGCACAAGAACTTTGTCGTGGTAACGGTGCCGAAACAATACGTGCGACTACGCAAAGTGCATACATGTTGTCCTAGGCCGGCCAGCTGATTTGGCTTAATTTCGATTTGCAAAGGATATGGGTTGGTTCTTCGGGCTGTAAGCTTTGAAGGAATACGGTGTTGGAGTACAAGCTACTCGAAAAAGCTCTTCGGGGCTTTGATTTAAATAAAATGGTTTCGTCCTTTACTAGAGCTTCTTTAACCCTATAGTTCGGATTCAGTCATACAACACGTAGTAGTAGAAACAAACTTAACAGTGTAATAAAATAAATGGTGGACATCGAACCTCCTTTTTTAGGCAGAGTTCAACGAAGATGCAAAGCTATTTTTGGTCAAATTTAAAGCCCATGACAGCTATGTAAAGAAAACTATGGAGGATGTAGCAAATAACCTCAAACATTTTAGAGAAAAATTCTTCTCAGCTTCGGCCAGGGCAGAATTGAGGGATTTAATGTTGCTTTATATTCTATGGCAGACCATATCCTCCAAACCGTCTATAATTTATAATCCACCAGTCTCAAGTCGGCGTTACCACAGGGCCAATCATGTGGGCTCAAAAACGCAGGTACGTGGCCTGTGAGCCTGCACTGAATCTTGCTGGAACACCCAATACTGGCTTCGAAACATGGATTGGCTGAGAAGCTTCATAATACGCTTCAAACCCTTCTGTTGATACACTTTCGCGGAGGTTTTCGCGCATTTTAGGCAAAAAAACAGCTCAGTGGTCCCATCATAGGCTACGCCCCACCAAACCATGACTGACGCCGGGCTGTGGCCTCTCTTGACCCACGAAATAACTTGAGACGCTTCGAATCGAATAACAACCGAGCGTACATCCGATCATTCTGTCGATTGAATTTCTCCTGGACGGCTAAAATTTTCTTTTCCGTAAAAAAACATTTTTTGTAGTAAAAAAGACATTTTTTTTGTAGTTTTGTATGCAGTTTTTGTCTTGTCCAGTATTCGAGTTGCTATCTGATCAATATTTGTCTAAACAATACAATGCTGTTCAACTGTCTGTCAGAACGACTTTTTTTTTGCCGCAAAAGGGTCACTAATGCTACTTATTGAAATCGTTTTTGAAGGTTCCGTTATTGCAAATAGTAGGCGTGTTTTTTTTTGCTCCCCCTTTTGTAGCGATTTAAAAGATGGAGGAGTGCTAGACTTAGCACAACTCAGAACCAGACCGAAGTCCGGAACCAAGAAGGCTAAGGTTCAGCAGAGTGTGAATGGCTGATGCCATTCAAGAGGCAAAACAAAAAAAAAAGAATTGCCCCGAGAGCAGGGTGCCCTAGAAATGGCCGTGAAGGCCCCTCGTCCGCATTAGCGGAGCACCCTTTAACCAACCCCGACGGATGCTGGTTTGCCGCTTTGCTAGCTCGCTGCGGCTGGGGTGGATTCTTGAAAAATGGAGTTGGTTTGCTCTCCAGAAACGGGATGCTACTTATTATTCATCCGTCATGAATATGTAGCCGCAAACTGGTATGTAAACATACCCAGGGGACCAAAAGGGGGCATAGTTCCGTTAGGGAAACCACTCGTGGCTCTGCAACATGGGCTGACTAAGCAGACCCAGTGCTCGTGACGACGCACGGAGCCAGAAAAATTGAAAACTCTGAAAAAGGAAGAAAGGGAAAAACGCTGCCTCTCTTTTCAGAGGAACCCGGGTGAGGCAGACAGCCCCGGGCCCCCGATGGTGGCGGAGCCCTAACCCCGATGGTCTGGGGTTCTCCACCCTCTGATACTGGCCATAATATCAAGAAATTCAATCAAAAATCTAAATCAGAAAAACCAGAAACTACCACTATGGTATCCGAGTATCCGAGTGTGGAGAACCCCAGACCATCAAGGTTAGGGCTCCGCCACCATCTAATCAATTGTATATTTTTAAACGATTTGGGAATTAAGTTTACCAAATTTCGACAAAATTCCGGCTCAATTGCATCCCATTCTTCTTGCATGATTTGTTCCATTTCTTTGATGTTGTAATAAATCCTTGCCGCTGCTTTCAATTTTAATCTCTGCTACAAATGTTCAAAAGGGTTGGGTACAAAATCTCGTATTAGAATATCCCGTTTACAAAATCCCGATTACAAAATCCCGTATTACAAAATCCTGTAACATAAAATCCCGTAAGACAAAATCCTGTATTACAAAACACCATAATATAAAATCCCTTATTACAAAATCCCGTAACACAAAATCCCGATTTAAAAATCCCGTAATTTCGCATAATATAGAATCAGGCGTGGCGCTATATTATGCGAAACTACGGGCGTTTTTATTCAGCTATTTTTTTATTGTAGCTAAAACGACGAAAAGAAAAATTAATGGAAGAGAATCAGTACCCATGAAGAAAAAAAATTTTAGCAAGGCACCAATAAATTCAAAAAAAATATTAGAAAAAGGTCTGAAACTGAAAAAATCGGTTATTTGAGAAGAATCGCGTGAAATTATTGAAATTTATTCCTAAATAAAAACTTAAATCACTACGTTTTTGTTATTTCATTACATCAATAAGTTTCATACGGGATTTCGTTCCACGAGATTTTGAGTTTCGGGATTTTTAAGTACAGGATTTTGTATTTCGGGTTTTTGAAATACGGTAATTTTGAAACATACGGGATTTTGTTAATTCGGGATTTTGTGATTCGGGATTTTAATACGATCCCTGTTCCAAAAACATTGAGGCCTGGAGACTGGACTGGTGTTTTAATCATCTTTGGTCAGTTATAGAGGAGCCATTCTTTGACTATGAGCGCAGAATGCTTCGGATCATTGTCCTGATAAAAGTCGAACCGAACCAAAAAACCGAATATCTCATCGCTTTGCCTCACATTTTTCTTCAGTATGTCCAGATACATTTTTTTGTTCCTGCAATAAAGTGAAATTTTCCAGCACCGGAAGCCGACATACAACCCCAGACCATTACTGATCCGCCGCCATGCTACACAGTTGGCTTTAAATTCTTTTGTTTAAGTTCGGTGTTGAGCTCCCACCAAACAAATCACTATCCGTCGGACCCAAATAGATTAAATTTGCTCTCATCAGTGAAAAAGACCCGAGGATACATGAAATTATATTGATTATAGCTATTTTTGAAAGCAAATTATCAATATTACGTTTTCCCAGAATGATGCATCCTTCTTTAAATATCCTTTGGCAAAGTTAACTCTGCTCCTTTGGTTCTTTACTGATACCAGGGGCTTTTTAATAGCAACTCTACCATTTAATGCGTTCTTCCGCAAAATTCTTCCCATGGTTTCAGGGTGAACAGAAACACCGTTTGGATCCTTTAGTAAGGACACAAGCTTTATAGAAATTTTTCGTAAAAACCGTTTAATTTTTGTGTCGGATCGTTGTTTTGTGGTTTTATTTTCAATATGCCCTCTTGTTTTATAATGGCTGATAACATATAATAATAATGGCTGATAACATATAATAACGTTTTTTTCCACAATTTTCACGATATCACTCGCTGTTTTTGCTTCACATAAAAGATCCATTATAATTTTTCTTTCAAAAACTGTGCTCTGTTTTACTTTTCGCATTTTATGTGTTTTTAGAGAAGAAGTCGAACTAAGAATGATAAATAATTGTTTTTAATGTGAATCAATTTTTTCCAGCTTGTAAAAAATATCTTAATAAGAAAACGATTTTTTCCTTTTGAAGCAAGGTATATTTTATTTCAGAACGAAAAAAACAGTACTTTCTAAGTAAAACTTCAAGTGAACTTTCAATAACTATTCTTTTTACGGCTGAAGAATATTTGTTTTTATTATTGATTATAATAGTATACATAATAAATAGCAATTTTGTAACAAAAAGAATTGGTGTAACTGTTTTATTTTCTGAGACCTCAGCCCTCAAACGTGCTTAACACATTTTACCAACTCTATCTGTGAGGTACTGTAGATAGCTGTCAAAAAACCAAATGTATTTTTGAAGCGGTGGTTTTGCATAACTTGCCAAATGTTTTGGGTGTAGATTGCCCTAGATTGTGAAGTAAATAAAAGCCATCGATAGTTTCAAGTTACATCTTTATATTTAAGTCCCTGAATTGTTCGGAAATTTAACATACTTCGACACCTTGTTATATTTTCTTCAGTAAACGAAATAACCGTATCATGAAGAATATTACACTTATTACATATAAAACTCTTCGTTTTGAATGGTTAAACTATTTCAATACTCACTATATAATACAATTTACTAAAATATGTAGAAAAATAACAATAGTATACACTACTATAAAATAAAAAAAGAGTACTAGTTTGTTACTTCAAACACATTAATACAACACGTTTTCTTAGTTTTGGAACGAAACTTCTGCGAAAACTATGCGGGCGCAAATCTCGTTAGCCGAAAATCAATCCGAACCATCTGGTACTACTTCTATAGCTGCTGGCGATTCAACACTGGTTTCGAATAAATCGCCTCAACAGTCATCTTCATCGTATTCGAAACAATTGACCTACTTCCATGGTACTTCTAATAATCCGTCTGCTTGCATGGATGCTGTTTGTAGTATCGCCCGACTGGAAACGATTGTGCCGTCACTTAAAGTATTTGTTTCTCGGTTCGCTTATAGAATCACAGCCGAACAAGTTACTGCGTATGTACGAGCTGAACTCGGCTATAATCCTCATTTGTTGCTGTTTCGAAAGGTCACACGTGGCAATCTAGAAAATTAACAAATATCTTCTTTCTGTGTTACTGTGAGTACTGGTGTTACTGATCTGCTGAAGAAGAACTTCTGGCCAACTGGTGTATTCTGTTTGTGTATGCCAACCAGAAATTTTCGTTCCAGCACATCGAACAAAGCAGAGCTTAAACCGACCTCCGAAAATCTATTATCAGAACGTTCGTGGTCTGAGGACCAAGGTTAATTATGTAAAGATCTCCTCTGTAATTGCGTCTGATGATATTGTCTGCCTAAGAGAAACCTGGTTGTCTAGGGATATATATAGCAGTAAAATTTTGCCTCTTCACACTGTTTTTCGTAGCGATCAGAACCGATCTGAACCGATTTGTGTGTAATCTTTCATTAGGAGGTTGTATTTTAATTTTGGTATACATAAATCTCTGAATGGAACACTCTCCAGTGACTTCATTTCTTCCTCTCCGGTTGAATGTGTGATTGTCCGTATTTCTCTCATCATCATTTCACCATCATCAGTGCTGCTTGTTTCCTCAATCTACATCCCTTGTAGTAGCTCCGTACTGGTATATAAACGTTTCTTTGCGGAACTCTCGTTCTACTTCAATGGCCGCTTCTCTTCTGCTCCCTTACTTTTGCGTGGTGATTTTAATATGCCGTCGCTGGATTGGGATCAGACTTTTTCAAGTATTTTGTCTTCAGGCAATATTATTTTCGCTACTTTTTCCTTACTGTCCCTTTGCTCATTGTCCCATTTCAACAACATACATTCAATAACATACTAAGAACAGGATTCTCGATTTTGTTCTGACTAATCTTCAATCTTCTTCCTTTTGCTTAAGTCCTTCTGTATCTCCATATGTGCGCCCCGATCCTTATCATCCTCCTCTAATAATGGAATTAACTCTAAACCGTTGGTCTAAAATCAAATCTACTTCTACTCTTCGTTTCAATTTAAAAAAAAAAAAAAAAAAACATTTCGCTAAATAAATGGCACAAACTGGTGTCATTTCTTCAGAGGGCTAAGTATGAATGATGCTTTCTAAAAATTTTATTTTTTTTTGTCCAACTTGATTTCCTGTTACACTATTTCCTTTCACTGTAAAAGAAGTTCCAACCCTCTGTGGTTCACTGTCTATGTCGCGATTGCTCTTAGAGCCAAAGATGCAGCGCGTAGCACATACATTAGGTCTGGCTCGCTTAGTGACCTTTTGCTATTTCGCGGGGCAAGACATTCATTTGCTATTTCGCGGGGCAAGACATTAGTTAGGGTATATATATATATATATATATATATATATATATATATATATATATATATATATATATATATATATATATATATATATATATATATATATATATATATATAAATATATCTATATAAATATATATATTCTTCTTGTCTAATCTATAATTAGATTTGTTCTGTGGATTTGAACAAGAAATAAATAAATAAAAGACAATTCATTTATTTAACATTAAATTAGCCATACATATTTAAATATAATAATTATTTTATTCACAACAAATAAAATGACGAAACATTGGAAAGCCAGCAATACATAAGACTTAAGGTTCATGATGGTCTAAAATGCAGTTTGCATGCAATATAACAGAGGCGGACAAACTTAAACTTTTTAGGAGGACTCATACAAATTTTCATCCTGAACCCAACATCTTTCTCACTTGCTCTTATGGAAGCTGTTGTAGATTCGAACATAATAACAATAATTTATTTTTTATCCCGTCTTTAGACGAGTGTGTCAGTTGTCTACGGGTTCGCTGAATCTCGACGGGATCGCATTCTCCACGTTTTATGAGCGTTTCCATAGCGTAGGAGCATGATGAAATCGATGAAATAGTTTGACAGGTTTCGATAACTGATACGTTGTCTTCTGCAGCGCTGATTTGTTGCTCTGGCAGACCAAATACTTTCCCAGTACTCGGCTTTACCTTATTTAGAGACAATTGATTTGTTGACGCCTCAGCAATCGCGGGAAACGGTACCATGGCACTCGGCCCTCCTCCTGTGGCAGATATATATTTTTTTGCTGTGTGCGATTTGCTTTCAAATTTTTAATATAAAATCGCTTCATACCTAAAATATATTTTGGTGAATACAGTTTCGCATAATAATTGGAAATATATATATATTATCAAATTTCAAATATAAACTCAATTTCAAATTATTTACCTTTTTCGATTTTGTTCCGGTTTTTATTGATGGTCCGATACTGTTTAGTTCATCAGCAAATTCATACCATTGTCCGTTGAAAAATTTGTCTGCTTTAAAATGTTTGCCTCTTTGCTGGCTGTGGATGCGAAGGATGCTAAAAATTGTGGAAAGGATCATTCGTTATCATATCAAAAAGTAAATTGATCCTTCGTTAATGTCGCAGTCGCAGCATCCCTATAACAAAGGCAAGTCTATCGAAACTGCTTTCCATGCTCTCATTGACCAAATTGAAAAATCTCTCGCTCATGAAGAGTATGTGCTTGTCATCTCCGTAGACATTGAGAAGATCTTCAACTACATCAGGGCTGATGCAATTGTGAACGCTCTCATTGATCTGGGTGTTGATATGGGGCTGACAGCTTTTATCGAACAGTTCCTTAAGAAAGGAGTGGTATCCCCTTCGATGAAGAACGCTAACTTGAAGCGAGGGGTCAGTACGGGAACACCTCAAAGAGGATTTTTCTCTCCTTTGTTGTGGATACTTTTCTGAGAGGACTGGACTGTGTCGGTTGCAAATCGATTACTTATGCGGACGATATAGCCATAGTAGTGTCAGCAAAGTATCTACCTGCGCTTCCGTAGAGGCTAAATCACTCGCTTGATATATTATCACGTTCGAGCCGGAAAAAATGATTGTGAACCCCAGTAAAACGGAACTAGTACTATTTACAGGAATCGATTTGACTTACCGAAATTAAACGGGCTCAGGTCACTAGCCCACGGGTCAAATATTTGGGACTGATCCTTGAATCGTAGCTCCTATGGAACGACAACATAGCAGGAAGAGAATCTAAGGCTTTTGCTGCACCTTGCTGCTGCAAAAAAATCATAGGAGCGAATTGGATTTTAATGCCTCGCATTGTGGCATGGCTTTATACTGTAATTTAGCCGATACTGCTGTATGGGATGGTGTTTCGGTGGCAGACTGCTCTGAAGGCCACCTAAAAACGAGTACTTGAAAAAGTGCAAAGGTTGACTGCACTTTTAGTGACAGGGGCCCTCCGAGTCAGCCCTACGAAGGCGCTTTTCGTGCTGCTTCATTGGTTGCCAGTCAATCTAATAATCTTGCACTAAGCTAATCTGACTGCTGTTAGACTGCACTGTATCTCAGCATGGACTAGAACTGAACGACCCCCCCTCGCACCGGCAGACGTTGACTCCAAAACTCCGGACAAACTACTGGACCTTCGAGTTCTCAGCTTGCATTCCGGGTAGAGATAAATGGATTGATGGTATCTCCTTCGAATATGGACACTATACCTAACTGTGTTTAAGGTTAGGTATATTGTCCTTGCTGGTTTTTGTACTGTGTCCAAGATAGTTGCTGAATATCATCCATCTCTTCGAGAGATGTTGAGATATTCGGGAGTACAATTGATTTGCGTACCTGAAGGCAACTGTGTGATACCTGCAGGCAACGTTTTCAAGGCAACTGTGAGGCCGATGAATTGGTAAGGCTTGATACCTTACCACCGGAGGTCTCATACTCCTCCATAGGAATACCGATGTCAGGCAAAAATACCTCGAGGATGCTAGGAAGTCCTGGGCCCGTGAATCATCCTGTGCGATAAGACAGTCTTGGATCTCCATGGATGCGCGTCGCACCAGGCAACTATTGGGTTTAACCCATAGGGTTTTGCGTTGTGCTGTGGGCGTTTTTACAAGTCCATTGCCTCATAGGACGGAACGCGCAACGATTGGGCGCAGGGTTCAACGATTTTTGCTGGGTCTGTGGCTCGGAGGACGAAAAGAAATCTGTCCTCCATCTCATGTGTCAGTGTCCGGCTCCGCTGAGGAGAAGAGTGGCAGCACTCGGTTGGCCCTTCGTCTTAAACCAGACCGCCCGGACCTGGTTGACATAAAGGGGATAGTGTGGTTTATCAAAGGAAGCATATGGCCTACACATCCGCGTGTTGGCTCTTGTGGTGGAAGGTTGTAGCCGGAGAATTGCTGAGAGATTTGCTCTTTTCCGAAGGACGGTCTTTCTCTGGAATTGACAATACGTGTATCAACGTGTCTTAAACTGCGGTTTCGTGTACGTTGCGTTGTTTGAGTCGCTTATGTGTTTGTGTTGTCGAGAGTAAAAATTTGAGGTCAAACCCACCATAAACGGGTGTTATCGTAAACCGATGGCTGTATACGAATCGTTATTTGCCAACCCAATCCTAGTCAAATAGGATTTAGATTAGAAAAAAAAAGATGGCCTCCTAAATTTAGTGACCAGGGGAGGGAATTACTTAAGCATCGCAACGGGCGTCTTTTATACCGATGTGCGTAGGCCTCTGTCGATAGACATCCACTCAAACTTTGCCAAAAACCTTCACTTTTTTGCACTTCCCTCCGTACTCACTTAACTTTATCATGTGACTGAAAATTCAACCTCACGCGACTCATTTGAGATGACTTTCAGAATAGGGGCCAATATCATAACAAGGCCCACGCCAAAACTCAGCTTTCCGGGAATTTTTCCGAAGTTGTGCATTTGTTTTGTTTAATTTCTCTGAACTAGATCTCTTTTTATACATTTCTAAACATGATCCTAATAGCACAATAAACATGGATTAATCTTTGTGGTCAATCAAAACACTGCAATGACTAGCTTCTTACAGGAAATCAAACACACAATCTATTAATTAAAGTATTTATTTCATCGTATTTAAGTAATAGGTAGTAGAATATTAAAGAAATTAAAGAAAAGTGAAATAATAAATAATTTACTCAAAGACTGGCGCGCACAGCATTCACTCATATCCAAGAGACTTCTTAAAACGAAATTTTAAGTGTATTGGTAGGTATTTTTTTTCCCAAAACATTGTTGAATCAATTTTCCGTTCGTCACGTTGCATATCAACTATATATTATTTTTCGCACTATTTTACAAATAAGAAAATCTAATTGAAACGAAATCAAAACAATTTAACCAATTTTTTCTTCTCCATCTCTCTCTTCAATATTTACGTTACGATAAAAAATTAAACCAAATTCAGCAAAGAAAACAACATAATGAAAAATCTTAACTATTACAATTCTTTAAACTAGAGGCTATGATTGTTGCTAAGTTTTGTAAGTAGTCGTAAGTAACAAAAAGTTTTCACACTGTTTTTCACATAGAGATTTATCAACTTATACAAATTTCGTCCCGATAAATTCCATATGACAGACGGTCGAGTAAGTAGAGTACATTCAACGAAAATAACTTAAATTCAATTGAAACACAAATACTTCGGATTTCATTGGTTTAGTTGGATTTTTCCCTCTCAACTTTCTTCGTTCCGGAACACGAAGAAAAGGTTTTTTTTTTGTTTTATTTTGTCTTTTCTAATTCAGACGCATCCACTGAACAGTAATCTTAGTTTCTTCTGGCCTAAAGACAACCATCAATCCGTCAGATCCTATCCAACTACCAACCCTTCACCGGACACTTTCAAAATTCAATCAATAGTCCTAAGACCGAAATCAAAACAGAGTCGCGTGCACTAATGCGACTACCATGTCCCACACATCGCGATCCTGCGAACGTCGTCCTCTTTTTTCTACTTTAACGTAGGAGGAGAGTAGATGATGAAATTGATTTCATTGTTCCAAATTGCAATTTCTATAGTGAATTAGTAGTTCAAGACGTTGAAGAAAAGTCGTCGCGGCGACGAGAGTTAAGAGAAACGAGGTTGTGATCGAAGACTGCAACGTGATCGATCCAATTCTCGCTGGGGTCAATTTTATTCGAACAGATCGCGTTCGTTTCGTTAAGTACTAAATGATTTGATTTTTTTGTGGTGTTTAAATGAAGCGAATTGCAACACAGATATATCGAACGTTAATAAACAGTAAGTTCCCATATGAAAAGTGCGCAAACAATTACAATTTTAAATAGTTCGTTTCGCATCTAAAACGCTAAGTCTCGAGACTCGGGAATTTCTCTTAATACGTGTTTTATAATTAGAGATTGACTGACTTGACTGACAAAGACATACCCAAAAAATACACATTTTCATAGTTAGTAGGTTGTTTCATATTTTGCATTTTAAATTTAAATTCTGCTTGTTTTGTTTATTTTTCGTTTTCAAATATATTTTGCTTTTATATTTTACTTGTGTTTAACTTTCTCAACTAGGTACATTTAATGTTCATTTCATTTCATTGTTTTTCTTAAATTTTCTTAGATCATTATGCTGTTTTTATCTTCTTCTTGTTTTTTTTTTGTTCACAAAGTGTTAAATGCTCAGCACTTTCAAAGTTCTGTGTGTGATGCAAATTTACTTAATGCAATCAATCGACTTCGACTTTCAACTTCCGAAAACGTTGTTGCTTCAAATGCGTTGCTGAAAAACTATCTCGTATCGTCTTAAGCATACCAATAAAAAAAGAAACGGTTCGCGATGCAATCTAAGTTTTATAACGATCGAGAAAAAATGCACGAGAAAACAGTACACTTGTTAATCAAACTGCGGCTTCCGAGCTGCCCGGAAGCGTTCGCTCTCACCTTTCCGTTGACTCTTTGAAATCGTGTTTTTCCTTTTGATACTTTAGACATGACATGCTTGATCGTTATCATTGTATCGTACACACCCCTCTCGCAAATAGAGTACGTACGTTCATACGAATCATTTGAAAATTAGTGACGTTTACTTAAGTTTAGCTACAAATTATTTTACTTTGTTTAGAATGTAAGTTACATTAAAATTATTATTGTGAGTTTGTGAAAAAGCAAAACGATTGTATCATGTCCAAAAAAAAAAAGACAGTATGGTGGTGTCATATCTTGCTGCGAGTAAAGTCACTTTCGTCAATATTTCGCTCGGAAAATTACATACATGGAGATTAGAGCGAATTAAGGTTCATGAGAAACAACGGAAAGATGCAGAAAACGAAGCACGTCCTAGTACTAATGCAATTCGAAACGCAAAAAAAAAACTGATTTTATTGATTGATTCTATTATCTCCTACGTTTTTTTTAGTTTTAATTATTTTAGATCTATTTTCACCCTCCATCATCACATACATACTGTGAAATTAATCAATTTTGGTTTTTGTTTTATTCCTTTTATTCCATTTTTATTATATATTTTACAAAAATTTACACAAATATAGTTTCAAGAGAAAGACAGAATGTTGAGGGTAGTAGGGTGGTGGATGCAGGACGGGAATCGGGACTGTGGACTGATTGGGAGTTGTAGGAGGAAGGGATGTTACTGCATTTGGATAGGGTTGGTTGGATGTCGCGACATGAACAAGTCTGGAAATTTTTTTCGATGCTTCGGAATGGAATGATGGATGATGCGTGGATGGGTATGGACGACGTAGGGAGAGACGGACTGATTAGGGATTAACAGTTTTACTAGCTCAAATTGAAGACGTTCTTTGCACACAGTAGTTGAACAAGTAGTGGAAGAAATTGGCTGAAATAAATTTTCCCTCTCAAAGTACACATCCTCGCGCAAGAGGTCTCGAAAAAGGACTGACTGACTGACTCTATCTTGGGGGGGACAAATTGGAACGCAGGATAGTGGTTTGATTAATTTATATATTTATAATAATTATTCTTTAATAATATATGTTTTTGTATTTTTATCTTTCTTGTATTTTAAATTTATCCTTAATTAAAATTGTGTTACGATTAAATTTAAATTATCTCTGTTTTTAATTTTCCTCTCTCTTATTTTTCTCTCAATGTTCATTTATATCGAAATTACTCAGCATCATCTTATTTTCTTTTTTGTTTTTTGCATTCTCAGTTGTTGTTTTTTTTTAAATTTGAATTTATATGTAATTCAATAAATTTTTCTGTTTTATATTTATTTTTCATTTTTCTTTTTCTTCTCATTGTTATATTAAATTTTTCCTTGTTATCCATAGCAACAGCAACGCGCGATGGTATTGCGCACAGCTACAGTCTTCGTCCAACATCTTAAACAAATAGAAAGGCTTAAAAAGAAGTTTAGCAGCTCACTTCGATGTCATCATAGTCACGAATTCTGCAAAGGAAAGAAAAAGATAAGAGATATAAGCATCATGTTGTAAAAAAAAGAAGACTTTTATCAGTATGTTATTTGTACTAGATACACACTATATCAAATAGGAAATGGACAGAATTGTGAGTTGCGCAACACACGTTTTCGTTTTTATTTTAATTTCTTTATTTTAATATAGAGGTGTAGAGCGATAAACTGTACAAATATATATAAGAATAGAGCTTGTTTTTTTAAAATAGTCATTTGTACGTTTGGCCGAGATTTGAAGAATACACTTTATCACGTATCACAAATCCTTGACATTTTACTCTGTAGATTTTATTTGATGTTTGGATGTTGCATTGCGGAAGCTTTATGTATATTATTTTCATTTTTACGCACTAGTCGGTACGGTACATATGGTGATGCAGGAACATTTATATTTTCATAAAATTTAATGGCTGCACTCGTTATTTAAATGTAATTATCTCGAATGGAATCATTATCGTCATCAGACAGGGAAAAAATACAAATTTTGATGAAAATTTAAATTCAGCAGCATTGTTACTGATATTGACCGGAAAATACCATCATTTATCAAATAATTTTGCTTTGATGACAGTAGGTAGTATCTAAATTGAAAAACATGTGAAACTGTAACACACGAATTGATAGAGTTATCGTAATGTAGACCGACCTCAAATGTGCGAAAAAAGTCAGATAACAGTATCCAAGACAAGACGCTGCAGATCGAAAGAAATAAATGTAATATTTAAAGCTGTATCCCCTCTTTTCTGGATTCGAAGGATTTTACGGATGTTTCAGTTCGATTCACAGATAATATAATTTATGATTCTTTCAAAATAGACGTGTTTTCGCTACTATTTCAATTTTCTGTCATAGTACCTATCATCTTCCATTTAGTTTTTAATTGCAATTGTTAATTGGACTTTGCAAAATGGTCAAGGGTTTAAAAAAAATGGTCAAGGGTTTAAAAAAAAATGGTCAAAGGAAAACAACCGAATACCCTCGAAATAAACTAGAAAAAAAAAACCCTAGCGCATCAGAACCGCTAGAAACACTAATGTTCGAAGAACAGTAGAGGATTTGTGCAGATTTTGTGAGTATATTCTACCACTAGCAGCTTTTCCTACTTATACCCCTAGTAATAATATACCCTAAGCCAATTTAATTTCGATGACTTAATCGAAAATCACAGCGATAGAAACGTGTTTGGAGCTGCCATCCGAAAAATGTGCAGATCTTAGAAAATTTAAAAACTGTTTACTTATTTTCATTGCAAATGTTTGCGATGAAAATACTTAAATACAAGCATTTATTAGAACGAAAATAACAAAAAGGCCTAGTGCTGGCAACCCTTTGATAGCACCGAAGCAAAAAATATGTCGTATCTGCCTGACGTTGAAGTCAACCTGCTCTGCGAATTTTGTATTGATCCGATGACTGCATTGGAAGTTATTGGGATGCAAAGAAATTTAGGGTTACCATTCGGAAAAGTTTTCAAATTTTCTAGATCTTAATATTTGGTGTTTATTTTCACTGTAAGCTCACTACGATTTGAAAATTCTATACTAAAATCGCTTACTAAAGGTATGCCAAATAAATACAAAAGCAACCATAGCTGGCAACCCTATCATTGTTTTGAAATTAAATTTCTACTGAATATTGTCTATAATAAGTTTAATTTGCCATTTGAATTTCGTTTTGATTTCATCACTGTACTGGAAGCTATAGGGCACAGAGCTTTATTTTCCTCAAGAATTTTCAAAATTTTCAGACACCAAAATTACCGAAGCTGGCAGCTCGAACCGAATTTTTCAACCAAATATCTACCGAGCTTGGTTTAAAGTAAGGTTCAGCTACTGTGTGAATTTCGTTAAAATCGAATGACTGAATCAGAATTTATAGGGCCAAAAGCAGTTATTTTTCTTAGTGATTTTTCAAAATGGAACCACTGGCACAAAATTGCCCGCATTTCAAAATCACTTCTATCAGACCTGGTCCTACTTAAGATCAATACATTCTTTAAATTTCAATTGATTCTGATTATCGGATCGTGAGTTTCCGTGAACAGAAGTTTTTGATGCTAAAAATAAAGGTAAATTGGGAAAGAGTTACCAGGCGTGCCCATTATAAAATTTCGAATTTTTTGCTTTGGCTATATAGACAATCACAGTAATAGCACAGAAAGACAATGAGCAATAGCAATCACAGGCAGCGAGCAATTTTTCGTACTCAAAAAATTGCGATCACAACTGTTATTAAAATCACTACTACTTTAAACTGTTCTTTGCTCTAACTACTCTCTGCGATCACTGGTCAGTAAAAAGAGCAGTTTAGCTCATCTTCAGTAAAAAATCTTTGGATAGTGTTCAGCGACTTGTAAAACCACGCCATTTTCACGATTATAAGTGAGCTTCTAATCGACCAATTGCATTTCAAACTCAGATCGGTGGGTAGAAAACTTCTTCTTTCAGCTAGCCAGTTTACGCTCTCGAAGGGACTATTAATGGAATTGCAATCCGCCTATTTAAAATTATGATGACTTATAACAACATGTTCATTAGAAATATCATTAGGTTTTTGGAACCGAATGGTAACATCTAAAGGCGGATGATGTAGATCAGTTGGAAGGAAAGGATGATCGTTACACTGTACAGATAAATTATTGTGAAAATTTTGTGATATACTTCTTGCTTTTCTCTTTTTAATTTGGACCTTTATTCTATATCCAAGGGTGCTTTCGTCAATTTTCTCATATTTTCAGCTCCAAATTTTTTATAAGGTGCGATTTATACCACTAGCCTATTCGCAAGGAGAAAACCCTACTCTTTCTACAAAATAACCACGCTGTACTTAACTGATCACATAAAAGCCAAAACATAGTTACAAGTCAGCTGTCATCAGAACAATGTTTCGAGTTGTACGTCTCACAGACCGAAATTTGAATACATTATTTTTTGACTCAGTAGGAAGGGAAGACCATATTTTATACCATCTATTTTGCGTTTTTGGTCATGCAGAAATTTACATTTTTTAATTTGATTTTATTCCAATGGAAAAAACTGGTGATCTTTAAGCACTATTGGTAAGTAATTTACGTGACTGATTGAAGTTATGTAATATTATGGATTCAAAGATAAGACCTGACCTGATTATTAAAAAACTTTCTTGAATTTATGGTTTGAATCCAACAGAAAATCTGCCTGCATGGAAAAGCTGATTTTAATTCGTGAAAACAAAAGTGATCACAGAATCAGCACGGGGTATAAAAAACACTACATTTACACAGTTGGATATTTATTAGACAATTTGCCCTGCATTCTACGTACAAAACGTACACATTTGTTTTCCTTTAAATAGCTCTTTCTAAATGATTTCCACAAGCTCTACCCGAATGACAAGAGACTAAGAATAGCATTGCACATTATAAAAATAGCTTGGCTCAGTATCAAGTAAATACTTGTAGCAGTCATCGATAAATGCAACAATTGAATTTTCATGCAAAATTTATGTCGCTTGACTCAGAGCTGGCCAGGTATTATATAGAATTCCAATCTGAGAATTCGTTTTCGATTTAGTTTAGTATAGTACAAAATAGGTTCAATATTTTTTTCGAATATAATACGCAACACAAGAAAGAAATAGTTCGTTATCAGGTGGATATAGTTCGCCCTAAAAGCAATGCGCTTTCGCGTCCCGTCACAATTCTATCCATTACACACAAAAAACAAACTAAGAAAGTAATGAGGATTTGTCAAAATTTTAAACATATTTTCAGATACAGTGGCTCACAGCTTAAATGATGTGAGTACTTTTTAAGAGGAAAACGCTTAAAAACTTCCGCCAAATGGAAAATCCTTTTCTTCAAACAAACAAAATATTTTGTGTTTCTATATATTATTTCCAATGAAAAACCACAAAAATATTCCAATGAGTACAAACAAATAGAAGTTCATTATAAACACCAGATATCACCACACAGCTTAAATCATATTTTTTTAAAAAAAAAAAAGTCCTTCACTTTAAACTAATATTTTTTTTGAACATTTATTCAATATCTATTTAGATATCTTGATTGTTTCAATATCGCTTTGAGGCGATCTGGCATGGAGTGCATCAACTTTTTGGTGTACTTTGGTGAAATGGCCTCCCATTCCTGATGAAGTGTCCTTTTAAGGTCGTCCTTACTGCTTATCGGATGTTTTCTGATGCCCTGTTCTAGCTTTGATGCCCTGTTCTAGCTGTGCAGGCGTTTCAATTTGATGTGGACAATTCCATATCAACCACGTTCGCACTAGTTCCGAGGTGTGCTTGGGGTCGTTTTCCTCGTAAAACCGGCAAATTGTCCTTGATGAGTAATTTGTCCGCACTCTGCAGTAGATTATTCTTCAAGATATTCAAATACTAGAATTTGTCCAGGTTGCCCTCGATGAACAAGTTTCCCAGTCCGGAAAATGCCGTCCACCCCCACACACCAGCACGTGGCCACCACCATATTTATTTATTTATTTCAATATTCATCACAACAGAATACAAATTCCAATCATGGCAATGCAATAAGAAAAGGGTAAAAAACAAATAAAAAATATTATAATATTAAATAAAAGTGTTACAAAAAGAGAAATATAATTCAATAATCTAATGACCCAACGCTCAGATCTACAATAAATACTTTTAAATATCTTTTAAAGAACGTAAAGAACGATTATGGCAGAGTTCCAAGCCCCCACTCATTATGACGTCTAGGGATTCTGAAGAAAGGAGAAAAGAAGTTCACATTTGTACGCGTGAACGGAACAGTTGCCCAGTAACGAGCTGCGAGGTCGGAATGAATCGGTGAAGCCTGATATTATTCCTCGCTGCGATGTGAACAGGAAGCACTCGTCAAGCAACAGCCGGCGTGACTCCAAGGTCGAAATTTGAAGAAAGGACAAACGGGAAACATATGGGGAGTAAGGGATATTATATTTAAAAAATAAAGAGCGTGTGAACCTATGCTGCACACACTCGATGACCTCAGAAAGGTATAGGAAACGTGGAGACCACACTTGACCAAGTATATTCGAGGACACAACGAACTAACATTAAAAAAAGACGAACACATGTACGGATGTCAACGAATTTAGAGGCAGAGCGAAGTACCAATCCAGAGACTGGGGAGGCTTTAGCACCATGGAAATTAAATTTTAATTTAGGGTCACACCTAAGTCTCTAAAAATTGATTAACGGACGACAGATAGTTAGTGAAAACAATAAGAAAAAGAAATAGGAGATGATTTGAGAGAAAAGGTCATATGTTTGCATTTGCTAACATTTAAGGACAAAGAATTGCGGTTGCACCAATTAAGAAGAGCACACAGATCATTCTGGAGAATAATACAATGACCAGCTGACCTGATGACTCGGAACAATTTCAGATCGTCAGCATACAGTAGACAAAGGCAATCAATAATTAAAGGAAGGTCATTAATAAACATTAAGAAAAGTAAAATACCAAGGATAGACTCTTGTGGAACACTAGAAGAGGAATGAAAGGGAGAAGAGGAGAGGTTGTTAATAGTTACTTTGCACTCACGGTTACTGAGGTAGGACGAAAATCAAGAAAGGATCGGCCCGAAACAACCGAACTGTGAAACTTTACTGAGTAATATTCTATGGTCGACAGTATCGAAGGCTTTAGAAAAGTCTGTGTACACTACGTCTACTTGTTCCTGACGATCTAAGACAATGGCAACTGTGTTTGACAAGAGGATAAGGTTAGTCAAAGTAGACTTGCCGCTCACGAACCCATGCTTTACTTCACTGCATGAATTCCGTGGTTGAAGTCCAGCATTTGATTGTCTCCACACATAACCCTTTCCATCGCTTCCGAAATAGTTAAATTTGCTTTCATCCGCAGAAAGAACGGTATCTCAGAACGTTGTACCTTTCGTTACGTGTTCGCGAGCAAATTCCATTCTTCTTGCCTTATTTTTAGCACTAATATACGATTTTTTTTTTGGTACTATTCGATTAAAATTCGCATCCGTCAAAACCCTTCTCACGATTTCTGGGTTACACTTCTTTTTCCGCTTGCTGCGATAGTTTTGGTGCGCTCAGCTTGGGATTTTTCTTCACCTGTTCTACAATCTAGCGACAATCGGAAGGGGGAAATATTTTATTGGGCACTGTTCTACCCTTATTTTCTATGCGATTTTCATTATCAACTGTTCAATTATGTACTGGACTGTAGAGACTTAGTTTGCAAATGATCTCCGCTATTTCTTTTTGAGTTTTTCCTTTTTTGGTCATTTTCAATAGTGAGCTCAAGCTCTTTAATTGTTGTTCGCCGACCCATTTTCAAATAAACTCTTTATTTCTACTACTACTGATCAGTCCAAATGGTTAACATATTTTCACCATAAATGCTTATCATACTCAACAGCTAGAATAACAATGAAAATGCAGAAATACGTAATGCACACCGTTATATATATGCTATTTAAATGGTGCATCATTAAAGCTGTGAGATGATATTTAAATTTAAGTCGAGGATGTTAAAATTTATCAAAACGTAAATAAAAATTAATGATCTCCCACTGCAAGTGGTCACATAAGTCAAGTATGCACTATGAGCTGATTTCTGATGAGTACACTGCGGATGTTTATGCAATTACGTATTTTGTAAATAAGGGAGGTAATAAAAAGAGATGTAAATCGAATATTTGTTTTTATGAATATTGTTTTATTGTAACATATTAAAATATGCATATTTTATGCAAAATATTATGCAAGATATGCAAAATATATGCAAGATATACAAAATATATGCAAGATATGCAAATTGAAAAGTCTGCCAGCTATTAATGCTATTTCATTATAATTTGCATTGCAGTATTTTAAAACTGTTTTTTCCAGATTAGAAAATGCAAATTTGTGACGTTTGTCTGATAATATTAATTTGTAAACAGATAACGATCGTTCGACGTCACAAGAAGTAATTGGAGCATATTTTAATTTGCTCAAACGTCATGCCTGGATCTCGTTTGTTTCTTCAAGGGGCACACCCTTCAAAATGCTGCTGACTTTTGTCATATCGTCAACTCCTGGATTTCTTTTCAAAACTGCATCGACTTTTGCAGCAACTTTTTCTCCGCAAATCCCAGGTATGTTAAAACAATGCCATTTTGATATTTGGTGTTTATAATTAACTTTTATTTTTTATGCTGATTGGAATATTTTTGTTTTTTTTTTATAAAATAATAAATAGAACCACAAGCTAAAATATTTTCTTTGTTTAAAGAAAAAGATTTTCCATTTGGCGGGAGTTTGTAAGGGGTTTCCCCATAAAAAATACTCATTTAAGCTGTGAGCCACTATATATGCAACCCATTATATATCCAAAATATATCTGCATATAAATAAAACAAATGATATCTACCCAAAATTTTCATCAACTCACCTTCGTAATTGACCTGACCGTCACCATCGATATCGGCTTCACGGATCATTTCGTCTACTTCTTCGTCTGTTAATTTTTCTCCGAGATTTGTCATGACGTGACGTAATTCAGCCGCTGAAATGAATCCGTTACCGTCTTTATCGAATACTCGGAAAGCTTCCCTAATTTCTTCTTCACTGTCGGTATCCTTCATTTTTCGTGCCATCATCGTTAAGAATTCGGGAAAATCAATAGTGCCATTACCTGTTTGATGAAAAAAGAAAACAAAAATCATCCAATTAACTTATTTGATTATTTTGAAATAAACTTAATAGGTTCGAATGAGAATGAGGTGATATAATTGAAAATATATCCCAAAAAAGAAATGCAGAATCATTTAATTACTTGAAGACCTAACCCTACTCGAATCAAAATTAATTTCTGGATTAGTTAAAGTTTTTTTTAAATACAATAATTGTGAAGTGGGTTTTAGCTTACGACTAATTAGCTGTTAAGTCAATTGCACTTCACAAGGATAGATTTCGAATGTTTCGGGAGGGCTTTCTGATTCGGGGATAGAGTATTCTCGGGATAAAGACATCTATCAAGGAGTTGAATAAATCTAGGTTATGAAGACAATAAGAGCCTTGACAGACAGGCACTTAAATTACTAATTTACTAATGATCGTTTATACCTAAATCAGTAATTTAAAACAAGCAACAAACAGCCCTTGTGTTAATGATGAATACTGTCACTGACTGTCTGTCGCTCAAAGCAATTAGTTTTGGAAAAATAAAATTTTTTAAAAGTATGATGCCACATTTATGGGCTAATTAATGAAGTTGGAGTACAAACCGCGTAAGAACTACATTAAAATTCTTTAAATATTTTGAATTTAGATTGAACTCAAAAAAAGTTGTCACCTTTTTTTTCAATGCGAAAAGCGACTTTTTACAAGGTGATTATGTATCATATCAGACAACTCTACATCATTTAAGAATAAATTACCAAAGTTTGATGATCATTAGCGATTTGCTTAATGATTGAGAATTTAGTCATTTAGGGTAATTAGTCCAAATTACCATATGACACACAGCACTTAAATGATTATTTACGGCAAACGATCATTTACGCTGCGTTGTCTGTCTAGGCTCTAATTGAACTTTAAAAATCTAATATCGGTAAAATAGATAGACATATGCTTATACAATTATATTGCTACTGAAGTGGTAAGAGTCGCCGGAAGAGAAAAACGTTATATGATTAGCATTAGCGGTTAGCGCCTGCGATTTCGCCTTTGGACTGTAACGAAATGTTCCCCAGGGAAATGAATTTTTTTTTTGTATGGGATTTGACATTAATTTCTTTTCGCGAAAAGTATAGTGTAAGGCTTTACTAAAAAAAAGTACATCTACAGGTCACGAAGGTCCGAGTCGGAATCTGCTCTCTCGCAATACTTTAATCACGGTCGTGTTTGCTCACCTATCGATACCATCTTACTTCAGAAGCCACCGCAGCTTTTAAGTGGGTATTGCAACCCTTCTCTGGCTGTGCTAGTTTTCCGCGATGCGACCAAGCCAATAGAGGTCTCGAGGCTCATCTTCGTCCTCATTCCTACAGTACGGTGTACATACCTCCCCCATTCTGTTAAGGTTCCTCCTGAAATAATCATGCCCCATTAGGCATTGGCACAGTTTACTTCTAAGGGCCCACTGCTGAACCATGGGTCCAGAAGACCTATTAGTCACGCCGTCCAACGACCTTTGTTGCTTGCACTCCAACATGCGTACGTGCCTGCGCTAGAGCTTATGTTCTGTCCGGCTCAGAGGGTGTGAAGTACCTTTCTCTGCGCTATCTTGCAAGCAAATCAATCGGGATTATTTCCACTAAGGCCAACACAGCATCTTCCGACACCGTGCCGTAGCTATGGGCAATAATAATAATCCACGCTCTAAACTTCTTCATTTGAATCCGCCCAAATTTCCATCCCGTACACTTAAATGGAGTTAGTCGTCGACATCAGCAACATCCGTCTCGTTTTGTCGGGGTCACAGATATTAGCCATCAACCTGCTTAGCGAGCCGACGGCTCACAGAGCCCTATCACATATATTATGGTGCAAGTAGGTTAGCTTACTCCAATGTTACTCTCAGTTACCTTACCGACGTACTGGTTTGGAACTTCGCGGAGTCCACTGTCATCGGGATGACAGTCGGTAACCTCCGCTTTGTCAGCATTACGATCTCTGTATTCAAAAGCGCCAACTGTAGGCCGTAGTCAGTCATCTACCGTTCCACCCTCTTCTTGACTTGATTAAGCCTGAATTGAGGGAACTCGGCAGTTCTCGAAGTAATCAATGCTGCCACTTTGTCGGTGTAATTCACGAGAAACATATCCGTTGGCATTTACAGGTGCACGATGTTCCAGAGGTCAGGCCCGAGGATAGACCCCTGTGCTGCCCCTTAGTTGAGTTTAGTTATCGCTTGTTCTAACTCCGGATACTCTCCTTAAAGTATTCGTTGATGAGTCCCTGATTTTCAGGTTCCTCCACTGTCTTATCCAATCTGACCTTAGTTTCAAGCTTTTATTATGCGAGATACCGTCTGGATAGATCTTCACCAGTTTTCTCGATACCTTTGGCGCGAATAGACATTTTCACTATTTGTCATTGCGAATCTCCAGTAGAAACAAGGAGCTACAGCTTGATCCTTTACAATCAACCTTCTTTCAATTTATTGCTAAATCAAAGCCTGAATTATCGTCGTTTCAGATCCCTTTTGATTATCTTTAAAAAAATTTCTAAGCTTCTACACATTACTGCATATCACTTCGTCTTCTGTTAAGTTATTATTGCATTTATCAGTTTCACGTTCATTATACTTTATAATTGTTGCATTAATTAAATTAATGCATTTTGTTTATTTTGAAGTAATTAATTTCGATTTGTATGAATTCCCAGCAAACCAAATGTATCGTAATTAATTCATAAAAGAGTCATATTTTACGAATGTTTTTGCCGTTAACGAGCTCGCAAATGAATCGAAAACGATTCATTGGTCCTACTAAAATGGCCATCCGAGAAGAATCATTTTTAACGATTCGTAAATGAGTTAGAAAAAATGTGGTTTTAGCGAGTATATATCGACCAGCAAACTAGGGGAAGAATCTATGTAAAATCTGCTACTGAGCCGCATAGGCCATAGGGCACATACACATGGCTTGCATTATTTATTGCGTCGGTCATCCTAAGCATTGCTGCGTATCGTTTTACGAACAGGCTCGGTTTCGTATGAGGGATATGTCTGTTGACTGTCGAGAAACTATCTAAATTGTTTGCTGGGTTACTTATCGAACTTTCACTTTTTTACCTCATTCTGCCTTTGTAATTGGGCTATAGCCTATAAAATTATAAATAAACACAGCCTTGGCCAAAAGTTTGAGCCCACCCTATTTTTCGGCTGTAGATTAAAAATACTTAAATGCTCGTTATTCAGCGGTTGTTCCTCATCGGCGAGGCTACTTGTTAACTGCAATAAAATGATTTTAGAAAGTTTCTTGAAAAACCCGGACACGGGATGGGTAATAATGGAAAATTCCGAAATTTTCCTACATAAGCCTTTGCAGTTTGTTGGTCTGTTACAGTTTGCGTACGCTGCTTAAACGATCAACAGTGATTCATTTAGTGAGTTAAAATTCTTTGTTCTCGAAAATGTCGGTAAGTTCAGATATGCGTGCACAAATTCAATTGCTACATGCAGAAGGGTTCAGTTCGAGAAAAATTGCCGTACGCCTTGGATATTCGCGCGGAGCGGTTCGCTTGACTATTCGACGATTTGAGCAAACCGGTTCGCATAAGGATTTAACAAGGAGCGGTCGAAAGAGAATAACCGTACAGGAGGACAGTTTGATGGTACGTGCATCTTTGAGAGATCAGAAAAAAAACATCTGCCAAGTTAGCTACTAAGCTGTCCGACGAGTTTGGGAAAAATTTGTCATCCAGAACAGTGCGGAGACGCCTGTGCGAAAAAGGGCTGAGAGGCTGTAAGGCGAGAAAGAAGCCGTGGCTGTCACAAGAAAATCAGAAAATTCGACTAGACTGGGCTCGGAGGCATCAACATCTCACCGAAGAAGATTGGTCGAATATTATCTGGTCAGACGAATATAATGTTGAAGTAAGTTCTCAAAATGTTGTGTGTTTTTATCTGAAAGCATCTAATAAGCTCCATCCGCGTGTTGGCTCTTGTGGTGGAAGGTTGTAGCCGGAGAATTGCTGAGAGATTTGCTTTTCTCCGAAGGACGGTCTTTCTGTGGAATTGACAATACGTGTATCAACGTGTCTTAAACTGCGGTTTCGTGTTCGTTGCGTTGTTTGAGTCACCTTTGTGTTTGTGTTGTCAAGTAATAAATTAAGGTCAAACCCACCATAAACGGGTGTTGTCGAAACCGATGGCTGATGCGTTATCCTTATAAGCCAACCTAATCCTCGTAAAACAGGATATTGTACTACTAAAAAAAATCTAATAAGCTCAAGGTTAGATGCATTTTATGTAATGGGCTATTTTCAAGGAGATGTTTTTTTTTTCACTTATTGCAGATTTTTGGAACACCGGGTGCGGTCTTTGTGCGACGACGAATTGGTGAAGCGTACCAACCACAGTGTGTGGTACCAACTGTGAAACACGGAGGAGGCTGCATAATGGTTTGGGGTTGCATGGCTTCAAGCGGAGTTGGAAGTTTGGGTTTGTGTGAAGGTCGAATGGATTCTTCAAAATACATTTCAATAATTGAAAATGTACTTTTCGAATCGGCCGTCAAGATTTTTGGGGAAACCAACCTTGACCATGTTCGATTCTAGCAAGACAACGCACCCTGCCACAAGTCTCGTGTTGTGATGAGCTGGTTCCGTGAGCATGGTGTAGATTTGTTAGAATGGCCTCAGTCTCCAGATCTTAACCTGATCGAGCATTTATGGAACATTCTGAAAAGAAGGATCCATGACCGACCCATAACTTCCAAAGCAAGTTTAATTTGTGCTTTGAAAGAAGAGTGGGAATCAATTACTTCGGAAGAATGCAAACCCCTAATTTCCACTATGCCACAAAGAATCGCTGCAGTTATTAAAGCCAAAGGAGGTCCAACAAAATATTGACTTATTTTAATAAAACAATATGAATACTAATTATATTTGAGATTTTCTTTCAACCAATATCGAAGCACTTTTCTGGGGTGGGCTCAAACTTTTGGCCAAGGCTGTATATAAACAATATGGAAGCAAAAATACGCAGGCGTCTGATCAAATCCAATTAGTCTGCCCAGGCTCTTCAATCCACGAAATCCAAGCCGATCCTTAGAGCTAGTGTTGTCTTGATCTTGGTCTTGATCTTGAGAGTACTTACGTATCGACCCGAGAGACTTGGGAGCTAAGCAATTGGCACTTTGACTTCTTTTTTAGCCGCGTTCAAGAGAGAGTCTTCCGAAGAATCGTAGGACCCATAAGTGAAGAAGGGAGACGCTACAACCACGTATTGACTGAATCGGTCTCAAACCTACTCTCATTGATATAATCATGAGCATATTCCATTAGCATACAGCCTAGCCTTACAACATTCATTTCATAATCTAATCCACAAAAAACATATTCGGATTTTTTCCATTTTTATTCATCAGAGTTCACTATCTTCGTTCTAACAATCACTTCAACCAAACCTTTATTCCTGCGGACATCCAACACTGTCACATTGGTGAAGAAAAAAGAATTTTTTTTGTAAAACATTGCCAATGGCAGCCAGTTAAAATTTAATGGAATATATGCAGCCGTTGTATTTGAATTCGCTTGTACTGGACACTGGAATGCCTTACCGTTGTTTGTGAAAGGTTTCAAGATAGCTTGTTCAAAAAGTGCTATGTAATTTGTGGCATTTTTAAAACGACACAAATCGATTTTCCTCTTCAGCAATGACTGTTTGCGTGTTTTTGAAAATACTTGCCAGATTTGTGCAGACAAAACAAACGGCGGTAGCTTCAGTTTTGTATAAACGTAACCACGAAAACTAGTACTATTGACTAATTCCATTTGACACGAAATGTAATTGACCTTCGGGTAGCAATTTATGGAAGTTATATGATTATCCAACTGCAAGAAATGAAGAAATCAGAATATTCTTCGATTCTGTAGTGATCAGAAATTACCTTTAGACAAGCAAAAAGATGCAGACCAACTGTGATCAGGATGACCTCAGTTAAGAATATCTTCAGCAACATTTTTCAGTTGGAAATAATATTATGAGGTTTTCAAATGGATGGGTGTCACTAGTTAGTTACATTCACTGCAACTTACTGCACTCTGTATCACAATCGAATTGAATTTTAGTTTCAATTGATCCGGTTGATAATTTAAAAATAATATGACGAGATTGCTATCAAAGTTGTTATATGACAAACAAAAATTTATTTTTCTAATAGCGGTGTTTAATGAGCTGCTCTAGGTTGAGCTAGGTTTATATATCTCAACAAAATGTATTTAATGAGCAATTCGGCTTCTCTAGCGTGCCCGATGTTGCTTTAATTTGTGTTTCATGAACCTGCTCTAAATTGAACTAGAGCAATTTAGTGCACGATTTCTGCTCTATCTATTTTGGTAGAGCAAGTTCGGGCAAGCAACCAGCTATTTGTCAACTGTCACGAAACCGACTTTCAACAAAATATTGTGACTGAAGTAGAGTTTTTTTATTAGTGAATTGACAGAACTTCTGAAAAGTAATCAATTTTTCAAATTGCCTATCAATTGGTCTAACTTGCTCGAATTATTTTGACAGCTGCTCTATTCTAACTTGCCTTGAGATGCTCTGCTCTTTTCTCAGAGTCATTAAACACAGCTAATAATTACTTTAAGGGGGGAAATACATGTAAAATCGAAAAAAAATTGCTAATTTCAGATTGAATTAAAATATATATATTGTTCATTCAAAAAATGTTTAATATTAAATCCTTAAAATACATGTTTCACAGTAAATGAAAATCTTTTTTTAATAATTTTTCAACACAAAATGGCGGCGATGCGAGCGAATGAAAAAACACATCAAAAACTGCCTCGTACAACTTAACGCCTTTTCCGGGGAACTTGCAACATTCGGAGACAAAAAAAATATGCTAATGAAATATCTAATTCATAGGTGAACCAATAAAATTTACAAAAATATTTTAAATTTTTACATTAATTTTAGATTAAACATAAAAATCGATTATTTTTAAAAAAAACACACTTTAAACATAAATAAACAAACTATTTTTCTGAAATTACAATAACATTTAGGTTCAACGAGGAGATAATACTCTTTTGTAGATGTGATAGAAATTTGAGCCGGATCGATTCAATATTTTTTGAGATATCTTGTACGGCAGTTGAAAAAGTACTACTTTGAGAAAAACGCGTTTAAAGTTTTAAAGCTCCACCGACCTGGGGAACGCCGCGCTGCCTTTAACTGACTATAACTCGAGAACTAATACGAATATCGCTTCAAAACTTTTTTTGGTTTATTTTAAGAGCATTTCAAACATTTTGATGTAATAAAAAAAAATCGATTTTTTTAGCAGTTACATGTATTTTCCTCCTTAATTGCACTGTACAAAAAAATGTACTTTAATTACAAATGTCACGTTTCTCGGATTAAATCTATTTTGAAATAAACTCTAAATCAGCAAATCAACTTCCTGATTTAGAGTATCTGCATCTTCCGAAATTTCAATCAGTTAAATATAGAAGGTGGTTTAGGGTAATAGGACTCATTTGAATGGATTGTTATTGTGGAAAGGATTCTTTCGAAGAAGCGAAATCTCACCCGAGCCTTAGAGCTATTTTTGAACGAGACCATGATCTTGCCAGTACTTACGTATGGATCCAAGACCTGGGAGATAAGCAATTGGCATAGATTTGTTATTGTTATTGCAACCAAATATTTCCGGCAGAATGCTTAGTCGACATCTCTATGATACTTGCTTGGCCAAAACAGTAAAATCAATTTTGACTCAATCAGTCTTAAACCTACTCTTATTGATATAATCATGAGCATATTTCATTAGCATACAGCCTTACAACATTCATTTCATAATCTAATCCCCCAAAAACATGTTCGAACCTTGTTCCATTTTTATTCATCAGAGTTCACTATCTTCGTTCTAACAATCACTTCAACCAAACCTTTATTCATGCGGACATCCAACATTGTCACATTGGTGAAGAAAAAAGATTTTTTTTTGTAAAACATTGCCAATGGCACCCGGTTAAAATTTAATGGAACATATGCAGCCGTTATATTTGAATTCGCTTGTACTGGACACTGGAATTCCGTACCGTTGTTTGTGAAAGGTTTCCAAATAGTCTCTTCGAAAATTGCTATGAAATTCGTGGCCTTTTTAAAACCACACACATCGATTTTTCTGTTCAGTATTTGCGTCTTGCGTGTTTTTGAAAATACTTGCCACATTTGTAGAAGCAAAACAAACGGCGGTGGTTTCAGTTTTGTATAAACGTAACCACGAAAACTAGTACTATTGACTATTTCCATTTGACACGTACTGTAATTGACCTTCGAATAGCAACAAATAGAAGTTATATAAACATCCAACTGCAGGAAATGAAGAAATCAGAATATTCTTCGAATCTGTAGTGATCAGAAATTACCTTTAGACAAGCAAAAAGATGCAGACCAACTGTGATCAGGATGACCTCAGTTAAGAATATCTTCAGCAACATTTTTCAGTTGGAAATAATATTATGAGGTTTTCAAATGGATGGGTGCCACTAGTTAGTTACATTCACTGCAACTTACTGCACTCTGTATCACAATCGAATTGAATTTTAGTTTCAACTGATCCGGTTGATAATTTAAAAATAATATGACGAGCTTGCTATCAAACTTGTTATATGACAAACAAAAATTGATTTTTCTAATAGCGGTGTTTAATGAGCTGCTCTAGGTTGAGCTAGGTTTATATATCTCAACAAAATGTATTTAATGAGCAATTCGGCTTCTCTAGCGTGCCCGATGTTGCTTTAATTTGTGTTCCATGAACCTGCTCTAAATTGAACTAGTGCAATTTAGTGCACGATTTCTGCTCTATCTATTTTGGTAGAGCAAGTTCGGGCAAGCAACCAGCTTTTTGTCAACTGTCACGAAACCGACTTTCAACAAAATATTGTGACCAGCCCCTGGACACGGATGGTATAACTTTCCACCATTAGCCCCTTCAATCCTCTCGCGCACAAAGCATGTTAAAGCTGCCTTTACGCCATTTCGACCTCATTGTCAAATTGGAGGGGAACTACTTGGATTTGACTCGATTTGATAATGAGTAGCTAAAAAATTACTACCATCCCCTTCAATGTAAATCTTATGGGCATGTCCACTCCATTTCTACTACCTCACTGATTGTGACTGAAGTTGAGTTTTTTATTAGTGAATTGACGGGTTGGACTTATGGTAAGTAATCAATTTTAAGAATTGCCTCTCAATTGTTCGACCTTTTTTACCACTCAATTGCTCTAACTTGACAGCTGCTCTATTCTAACTCGCCTTGAGATGCTCTGCTCTTTTTTCAGAGTCATTAAACACAGCTAATAATTACTTTAATTGCACTGTACAAAAAAATTGTACTTTAATTACAAATGTCACGTTTCACGGATTAAATCCATTTTGAAATAAACTCTAAATCAGCAAATCAGTAAATTAACTTCCAGATTTAGAGTATCTGCATCTTCCGAAATTTCATTCAGTTAAGGGGTTAGACGCAGTTAAAATCGATTTTTTATTTTTTGCATTTTCAGAATGTATATTTAACTGATAATATTCCCTGAAAATTTCAAATCGATCCGACAAGTTTTTTCCGAGATATATGCATATTTGCAATTACATCTCGGACTGTTAGAAAGTAAGCGGAGTACAGACCGAAGCGCATGGGAGTAAGCGAGAGGGAAGAATGGCTCGTAGACAGCATCAAATCGAAGTATTAGAAGCTGGTGAGGCTACAAAGGGTACATCTTATGGTCCTAGAACAGATGACTCCATGTAACTAAAAAAAAATTATCTATGTGGTAACTTTTTCCGAAACTTTAAACACGTTTTTCTCAAAACTATTTTTCCAAGTCGGTGACCAAGATTTCTAAAAAAACGGCTCAACCAAACGTTTTGAAATTTTAACACAACTTTCCCAGATATATTCCTCAGGTATTAATCGAAGGAATAAGATTTCGGATAATTATTTCTGTTTTTTTTTTAAACAATTTTAAATGGCAATTTTGGTCAAAAATTCGATTTTTTTTTACGAAGCTGCCATTTTGTCAATAATCTAAATTTCGATTATTCCTTCGATCAATACCTAGTTTTATTGATCTACTAAAAGAGTCTGTTTGGTTTTTTGACTTCAGATGCATTATACCGGAGAACCGCCGAACACCTTTTTTGGAAGACCTTCAGGAGATCGTCTGGAGGAGCGCACCAGATCAATATTTTTACAAATTATTAGTGCCATTATAAACTTAGATGTTAGCACAAAATGCATATATACTTTTTGTTTTTGTAAAGTAAAATACCTTTTCACAAAAAATTAATAAAAGAACGTCTTTTTCCGGCCTTCTACACTGAAAAAAATCCACATAGCGCCCAGAGCCATGTAACATAGCGCATTATTTATGGCCCCATACGCCATGTGCATAGTACTCTGAGCCTTGCAATATGGCTCCCAGCGCCATAATGTCAGAATCTACATAGCGCGTGGTCCCATGTGACATGGCGCAGCATTTATGGTGCCACACGCTATGTACATAGTACCCTGAGCCATGCAGTATAGCTCCCAGCGCCATAATTACATGGCGCAGAAATTATGGCCCCACACGCCATATTAAGGCGCGTACACATACAACCAACGAACGGCAAATGACAGTTTGATCGAATGTTGGTCGTTGGCCTTGGCGTTGGTCCTGCCGTCTACACAGGAACAAATTGGCACCAATGGCTTGGAGCCAAGGCATTGGATGCGGTTCGGGCTGAGTGTCATTGTACACCTAGTGATTGACAGCGATTAAATTGGGGTTGTAAAGTACAACGCATTTATGGTAGTAGAACGTATTTCGACACCGTACACTATATTTGACAACATGCAAAAAACATAGTCTAGCTCAACACACAACGCGGTATTAATGACAGCCAACACGACCAACCGTCCATACTACAACGGAGTCCCAAGGCCAATACATCGCCAACGCTTTGAAGTTACCGCCAGCAGAGCGAACTGCAACCAAGGCCAAGGCCAAGGTTGGCTCTTCGTACACACTAAGCGAATCCGAGCCAAGGAATGGCTTGGCCGTTGGTCTTGGCCCTATGTGTACGCGGCTTTACATAGTGCCATGAGCCATGTAATATGGCTCATGGCACTACAATTATAACTCGCAGCCATGCTGTGTGAGGAGATGTATAAATATCAGCAAGCTTCTTGAATATAGGAGAGGATATGATCTTTGATGTCATTAATCATTCGGGAATTTCTTTGATAGAATTCCATTACCTAACCGAGTGCTCTACCTCCAGATGCTCCGAACTGAGAAGGTTCGTGGCCTTTTGTTGGATGCAAACTGGATCATCTTCAGATGCACTGAAAAAACACATAGCGCCAGACGCCATAATTTATAGACTTCTGGCGCCATGTACATAGTCGATTTCGGTCGATTTGTGATAAAATATAGCGCCACACGCCATAGTACATAGGAGCATAGTACATAAATCGACTATGCACATGGCGCCAGAAGTCGATAAATTATGGCGTCTGGCGCCATGTATTTTCTCAGTGTAACTGCGTATAACCCCTTAAATATAGTAGGTGGTTCAGGGTAATAGGACTCATTTGAATGGATTGTTATTGTGGAAAGGATTCTTTCGAAGGAGCGAAATCCCACCCGAGCCTTAGAGCTATTTTTGAACGCGACTATGATCTTGCCAGTACTTACGTATGGATCCAAGACCTGGGAGACAAGCAATTTGCATAGATTTGTTATTGTTATTGCAACCAAATATTTCCGGCAGAATGCTTAGTCGACATCTCTATGATACTTGCTTGGCCAAAACAGTAAAATCAATTTTGACTCAATCAGTCTTAAACCTACTCTTATTGATATAATCATGAGCATATTCCATTAGCATACAGCCTTACAACATTCATTTCATAATCTAATCCACAAAAACAATATTCCGACCTTTTTCCACTTTTATTAATCAAGGTTCACAATTTTCGTTCTAACAATCACTTCAACCAAACCTTTATTCATGCGGACATCCAACACTGTCACATTGGTGAAGAAAAAAGATTTTTTTTTGTAAAACATTGCCAATGGTAGCCAGTTAAAATTTAATGGAACATAGGCAGCCGTTATATTTGAATTCGCTTGTACTGGACACTGGAATTCCGTACCGTTGTTTGTGAAAGATTTCCAAATAGTTTGTTCGAAAATTGCTATGAAATTCGTGGCACTTTTAAAACGACACACATCGATTTTTCTGTTCAGTACTTGCGTCTTGCGTGTTTTCGAAAATACTTGCCACATTTGTACAAGCAAAATAAACGGCGGTGGTTTCAGTTTTGTATAAACGTAACCGCGAAAACTAGTCCTATTGACCAATTCCATTTGACACGAAACGTAACTGAGGCTCGAGTAGCAATATATAGAAGTTATACGAACATCCAACTGCAGGAAATGAAGAAATCAGAATATTCTTCGATTCTATAGTGATCAGAAATTACCTTTAGACAAACAAAAAGATGCAGACCAACTGTGATCAGGATGACCTCAGTTAAGAATATCTTGAGCAACATTTTTCAGTTGGAAATAATATTTCGAGGTTTTCAAATGGATGGGTGTCACTAGTTAGTTACATTCACTGCAACTTACTGCACTCTGTATCACAATCGAATTGAATTTTAGTTTCAATTGATCCGGTTGATAATTTAAAAATAATATGACGAGATTGCTATCAAAGTTGTTATATGACAAACAAAAATTTATTTTTCTAATAGCGGTGTTTAATGAGCTGCTCTAGGTTGAACTAGGTTTATATATCTCAACAAAAGGTGTCTAATGAGCAATTCGGCTTCTCTAGCTTGCCTGAAGTTGCTCTAATTTGTGTTTCATAACCCTGCTCTAAATTGAACTAGAGCAATTTAGAGTACGATTTCTGCTCTACCTATTTTGGTAGAGCAAGTTCGGGCAATCAACCAGCTATTTGTCAACTGTCACGGAACCGACTTTCAACAAAATATTGTGACTGAAGTAGAGTTTTTTTATTAGTGAATTGACAGGTTGAACTTCTGAAAAGTAATCAATTTTTCAAATTGCCTATCAATTGGTCTAACTTGCTCGATTTATTTTGACAGCTGCTCTATTCTAACCTGCCTTGAGATACTCTGCTCTTTTCTGAGTCATTAAACACAGCTAATAATTACTTTAAGGGGGGAAATACATGTAAAATCGAAAAAAATTGCTAATTTCGGATTGAATTAAAATATATACAGTTGGGGACAAAACTCTCCATACACCCTCAAAATTTCATAAATTTAGTAGAAAATGCAAATATTTATGAGAATTTTATATGCAACTTTACTGCAAATGTATTTTTATTAACATAAATTAAAAAAAAAGTTACATTAATCAACTTATAACCGTAAAAACACAAAAAAAAGAAAGGCATTAGGGACAAAAGTGTTCATACATTATGTAATTGAACTGAAAATTCCACATTATTTAATATAATTTTATATTTCAATATTTTTTTGGGCCACCCTTAGCATCAATAACAACCTGCAACCGTCGCGGCATTGAATCCGCCAAATTTTTAGTAAATTCCGGAGTTATTTCTCCCCAGGCTTGTTGAAGCGCAGTTTTGAGTGACTCCTTGCTGCTGGTGTGAATTTTCGAGATTTTTCTTTCCATAAGTTTCCAAGTATGTTCAATGGGGTTTAAGTATGGCGACTGAGGAAGAGAATACAGCTGCATTGGTGCATAATAAAGCAACCATTTCTTTACAAAACGTGCAGTATGTTTGGGATCGCTGTCCTGTTGGAATATCCAATGCCGGCCAAGACCCTAATTGTCCACGGAAGGTTGCAAATGTTCTTCTAACAGTCTTTTATAATAATATTGGTCCGTAATACCGTCTTTAAAGACCAATCTGCCAACCCCACCAGCTGCATTTCCACCCTGCATCATCACATTGCCACTCCCGTGTTTTGCTGTTGGTATCAAATTCTTCAGTTGCAATGCTGTTCTCTTTTTTCGCCAGATTCTTTCTTTGCCATCATTGCCGAACAAGTTGAACTTGCTTTCATCAGTAAATAAGACAGTTTTCCAGAACTCTAAATCCTTTCCTAAATATCGCTTTGCAAATTCAAGTCGAAGCTGCCTATTCTTTTCAGATATTAGCGATTTTTTACGAGGATCTCTACTTGCATATCCATAGGAACGTAAGATTCTTCGGATGGTTTTAGGGTGAACACACTTATTCAAAGTATTAGCGACATGTTCCGCCAGTTGCCGACCAGTGATCCTTGGGTTTTTGTCGACCTCTTTTAAGATCATGCTGATATCCCGCCTGGAAAGTTTCTTTGGTCGTCCATTTCTTGGCTTATTTTCCACTGATCCTGTGTTTTTATGCTTTTGAACAATGTATTGGACAGTGGCATGGGATAAATTAAACAAAACTCAAATTGCGCGGTATGATTTTCCATTTCTGTGCTCAGCAATAATACATTTTTTTATTTCAACACTTACTTCCTTACGCTTGCTCATTTTGCACTCCCTTTGCTCACAGATTACTAAAACAAACTAATCATTACATCGCATTCACGCATTTCATAGGAAATACAACGGTTCTTTGAAGAAAAACAACAGTAAAGCATGCAATGAAGAACAGAGTACACTATCTGATGAATGTATGAACACTTTTGTCCCTGCTGAATTTCGTTTTTTCTGGTGTTTTTACGGTTATAAAGTAATTAATGTATTTTTTTTTAATTTATGTTAATAAAAATACATTTGCAGTAAAGTTGCATAAAAAACTCTCATAAATATTTGCATTTTCTACTAAATTTATGAAATTTTGAGGGTGTATGGAGTTTTGTCCCCAACTGTATATTGTTCATTCAAAAAATAATTAATATTAAATCCTTAAAATACATGTTTCACAGTAAATGAAAATCTTTTTTTAATAATTTTTCAACACAAAATGGCGGCGATGCGAGCGAATAAAAAAAAAACACATCAAAAACTGCCTCGTACAACTTAACGCCTTTTCCGGGGAACTTGGAACATTCAGAGGAAAAAAAAATATGCTAATGAAGTATGTAATTCATAGGTGAACCAATAAAATCTACAAAAATATTTTAAATTTTTACATTAATTTTAGATTAAACATAAAAATCGATTATTTTTAAAAAAAAATCACTTTAAACATTAATAAACAAACTATTTTTGAAAAATTACAATAACATTTAGGTTCAACGAGGAGATAATACTCTTTTGTAGATGTGATATAATTTTGAGCCGGATCGATTCAATATTTTTTGAGATATCTTGTACGGCAGTTGAAAAAGTAATACTTTGAGAAAAACGCGTTTCAAGTTTTAAAGCTCCACCGACCTGGAGAACGCCGCGCTGCCTTTAACTGACTATAACTCGAGAACTAATACGAATATCGCTTCAAAACTTCTTTTGGTTTATTTTAAGAGCATTTCAAACATTTTGATGTAATAAAAAAAATCGATTTTTTTTTTAGCAGTTACATGTATTTTCCCCCTTAATTGCACTGTACAAAAAATGTAGGTACTTTTCTGTTTTTCCCCCCCCCCATTTTTTTTCACTTTTTGTTGTTGCAATGCTTCTAAAATTGATTAGAAAGTAGTAATTAACCAAAATTATGATGGAAAAACACGTTTAAAAAAAGAAATTTTTTTAATTTTTTTTTTAATTAATTTTTTAATTTAAAAATTAATTAAATTAATTTAAATTTGGAATTAATGTCACATAACAGTGAGAATAAATTGTGGTACTTTTCTGTTTTTTTCCCGCCATTTTTTCTAATTTTTTTAATGAAAACTGCTCGAAATGGGTTAAAAAGTGTTACTCTACAAAAATTGAGATGGGAAAATGCATTTTTTAAAAAAAATTTTTTTTGCGATTTAAAATTTTTTTTCCATTTTTATGCGGCAGAATGAGTTTTTCAAAAGTTAATGTGTTGTTGGGGAGGCCCGCTGCAAAATAATTGTAAAATAAATTGTAAAATAATTGTAAAATAAATTGTAAAATAATTGCTTAATTGTAAATTGCGTTGAAGCTTCGGAAAGGTAAGACGTCAAAAATAGAGCAAAATTTATTCTCACTGTTATGTGACATTAATTTAAAATTTAAATTAATTTAATTAATTTTTAAATTAAAAAATTAATTTAAAAAAAATTAAAATTTTTTTTTTTTTTAAACGTGTTTCTCCATCATAATTTTGGTTAATTACTACTTTCTACTCAATTTTAGAAGCATTGCAACAACCAACTGTGAAAAAAATGGGGGGGGAAAAACAGAAAAGTACCAAAATGTACTTTAATTACAAATGTCACGTTTCTCGAATTAAATCTATTTTGAAATATACTCTAAATCAGCAAATCAACTTCCTGATTTAGATTATCTGCATCTTCCGAAATCTCATTCAGTCAAATATAGAAGGTGGTTCAGGGTAATAGGACTCATTTGAATGGATTGTTATTGTGGAAAGGATTCTTTCGAAGAAGCGAAATCCCACCCGAGCCTTAGAGCTATTTTTGAACGAGACCAGGATCTTGCCAGTACTTACGTATGGATCCAAGACCTGGCAGATAAGCAATTGGCATAGATTTGTTATTGTTATTGCAACCAAATATTTCCGGCAGAAAGCTTAGTCGACATCTCTATGATACTTGCTTGGCCAAAACAGTAAAATCAATTTTGACTCAATCAGTCTTAAACCTACTCTTATTGATATAATCATGAGCATATTCCATTAGCATACAGCCTTACAACATTCATTTCATAATCTAATCCACAAAAAACATATTCGGACCTTTTTCCATTTTTATTCATCAGGGTTCACTATCTTCGTTCTAACAATCACTTCAACCAAACCTTTATTCATGCGGACATCCAACACTGTCACATTGGTGAAGAAAAAAGATTTTTTTTTGTAAAACATTGCCAATGGCACCCGGTTAAAATTTAATGGAACAAATGCCGTTATATTTGAATTCGCTTGTACTGGACACTGGAATTCCGTACCGTTGTTTGTGAAAGGTTTCCAAATAGTTTCTTCGAAAATTGCTATGAAATTCGTGGCCTTTTTAAAACCACACACATCGATTTTTCTGTTCAGTATTTGCGTCTTGCGTGTTTTTGAAAATACTTGCCACATTTGTAGAAGCAAAACAAACGGCGGTGGTTTCAATTTTGTATAAACGTAACCCCGAAAACTAGTACTATTGACTATTTCCATTTGACACGTACCGTAATTGACCTTCGAATAGCAACAAATAGAAGTTATATGAACATCCAACTGCAGGAAATGAAGAAATCAGAATATTTTTCGATTCTGTAGTGATCAGAAATTACCTTTAGACAAGCAAAAAGATGCAGACCAACTGTGATCAGGATGACCTCAGTTAAGAATATCTTCAGCAACATTTTTCAGTTGAAAATAATATTATGAGGTTTTCAAATGGATGGGTACCACTAGCTAGTTACGTTTACTGCAACTTACTGCACTCTGTATCACTATTGAATTGAATTTTAGTTTGGATTGATCCCGTTGGTAATTAGAAAATAATGTGACGAGCTTGCTATCAAACTTGTTATATGACAAACAAAAATTGATTTTTAGAATAGCGGTGTTCAATGAGCTGCTCTAGGTTGAGCTAGGTTTATATATCTCAACAAAATGTGTTTAATGAGCAATTCGGCTTGTCTAGCTTGCCCGAAGTTGCTCTAATTTGTGTTTCATGACCCTGCTCTAAATTGAACCAGAGCAATTTAGTGCACGATTTCTGCTCTACCTATTTTGGTAGAGCAAGTTCGGGCAAGCAACCAGCTATTTGTTAACTGTCACGAAACCGACTTTCAACAGAATATTGTGACTGAAGTAGAGTTTTTTATTAGTGAATCGACGGGTTGGACTTATGGTAAGTAATCAATTTTAAGAATTGCCTCTTAATTGTTCGAAATTGTTTACCTCTCAATTGCTCTAACTTGACAGCTGCTCTATTCTAACTCGCTTTGAGATGCTCTGCTCTTTTTTCAGAGTCATTAAACACAGCTAATAATTACTTTAATTGCACTGTACAAAAAAATTGTACTTTAATTACAAATGTCACGTTTCTCTGATTAAATCCATTTTGAAATAAACTCTAAATCAGCAAATCAGTAAATTAACTTCCTGATTTAGAGTATCTGCATCTTTCGAAATTTCATTCAGTTAAATATAGTAGGTGGTTCAGGGCAATAGAAGAAGCGAAATCCCACCCGAGACTTAGAGCTATTGTTGAACGAGACCATGATCTTGCCAGTACTTATGTACGGATCCAAGACTTAGGAGCTAAGCAATTGGCATAGATTTCTGCATACACTCAGAAAAATGTCATTTAATAGAATCAAATTGAAATCAAAAGTTGAAATCACTTTGAAATAAAAAGCGAATCTTATATGAATTCCACATTATTATAAAAATTTTCTTTTCAAATCAAAATTTTTCATCATTGAATTAAAAAGAAACGTATATGAAGCCAAATCATGTTTGAAAATTTTTGAATCAAAAATGTTCAAATACGATTTGGCGCCATATACGTTTTCTTTTTAATTCAATGATGAAAAATTTTGATTTGAAAAGAAAATTTTTATACTAAAGTGGAATTCATATAAGATTCGCTTTTTATTTCGAAGTGATTTCAACTTTTGATTTAAAGTGATTTAAAGTGACATTTTTCTGAGTGTAGATTTGTTATTATTGCAACCAAATATTTTCGCCAGAATGCTTAGTCGACATCTCTAAAATACTTGCTTGGCCAAAACAGTAAAGTCAATTTTGACTCAATCAGTCTTATTTATTTATTTGCCAAACAAGGCATGATACAATATATATAATACAAGAAATAAAATAGAATATAATATATAGAATAGGCATACGCTAATTAAGGTTCTTCTTGATGAAAGAGTCATTAGGTTTAAAAAGACCAAGTCTGTATTCGTAAGTGCCTCCGCACACGGGTCGACATTCAATCGACGCGACTGCGACTCGAACTCGAAACGGGTCGTTTTCTACGCTAAGTTTTGAGCTACAAGCAAGACAAAAGTAGGCGACAAGAGACTCCATGTATAAACGATTTGTCTCTCAGTTTGGTTGAATGTTGAGATATTATTATTAAATACATAGATACATATATATTAAGCTATTAAAAACGCTTATGATGAGTAGTTCAAGTGACGAAGAAAGATATGGCGACACAACGCGGAAATTGCTTAAGTTCGATTGTGTTTTTGCCTGTAAAATTATCAAACATAGATAATCTGCATTGCTTATGATTGTTACTTAAAATATTCGATACAGCTCCCCATACCAATTATCTCCCCATCTAATCGGAATATAGCTTCTTCCTTATATCATGAAAAAAGAAGAAGAAACCATCTCGCTCCATACTGTCATCTAGCTTATGAATCTCAGCTGAGTTCCAATCATTATTTCCGATGCTGCAGTATCAGTGCAGAGTTTCTTCAAACACAGACGTTTCAAAGTCAGACAAATTTCAAACAATAGCCGCACTGCCCTTAAACTTGTACATTGCTAGTATATATTATGATTATATACTTGTATGTTATTAGTATATGTCGCTTTGTCACGTGTAACTTATATTCACCCACTATGGATTACTACAAGTAATAATGATCCGACCTTTATTAAATCCGATATGAAGCACTTCCATTAATATTCCGACAAGTGTGTCCCAGGGTCCAACTAAATTCAATAGCTATACGCCTCTCTTGAATCCACACCCTAAGTGAAAAATTGCTATCCTCGCAGATGGCACTGCTATATCATCTAAGAATGTCAATACCAATCGAATCATTAGCCATTGGCAGCAACAACCAGTGTTCACTAAAAGCTTCTCCAGTAAGTGGAAGTTCATCCTGAAAAATTGCAAGCTTGTTTCTTTGTTAGGAAACTATATTATAAACAATTCGCTGTTTCTTAAATAAATATATAGGTGCTAAAGTGGAATTGTTTTTGCGGGATGATTAAAATTGAAAATTTTATTGAACATTTTTTTTTGTTGACAAAGTGGTTTCGAAAGTATACACTGATTCTCATTAGACACCAGCTCACACAAACTCGATTGTTTTGCGTTTTGCGGAGATGTTAAAATTTGTCACAACTAACGTAAATAAAAAATACTGATTTCCAACTGCAAGTGGTCACATCAGCCAGGTGAACGCTGTGAGCTGGCGTCTGATGAGAATCAGTGCATACTTTCGAAACCACTTTGTCAAAAAAACATTTTCTATAAAATTTTCAATTTTAATCATCCCGCAAAAACAATTCCACTTTGATTCTGCTTTCGGCGGCTTATTCCGCAAAACGATCGAGTTTCCCGTATCAATTATTCTCTGCTTTATCTATGCTGATTTATAGACAAGAAGGGAACCATGATCACAAATCAATAACCTTTATGAATATATAGGTGCAACTATTGTGTGGCCAACATAATCAAAATATATATAGGAACATTTCATGTATATAACATTATATTATATACCATTACATTATGTAACATCATCATGCAAACATATAAAAAAATACATTCGTGATACATTATAAGAAAAACTCATTTTTCAAAGAACCAATCATAATAATACTTAAAATAAAATAATTAATAATGCATACATTATACAAAAAAAACAACTTTCATATATTTCGAAAAAAAATATCACGCGTCTTGCTTGATTTTTCCCGTTCCAAACACTTCGAGCGAGACGAGTGCCTGTCGAGTCGCAATCGCACCGAGTACGAGTCGAGCGCAAGTCGACCCGTGTGCGGGTCTCCATTCATTTGCATTGGAAATCGCATGGATTGCCTCAAGGCGAAAAGTAAAAATTGTTTCTGAACCGATTCGAGCCTGTCGCTGTGTAGTTCAAAAGCTGGGCACCAGACTATGCAGGCAAATTCCAGTAGAGGCCGCACACTGATGTATTTTTTAGACTTAGTAACCCAAATGTTTTTGAACTCTTTAGCGCGCCTCTTAATGAAACCTACTTGTTTGCTCGCTTTCGACAAGACTTTGTCGATTTGCAAGTTAAAGCGCATTTTGTTATCTAGGGTTACACCTAGGTCTAAGATATGTTCTACCCTAATAAGTTTATTGTTATTGAGATAATATGAGTTGACAATTACTTTATTTTTTCGGGGGAAACTTATCACTCGACACACTCGTCGAAGTTGAGATTTAGTATATTCAGGTGGCACCGCTGTTCGAGAGATACAAGTTTTGATTGGAGAAAATCAATCTTGGACTGCGTTTTGATAGTGTGGTACAATTTCAAGCCATCAGCGTAGAAGAGATGTGGGGTACTAAATAAAATCTTAGATAGATCCGAAATTAAAATATTAAAGGGAAGAGGGACCAAATGACTGCCTTGCGGCACCCCCAACAGCACAAAAACTGTTTTTGAAAATTTTCCTTAGAATTTGACAATCTGAGTTCTGTCACAAAGATAAGATTTAAGCCAGTTAAGTAGGCAGCCAGATATACCGAAATTAAGTAATTTGTGTGTCAAAATTTGATGATCGACTCTGTCGAAGGCCTTGCTGAAATCAGTATAAATCGCGTCAACCTGGTTTCCCTTTTCCATCTCACAGAGGCCGTGCGAAATCAGGATCATGAGATTCGTGGTAGTTGACCTGCCTTTTCGAAACCCATGTTGTTGTTCGTTGAGAAGAGGATTTATTATGGAATACAGCTGATCGCAGACGACCTTCTCGAAGAGTTCGGGGATTACTAAGAGAATAGCGATGCTTCGATAGTTGTTAACAGATCGCTTATCGCCGCTTTTGAAAATAAGCGTAAGATGGGAAGATTTCCAAAAAGATTGAAAGACGCCTAATCACATTCCATTTTTTTCCATTTATTCTATTTTTATTAACCAACGTTCACAATTTTCGTTTTAACAATCGCATGACCTAAACTTTTATTCGTACGGACATCCAACACTGTCACATTGGTTAAGAAAAAAGAATTTTTTTTGTAAAACATTGCCAATGGCATCCAGTTAAAATTTAATGGAACATATGCAGCCGTTATATTTGAATTCGCTTGTACTGGACACTGCAATGCCATACCGTTGTTTGTGAAAGATTTCAAAATAGCTTGTTCGAAAATTGCTATGAAATTCGTGGCCTTTTTAAAACGACACAATTCGACTGTTTTTTTCAGTAATGACGTCTTGCGTTTTTTCGAAAATACTTGCCACACTTGAATAAACAAAACAAACGGCGGTGGTTTCAGTTTTGTGTAAACGTAACCGCGAAAACTAGTACTATTGATTAATTCCATTTTACACGTACCGTAATTGACCTTCGAGTAGCAATTTATGGAAGTTATATGATTATCCAACTGCAGGAAATGAAGAAACAAGAATATTCGATTTTATAGTGATCAGTAATTACCTTTAGACAAACAAAAAGATGTAGACCAACTGTGATCAGGATGACCTCAGTTAAGAATATCTTGAGCAACATTTTTCAGTTGGAAATAATATTTCGAGGTTTTCAAATGAATGGGTGCCACTAGTTAGTTACATTTACTGCAACTTACTGCACTCTGTATCACTATTGAATTGAATTTTAGTTTGAATTGATCCCGTTGGTAATTAGAAAATAATATGACGAGATTGCTATCAAACTTGTTATATGACAAACAAAAAATTATTTTTGAATAGATATATTTAATGACTCTGAAAAAGTGCAGAGCATCTCAAGGCAAATTAAAATTGAGCAGCTGTCAAAAAAAGTCCTAAATACAGTAGGAGGTTCAGGGTAATAGGACTCATTTGAATGGATTATTATTATGAAAAGCATTCTTCCGAAGAAGTGACGTCTGAAATATTATCAATCACCACTCATATACAATAATAATGATACATTTATTTTTATTATGCATACTGAAGTACAAAAAATGAACATTCCACTTTTTTGAGTAGTTACATCTCCATTATAATTAGCTTAGTTCACTAGATAATAAGAGCATACTATATGACATACTATAATTCATAAGAACAGGTATCTTTTCTGCTTAACTGTACTCTGTAACACAACTGAATTTGATTTTAGATGCAATTATTTTGTTCCTGCTTCTAATTGAACGTAATATCAAGAGGTTGCTATCAAGCTTACTTTATGATATATAATAAAAACGGATGTCTACAATAATTACTTTACTTTAATCGCACTACTAAAAATTGTACCAATTGCAAATGTCATGTTATTCTGATTTATAAATCAGAATTCTGTATGTCAATTTTAGTGTTTTTCAGTACGTTCGCACTGCACTTCTAAATCATGCACAATGACTCACACGTCTAACCGGATGACGAGTTCAGTAGATTTCAACTGTTATCGAATTACGATATAAATAAAATCTTCGTGGCATAGAATGAACCTAGTTTTGACAAAACTTCTGCAGTAATTGGACTCCATGCTTTTATAATGTTTGCTGTCTGTTTGGTATTACATACATGAACAGTCGTGCTGGTATGTTTTATGACCAATTTCATGCCAAACATGTACAATTAAATTAAAGTCTGGAGTTTGTGCTGGTGTATCTGATACGTGAGAAATTTTACAGTAACCAGGATTTAGTAGCATACGCTTTTTGCTTAGAATCGTTTTCCTAGTAAAAGATGTAACTTTCCCAAATTCCTAATTTTCTGCACAAGTCCTCCCACGTTTTGCGATAGAATGTTTACGTATCAAAATCAATCCATGGTTATCCAATGAAGTTCCTGAAGCGGATACATGGGTTTTTTGGATCATGTATACTACAAAGTGGCCATAATTTTTGTAAAGACACTTTATTTGCTCCACATCAGACAAATCTGTTATCATTTGATCCCTTATTATTAAATTTGCTTTCAACAGTGAGTAGCATCTGTCACATAACCGTAACATAGTTCATGTTTTAAAGGGTAGCTATTTACCTACTACCAAAACTTTAGAACTTATTCAAATGGGCTTTTGCAAAGCGTAATCTACTTTTTTCTTTTGGTTTTTCTCACTTATATATGGTGTTTCTATGACTGCTGGATCATTGAAATCATTATATCTGCAAAAACTGGCTTTCCATTGCTATTTATTACTTTGATCCTGATTTTATTTACCGAAATAAAAAGTTCCTTGTCAAGAATACTTTCTATGAACTTCTCGTCAGTTTCGTTCCTTGCCTGCTCTTACTATTAGGATAATGACATTGCGAAATCAAATATCAGAAATTTCTATTACAGTTTTCCAATCAATTCGCAATGATAAAGTTAAGTTTCTCATCTCCTTAAATGTGTGTTTTCGTGAGCTGGCCATGATGCAACCATTCTTTCTGAGAATTTCCGAAAGACTGGTAACTTTTGTATAAACAATAGGTTTTCGACCCTACGAGAGCCTTTTTTACAAGATAAGTACCGTAATACAATTTTGTTACTTAAGGTAATTTTGTTACTTAATTACTTACCGTAATACAATTTTGTTACTAATTTAGAGCTCTAAAGCGATTAAAAAAAATGTGGTATACTTTTGAATCAAAAAAATTAATAAAAAAAAATTTTTTAATCAAAAAAATTTTTCCCAGATCGTCATTTTTATTTTTTTTGTTCTTAATTTAGGCCCGTGCAGTCCTTTATACTCAAAACTAATGAAATCTTTTTCGTAATTTGTTCACAGACGCTTATTTTATCCAGGAATTTACGAGGCGCAATTTGCTTTTTTTTTCGGCGGTGCTGCGGCGATCCATTGGGGCGGCCGCCATTTTGTTTTCTAATAATTTTTTCTAATGAAAATGTTAACTCTTAACTTCAATAAAGATGTATGTAAAATTTCAAATCGATATCTTGAATAGTTTTTTTTTTGGTAGCTGTTTAAAAAAAAAGTTCATTTGGAGCAGTTTAACAGTGGACTAACCCCTTAAAAAATAATCCATCCGGTTAGTCGTGTGCAGCTGAAATATGATCATGTATTTTATTTTTGTTTTAGTGAAATAACAGTTTTAATTTTTTTTCTTCATTTTTTGTATAAAACAAATAATAAAATTACACAAAATGGTCTTTCGATTGGATATATGCATATAAATGGTGCATTAATTTTAACTTATTTATTTATATCGAATCAAACAGTTGAAATGTACAGAGCTGATTTTCCTGTTACAGGTGTGAGTCACTGTATAGTGAGAGCTATCAACGAAATCTGGGGTGTGTTCAATATTCTTGCTATAGCAGCTATTAGCTGCTCTGGCTGTCCAATGTCACGAATTAACTGCTTTCTAATGCTTGCTATTTGACAGTCGGGCTTTCTAAGATTCCGGAATAGCTGCTATGGTAGCAGCTATTTGCTGCTCGCAGTCTGGAGGATAGCAAGAAAGTAGCTAAGGCAAAATGGGCGTGCGTACACAGCTTACACATTGTTCAAATGTGATTTTTGATTAGAAATTGAATTGAAAAGAAATTTTTGCGGGAGGCTTGACAGGGGAGATGAGGAATAAATTTGAAAATAGTGCTATCATAAACTAAATGCGGGCTTTTAAACACTTCAACTCAACTCTTTCTTCAATTCGACTTTTACACAGCGCAGCTTATCTTGAGTTTTTAGAAGGCGACTATGAAGCGCAAAAGGTCGGGTGGGCTGATTCGTATACCATCAAATTTCGAACGTTTTTTTTCGCTCTTTATCACATATGATAGCGTCAAAAGCCAGAAATAAGTGAAACGTTTTAAATATGTTAGGAAAATTTTAATGGTTTCTGCAGCTGTATGCTGAAAAGTCCAATTTCATAAGATTTCCAAAGTGCAATGCAAGTATTGAGCGGATCCACGTAAATACAAAAATTAACATTAAAAAAAAAATATTAATGGGTTGTGCTGTGTAAAGGCTGACCGTCGTTGGCAGCTCTTGGCTGTCCAATATTCATAGCTGCTTCACCTAGCTACTGCAAATTTTGACACTTTCTAGAAGTAGCCTAGAGACGGTACTAGGCACAAGGATATCAGCGGTAAATATCGTAAACTGCATGCTGAAATTCCAAACTGAGTGGAATGCCGTGGGAACGGCACTTAAAAATATTCACCGAAAACTGCGTGGCGCGGAAAGGGACAGAAAGAAGGAAGGATAATTAGAAGCAGCTAATGGCTGATCCACCCCCGCGAAGTAATGCTGAATAAGTAGTCCCGTGGGGAGTGTGGTTTTAGTCGGTAAAAATTCGGCATATTCCAGGGCAGGAGCCTTGAAGCATCTTCTAGAAGACTTCCAAGTTCTAACGACGAAAAACAACACTAACATCCAACCTGGAGCGCATATATCAATTGAATTATTGGGAGGTACCCGACACAAGACGCGGTTCCATGATGTATGTCGGATTGACCAAGTACCCCAAGCGAATGAGATTGAAGTAACTGGTCTGAAAAGTGTGAACATAGGCAAATCTAAATTTATTATCGTGGAGAACGACCGATTTTCAAATAATCTGGACGTCGAAGCCATTCTACCAAGTCCGAATATCGAAGAAGATGGACGCAAAACGGTCTTCAATATTCAAGGAAGCGTATCAAAGAAATTTATCTGCTTTTTTAATCAAGGTTCACTATTTTCGTTCTAACAATCACAGCACCTAATTCTTTATTCCTGCGCACATCCAAAACTGTCACATTGGTTAAGAAAAAACTATTTTTCTTATAAAACATTGGCAATGGCATCCAGTCAAAATTTAATGTAACATATGCAGCCGTTATATTTGAATTCGCTTGTACTGGACACTGGAATTTCGTACCGTTGTTTGTGAAAGGTTTCAAGATAGCTTGTTCAAAAAGTGCTATGTAATTTGTGGCATTTTTAAAACGACACACATCGACTTTTCTCTTCAGTAATGACGTCTTGCGTGTTTTCGAAAATACTTGCCACATTTTTACAAGCAAAACAAACGGCGGTGGTTTCAGTTTTGTATAAAAATAACCGCGAAAACTAGTCCTATTGACCAATTCCATTTGACACGAAACGTAACTGAGGTTCGAGTAGCAATATATAGAAGTTACACGAACATCCAACTGCAGGAAATGAAGAAATCAGAATATTATTCGATTCTGTAGTGATCAGAAATTACCTTTAGACAAACAAAAAGATGCAGACCAACTGTGATCAGGAATACCTCAATCAAGATAATTTTCAGCAACATTATATAGGTAGAAATAATTCGAATTCTCGAAATGGATGGATACAGCTTACTGCACTCTGTAACACAACTGAATTTGGTGTTAGTTGCAATTATTTATAACGTAATGTCAAGAGATTGCTATCAAGATTGATTTCTGGTAATAAAAATTGATGTTTACAATGGTTACCAAAATCGCACAGCAAAAAATTGTGCAAATTAAAAATGTCATGTTTCTCCGATTTATAAATCAGAATTCTTTATGTTCATTTTAGTGTTTTTTTAGTACGTTCTCACTGCACTTCTAAATCATATACAGTGACTCACATGTCTAACCGGATGCTGAGCTCAGTATATTTCAATTGTTATCGAATCAAGATATAAATGAATAAGAAATAATGTATTACATACCAGTCGAAAGACTCTTTTGTGTAGTTTTATGTTTTTTTACAAAACGGAAAATAAACCAACAGTTATTTCAATAAAAGAAAAATAACAATTCAAAGTCATATTTCAGGCTCCAAATGACTAACCGGATAAATGACAACTTTTTTTTATTAATTTGGTTACTTTGTAGCGTATCTTTTATTTGAAATAACTTCTGTCAGTTTTCTTGGCATAGAATGAAGCTATTTTTGACAAGCATTCCGCAGTTAATGGATTCCATGCTTTTAAAATGTTTACTTTCAATTTGGTATTATATGAATAGGTGTTTTATATATTTTACGCCCAATTTCGTGCCAAACGTGTATCTGATCGTGTATCTGATACGTGAGTAAAGTAAGATTCAGCAGAATACGATTTATGTTTAGGATCGTTTTCTGATAAAAGATGATTTTTCACAAATTCACAATTTTTTACACGAGTCCTCCCAAGTTTTACTATCGAAAGTTTACGTATCCAAATCGGTCCATGGTTTTTTCAACAAAGTCAATATAACCTGTGCCTGCAGCGGATACATAGTTCCAAACGATTGATGAGCCTCCTCTATACTACAAAGTGGCCATAGTTTTTCTAAAGATTTACGTCATTTGCACCGCACCAGACAAATCTGTAATCATCTGATCCCTTATTACTAGATTTGCTTTCAACAATGAACAGAATCTGTAATATAACTGTAACAGAGCATATATTTTTAAAGGATAGCTATTTACCTACTACCAAAACTCTAAAGCTGATTCAAATGGGCTTTGGCAATGCATAATCTACTTTTTTGGTTTTTCTCACTTATATATGACTTTAAACCGTAACATCTTTTTGTATTCTACGAATTATTTCTGCAAAAACTGACTTTCTATTGCAATTTATTACTTCGATCCTGATTTTATTTGCCGATATAAAGAGTCCCTTGTCAATAGAACGTTTTTTTTAAACTTATCTTCATTTGTGTTCAGTTTCTTTCCTTGACCCTTCCTACTCTTACTGCTGATACGATTCACAGTTTTAAATTTTTAATGACATTGCGTAAAGTTCGGGTTCTTCGATTCACCATATCTGAAATGTCCTTTACAGTTTTCCCATCAATTCGAAGTGGTAAAGTTAGATGTGTGTTTTCGTGAGCTGGTCATGATGCAACCCTTCTTTTTGAGAATTTCCGAAAGACATTATTTTTGTGTAAACAATACGCACTGGCACTTACGGGAGTCTTTTTACTAGAAAAGTACCTTAATACCATTTTTTTACTTAAAAAATAATCCATCCGGTGAATCGTGTGGAGCTGAAATATGACTTTGTAATTTTGTTTTAGTGACATTCTATTCGTTTTTATAAGAAAGTAAAAGTACAGTAAAAGGTCTTTCGATTGGTGTATGTAACACATTAATTTTGACTTATTTATTGATATCGAATCAAACAATTGAAATGTATTTAGCTGATTATCCGGTTACATATGTGAGCCACTGTAGATTTCGACCTGTTAACGAAATCAATCAGGTGAGGTGTTTGCACTGGCCGAAACGATTTAGAGTTTGAGCGGTAGATGTAATTCAAATTTATATGGACGGTTAATTTTGCGTGAAAGTTGTTGAATCATGAAAAATATTAAACGAACATGCATGAATATTTTCTGTTTGCATTCTGCACTTCACATTCTCTGTGTTCAAAATTTCCACTATTTTAGATCAAAATTCGAATGGAAGTTTATTCAAACTTGTTTATGGAATTCAGCACGCTCTGAAACGACATTCAGCCGGGAAGAAATTCACAATAGCACCTGATTTCGATTAGATTTATTCGAAATCAGGTTGCTTTCGACTGTCAAACGCCGGGACAAGTGTATTGTAAATCAGGTAGGTTTGTAGTCGATTTCATGTCAAATCGACCAGCTGATCGAAATCGCGTGATTTAGCCTCAGTGTTAACGGGCTAGATACATTTAATAGAATCTAGTTCATTGTACTATTAAAGCATGTTCAAAGTTTGGTATAATTTGCTTATGTGTTGGTTTTAATTGAAAATACACCTTTCAAAAAAAATTCTATTAATGAAATAACCTTCGTTAATGGTAGAAAAATGCTATCGATTATCAGGCGTTACTGGGGCAACATCGACTGCCTTTTGTGACACTAGCTGAAGATGAAAACATTTTTTCCAGCAGGATAATACACCCACCCATACGGCTGCCTGCACCAAAAAGAGGTTTCAGGATTACGGAATCAAATTATTACTAGTCAGTTGAGTCTTGACCTGAACCCCATAAAAAATTTGTGGGGAATTTTAGCGAGGAAAGTCTACGACCAGGGGAAGCCATCCTTTTCATATTTTGCAGAGCAAAAGCAAAGAATAATAGTAGGGTAGAACGAAATGTCAGATAGAGCATTAAATAGTATTGCTAATAGCGTTTCGAGTCGCATATTAGATGTAATAAAAAATAAAGGGAAAATTGACTAAATATTCAAACAAACATTATACAAAGTTTATAATTTTTCAGATTTTAATTCGAGTGTTTATGTTTTCTTCTTTTTTATTTTATTTTAGATGACCAGATCTTCGTCTCTAATTGACGCTTTAGTCGAGTGCATTAGTTTATGAGCAATGGATCGTAAAAAGTGAAACATCCCTTCAGGAAAGGTAATTATTTATAAACTTAGTTTGCAAAGAGAAAACATATCATGAAACTGGTGAATTAGGTCTTATACGGTGGTGCGGGATACTGCGAATGAATACCGTTATGAAGGTTCTTTCAAAAATTAAATTGGAAGAGGACGAAAAAGCATTGAGTTTTGAATGTATTAAATATGACACAGTTCGCTTCACCCCCAAGCGACTAGTGTTGAAATGTCACTGTTTAGTGATTCAAACATACGACTTCGATTGATGGTGGTAGTGTTTCCGCGAGAGTCAACCAACGAATCAAAGGTGTACGTAAAATCAAGGGTACTGTCATCAGCAAAAATATGGATTTTATTTAAGGTTTTAAATAAATGATAAATAATAAATAAAAGAAACAGAGTTGGTGAAAGGACAGTGCCTTGAGAAACCCTTGGCATTAATGGTATGTTTATTTGACACAGTTCCATTAAGGTCGACTTGAAGTGAGCGGTTATTGAGAAAACTTTCAACCCATTTTAAGAGATTGGAGTCAAGACCAAAAGCATAGAATTTGTTCTGTTCATCATTGATTAGTATATCGGAATCTAGATAGCTCATTAATTGGGAGTTAATAAGTATTTCAGAAAGTAGAATCGAAGTAAGAGCAATTGGTCGATAGTTAAAGGGATCACAAGCCTCTTCTTTTTTAGGGATGGGCTGAACATGAGTAAGTTTCCACTTCGATTGATAAATTCTTTTTGAATAGGATAAGTGAGATAATTTGTGCATAGGTTTCATTCATGGGATTCCCTTGCGGCAAAGAAGAACTAAAAACAATATATTATGTATTATTCAAGAATATATTAAGAGTAATGACCTTCAAACAAGGTTCGGAGATGATTGCCCATAGTGAACATTGATATCTTGCCTTTATGCGCAGAAATCCTTTGATTTCTTTGAAAAAAAACTGAACAATTGCTAAAGACAAGAAAGCATGTGCGCGACCAATTTGTAGTGTATAAGTATTTTATTACTGTTAAGAAGGTATATCGTGCATACGGAATAGATGAAAAAACCAAGAAAAAGGAGAAACGTGTATCTGATAGCTCAACTATGGTCCTAGCATGTGTGTCAGCCAGTGACCCAATCCTATCTTCTCTAATAGAATACAAAGTTGCGGGAGGATGTCCGAAAGACCATATCCCGAGACTATGTCATCGATAAAGTGTATGAACACTGTGAATGATTTCAGTTCTACAGAGATTCCTAGATTTAAGTCTTAAGAAAACGAATGAGCTTGAAATAACGTGACATTTTTTCAGAAAGAAAACTGTTGCGTCGATAAACCCTGTGAAGAAAGTGAATACAGGAAGCGCTTGAAACACCATACATATGGAGAAGTGCTTACAATCGATGAAGTTTTTGAAAGGTTTAGGATGCTGAGTATAATAAGACAAAAAAAAAAATCAAAAAAGAAAAATGCCAAAAAAAGTGAGAATTCAGAAGAGGGTGTCATGCAAAAGATACTGACGAAATAGACGAACAAAGAATGAAAAATAGAAGATAGTGATAGCAAAGAAGAACAACTAGATCTAAGAAAATTGGCATCCGACAATGATGAAGACCTCGATGCTTATCTTGAAGATCTTGAAAGCCAACAGTTGGGTGAAGTCACCTACATGGAGACCGCTAACACTAACATCCAACCTGGAATCTGTACATTAGTTGACACAAGACCCGATTCAATTATGTGTGTCAGGTTGATAAAGTATGCGAATCGAATGAAATCGAAGTAACTTGTCTGAAAAGTGTGAACTTAACCTAAATTTACTATCGTGGAGAACGACCAATTTTCAAATAATCTGGAGGATCAAGCCATTCTACCAAGTCCGAATATCGAAGAAGCTGGACGCAAAATAGTCTTCAATATTCAAGGAAGCATGAACGTCAAAGATATCTAGCCCTATTTTATTCAGATTATACCCATATTGATCTTATGATTTGGATCCAAGTCATTATTTGTAGGTGCAAAGTTGTTTAAAAATACAGTATATTAAATTCTATTTATTTTTGCACTATAAAGGAAAATTAAAAGTCAATGGGTAAAATCTGTCTAGGATTATTTATGCGTTCCAAATGAATGTGTCTGCCACCCGTTGTCCCATCGATCAACCTTGTGGTAAAATCAATGTTTCCAGTTACTCCAGTCTCTGGGGTAAATGGAAACAGGTATTTTCTCACTTACAAAAAGAAATACAGTCAAAATTTTCACTACCATTACTAGGGAGGGTTGTAATTTTGCCTAAAATGCTGAAAGTTTCATCTCTCAAATCAAACCAAGCGGTAGGGAATAATATAAATGTAAAACATTGAATTTTTGTTTCCAGTTACCCCACCTGTCAATATTAAGTGTCACACCCAAAGACTCTCGATTGTATGGCTTTCTTTCTCTTGCGTACGTTTGCATATTTTTTTAGTGCGTTGTGTCCTCGAATGTTGCTGTTAAATTTAATAACACCACCATCGATATTTGGATGACGCGGCTGAATGGGTACAACGCGAGCTTACTCCTTCGATATTACTGAAATTCTAAATTCCCTGCTGAGAGTGTACTATATTGCTCTTCATCCTGGAAATCACTTCCTTTGTGATTTTTATCCCCGTATTCAGTTCTCCGTTCGTGGTTCGGAATGTTTAATCAGATTATCATTTAACTTCAGCCTGCCATTTGCGAAAAATGAAACACATTTTATCCAGATGTTGGTAGCCTTCTACCATTATTGCTTTCTTCTTAAAAAAACCGTTTAAAAGTATTTTTTTCATGTAACATAAATAATGAATTACTTTCTTAATTCTGTCCGATTTTGTCTCTGTATTGATTTTCATGTATATCATACTACTTATAGTTTCATTTGGTTGATTGAATTTACAGTTTTTACTTTTTAGTTTTTGTTTTTTTTTTATTTATTGTTAAATTTATTTATTGTGCTATCTGTAATTGCATGTAAGTCTGCTGAGCAAAATGGAAAAGAGCATAATGGACAAATAATTATATACAAATAAATACGCTATAATAATATACCACTTGCATTACGGAAAAATGAACACTGAGTTAGCTAGTTGGTTAATTTCAAAATTCGATTGCACACAAGAAAACTCAACGACAGAACTGCATCTAGCCTTACAATATTCATCTCATAATTCAATCCACAAAAATTAATATTCCGACCTTTTTCATTTTTTTTAATCAACGTTCACTATTTTCGTTTTGACAAGCACAGAGCCTAATTCTTTATTTCTACGCACATCCAACACTGTCACATTGGTAAAGAAAAAAGTATTCTTTTTATAAAACATTACCAATGGCATCCATTTAAAATTAATTGGAATATATGAGGCCGATATATTTGAATTCGCTTGTACTGGACACTGGAATGCTTTACCGTTATTTGTGAAAGGTTCCAAAACAGCTTGTTCAAAAATTGCTATGAAATTTGTGGCATTTTTAAAATGACACAAATCGACTTTTCTTTTCAGTAATGACGTCTTGCGTGTTTTCGAAAACACTTGCCACACTTGTACAGACAAAATAAATGGCGGTGGTTTCAGTTTTGTATAAACGTAGCCGCGAAAACTAGTACTATTGACTAATTCCATTTGACACGTACCGTAATTGACCTTCGAATAGCAACAAATATAAGTTATACGAAGATCCAACTGTAGGAAATGAAGAAATCAGAGTATTATTCGATTCTGTAGCGGTAAGAAATCACCTTTAGACAAACAAAAAGATGTAGGCCAACTGTGATCAGGATGATCTCGGTTGAGAATGTCTTCAGCAACATTTTTCAGTTGGAAATAATATTACAAGTTTTTCAAATGGTTGGGTGCCATTATTTAGCTATATTTACTGAAACTTACTGAGCTCTGTATCACTATTGAATTGAATTTTATGTAATTTGAAAATAATATCACGAGATTGCTATTAAACTTGCTTTATGAAAAACAAAAATTCATCATTATAATAATTACTTCAATTGCACTGTACAAAAAAATTAATGTCAAATATCTCTGACAATCCAGAACTCACTCTGTCCATTTTTAATGATACTCTAAATCAGCACGGTTGCATCTTCTTGGTTTAGATTTTGTATAGTTAAACTTTGTATAGTTAAATATAGTACTGGTAATATGACTCATTTGAATTGATTACAATTGAGAAAAAGCTTCTTTAGAAGAAGTGACGTCTGAAATATTTTCAATGATCGTTCATATATATTAATCATGATACTTTTATTTTTATTATGCATATTGAAGTACAAAAAGTGAACATTACATTTTTTGAATAGTTACTACTCTATTATTAATTAGCTTACTTCACTAGATAATAAACTACTATATGATCAGCTATAGCTCATAAGAACAGTTATCTCTTAGCTAATGCTGTATTGAGGTTACCATGTTAGGATATTAAAGAGCAAGTGGATTTTAGGATATTAAAGAGATGCTGTTTTTAATGATAAACATGAATAAAAAAAATAATATCACCAATAGATACTAAAAGTAGAAAGTCTATTCTAAGTTTGTCCTACAACAGTGCTCAGAAAAAGCTTCTTATATCTTGTTTAGCAATAAGCCATGATCTTGAAGTTTTCAGAAAATGATGTAAAATAGTTGACGAAGATGTTGAAGTAGGAAGAGAATTGAATAATTTAGGCGAAAAAAAGTTTCCTCCCAAAAGTAACGAGACGTACTTCAGTTTCGATTGAACAATATCATCGTAGACTGATCGGAGAATGGAAATTGGATAGACAATTTTTCAATAATAGAAGGTTCTTTAGACTTACTATATATGTATGTTTTCTGATTGCAATTTTCGTCGATTATGATTCCCAGGTATTTTATGTTGCTGATTTTGTCTGATTTTATCCAACAATAAGAGCGGTGATCATTATTTAATTCACTTTTTTTTGTATTCAAATTATACTTCATCAATTTCGTCTGCATCTCTCTCTCCCCCTATGAGTGCAAAATGAATAAATTTCATTTTAATACTCAGAACCATTTTATTCGCTGTGAACCACAATTTAAGTTTGTTCAAATCACTTTGCATTGTATTTTTGGCTGAGTAACACAGAGTGGTGTCGTCCGTAAGGCAGGTAAGTGAACCCTGAAGCTTACTTGAACAAAGGTTGCGTATATAAAATAGGCCCTAGAACAGAGCCTTGCTAATAGAATCTAAAACGCGTATGCATTGTTAGGTATGTTTGAAATCAGTTTACCATGATCCCTCTGATTTAATAGAATGTCCTGATCAATGGTATCAAAAACTTCAATAAAAAAGTCCAACAACGCTATTTTTATTAAGGCTTTCAAAAACATTTGACAAAAAATTAGCAAAGCATCTTCTGTTGATTTATTTTCGAGAAATTACTTATAAGAAAATGGTGCTGTTTGAAAAACCTCATCATTTTTTTTAAGTAATTTTTTTGGGTAATTTTTCGGATTATAGACAAAAAGAATATTGCCATGTAGCTATTTAAGATTAGACTAGCCGTTTATTTGATAGAGATGTTAACATAACGGAGATGTTAACTTGAAACTGTGAAAACCCATAATTTTTAAACATTTTTTTTTATTCTGTTCTAAATTGATTGTCGAAAAAATTGGCATCATTTTTGTTTGAATACATTAAATATTAATGAAGTTATACTCACTAGATTTTGCGCTTGAAACTGATACCTTTTTTTTCATTTTAGGAACATATTTGCCGTTTCTATGGATTCAATTGCAATTTTTTTCGTGGCTTTTTAATTCCCTATTGTAAATGCAGATCGAGACGTTTTTCGTTTTTATGAATTTTTTAATTGTTTGAGGGAAAACGGACCTGAAGCGAAATACAGCCGATCAAATTTTTATGAAAACTGATGGTCACTGAATATGATAGATCTTTTGAAATTTCTAGTTTCATTTTTGGCAAAATCCACTCTCTATATAGCGGATACGCTCCGAAATAATATTGTCCTCAAAGTAAAAAAACAAATGAAATTTTTCAGAAGAACACTTGATAAGAAGAAAAAACACTTGCTTTCGTTTTTTAAATGCTCAAAAGTCAATTTATCATAATCAAAAGAAAACTGAAATCGGTAGTCGATTATTTACATGTTCCGTAGTAACTTTCGAAAAATGCTCTCCGTTGAATGCGAGCTCTCTATTCACTTCTTACTTTGTTTCCGTTCTGAGTGTTAGATGATTGTTTTAAAATTTCCATTGCATTTTCATTTCATTTTCTGTATGTTATCGTAGAATCCTTAAAGAAGGTATATTAAATGAAGTCTCAAAATTCATAAATAAGTAATTAACAATAATTTTATTTATATTTGCCTGTCACTTGCATGAAAAACTCCGAAGCCGGAAAGTTCAAAAATATATTTGGGGCACTTCTAATTGGCAGAAAATCGTGAAAACAACGCCATGCAAATCAAAATTAGTTGCAGGTTAATAAAAAAAAAAACTAAAGAAAAATTAGACACAACATTTTGAATGGCTAGTCTACCCTAAAACGCAGAAGTATATATTTCTCGAAGTAGTCGAAACAGTTGTGAAGCCTTGGATAGACAAAGTGTCTGCTGGAAGAGATTTTCTGTTTCTGCAGGACTCTGTATCGGCTCCCACAGTATCCAGAGTTGTTGCCACCATTCAAGCCCCTCATATGGGGCGTAGTTGAAGGAAAGGCATACGCAAAATTTCACAATCCGAAGAACGGCTTGAAGGCAACTATTGTGGACGTAATTACCAATATGGACAAAATAGGCTCCAATCTAGACTTGAGCACGTAGTTCAAGTAAATGGAGGCCATATTGAAAAATAAGTATAAAAAACAAAAGTAAAGCATAAAGTAAAGTACAGTAAAGTATAACATGTATGTACACTAAAGCTGTATGAACAATTTGCGATTGAATAAGAAACCATTTTTACCCAAAAATTTGGAGAAAAAAATATACTTCAATAACATATTTTCCGTTTTTACCTCGACGACAATGTAGATAGTGTCCCAATACATATATACCATCGAGCTCAATTCATAGGTTTGGTAAAAAAAATTCGTAATCTTTCGGCTCAAATTCATAGATTTTTGATACAATTTTGAGAGTTTTACAAATCGAATTCATAATTTTTCCGACACGAATTTCTAAGTCGAGTTCATCCGTTTCCGAGACCAAGCTGTTGTTGCTAAAGGCAATATCATACTTTGCAGCATAGCATTCATACGCTTTTGAATTGAATCCAGATTTAAAAGGACTCGAAAATTGACGAACTTCAATAGAAAATTTCTGAATTTGACTGGTGAAAATTACGAATTCGAATCGGAAAAGTTCAACTTGTATATCGCTACATTTAAAAATCTTATAGCAGAGTTATTAGTCTTCTGTAAGGCATACGGATAAAAATTGGCATCTAAAGTTATTCAGTGTTGTGACAGAGTTCTTTCTAGTAAACCTTGCTCGCAATTGTCATATCAAAAAATTTCAGACACATTGTCATAGATACTTCTACTGGGAGCTTTTTACTATCCCCCGATTCACACGGCACATCTTTTACACGATTTTACTTTTGCAGGGTTTTGAAAATGGAGCCTTGCCTCCGATTTAAAGAATATTTTAAAAGTAGAATTCGCATTTACACGATTTTTTAGTTTAATTTAGTTTTCATAGGCTTTTGCGAAGGAGTTAACAGGAACCAGAGAGAATCATTTGCAATACATGTAATAACGGTTCAATCACAAGTATGTACTGACGACTGAATCCATGCCGAGAGACTAAATTAGCATAAATATGAGACATAATGGTAAAATAAAAAAAAAAACGATACCTCTGCCACAATGATGCGATGATATTCTGCATTTTTAGTTTTTCTAACGAAAGCGAGGCAATCGAATCGTGAGGGGAGTAATTTAGTCGGGCCAAAATGACTTCTAAAAAAAATTGATTTTAGTAGATCTTTTTTTTCGAGAAGTGCGGTGAATCTTTGAATCCTAACAATGCCAAAAAAAAAAAACTAACGCATCAGAGCCGCTAGAAAACTCATTTTCAAAGAAATTATCTTTGAGTGACAATATCTTACACAAAATAAATAGATAAGAAACACTGTTTTATGGCTACATATATCTTTTGAATAATCTATTCTTCGAATTCGAGGATTTCATTGAAAGTTTCAGCGATAAAACGATATTTGGGGTTGCCATCCGAAAAATTTCCAAAACTCTATTCTATTTATTACAAACAAGAAAACTCAAACGACAGAACTGCATGTAGCCTTACAATATTCATCTCATAATTCAATCCACACAAAATTATATTCCGACCTTTTTCATTTTTTTTTTAATCAACGTTCACTATTTTCGTTTTGACAAGCACATAACCTAATTCTTTATTCCTACGCAAATCCAACACTGTCACATTGGTTATGAAAAAAGTATTCTTTTTATAAAACATTGTCAATGGCATCCATTTAAAATTGATTGGAATATATGAGGCAGATATATTTGAATTCGCTTCTACTGGACACTGGAATGCTTTACCGTTCTTTGTGAAAGGTTTCTTCATAGCTTGTTCGAAAATTGATATGAAATCTGTGGCATTTTTAAAACGACACAAATCAATTTTTCTCTTCAGTAATGACTGTTTGCGTGTTTTCGAATATACTTGCCACACTTGTGCTGACAAAATAAATGGCGGTGGTTTCAGTTTTGTATAAACGTAGCCGCGAAAACTAGTACTATTGACTAATTCCATTTGACACGTACCGTAATTGACGTCCCAGTAGCAACAAATATAAGTTATACGAAGATCCAACTGAAGGAAATGAAGAAATCAGAATATTATTCGATTCTGTAACGGTAAGAAATCACCTTAAGGCAAACAAAAAGATCCAGACCAACTATGATCATGATGATCTCAGTTACGAATATCTTCAGCAACATTTTTCAGTTGGAAATAATATTATGAGTTTTTCAAATCGTTGGGTGCCATTATATAGCTACATTTACTGAAATTTACTGAGCTCTGTATCACTATTGAATTGAACTTCAAATGCAATTAATCCTGCATGTAATTTCAAAATAATGTGAAGAGATTGCTATCAAACTTGCTCTTTCAAAGACAAAAATTGATTTTGACAATAATTACTTTAATTGCACTATGAAAAACATTGTATTAATTACAAATATCATGTTTCTCTGATTAAATCAAGAATTCGCGGTGTTCATTTTGAATGATATTTTAAATCAGCAAATCAACTTCCTGATTTAGAGTATCTGCATCTTCCGAAACTTCGTTCAAATAAATGTATTATTATAATTTGAATTCGAGGATTTCATCGAAAGTTTTAGCGATAAAACGATATTTGGGGTTGCTATCCGAAAAATTTCATAAACTTGGACAATTGAAACATAGGTTGCTTATTGTTATTGTAAATGCTTTTCATGTGAATATATCATGGAAGCACATGGTGGTGCAATATTTACGAAAATGTCTGGAGCTGGCAACCCTGTGCAAGCACCACCGCCAAAAAACCATACCAAATTTGCTTCGCGTTAAGATAAACCCACTCTCTGAATTACGTTTCGATGGGATGGCAGCGCTGGATTTCTAGGTGTGAAAAGAATTTTACGGTTACCACCCGCAAAACTTTTCAAATTTTCGAAACCTAAATATTTGTTGCTCATTGTCGTTGCGGCATCATTCCCATTTGCAAATTCAATGACAACATCGCTTGGTAAAGAAATATCAATAAATTACAAAAAGCTGGCAGCCCTTTGATAATTTTTCAACGAAATTCCTAAGAAATTTGGTTTATGGCAAGGTCCATTTATTAGATGAATTTCGTTTTGATTTCATGACTGCATCGGAAGTTGCAGGAGAAAAGTTTTATTTTGCTGAGCAAATTTACAAACAAACAGATTGAGCAGACAAAAATTACCTTAGCTGGCAGCTCTGGCCTAATTTTTCAATCAAAATTCTACCAAATTTGGCTTAGAGTAAGGTCCAGCTACTGTGTGAATTTCGTTAAAATCTGACGACTGAGTCGGAAAAGTTATCGGCCAAACAGCAGTTTTTTTCAGTGATTTTTCAAGATGGAACATCTGCAGCAGGGTTGCCCGCATTTCAAAATTACGTCTATCAGACCTGGTCAATACCAACATGCTCTGCAAATTTCAAATTATCGGATTATCCGGTCGTCAGATATCGTGAGCGAAAATTTCGAATGCTGAAAATAGTGGTAATTTGGTGCTGGGTTGCCGTTCTTGAGCATCACGGAATTAGGAAAATTTCAATTTGACATGGTGGACAAAGGTTAAAACTTATCAACAATTTGAATTTTTTGTCAAAAAGCAAAATCATTTTAAGGAGGATCGATGATTTGAAGGATTTTCTTTCACGTGTCTGCCGTAGCTACAGGGTTGCCCGCACAGTATTTTAAAAGTTCGTATGCGTACAGTTTTAGTTAACATCAATACGCTCTGCAAATTTCACGATAATCCAAAGTTTATTCTGTCAAAAGCTATGACCAATCGAAATCTGAAGAAATCCTTGCCTGTTTTTAGACACTCAGTCGGACCACGCACTCCAGAGATTATCTCCCTTCATAAATGTTCGAGAATCAGTAAAAAGATAAATAGACGAAAAGGAAACTGATTTCTCTGGAAACCAAAACCAAAATTCTCGATCGAAAGAGTAATCGATGTGATTAAATTTTAGTCTATTAAGGAAGCTACCATAAGGAAGATAAGGAAATATGAAGACTCGATCAGGAAGAGTAGCATCTGGATCGTCTACGAGCTTAAGCACGGTTTCATACGTAAGTGGTGTTGTGATGAAACAAATGGAGCTGGCTTTAGTGATGTGGATAAAAGACCAAGCTCAAAAATGGATTCCACTTGATAGAAGAACCATAGCCAACATGCTATTGAAAATTTACGGAAAATTTAAGCTTGGGTTGCCATAGTTATCTTCTTCAGTAGATAAGAACAAACCTTTTAGTACATGCCCTGGGTGCTTTGAGAGATTTAAAGGGCGACATATCCTACACAATCTCGAACTAAAAGGCGAAAAAGTTTCAGCTGATTCACATGCAGAAGAAAAATGTCCCGCGTAATTTGCTAAAATGATTGCTGCAAACTCATTCACTCCGGATCAAGTTTATAACGCAGACGAGGTCGGATTATTTTGGAAAAAATGCCACAAAGAACTTATTCGGTCAAATCCCCAAAAAAACAGCAAGTGACCACGAAGCAGCAAAAAGTCGAATAACGCTACTATTTTGCAGTATTATCTAATGAAGCCATTAGTTATCAATACACTCTTCAACGAATGGTATCATAACTTTTTTGTTCCGGACGTCAAATGATATTCGAACAGAAAAGGACTGCCCTTTGAAATTCTTCTCCTAATTGAAAATGCACCAGGTCATTCTCAAAATACTATACAGCATGAAAACGTACAAGTTGCATTTCTGCCCAAGAACACGACTTCTCTGTTGCAAGCTTTAGTCCAAGGAATAATTGTAGTAGTTCAAAGTGATATTTCTAGAGTGCCATTGTAGGATGAATTTTCTCAAATAACGCAGTTGGCGCACAGAATGGGAGGTGAAGGTTTTGACGATTTAGGCGAATCAGACATAGCTTAGGTTATGACAGACGAAGAATTTGACGAGCAAGATTTTATCTCCATGCTTAATGAAACATCCTGACAATGATTCCAACGAAGATGAACCTGAAACGAAGACTTTCAAGACAACCAGCATTCAAGACAATCATCATTCAACCAGAACCGCTGTCGAATGATGAAAGTGGCACCAACTCACAGCCGCGAAAACTAGTACTATTGACTGATTCCATTTGACACGTACCGTAATTGATGTCCAAGTAGCAACAAATATAAATTATACGAAGATCCAACTGAAGGAAATGAAGAAATCAGAATATTATTCAATTCTGTAGCGGTAAGAATTCACCTTAAGGTAAACAAAAAGATCCAGACCAACTATGATCATGATGATCTCAGTTACGAATATCTTCAGCAACATTTTTCAGTTGGAAATAATATTATGAGTTTTTTAAATCGTTGGGTGCCACTATATAGCTACATTTACTGAAACTTACTGAGCTCTATATCACTATTGAATTGAATTTCAAATGCAATTAATCCTGCATGTAATTTCAAAATAATATGAAGAGATTGCTATCAAACTTGCTTTGTGAAAGACAAAAATTGATTTTGACAATAATTACTTTAATTGCACTATAAAAAAAAATTGTACTAATTACAAATATCATGTTTCTCTGATTAATCAAAAATTCGCGGTGTTCATTTTGAATGATATTTTAAATCAGCAAATCAACTTCCTAATTTAGAGTATCTGCATCTTCCGAAACTTCGTTCAAATAATAAATATATTCTTATCATTAAGGTTATTAATTTGTGATCACGGTTCCCTTCTTGTCTATAAATCAGCATGGACAACGTATATCGTCTCTAAAGCTTATCAAAGTAGATAATAATCATCCCACAAACACAATTCCACTTTATATTCATCCTTTGAATTCGAGGATTTCATTCAAAGTTTCAACGATAAAACGATATTTGAGATTGCCATTCGAAAAATTTCATAAACTTGAACAATTGAAACATAGGTTGCTTATTTTTATTGTAAATGCGTTGCATGTGAATTCATAATGAAAGCATATATTTGTGAAATATTTACTAAAATGTCTGGTGCTGGCAACCCTGTGCAAGGAAAAGTGAGCGATCGGAGTCAGGTAAAGTTGGTTAAAATTCGTGTTGTAATGTCAAAATTCTATTTATTACAAACAAGAAATCTCAAACGACAGAACTGCATACAGTCTTACAATATTTATATCTTAATTTAATCCACAAAAAAATTATATTCCGACTTTTTTCATTTTTTTTAATCAACGTTCACTATTTTCGTTTTGACAAGCACATAACCTAATTCTTTATTCCTACGCACATCCAACACTGTCACATTGGTTATGAAAAAAGTATTCTTTTTATAAAACATTGCCAATGGCATCCATTTAAAATTAATTGGAATATATGAGGCCGATATATTTGAATTCGCTTGTACTGGACACTGGAATGCCTTACCGTTGTTTGTGAAAGGTTTCAAAACAGCTTGTTCAAAAATTGCTATGAAATTTGTGGCATTTTTAAAATGACACAAATCGACTTTTCTCTTCACTAATGACGTCTTGCGTGTTTTTGAAAACACTTGCCACACTTGTGCTGACAAAATAAATGGCGGTGGTTTCAGTTTTGTATAAATGTAACCGCGAAAACTAGTACTATTGACTAATTCCATTTGACACGTACCGTAATTGACGTCCCAGTAGCAACAAATATAAGTTATACGAAGATCCAACTGTAGGAAATGAAGAAATCAGAATATTATTCGATTCTGTAGCGGTAAGAAATCACCTGTAGACAAGCAAAAAGATGCAGACCAACTGTGATCAGGATGACCTCAGTTACGAATGTCTTCAGCAACATTTTTCAGTTGGAAATAGTGTTACGAGGTTTTCAAATCATTGGGTGCCACTATTTAGCTACATTTATTGAAACTTACTGAGCTCTGTTTCACTATTGAATTGAACTTCAAATGCAATTAATCCTGCATGTAATTTCAAAATAATGTGAAGAGATTGCTATCAAACTTGCTCTTTGAAAGACAAAAATTGATTTTTACAATAATTACTTTAATTGTACTATATGAAAAATTGTGCTAATTACAAATATCACGTTTCTCTGATTAATCAAGAATTCGCGGTGTTGATTTTGAATGATATTTTAAATCAGCAAATCAACTTCCTGATTTAGAGTATCTGCATCTTCCGAAACTTCGTTCAAATAAATGTATTATTATCCTTTGAATTCGAGGATTTCATCGAAAGTTTCACCGATAAAACTATATTTGGGATTGCTATCCGAAAAATTTCAACTCGGACAATTTAAACATTGGTTGCTTATTTTTATTGTAAATGCTTTACATATGAATCATGGAAGCATCTGATGGTGCAATATTTACGAAAATGTCTGGAGCTGGCAACTCTGTGCAAGCACCACCGCCAAAAATCCATACCAAATTCGCTTCACGTTAAGATAAACCCACCCTCTGAATTTCGTTTCGATGGGATGGCAGCGCTGGAAATTCTAGGGGTGAAAAGAATTTTACGGAAAAGTTATCGGCCAAAAAGCAATTTTTTCCAGTGATTTTTCAAGATGGAACATCTGCTACAGGGTTGTCCGGATTTCAAAATCACGTCTATCAGACCTGATACTAGTCAATACCAACATGCTCTGCAAATTTCAAATTATCGGATTATCCGGTCGTCAGATATCGTGAGCGAAAATTTCGAATGCTGAAAGTAGTGGTAATTTGGTGATGGGTTGCCGTTCGTGAACATCACGGAATTTGGAAAATTTCAATTTGACATGGTGGACATAGGTTAAATTATCAACATTTTGAATTTTCTGTAGAAAAGCAAAATCATTTCAGGAGGGTCGATGATTTTCAGGGTTTTCTTTCACGTGTCTGCCGTAGCTACAGGGTTCCCCGCACAGTATTTTAAAAGTTCGTGTGTGTACAGTTTTCGTTGACATCAATACGCCTGCAAATTTCACGATTATCCAAAGTTTCTTCTGTCAAAAGCTATGACAAATCGAAATTTGAAAAAATTCTTGCCTGCTTTTAAACACTCAGCGCCCACAAAGGGGCCATAATTTCAAATTTTTTTATCATGGACAAGCATAAAACATAACAAGTATATATCGCCAGCAGTTAATTTTTACGAAAAGTACTCGGCATGGCAATATAGGGGTATCTGAAAATGCACTAAAATGCCTGCCTGCCGCCGCTAAAGGGTTAAAGATATCTTAATTTTTATTAATCAATGCACTAGTAATCATATACATCTATATTCTCTGAAAATTTCAGGTCAATTGAACCTCCAGAGATTATCTCCCCTAATAAATCTTCGAAAATCAGTAAAAAGATAAACAGGTGAAAAGGAAACTGATTTCTATAGAAACCAAAACCAAAATTCTCGATCGAAAGAGTAATCTATGTGATTAAATTTTAGTCTATGAATGAAGCTACCATAAGAACGATAAGGAAAAATGAAAACTCGATCAGGAAGAGTAGCATCTGGATCGTCTACGAGCTAAAGCACGGTTTCATACGTAAGTGGTGTTGTGATGAAACAAATGGAGCACGCTTTAGTGATATGGATAGAAGACCAAGCTCAAAAAAAAGTTCCACTTGATAGCAGTACCACAGCCAACATGGCATTGAAAATTTACGGAAAAATTAAGCATGGGTTGACATAGTTATCTTCTTCAGAAGATAAGAGCAAACCTTGTAATATATGCCTTGGTTGCTTTTGCGATATTCAAAGGGCAACATATCCTACACAATCTCGAACTAAAAGGCGAAAAAGTTTCAGCTGATTCAAAATCAAAAAAATGATTGCTGCAAACTCATACACTCCGGATCAAGTTTTTAACGCAGACATGGTCGGATTATTTTGGAAAAATGCCACAAACGACTTATTCGGTCAAATCCCCAAAAAACAGCAAGTGACCACGAAGCAGCAAAAAGTCGAATAACGCTACTATTTTGCAGTATTATCTAATGAAGCCATTAGATATCAATAAATCAAAAACGCAAAAAAAGCATGAGTCACTGCGACACTCTTCAACGAATGGTATCATAACTTTTTTGTTCCGGACGTCAAATGATATTCAAATAGAAAAGGACTGCCCTTTGAAATTCTTCTCCTAATTGAAAATGAACCAGGTCATTCTCAAAATACTATCCAGCATGAAAACGTACAAGTTGCATTTCTGCCCAAGAACACGACTTCTCTATTGCAACCTTTAGTCCAAGGAATAATTGTAGTAGTTCAAAGTGATATTTCTAGAGTGCCATTGTAGGATGAATTTCCTCAAATAACGCAGTTGGCGCACAGAATAGGAGGTGAAGGTTTTGACGATTTAGGCGAAGCAGACATAGCTGAGCTTATAGCAGACGAAGAATTAGACGAGGAAGATTTTATCTCCATGCTTAAAAAAACATCCTGACAATGATTCCAACAACCACCATTCAACTAGAACCGCAGTTGAATGATGAAAGTGGCACTAACTCACAAAGCAAATAAAATTCGTATTCAATCGTGGATAACAATACTTGAACTTTGAAGGATCTTTTTTGAAATATCATGCTTAACCCATTATTCAAAATTTTGTGATTGGGCTGTTTCCGATTTTTTTATTTGATATAATCAATGAAACTGCTTCAAAATGTGTTGAAAAATGAATACCATACTATGTATTTAAATTTTCTATTTACTGTATCATGGAAGGATCTCCATATTTGTTATTATTTCACAATTAAAATAAAAGGTACCTTTGCCCACATTTTAGCTGGTTTTCGATTTACACGGTTTTATTATGGAAAATTTAGGAATTCGATTTACACGCTTTTCTGCGAAGCCTATTTTTAATGTAAATCGTGAGATAGGTCTATTCGATTGCGTTATTTCATGCAACGTCTGATCGGAATCCAAAAAATTTCCAATCAAAACCATCATTCATTTTTTGTCTCAAAAATATTCTTTCAAGTAGTCAAAGCTTTAGCATGCTATACAAGCATAAATCAAATCAAATATACAATTTTAATAGTCATCGTCCTTACACTTTTGCCAATCGGTTGCAAGTAATGGCAGCGCGTGAAGCACATCGCACATTCCTCATGAAATGAAACTAGCAAAACAAACTCAATTCCCATTCCAATCCGAAAATATCACAAAACTCTACCACACGACCTTTTGCTTTTATCATATGTCATTTTCAACGAATAAAACCACATAATTTTTCTAGTTGACATCTAAAAACGAAAACATCTACAGTGCTCTGTGCTGTAATGTTATCTCTATAGTTGAGTCGTTTCAACATGGTAATTCCTTGTTGGTACAAACAGCATATATACAACGAGTAACAACAACAAAGGTGATGCACGAAACAATTTGCGACATTATCGCACAAAACCACTGACGCTGACGTGCATGAATAAGACTACACGAAAAATACTATCTGTAATTTATTCGACCCGAACAGACAGAAATAGATGTGATTCTCTTTAGTAGCTAGCTAGCTATCTACCTACATCGTTTTTTTTTTCGAAAATCTAAGCAACAATTCATACTAGTACCAACACGTTATACTCCATTTTACAAAGTAAACAGGTATTGATTAAACAACCGAAAAAATTAGAAAGAAATAGAAAAACCAGGAAAAATTGCATCCGGCGACCCATGAAACGCTACACCGCCTACCAATCATTTTAAAAGTGTTTTTCTCTCTCCCCACATTACACACTTCCGGATTCGAGATTGTTTGGAAAATGAACTTGCGTTGCTATAGGTTATTTTTTCTTCAGATTATAATAATCAATTTGCTCTGATATTAGAAATCAACCAAATAATAAGAGCACACAAGTATTTGCGAAAAAAATTAATTCATGGAAATTCAAACGGCGCAATATATGCGCGTTCAGTGACGTTATTTTTTAAAGAATGTTTTCATTTTTAAGAAACATGAGCAAATATGAAAAAAAAACATCGCGGTAAAGCATTGATATTAAAATGGAGTTAAATTACGGAACGTTAAGTTGCTTATATTTACATACCAGAGCATAATTTTCCTTTTAACAGGTCTAAATTATCTACAACGCATCGAGAATGGTGTAGAGCCCATGCAATAACTCAAATATGAATGTCTGACTGCCAAGAGCAAAAATATGGCTGACAAACGAAACGAATGGACATTTATTTGAAAGCAAAATGCTACTTGAATTTACCACATTTACTCGACAGGCAATGGGTTTTGTTGCAACTTCACTCCGGGGAAAATTAATATTTACATCGACTACTACTAATAATAGCCATTTTCATGAGGTCAATGTTTTATTCAAGAGACCAAGACTCGTAGTCTCGTACGAGCTTACGTACGAACGAGCTTACGTACGAACGAGCCTAAAAACCTTCAACTACCTAATCATGTGAAAAATTTATTAGCACAGCCAGCATCCATACCAATTAACTTGCCACCACCTTGCTTGCGAAATTTCGCAGTAAGCCTGGGCTCGCTCTCTCCAAAAGCAGTAGCAGCGATCCGTAGAGCGCATGTCGAATGCTGCTTCTGCGTGGAAATGCGATGATAAATCATTTATTGTGGCCTAGTATGAAATTTTCATGAGAACACAAGCATAGCACAAAAGCATAAAAGGACTTCGTGCCAGGAAAGTTGAGTCCTTTCGGATAATGTTCGGTTTAGAGTGGATGCTATTGTCAAACGAACTAGGTCGGTAGTTATATCCCCGGGCTGCGTAATTTCATCTTTTTTACTATACAGAATTGCACGATAGCATGTAAATTGTTGTGATTCCCCAAAGAACCATTTTATCTGAAGAACATACGCCTAGCATTTCTGTTCCGGGGACTAAGTCCAATTAATGTCTTAAGATAACAACAAACATTTAAATGACTAAACGAGATGATTATCATAAGAAATAACGGTAGAAAAGGGAAAAATTATTTACCGTCTGCGTCGACTTCATTTATCATATCTTGTAGTTCTGCTTCTGTTGGATTTTGACCTAATGACCTCATAACTGTGCCCAATTCTTTTGTTGTGATTGTGCCATCACCATCCTTGTCGAATAGGGAGAATGCCTCTTTGAATTCGGCAATTTGTTCCTCTGTAAGTTGATCGGCCTAAAATTAGATGACACAAAAATTGAAGAATTAGTTGGATACAAAAATCGGTATGGATAAATATTACATATAAATACAAAAATACAAATAATTTTTTGATTATAATATTTAACTTTGTGGTATTTGACGTAAGGCCGTCGGGTGCGATGTAAAGTATGCGTAGCTGTGGTGAAGTTTGTTACCCTTGGGACATTAATTAGTCGATTTTTCCATGATTTTCGCGATGGAATATTTGAGTATGAACGTTATGAGTCCTTTACTTGATAAAAATAGAAATGTAATACGGTCATGTCAAACCATGAAAAGTATTTTTTTTTTAAATTCGTAGATTTTCGAATTATTGAGCATTGGAATTGTCGAACAGTTTTTTCCTCGTTTGATGAGATAAATTGCACCGAATGAAAATGATGTTTCCTTTCTAACAAGAATTTAGCCTGTGGGTTATCATATATTTCCCGAAAGAGGCTAAAAGGGAGACTTTATACCCATTTATTTCGTTGATTGCTTTGGATAAATCATTAAAAAATTACTTTACAGTAAATAGTTGGTAAGAAAGTAGTAACCAAGCAGTAAGTATGTAGTAAGTAAATCGTAAATAAGTAAATAGTAAGTAATAGGTAATAAGTAGTAAGTAATAAGTAGTAAGTATTAAGTAGTAAGTAAGTAATAAGTAAGTAATAAGTAGTAAGTAAGTAATAAGTAAGTAAGCAGTAAGTAGTAAGTAAGCAGTAAGTAGTAAGTAAGCAGTAAGTAGTAAGTAAGTAACCAGTAAGTAGTAATTAAGCAGTAAGTAGTAAGTAAGAGAACCAGACCTAAATAACAAAATCATCTACACTCGCAGGAGGCAATTGATTATTAGAGCTGTTTTTAAGTGCTTAGTATGCTTCGAAAATTGTTACACTAGAGTTGCAGTAACATAAAGTTGCTAACGAACACCTTTTAGAATCAATCGCTCAACTTTCGAGTTTCCAAAGTTTTTAATCTTTGGATGCGGTGAGCGGCTAAATTAAGCACGTTTACTTCCGACAGTATATTTGGATTGAAAGTAAATAGGATAGGCGTTCTAGATCTTACGAATTCCCAAAAGAATTCTTCAAGTTTTTGCTGTCGTAATATAATCAAAATCGAGCATAAATCGTCACTGCCAATTACCAGAAACACTGAACGACTTTTACAGTTAAAAAAAATTGGTTTTCTGTTATCTTTATATTAAAACAGGAGTTGTCGATGAATTCGACGTGCCAAACGCGACTCATGGAGGGGATTCGATCAGAACATTGAAGGAAGTACAGAAGCTACCCGAACCAAAGATGTACTAAATGTAACTCACGACGTACCTACGTTTCTACATAGGCAAAATGGAGATTGGGCAGAAGGCCCGAACGAATCTCTGGACATACTACTGAAAACTCACTTCCCGGAATCGGCTGACACGACATCAATAAATGACCATTTCTGGACAATCCACCGTCCGTGTAAACAGCTGATTAAGGAAGTAACAAATGAGGTCCAAATTGAATGGACAATAGGGACATTCCGACCTTACAAAAACACAGGTATAGCGGATGTTAGTCATGCTCTAAAGAGCAGACATAGCCCCATACTGCAGCGTATTCTTAACGCATATATTTGTCTCGAGATGGACAACATCTAAGGTGATCTTTATTCCGAAATCTGGAAGGTTGAAACACGATAATGTAAAGGATTTCATACCAATTAGCTCAAAACACTAGAGAGGCTGGTAGATCCTCACATTAAGAGCTCGATTGATGTCGCGGAACTCTGTATTAATCAACACGCATATTTGGCGGGAAGATCAGTGGAGATGGCACTACATAAGTGGCTGGAACAATAGAAAAATCCTTACAGCAAAAGGAGCTCACGTTAGCAGCCTTCTTAGACATTGACGGGGCTTTCAATAATGTCACTATTGCAAGAATCATCGACTCCTTGGTACGGTATGGAGTGGATAAAACTTTCACGACTTGGGCATCCGACTTGTTCAAAAACATTCAAATCGAGGCCATCAATCGAGGCTTAATGAGGGGCCAAAGTGGTGAGAATAGTTGGCACGAGAACATCAATAGCGGGAGTTTTATACGTTCCTTTTTCTGGATGCTTTTTCTGGAGATCTGAAGAACGGTATGGAGGAATAAAGTATGGTAATTATATCGGAGATGCTGAGCAAGATGTTTTAGGTTTTTTTTTTAGATGCTAATCTTGACGTTCGTGATTTTAATGTAGGATGATGTTTATCGTTTCGCATCTTTTCGCATCGACAATACAATTAGGTTTCCTTCAAATGCAACGCTCCAGGCCGGAAGCAAATATAAGTGCACAGTTAATGAGCTAAAATATGACGGCGGCGAGAGCTTGCTCAGTTTTTTATGATGATATCAATCGCAGGTTTTAATCTTTTCCGGGTTTTCATTTTAATTGGCAGGCTTGGACTCGTCACTTATTGCCAACTTCTGATTACCGTGTTTCTTCAAATTTGCCTTGAATGCCCTGAAAAATGTTTCCATCTTGACGAAAGAATCTTCACCTAGCATTGGGTTTGTGCAACTTTTTCCGGAGATAACTGGCCAACTATGGCTAAGATAAAGAAGTTTTTAATTCTCTCTGTATAGTCGCTGATTTGATTTTACTTTCGGCCGGTTTTCTGTTAGCTTCTTCTTGAGATCCAACAGTGATCACAGACTGAGTTTTGATTAGCATACCGGAGTCAAAACAGGTAAAGTGAATCGTGGAGCTTATTACTCCACATTCGTTATCTTTGATTGTGATCTCTCCATTAACTTCAACACTTCGACCCGTTGAGGGTTATGGGGGACTAGTGTACTTTCCTCAACGGCCAAATTAAATCGATTTTTTTCAATAGTAGAAAATGATATTTTGGCTGTGATATTACTCTGTATCTTTCCTGGTAAGGATAATTTCGCCAATTTTTTGCGTTGTTTATTGCTCTCCTTTTTTAAAGTTATTCATTTTTTCAGCAGTTGCCTGACACACTCTTGCATTATTGAGCTGGGTTTATTTATTCTTTTCTTTTCGTGCTATAGCATAGAGGATCATTATTACTGGATTTCACCTGCAGCCGTTGGCCGCCAGATAGCTCGGAGCATACTTTGACTTCCAATTTTTTATGGAGCCATTTATATAACCTTAAATTATAAAGAACTGATTATTTATGAATTATGGTTTTGATATCAAGCGACAAACGTTATGCGACATTCAACAGAATCGATTTTTGTAAATATTTAAAAAAAATATGATTGATTTTCTGTTCTGTTCAGCTAAGAACAATTTTCATTTTTTTTATTAAATAAAGATAGTAGGAGCAATGACAACGACTTTGACCTTAACATTCCATTCGCCAATCTTCAAGCAAGTCAGGCCAGCTGGAAAGCGATTTTGTCAATCACATCGCTGATAACTCATTATCTTTTTAAATCGTTGATAACAAGCGTAACAGTTTAACGATCTTTTAACGATCGGTATTGGGAATTTTTTTAACAGCTCATTTATTTCATTCAAGAAATTTCTAATCCTAACTCCATTTTTATAAGACTTTACTCTAGAAATAGAAAAAAAATCTATGAGCTCCATATGCAAGTGATCTATACCAATTTTTTAAGTGAAGAAACAACCGGTTAACATCAAACAAATCCAGTTGCCGGCAACTAGATCTATGTGTTGAGTAAGCCAGCGATCAGATGGCCGGTCTTTTACTTGGCGAACGTCGGTACTTATGACGAAACTGGTGAGTTCATAGCTTTGGAAGCATCGTGAATTTAATTACGTTTTGCTGGCTACGGATTCTTTCATGTTTTTTCTGACACATGCCGAAAATGCGAAAATGTTTGTTTATATGCTGAGGCAACCAGCAGCAAGCCAGAACCAAATACGAAAAATGTGCAGAAAAGATATCATGCGCTTGGCAAACGATTGCAAAAGAGATGCGGTTTCGAATGACAAACCTCTAAGAAATTCGGTCAACACAGAGATCACACATCTGAAACAAGCAGGCAGTTAGTCAGTAAGCTTAGCCGGCTTTTGCTTGTTCGCATGCAATACTCGTTCCGTTCCGTACCGCTACTTCATAGTATAGAATGTTAAATTTGGATCTTGCAGAGAGACCGACTGTCGAGAAGTCAACAGATTGTTGCTTGTAACATCAGTATTCTATGTACGTTGCTTATGAAATCCCCTCGACATACATAGGCGATGAATAGAAACACAGACTAGCCGGCAGAATAGCGGCAAAAATCATTGAGAACGGACAACTAACCCATGTGCCGTTTTTCGTGAATAGCAAGCAACGACCTCTCGAGCTCACCAAACTGAAGCTTGTTTTACAACTTTCCTATTCATAAATTTATTACGGAAATGTAGAAATACAAGATGCCTCTTTCATCAGGGCAATACCTACATGGCGGCGCGGCGGTGATCGCCATGATCTTCGGGGATTATTTTCGCGTGTCTTATCACCGAGATTTATATGCAGTATTTCTGTGCTCTTTGGAACCGATCCAATGGCAGCGCGCTCGCGTACATGGTTGCTTCTATATTGGTGATTTTTAGTATCACCGGTTGAATTTCCCCGGATCTTAAGGTCATCTATTAATTTTTTTTGTTGATATGAAATTTTGTATTTTGGATTACCAGTTTCATCTTAATAGCAGACTCACGTTGCTGCACTTCAGTGACTACAGTTTTAAAGTGAATAGAGAAACTGTTAGAAGTGAAATAAAAAGCTTCTTGCAAGTCCAACACTAGTAACGAGTAAAAATATAGCACAAAATCTCCCCCTTAACTCGGAGTTCTAGCAAGCTATTTCGTTCTAGCTCTCAGGTCTGATGTATTGTTCGGAAAGTTTCCAAGCACACACAACAAACGGCCATTCGCGTTTGAAAAGTATTTACTCACTACGCACACTAATTAAATTCACAAAGCGTAGCGAAACAGGCAACAGAAGCAGCACAGCTATGTAATGTGCTATTTTTGCTGCTCTGACTAACTTCTTCTCCAAGTATCTCATTGCTGCTTTTGTTGCTTCGCTGCTACTATTAAACCAAAGTCGATTTCTCATTTATACCAATTAAATTTTTAAAATATATTAAATTCCTGGTAAAAAAAATTTATTAGATATTCAGTGATCGCACAGTTTCCCATAAAATGGACACTGTCTGGTTGTGACTTGACATTTTTCTATGAAAAGGACAGTGGCCTGCTGCTCTCGATAGAGACTTTCGAAAAACAAACTACTTCGTTCCGACATTCCGACGACAGAACACACAATCGAATTTACTCCTCCGCCACACAAGCCCATGAAATTCCAAAGACCTAATCAAGATGCGATCCTGTGACTCTACTAGAACATGAGATGAAAAAAAAATCGAATCTCTTCCGACCTATAAATATTCCGGAATGTTGTTTTACGTTTATTGACTGAATGGAATTAACCTAAACACATTGCGATTCCAGCTGCTTTCATGTTGTGGGTGGAGGGACTTTATATTGGCCAGGCTAGTTAGCTGGCTGGCTGGCTGGACGGCCGCTCGGACGGATCGAGCGAGAGATAAGTCGAAAGAATTTAATTTGAAAAATCATTTTGCTACCATGCCGTCTAATAAAGGCCGCCTTCATGAAGAGCTTCATAACATTGTGAGTTGAATTGACTGATAGTGTCAGGATTTTTGATTGATATTGGCGGGGGTTTTAATTAAGTTTTCAATAGACAAAAGGAAAGGTGTGAAGTAATTAAAAAATGTTTTGTTGAAAATCTTACAGCGGGGTGACGAGAGGACGAAAATAGAATCAATGTGATATGCTAAGTTGGGTATTGTTTTTTTTTTAGTTTCGCAGGAAAATATCTTTGGCAGCAGTTCGACGATTTAAACTTAACTTTAAATGTTGATTAATTTAGACAGTAGTAAATTAATTTTTTCAAATTTCATATGAAATTTTAAACAAATTCAATCGGATCATTTCCAAAAGACATGAATGCCTCTATAAAGACATGAAAATATAAGGAACCAATGAAATTCTAAAATTCTGCGTATTCAGGTCATAGAACGATACGGAAGAAGAGAATCTAAAACTATTGGAGAATCAATTGCAAAATACAATAGGAAGTTGCGTGGAACTGTGCCTCAAAAACCTAGGACATAGAACTTGACTAAGTTCCAAGAGGATATCCATGATAATTTGCCGCAACATCTAGCAATTGTGCAAAAAGGCATTAGCGTAGTCTCTCGAATTCAGATTTTCACAAAAACAGAGTTGGAAACTGGGAAGAAGAAAGCAATTCCCGATGAAAAAAACGCTTTCCTGCTGCCTGTAAGCCTTTCAGATTCCAACGACTCCAAGCTTATGAGTACCTTCTATGGCCACGATTTGCAGCAAGTTTGTCCTACTTCTAACCAAAACGGTAATTGGTTGGATCTTGTATTCACTAACGCTTATGACGAAGTAGTGGTAAGTCCAACTAATGACACAGGGCATTCTTTTTTGTAATAGTTCGCACCGTACAGCACTCTCAGTTAAGGGATTTAAAAAATACATATTGCTTATTGATTTAAAGATTGATTTAAAAAATACATATTGCTTATTCAGAGAATTTTTAATATTAAATCCTTAAAGTACATATCTCAAAGTAAATGAAAATATTTTTTTAATAATTTTTCAACACAAAATGGCGGCGACACGAGCGAATGAAAAAAAAACACATCAAAAACTGCCTCGTACAGCTTTACGCTTTTTCCGGGGAACTTGCAACGTTCAGAGAAAAAAAATATTCTAATGAGATGTATAGTTCATAGGTGAACTAATAAAATTTATTTTAAAAAAACAAATTTTAGATTAAACAAAAATATCGATTATTTTTCAAACAAATCACGTTTTAAACATTCATAAACAAATTATTTTTCCGAAATTACAATAACATTTAGGTTCAACGAGTAGATAATACTCTTTTGTAAATGTGGTATAAATTTGAGCCGAATCGGTTCAATATTTTTGGAGATATTTTGTACTGAAGTTGAAAAAGTACTACTTTGAGAAAAACGCGTTTAAAGTTTGCGGTAGACAAAAATAATTGATTATTAGTTTTTATTATAACTTATTCGTAAGTCAGCGATTCCAGGTCCATACAACAGCCCTTCGGCCTCCTCGTGCATACCATTTTGGTGCATAAGAAGGTCACGGCCAGCATTTCGGGCTTCTTTTGACCTGAAAAGACTTCGACGGTTCTATCCTGTCGTTGTCGGCTCTCTTGGCATAACTAAATAAGCTGGGGCTTATTTCGATACCTAAATCATTCATTTCATTCAAGAGGAATGTATGGCCATTGTTGAACATCCCAGCAGCTATGTAAGCTGATATTTCAACTATTTTCAAGCTGGCAATCTATCGGTTTTTACTACAAGGTTCATAAATACAGGCCCCTTTGTATATTATAAAAATATACAAGTGTAAATGCACATCTGTATCTATATTTCCTTAATATAGTAGGAATACACAATTAGAGAACCGCCCATAGCGCCGAAGAGAAAGTAGTCAAGGACGCGCTGCAGGTATGCTCAACCGGCTGGGAACTAATACGAATATCGCTTCACAATTTTTTTGGGTGTATTTTAAGAGCATTTCAAACATTTTAATGTAAAAAAAAATCGATTTTTTTAGCATTTACATGTATTTTCCTCCTTAATAATATCACTTTTTCTTCTCCTAATGAGATAAGTGATTTATTCGCAGAGATTCCAGAAAATTTTTAATGCACCAAACCCATCAAACTCTCAACTTTCTTTCCCTCATTCTGCTCGAACAGCTTTTATCAGCCACTACGAAATTTCACGTAACGAAACACGTAAAGCTATTTCGGAACTCGACTGCAACAAAGGTCCTGGGCCCACTCTTCTTCCTCTAACTTTCTTGCGCAAGTGTGCAGATCAGCTTATAATAACTCCCTTGTATATATTTTTTTCAAAAGCTCACTTTCATCTGGAGTTTTTCCATTCTGTTGGAAACTTTCGTATGTCACACCCGTATTCAAAAATGGTGATAGACGCTGTATTGGATATTAGGCGTGTTTCTTTGCTCCGATACAGAACAGAATATAACTATGCCGCCAAAAAAACGATCTAGTATAAAACAGCAGTGCATTCGCTAAGACTGACATAGGTTGCTGTATTTGCTGCGGTGGCACACAACAGCTGAAAATATATGGAGAAAACAACGAGTATAAACTACCACAATCGATAGAAAATAGAAAAAGAACTAGCAGAAAATTACCTCTTTTAACTTTCTACACATTATGAGGCCTTTTTCTAATTTCCTAACTACCAAAACATTCAACATAACCATGAAAACCCCAAAGCCACCTCACAGCAAAAAAGACAACTTCTCATGAGCTTTTCTTTTTTCTATCAGCACATTCAATAGTTCAGCACGTGAACTACAAATGAGGAATAGAATTTCTGTACTAGTGAATTCACTGGTACAAGAGTGTTGTTTCCAATGCGTATACTCTATTCTCTGCTGGATAGAGGAGCAAAAAAACACGCCTATTATAGGGGCATTGCCATCTTATCTTATATTCCGAAACATTTTGAAAAAATTGTCTATGATAAACTTTCCCCACTAGTTGACTGCCGTCTGAACGAGTAACATGGCTTTAGAAAAGGTCGCTCAACTAACACGAATTTGACAGTCCTAATTTCAGACGAAGTAAAATGGAGAAAGGATACCAAATTGACGCAGTCTATACAGACTTTTGAAAATCTTTTGACAGAGTTGGCCACTCTACCTTGATTCAAAAGCTTCAGAAATTCGGGCTTGCCGGATCTTTACTTAGCTGACTGACATCGTATCTTGGCAATCGAACAAAATTGGTAACATTTCAAGCAATTTTGTCGAAAAATATTTCTACTACCTCTGGCGTACCACAAGGTAGCCATCTTGGGTCACTTCCTTTTAATATATTATTTTTTTCCTTTATATTATTGTTATTCATTTTGTAACTAGGCATCCTGCCTGTTAAATGAATTTTTCCGAATAAATTACAAATTAGAAATACTGATGGTAATGGTTTGTATCACGGGTATTTTATGTAGTTTTATATATTTTTGAGATTTTCTATTGTTTTGTTTAAAAAAATAAAAACAAGTTTCTATTGGGATTATCCTTTGCCCTGTCAATAATGGTTTTTTTACTAAATGTCACGACGTTTTCTTACTAAATGTCACGAAACATATGAAACACTTGCAAATACCGTGAGATTCAAAAGTGATGGCACGCTTATAAGTTTCATTTTTGAGCTAACATATTTTTCTAACTGTAAGGTATAGAAAACAGTTGAATGTCTCAAATCAAAGTTTTATTTGTTATAATCATTTCATAGCAATGCATGCTGTACTAATGATTTTATATGCAAAAACATTGTAAGAGTGCTATTTTTATCATTCAAAAGTAATGGCACACTTGTTTTTTTACATTTGAAAAATAACAGTCAAACTTAAAATCAGAATTTTGCTTCGGCCTCTTTTGCTTTTATCATGCCTTGGAGATATGTTGGCTAGAGATGGGCAAAATGCCTCATGACACACCACTGATCGCTCTTTTTTAGAGTATTTTACAGCATTGCGCCGTACTCTCAGTACACTGTTCGCTTCGCATTTCATTAAGTTTATTCAAACGAAAGCTTTCGCTCACAGACTATGCTGTGCTTTTTTCAGGCGCTGCACTGTAAGAAAGAGCTATGCCTCACGTGTCATGAGGCATTTTGCCCATCTCTAATGTTGGCTCTAAAGCTAGCGGTTCTTTTGTGGCTAAACTAGTGATTGCTGTGAAGTATTTGAGTTGTGCTCAGTATTAAGTATATTTCAGAAAAATGAGGGACGAAACTCAGCTAGAGACAAGCAAAATAATTTTAAACTTATGGCCTACCGCGAAATTGGAAAAATACTCAAAAGACATTATTCGACAACCAGATATATAATCGCGAAGTTCAAATCTTGTAGAAAATTAGAAAATTCTCCACTTTCTGGTCGATCCAGGAAATTGGATCTCGCGCAAGTAAAAGAAATCATCAAAGAAGTAACGGCCAATCCAAGATCAAGCGCAGTGAAAATTGCAGAAAACATCACCCATAAGACAGAGAAGTTAGTAAGTGTACCTACGGTCCGTAGGACACTGAATTCAAATGGTTTACATGGACGAGCATCAAGGAAGAAGTTTTTCATATCGGACACGAACAAACGGAAGCGGCTAAAATATGCAAATAAATACAAAAATTGTAGAGTTGAGTTATGGAAAACTGTGCCTTTCACCTATGAAAGCAAATTCGAAATTTTTGGTCATAAAAAATTTACGAAAATATGGCGAACTAAAAATTCCAAATTTGAAGAAAAAAACATCACACCTACAGTCAAGTGTGGTGCAGGGTCGGTAATGGTTTGGGGGTGTATGGCGGAAACATGAGTCGGGAATCTCGTGTTCATTTGTAGTACAATGAACAAAGGGCAGTAGCCCAAATTTTTGCAAGAAAATTTAGCTCCCAGTGTTCAAAAATGGGAGCTGCCTAGGACGTGGGTCTTCCAACAAGACAACGACCCGAAGCATATATCGCGCTAAGTCAAAGAATGGCTCTTGTATCGGACACCAAATTGACTTGATCACCCTCCGCAGTCTCCAGACCTTAACTCTATAGAGCATTTGTGGGAAATTTTGGATCAGCGAGTTCGAAAAAGGCCATTTTCTTGCAAGAAAGATTTGAAAAATGTTTTGCTTGAAGAATGAGAAGCTCTAAGCCCAAATGTGACAAAGAACCTTGAAGAATCTATGCCAAGACGACGGCAAACTATGTGAAAAGCAAAAGGAGCCCAAACTAAATACTAGTTTTAAGTTGAACTGTAATTTTTCAATTGATAGGAACAAGTGTGCCATTACTTTTGACTGGTAAAAATAGCACTCTTACAATGTTTTTGAATATAAAATGATAAGTACTGTATAACTGCTATGAAATGATTATAATTTCTTAGAAACTAATAAAACTTTGATTTGACACATTCAACTGTTTTATATACCTTACAGTTAGAAAAATATGTTAGTTCAAAACTGAAATTTCTAAGCGTGCCATCACTTTTGACTCTCACAGTATATGAAACACTATACAACGATAGAAGTTACTGCTCAGTTATCTGGATATTTGTATGCGAGTGAGAAGAGTTTTTTTCCGAAATATCAGTGATCTTTTTACTTTCAAGAAGTTCACAGGAACTGCTATACATTTCTGCAGATATCGAGCAAGCAAGTTATGTTTTGAATAACAGTAAATGCAAATATGCTGATCAAATTGATGAGTTTTTGTTTCAAGTAAATTTATCGTTGAAACTGATAAAATGTTAATAGTTACGAAGAATGCACTTTATTCTCACAAATTAAATGCCATTGAAAACGAATACTAGGCAATTTAGTATTTTCCACAGAGGTATTCTGTCATCTTGTGATTCATCAACATAGCTTATGAGCTACGTAATTTCAGAATTGAGGTAATCATTGTTACTGTGACTAATATACATATAGATTTGATTATCTATTTATATACATATGCCTCAGAGAACAATACTGCAAGCAGATTAGATCATTTCGACTAGAAATGATTATTGAAATGAAAAAAGAATTTACAATTGGAATGTCTGACCGTTATGAGAATATTATTTTCCATTGCGCAACGATCAGTAGACAAATTGCTGAAACTCGGAAACTAATTCAGACAATTCAAACAATTTCGACGATCAAATCCAGACGATGATCATTGATAATACCATAATTGACGCAATGCAGTCAATAATGTACATGAAATTGCATTCATACATGAGCACAATAATATTGTGTTGTCGTGACGATAATTCGCGACGAAAAAAACAGACGGCATTCGGTCTACAATTGTTCGTTCAGCCAAACTGCGAATTGGATTCAACGCTATTGGCATGACACACTAACCGTCAGCACGACAATACCTCTAAATGAGGTAAGTGAGTCATTTCATTCTAGTGCTCCAACTGTTTTAATATTGTTCATTTCATGTAAACTTGTTTTTCCATAGCTCTACCGCCAACGAACCTACACCTTGATATTTATTTTTTCTATTTTATTTATATCAAGTAATCGAGTCGAGAGAGAATAACCCAAATCTACATTAATTTTTCATTGAATTCACCATTCAGAAATACATACATCTATACATTTTCAATAAAATCCCCTAAGCTCTACCACACAAAATCATACTAAAACATTTATTAGATACGAAACAAATAAAATACAGCAAGAAACTTTTTCCTTCTCGAGTCCAGATGTGCAAATGAGTTTCGTAACTAATTAAAATTGATGGATTCTTTCTTCGAACGAAGCACACGACACGCATACTGATCATCTCATTTGCAACAATTTCTCTCAAGAGCAAGCAAGTCAATAATTAAATGCTGTGAGAGAATAGTCTTAAGTAACGGTCAGTAATATTTACGAAAACTACTGATCGACGAGCAGAGTTCACTTGATAGATAAATATCGATTTGAAATCATATTTTTCGATTAAATATCTCCGCCTTTGAAAGAATGCTAATTTCAGTTTCTGGGAAATATTCTGTTTATTCTTAGTTTGTAATGTAAAAAAAATGTTTAAGTCGTCAATATTTATTACGTTGAAACAACAACATTATTCGAGATGATAGTTTATAAAACAATGACGTTTATTTCTAGAAGTGGTATGAAAGTTATTAGCCGAAAATTCAAAGATAAAATAATATTCTTCAATTATCTACAATTTTCAACATTACGATTTTGAATGGAATGAAAATAAGCACTTGTGGTTGTTGTTTCATAAAAAAGAAACCATAATAAATATTTGAGCTAATAGATAACAAACAATTTTCTTACAGCCACAAATTCAAGTGGCTATGAGAAGTGTTTGTTTTCCCAATAAAATAACTCGTAAAAATCAAAAAGTTATTTCAAGATATTTTACAACAGTACTTTTCTAATTTTGAATTTGTGTTTTATTCTACGTTTCTTGTCTCCTATAGTTTTAAGATGGCACGTTTTCGAAGGAGACACATAAAGCGATAAACAACGAAATTGTTTTTTATGAGTTGTGAAAATTTTCCGTACGAAACCAGTTTTCAATTATCAGTTTAATAAAAGCGAGTTTAGTTTCACTGAAACATACTGTTTGTATTTCGAAATGCAGAGAATCACGCGTCCATGAACGGTGTTTGAGGCGAAATACAACAATTGGTGTCAGAAGTGGGATTCTTTGCGTTCGTTAATCAACTAGAAGTTTTCAAAGAGCTTTTGAAACTGTTAGTTTGTGAAAAACGTTGGCCACCGCGAAAAAAAGCCTACAGGCTAATTAAGTGAGAGATTGTGGACTTGGTGACTGTTGTGAATACCATCGAATTTCTTGTGAAACAAAGTGAACTTACAAAAAAAAACAATGCCGAGTTAGTAAGCGGAATAACATTGGCGAAGTTGAAAGTGAGTGCCAAAAACGTGATTTGTTGACAAGCGCAAATAAATCAACCATGTTATCACGACTAATGGAGATTTAGAGAGCGGAAGACATCGATGCGGAAACCTCTGAATTTCCAGATCAGGAAACGGACCAACGTTACGCTCAGGAAGAACAAAGTAGCATACAAAAAAGTCTAATGATGAACTTGCTGTTGAAAATGGCTTCCGATATTAAACATGGTAACGACATGCAACAACAAGCCATGAAACTCGATCAGAAACTAGATCAGCAGGCTGTGGACATGAAAAAGCAATTGGAGCAGTTACTTGATCAGAAAACTCAGAAACAAGTGCCATGGAATTGAAGGAACAATCTCTGGATATCAAGACACCTTTTGAGCGACGGTGAAAGCGAGCAACAGCTAACAGAAATCAAACAACAGTTACAGCAGCAATTGGAAACTCGGGCTACAGAAGTGAAATATCAGCTAGGCAGTCAGGCTGCAGAAGTGAAACATTAACCAGAAACTCTGGCTGTGGAAGTAAAGCAGCCGATCATAAAAATTGAGGAAAAAATCGATATGCTGAAATCAGATCTAGAGCGGGCCAAAACTGGGGAAGTTATTCGGGCCGAGGAAACTGCCTACAAAGGACTGAAAGCGTCAACTCATCCTGGACCATATGCAAGAAACAGTTTGAATCTGTTGCAGAATAATTGGACCGATTGGCTGCGTGCAACTACATCAATATTGCCACTAACAGAAGCTCCAGTTATTCCATCCTCACAAATCATCTAGATATGCAGTAAGATGAGGATCACTTGAAGAAGGTAAATTGCTCACGATCCAGAAGCCAAAAGAAAAGTTACAAATAGCACCTGATATTGAGCGTCTATCACTTTAGTCCTCCATTATGTCAAATCCGGAGCATCGATATGAAACGGGGCGAAGCTAGCTTTCTCCCAGAGATTGTGCGATAGGGAAATTAAACAGGCTCTTCGTCTGGCTGATAAGTGAACCCCAAATGACTCTTTGGTTGGTAAGCGGAGACCAAAGGACTGTCTGGTTGGTAAGAAGATACCAAAGGACTCATTGGTTGATAAGCGGACGCTACAGCACTATTTGGCCCATGCTTTGGCTTACGAAACGATAAAACAGGTATCTCAAAAAAACGTTAAGAGTCCGTGAGGTGCACGACGAAGACCTGTGTCAAAGGACAGAAATCACCAGAGAATCGACAACAAATGAAGCTGTTCAATGCTGAAATTGTGGATATAAGGGGCATTTGAGACATGATTGTTTGAAGGAATGGCAGACGAAGCATGGCCGGGAATATCTTCACCAAAAGACAACAATCCTTGGAGCACCACCAGCTGGCAGAACAACTGCATATTGGTACTGCGGAAAGGAAGGACACCTGAGTCATGAATTTCCAAGGAAATATGAGCCCAGGTATTGTCCACGATACCAGAAGAACGGCGAGTTCAAATGGCCGAAAGTAACCACTTTTTTTCGAGAGCAGCAGCGGAGCCAGTAGAAACCGAATTAGAGTTGACCTGCAAAGCTGATGCCCCAGTAGGAAAGAGCAGACTACCATCGAAATATAAATGTCTGCCAAGAAATTGAAATATATCTAGCTTTTAAAGGAAAAATTGGATTTAAATAAAAATATTTGATTTCGAAGCTAGAACAACATTGATTGAGATTAAATTAATCCATAATTTTAATTTCAGTACCAATTGGAGGTACGTCAAAATCGAAGCAGATATCGATATTTCAAAGGTAATCTGTTCTTCTTTTTAATATCTATCAGGCTTTTGGTGCGAACCGAAAACTGATAGGAACAGAAAACAAGGGCAGGTCACCCACAAAATTTCCATGTATGTCACAAAACTGAGATATATCCCATTTTTTAGTCAAACTCATAGATTTATGGCACAAATTCATAATTTTTCGAGTCAACCTAATATTTTTTTTTGAGCCGAATTCACATATTTTTCGAATCAAATTTATAATTTTTTCTAATTCAAATTCATAGTTTTTGTAAGGCAAATTCATAATTTACGCAGGTGAAATTTGTATTATTTCGAGTTAAATTCATGCATTCTTAAGGTAAGTTCATATTTTCGCATCAAAAATTCATAAATTATGATCTTGACGTGCACTCTTCGAAAAAACTACGAATTTCACTCGAAAAAATGACGAATTATGTTTGTGAAAATTATGAATTTGATTCAAAAACATTATCAATTTAACTCGAAAGCATATGAATTGATGCCGAAAATTTACGAAATTGATTTGAAAAAATTTGAATTGGACCCGAAGATAATATGAAATTGTGACAAAAATCTATGAATTTTACTCAAAAAAGGTATATATGCCCCGAAAATGAAATATATCTAGCATCTAATGATAAAAATTGATTTTTGAATATTGTCATCATAAATCGTAATGAATACATCATTCTTCAATTCGATCTTGGTTTGATACCAAATCCTCTATCCATTTTCTCACGTATATCACAAAATTAAAAAAAAAAATCCCAGCATGAGTGCATCACTCATACGGAAATCCCAAATGACCTGAACGACACCGGCCTTATATCCAACACTACCGCTTACTATAATATCATAATGTGTCGTCCAAAAGCAATGAAACAAGAGAAAAAGTATCGGAAAATGCAGGCAACCTGCCAGAATTCTAGAGCTCTCCAATTCTGCAACACATCACAGCAGCCTACACTGTTGCACAAAAATATTCCTCTATTCTTCCGCGTCGGCATCTGAATATTTGGATAACGCAACACCTCTCAACTTCACACGAGAATCACGCAAAACATCACGGTTTTATTTTGGGAACATGCAAAACTGTCTGGCGAAATTCGTTTTCAATTTGTATATATAGCAGAGAGGTCATGACAGTTCGATGTTCGTGGTTCACCAACGATGATGAGAACGGCAAAGACAAAACATCTCTCATCAAGCACAAGTTTTAAGGAAATGTGTGTTTCTACATCGTTTTCCAATAACTACATATGAAGAAAACAACAGCACACAGATGACTCTTTTTGTCGTGTCCCCAATCATACACTTTTCCCTCGTACGTCTAAGAGTTTTACCCATTTGTTGTAAAAATTTAATTGGGTCGAAACAAAACGATTCGAATATGTTTCATAATTGTTTCCTGAACGCGTGCGGTAGCTTAAGAAAATAAACAACATATTTTGTCTAGGCCTTGTGGCACATCGACCGGAAGCTTTTAGTACATCATATAGGTATATGTACTTTGAAAAATTATCAAGTGGTGAGTTGTGCGACGATGGTGACATAGTGATGAAATTTTTAGCATTTCGCATCTAAAAATATACAGAGAGATATAATTAAAATGCTTTAGGTCAAATTGGATTGGGGAGTCAAAATTATTTTTGAAATTAATGCATGTTTTAGCGATATATCATTTGAAGAAAATGATGAATTCAAAGATATCCACCGAAATCTAATCAATTACTGGCCAATGTTTGCCTTAAAATAAAATGCACGGGTTAGTTTTTACCCCCGTTAGAGGTGAACAATTAAAGCAATTAGACGAAATTAAATTAGCAATGAAATTGAATGAACTAACTGGTCTGTGAAACAACAGAAAAATTAGCATCAGATGAGGATGAACAAGTTTCATTCCATTAAGGGTGCTAAAAAAAACTTGAATTGCAGTTATTTAGGTTTTAGCATTCAGAAATTCTCACTACCGCAATGCAGTTTGTGGCTACTTATAATCGAGTGGAATGCCGCTCGATCAATTGACCATTGGACATACGCACTGTAATCACAATAAGAACAATTGAAGTTATATAATAATGAGCGGGTGAATCGACGTTGGCAACAATTTCATATGAAACTACGGACGAGGATGAAAAACAGATGTGTCTATCCACACCATTGCGAGGATAACCGAGAACAGTGTAGGGTCATTTGGAGGCCATCAGTGTACAAAAGGACGGGTGTGTTATCGATAATAAACAGAAGGAACAATAAAGGTCCAAGAATGAATCCTTACGGGGCTCCCGAGGTAGAAAAAAAGGGACGGATAATAGTAAGTACATATTATCAGTAACAATACAAGAGCACTGAAAAACGTAGGGGAACCAAAAAAGAAGGTCACCGAATAAATCAAACGCAGCTGCTTCTGATAGAATTTCATGATTCACTGAGTCGAAAGCTTCTCCAAAGTACGACAACCACACTTGCTTTTGCTGTACCATAAGTTAGAAATCATTAACTTTCCTTTGATGAATCCATTGTTGTTTGCTTGCTTGCAAGGGCTGGACTGAAGGTAACAGTAGGTGTTTTTTTTTGCTCCTCTATCCAGAACAGAACTGCCTAGTGGCATTGGAAACAACAACAACTCCTGTCTCAGTGAATTCACTGGGACATAGATAGAGGAGGAAAGAAACACGCCCATTATATTATATAAATCTCTTTCAAGAAACTCACTAAAGCAGAGCAGAAGGGATATGTGACGATAGTTACAGTTACAAGAAGTATCATTCGCTTTAGTGGATGGGAATACGTTGACAGATTTCCAAAGTGATAAATAAAGTGATAAAATATTAAGATTCAAAATTACTCGCAGAGGAACACACAAGGAGGAGAATAAGAATTTGGCAGAAAGATTTCGAATACCATCAGCAGCGAAGCCAATGTTCGCATCTAGAGAGCTCAATAATTCCACTTCCAATGGATTAGTAAAACAAGGATACAGGGTACAAATAGGTACAGAAAAATAAATTGCAGGCAAATATATATCATGAATATATGTAACAGAAGTAATACCAGAGGAAGTCTTAAGGAAGTTGACAGAGATAGGAGCTTTATAAAAAGAGAAAGGAGCTTTAGAAAAAGAGATAGGAGTCTTAGAAGAAAACATAGGAGTCTTAGAAAAAGAAATAGAAGTCTTAGAAGAAGAAATAGAAGTCTTAGAAGAAGAAATAGGTGGCATAGAAGAAGAAGATGAAATAATATATTAAAGAGAAGTGGGCCAAGATGGCTACCTTGTGGTACACCAGAGGTAGCAGAAATATTTTTCGATAAAGGTCCTTGCAATTTTACCAGCTGAGTTAGAAGAAGAAGATGTAGCAGCCTTAGAGGAAGATGTAGCAGCCTTAGAAGAAGCAATAGGAGCCTTAAAGAAGAAATAAGAGCCTCCAAGACCAAAAATTGGTTTTATCTGGAAAAAACCTTTGCACTCATTTTACGCTTCAGTGAGATGCATTTAAAATCTGTATCTCAAATAATACTAGTTCATCGCAAGAAGTAGCACTTAGTGATTGGCAATGAATGCAGTCATTTCGAATAGGGTTTGCTTTTTTCGGGTTGTCGTCAGTGCTTCATAGTTAAGGTGTTATGATAAAAATTCTAGATGAACACAATGTGATAAGACAAATAACCAGCGTTTCAGTACTTTTGTACTTAATTTCCGTAAGGTATTCTGGATTTAGAGGAGAAATATGGCATTAACCACGACTTCGAAGAACACAGTTTTTAAATCAAGAACCATCCAGAATTAACAAAAAACTACAACAATGTAAGCATAAGTACCATAACTTGTTTTAGCAACGAATTATAATAATATCTTAGGAATTTACAGAAGAGGACCCAGGATAGACCCTTGCGGAATTTCTGATAAAGAATCAAAGGAAGTCGAAGAACAGAATAAGAGAGGATAAGAAAAAACAGGATAAGTTATACGAAAATTATTTAGTTTTTGGAACAGCAGTTTATGGTTAACATGATCAATACACGCATTGACCTGTTTTTAATGATATTGGCAATCTTCTAGAGGAGAGAGGGAAGAAGGCGAAGATACACCAATGTTGACCAAAATGACGAGAGACGCACAGGGACGCAGAAAGTGATTTGGAAAGGATTTTAGAACTACCTTCGCAACCACTACTAATATCGGCGTCGATTTCGTTCATTGGAAATATAGTGTCTAAAGGATTTATATTATTTTAATTTAGGACGAAAAACGGAAGATTTAGGGTAGGAGGGGAACATTGTAGTAAAAAAAAGGAATAAAATTAAGAAGGAAAGAGTTCACATATATCATGTGGAGTAGAAACATCTGTATCATTCAGAGGCATACCGATAGGTCTTGGGGGTTTATTAAGCGACGGATATAGCGTCAAAATGTTTTCGGTTGATTAGTTCTGTTTTATGCGTCAAGGTTGACAATAAAGGGTCGTACGTCATAGAACGTAATTCTTTACATAAAAATGAGTTAGAAAGAGAATAAAGTCATTTGACATATTTTTACATGGATTGTACGACCACTGTGTCAATTCATTCAATGACAGTACGACAAAAATTGCATGAATCAAGGTCCAGAAAAACAAACAATATGGAGTATTGAGAATTTGATATGATAGGTTGCGTGTAATTCGGATTAATAAAAATAATTAATTATTCTATTCTTGTATTGCTATCATAAAGATATAAACTCAGTGGTCGCGAACCCTAAACGCGCAACATCGGTGTCAGAAGTGGGATTGGTGCAGTGCTTTCCAAGCAAATAGATGGTGAATAAAAAATCATATCGTGCTTCAGTTGAGTTTTCTCAAAGAGCGAAAAGAACTAAATACTGTGTAACCAGCAGAGAGCTACTGGTTATAGTGGAGGCAGCTAAACAATTCTACAAGTACTTATATGAGTAAAAATTCTTCTCCCAACACTTCAAAAATCCCGAAGGGCAAGTCGCTAGATGAATCGAAATACCACACTCCTACGACTATGCGATAGTCCATCGCAGAGGAGGGATACATGGGAACAACTGCAGACATTGCCACTGTCTGGAGGAAAATGAGCCAAGCATGGAGATACGGTTACTGACGATTGAATGCAACGAAGGATGGTTATCAGAGGAAATCAGAAACGCTCAGCTAGTCGACAACGAAATTGGGTCATGGCTCGTATGGAAGGTGTCCACGGGACGTCCGGACAGGAAGGATATATCGGAGCATGACGCTGTCGTGAAAAGCTATTGGGTTCAAAGGAACTCTCTGCAGATTGAGGATGGCGTGCTGAAGCGAAAGTGGGAAACGGTGGACGGTACATCATGCAGAATGTAAATTGTTCGCCCAAGAAGTCGAGTAGAAGAGGAGCTACAGGAGATGAACGAAGGAACTTCGGGAGACCACTATGGATTAAAGAAGACCCTAGCAAAAGCGCGAGAACGTTTCTATTGGCTCCGCGCTCGAGAAGATGTGGAGGATTGGTGCCGAAGATGTACCATCTGCGCTTCTGTCAAAGGGCCAAAACGAAGAACAAGGGGACAGCTGCGAATCTACAACGTAGCAGTACCGTTCTAAAGAATTGCCGGTGGATAACGCCGCCCCTTCCCCGAGTACGAATGGGGAAATCCATATACTCTGATCGTAGCCGGCTACTTCAGTAAATGGCTAGAAGTATACCCCATTCGGAATCAAGAGGCGACTACAGTAGCGGAGCAAATCGTTCTACATTGGGTCAGCAGGTATGGCGTACCTCGCGACCTGCATTCTGATCCGTCGAAACTTCAAGTCGTAAGTCTTCGGCTAAGTGTATGAGCTGCTGGGTATTCGAAAAAAAAGAACAACGCCTCTTCATCCCCAGTCTGATCGAATGAACGAAGGGTTTAACGATACGCTGAATAAACATTTAGCCAAGTTGGTCGAGGATAACCAAAAGGACTAGGATCGACACACCCCTCTCTTCTTGATGGCTTGCAGAGCAGCAGAACACGCATCAACGAGCGAAATCCATATTTGGGTAAATCCTGCGTCTACCAGCTGATGCCCACTTTGGAACTCCTCCCGAGCAACCTCAAACCGTCCCAGAGTACGCAAGCGAACTAAGGCAACGATTGGACCGAATACATCAAGCTGTGCGGGAAAAAGGGTACCGCGGAACGCATGAAAACCAGATATGACTTAAAGGCGAATTCATCAGGATTCCAGCAGAACGAGCTGGAGTGGTTATGCCACATGTGAAGTGTTGTTCCTATAGAGAGCTTTGTGAACAACACTCGAGCTAGATTAATTGATAATCAATCAACCGACGACGTCGTAAAGGCCGGTCTCCGAAGCTGCATCATAGCTGGGAAGGGCCCTATACAGTCATCACCCGGATAAACGACGTAGTCTACCGCGTACAGGAGCACCGAAAGCCCAAATGAGGATCGCGCACTTGGATCGTCTCGCCCCATTTTGCGATAGTTTGCCAGCCTGAACCCCGTAACTCGTTAGTTTTGGTCCTCAAATCGCAGAAATTTTGAAAACCCCTCGCTTATCTTGGACGAAAGATCCTACGAGGCATGTTGACAAACTCTTTGACGAGAGCACCAGGATGCCAAAAGTTTTTCCTTAACAGCTCGTATATTGTCAAGCAACGAAGCAAGAACGGGTGTCTTGGTATAGCTGACTCTTTTTTAGTAAGGTTATTAGACATTCAGTACTTGGTTGTTATCATACGTCACTATTTTGTATTTCCTCAAATCGAAACAATAACAGAACCAGAGAAAGTGGTTTTTTTATTGCAAGCGAGACCAGGAAGAATTGTTGTTTGGTTTTGGTATAGTGAATCATGGTGAAATGCATAGGGACTTAAGATCAATAGCTCGATATGTTTGAAGCAACTTGTGATTGCAACGGTTTCAGAGCCATTGTACTAATGAATAGAATATTGATTAGAGAAAGAATCAGTCAATAAAAACCTCGAGATTTTCAAATTTTCGTAAGTTTATTTTTGATAAAATTAAAATATTGATTGCAGCAACTAGTCTGCAAATATCAAACGAAAATGGATAATAGAAAAACGCATGAAAACTGAGCATAAAGCTCCTAATTAAATACGCTGTGTCCATTCTGTGTGATTTGTAATAATACTTTCAGCTTCATTTTCTTTTTTTATTGCAGGCTTTCTCTTAAGGGTTCACGTTTGAGTTCTGCATGTCATAGAATTCAAGACGGTTGCTTATTTTTGTGGTGTCGAATAAGGTAGTGGATAACTAACTAACTCTACTACTAGACTGCTAACTAAAACTAGACGACTAACTCAAGAGTAATAATTGGAAGAAAATCTGGGAGGGTCAAAACACTTTGCTTATCTTTCCCATTGATATTTATGTTTATGATATCTTTCTACCGACAATAATCCGTAGATCACTCTAAGCCTGAATAAAGTATAACTAGAATATCATTAATTTTTCTACCCAACTCCAGACATTCAACACACTCAACACGCCTCTATCCAGACCGTAAGCAAACATAGCTCACTTATGCTACTTATTAAACTAGTCATGTCTGCACTATTTATTATAACACTGCATACCATATAAAATAACGAGCGAAAATTCCCATCTGTATCTTCGTACTCTCCACTCTTTTCTAACATCATACATATAATTTCATAGACTTCGATAAGATAGCAGAGAAACTGAACAGCGCGACCATGGCCGTAAGATTGTGGCTACAAATGATCAAGCTTTTATTAGACTTGGGGCGATAAGAAAAATAATTGTGTTGATGACGCAAGTTGCGCTCGAATGTACATATATGGTTGTATTAAAACACAGCAAAAAGAATAAATAACGAACCGACCGACCAACAAGCATATTTTCCCCGAGTTTACTATATGCTTTGTGAATTTCTCTGCAATATGTCGTGTCGCATGGATCCATCTTCAACTCGACACCCGAACCCTCCCACATCTTATACTGGTTATCGCTGGAATCGCACCAGTAATTGTCACATAAGCTCAGATATCCATACATACAGACATATACGGAAAAGCAGCAACTGATATGCTTTCACACGAAATACATATATTCGTACATGCGTCTGAGTAATCCGAGAAATATTACGAAATTTGAGAACGAACGTGTAATTCGATTATTATAAAATCATTACAACAAGCGATAAAAATCTTATCGCGATATCGATTCGGTTGAAAGAAATATTGCCTCCAGTTTGGAGCTTCATTGAATTTGTGCGCTGCTTATCGTATAACTTTAAGGATTTTATCGTCAGGCCGGCTAACTGCAGGAAATTGTTTTATGGGTTGGGTTGCAGCTGTAAAGTGATTGCCGCTGCAAACTCGCATTTGCACTCTTTTTTTTGCTCCAAAGAATTTCTGGTGGGTTATAAATATTAGCGCAAAATGGTCCCGTCTGAACGAGATAAGCAATATTATTATTAATGTGAGTTAAGTGTGTTGCAACCCGGGGGTTGCATCATTTCAAGTTCGTTATACAGTAGAAGAAATTTAGAGGGCATGAGATCGCACATTACTGTTTTATTAGAGCGAACATTTCGGCCAATTTCCCTAAGCTTCAAATGGAAAAATGTCGATTTCCCCTGCTCCATCATCGCCACCCTTCAAAAAAAAAGCAAGGAAACCACCAGTACCTCCACTTCATCCTCCTCCACCAATAAACAAATTTTGCTATCGACCACGTGAAAAGATTGATGCCATGACATTGCACGTCCATCTCTATGAGACCTGTAAAATTGAGCAGATTTGAAGATTGAAAGAAAAACGAGTCCATCGAGATGGCATAAAAATAGAAAAGATATTTTTAGCGATCGGCATCGGGCCCCGTGTACATTCAATAGAATCCCCGATTGATAGAATTTGAGGAAATAAGTCGAATGGTTAAAGAGTCCCCGCGAAACGTTGCTGAATCCTCTTCGTTCCCTCGCTCGATCCATATAATAATACAGTTCTTTATCGAGTACAGTAAATCACATCATCGACGGCGCGGGTTGGTTGATCGATCCTTCTTTGCCCCCCGTGCGATTCAGGCGACGCCGACCGCCGGGAGCATAGACTAATTACTGCGGGGCGCGCAAACATCGAAATTATTAGGTAAATCCACCCGAGCGTACTGGCAGAAACAGCAACTGCAGTGAATAATTTCGAATGAGAAAATCATTTCTGTTGTTTGTGAGAAATGAAAAAGTACACATTTCACTTGGCCAACGGGCATTGACAACAAGAAATCACAGACACACTAGTAGAGTTGGTGTTAGTGATGAGTTGAGCGACTTTTTTTTCTAGTCTCGCCTGTCGATGTCTGATGAATGCTTTGAGTTTTCGAGTTAGACAAAATAATGGTGTTCGAGAACTGGGTGCAGATGGTCTACAGAAGGCGCCAATTTCCTATTTGAATTATTTAGAATAACTTACTGTCATCCTCCTCCTCACCCTCCCCTGCGTTTTGTGCGCTTTCGCTTGACGGGGTATTTTTCGAGAAATTATTTCGTTATTATTTCATTTGGTATTTGATTTGTTTCTTTGATTCTTTACGAGAATAATTTGCATGAATTTCACAGTTGTCGGAAATATTTTCATATGTCAAAGACTGTGTGACGTAGTTGATTTTGGTGTTTTGATTTGGTTGAAATTATTTGTTTTGAAAATATCTTTGACTGCCCGTGATGTGGAAAACAGCATTAAGTCAAGGGTAAGCATATCACTAAAACAAATTCCGTATCACTTAATATTAGGATAGCTCTTATCTTTATATAGACTGCATTGATTTGATCATATTGTTTCCTTAATCTTAAAATAAAATTCCAATATATTACATTAATTTACCAGAACCGGTTACTTTTTTTAAAGTGAAATTTATTCGATCAAAAATATTTACACATACCAGATATTGATCATGCATATTCCTATACGCATCAACTTATATTCAACGCTGTACGTAGAATGAAATTTCGCTGTCAAAGCCAACCGAAAAAACAACTCTTTCAGACAACAACACAAAATTTGTAAATACAAATATCTGATTGACATACATATATCTTCTCTTTTGTATATTTTTACAGATTATTTTCGAAAATTATCGAAAATTTTTAAGTATTTCCATAGGTTACTACCGGTCACGTTCAATTTTTATCTCCAAACGACAAATGAGGTCCCATTGTTTTGACTTGTTCAAAATAGCAAAATGCAAAAGTGTATCTCCACTTGATTTTTTTCTTCAAAATTTTGATTTCGAGGTACATATGTAGTATATTTTCTACAGCAGTCTTGAAAACGTTTATTTTACTGTCTTGGATTTGTTATATTTTTTTCCCCGATGATATACTGAGTTTTACAATTGAATTGCCAATTTGTGGTTGCAATCTCTTTATGTTTAGGAAATCTCATTATATTTAGGAGTCATATCTTTAGAAGTTATATCTTTCGTGATTTGTGATTAAAGTCTAGCATGAAGGTGCCATCGCTCAGGAGAGAGAGAGAGAAAGAGAAAGAGAGAGAGAGAGAGAGAGAAAGTGAAGATGTGAAGGATATGTCGATTTTTGCAAAGATTGTTAGTTCTACTTTTTTGAAATCGAAGAGTGAATTATATCATAATTATAAAATACAGAGAACAATATTCTTTTATGTTCCGATCTAGAGATAGGTTAATATATACTAATATTTCATACCATGTTATTTAAGCGGTATTATAATATCTTAAATAATACAATATATCATTGATATTAGGTATTAGCGATTGCGTGAGATGTCATATTACGTGAGTATTTCAGTTTCGAGGCCATTTACGAACGGATTTAATTGACACTTTCAACAAGTTTATTAATACTCGGCGCCAAAAAGATATTATGCACCTGCTAAACCTCAAATGCCATTGCCCAAATATAGCACATATATTCATACACCCACTTTCACGCTATTGCATGCCCATGCGTTCTTCATATTCTCTTCATCAATTGCGTAGCTAAACAAATCAAATATAATAAAAATATATTCCTTTAACTATTTTCATACTGTAAATTGTTTGCTTCTAATTGTTTAAACATTTGACAACTACGATCATTAAATCTAAATAATTGCATCCCGTTATACCTATTTATTTCCTTAAGACTATCATCAAATATTGAACTTGTAATGCCGCGTTTACATTCTCGCCGAGGAATGGCAAATGTTGACAAGGCGAGTGTGTAAACGGTCTCCTTGTCTATTCTCGGCTGTGTTTTTCATGGTAAGCACGCGTGTGTAAATGGCTTGCTCGTCGGCTCTTGTTTGTTTTACGAAGGGATACTGATCCTTTTATTGCTGTGCCTGAGTGTTTATGACCGTCTCGTCCTATGCCGCGTTTATACATAGGGACGAGCGTCTCGTGAGGGCACTCTGCAAAACATTGGACAAGACTCAGCAAGACATAGGGTGAATTGTTTACTTAGGATATTGCACCATGCAACACGCACCTTAGACTACACGCTGGCACGTCTTAAAACATTTCCCACGGCGAAGTACCTCCATGATCTGTAAAAGCGCGCTACTGAGGACGCTCTAAGATAAGTAGATCCAGCTTGAAAGCAAGATATGAACCCATTTCGAGAGTCCTAGAATTCACGGTCATATGAACGTGTGCTGGATATGCAGAGCTTGGTAATTTTTTCAAACGTGAGTGGCTTTGTGCAGAAAACTCTGGAGAGTGAATCGCAGGCACAGGCACATCCCCTACCAATTTAATCGAAGCTGGCACATCAGCAGACAGTACGAAGTATATCCTGTACCATAGGCGTGCACACGACTTTGCAACAGAGAGGGCAAACATCCTAATTCGCCGCACATACTTCTTATTTTTCAGTGAAGAATTGTTAAATAACAGGAAGGATGAAGTACGGTGTAAAATGTAAATGGACATTTCGAGGGTGAATCTTGAAAAGTTCCAGGCAGATCTGGAGAAGTTTTTGTCACGTTTCGTAGCCATTGATTCACCATTTTGATCCAGAAATAAAACAGCAATCGATGATCTGGAAGGGACCCTCTTCACCGATGCAGATTTTATTCAAGGTGTCGAGTTCAGCTGGGAAGGTTATGCAACAGTTTTTTGGGACGCTGAAGGAATTATTATGGTGAAATATTTGGAAACTGGAGCCACTATATCAGGCTATATAAGATTGCGGAAGGCTATTGAGGAAAAAAGACACGACAAACTGCGAGCTGGAGTGCTGTTTCGTCAAGACAACGCACCGGTTCTTCACGAGGCTGCAGTTGCTATGGCTGCAATTCAGGAAACAGAATTCGAACATCCACCCTATTCGCCAGATCTAGCTCCCAGTGACTTCTATCTCTTTCCTCGGCTCAAGGGAACACCTTCGGAGCAAGAAATTTGAGGATGATAGCGAAGTTATGGCCGCTGTTGGGGCGTTTTAGGAGAGTAGAGATAAATCATTTTTTTAGGATATCTTGGGTTTGGAAAAAAGATGGACTAAATGTATTAACTTTTTAAATAAATTTTTTTTAAGTTTAATCACTTTGGTTTATAATGATTATCATTACTGTTGAATCAACCCTCGTACATAGCATAATTTTTTCTTCGAAATAACGCAAGCAAAACATATTCAACGCTAAATGCTGCCGATGTTGATTTGACTTAACCGTTTACACATACCAAATTCTATTATGTATTTTCCATTGTTCCATAAGCAAATTCAGAGTTAGCATGCGCATAGCGTATTCAATTAGCTTGGACTTGATAAGGTGATCTATGGATAGTGGTAGTAGTAAGAAAATCAAATTCATGTCCGGGACTCAACACCTCAAAATTCCAATTAAAATTATTTCTGAAATCGATTTTGATTCGAAAGTATTATGGTATGTTAACATATATGTACATAGATTACCGCAACCTAATCTAGATCGTTCATAGAACCAACTGACCAACTTTCAAAATTTCGGTGTACTTCTATGCAAGTCACTGCCTCAGTTTTGGTCACTGAACCTCAATAATCGTCTCTCGATTCTTTTCTTCGAACCAGTTCAACCATTGTCCCAAATGCAAAAATCACATGACGCTAGCAACAATCGAACTGCACGAAAAATCAAAAGAACTAACAGTTTTTCACTATCAAACAATGAGTCAGCTAAGAAAGAAATAGTATACGCTTAGGTCATGAGCTTTTTATTTTTCTTACAATGAGTTGGTGGTATCATAACGTTATCCGCTTCTTCACTGGTATGCAATCGAGCACTTTAAATTCACCGCATAGCTGTTGATAGCGAATGCTTAAACATGACATGTACTCGAAAAATAAGTATGTATTCATACACGTCCGTTTGCGCGGAAAAGATTCAAATATGTACAGATAAAACTTGCAGCTTAAGCCTAGTCCGGCGAACTGCCGACAATTTTATATTGTTGCTATCGTAAATCGGATCGCAACTTTCTGTCGTTTTGAACTTTAGTCGCCAGATAATTTCACGGTAATTAAAACTTTAATTCGAACAAAACATCGAGTACGTTAAACGAATCAACAGCAACAAGACTAGCTCCGGCAACGGAACATTCATCTGGTATTTTCTAATGCGTGTGTGTCGGTCGACGCTTTTCGTACATGGACACTCGGTACACACCTTTTTTTTAAATATAAATATTGCCACAGCAATTATGATAAATCGATAGTAATAAGATTCGATAATAATAAGAATCGATAAGATTTCTATGCGGGTTTCTTGCGTGTGCTTCCCTTTGATACAATCGTCGCGCCCGGCTGTGTGAAGCACTTGTGAAAATTTAATAAGAACGATATGGCGAGTGCCAGATAAGATCTCATTTGATATATAAGAATGTTTATAATTTTTTCGAGCACATTTCTAGATTGTAGACAATTGGCGTACTGTACAAACCGTGCTAATTTTCAAGACTGGAAAACCCCAAAAAGATGCTAAAGTGAATGCGCTACATATATCGTTTTTTTTTAAAAAAAAACCGGGTATTTCATTCTATATTTACAGATGGCGAAAGACTATCAGCAGCCTTGTTTTCCCAGCAAAACCGTATTTGTCTGAAGATTACTTAGATAAAATACTTGATGACATTTGTATAACGTTTCAGAAGAAATCGCGGTCTGTAACCGGAACTCGTTAAAAGTCCAACAAGTACGTTCCTCATTGAAGGTGTTATGACAACTTTGCAAGCACGTACGTCAATGGAGAATAGTTATGACGAGAAAATGACGAGAACTGACTACGAAGAATACCAGGAAATATACATCGAGAACAGATATCTATTATGTGCGAACTATGATACGTCTGTGTCACAGCTTCCGCGTAGTGCTATCTGTTGATACGTGACCCCTCGCTAATTTACTCAAGTTTTTACTTTTTGTGGACTATTATATTAACAAAGACCCAGCTTCCTTTTGGTAAACGTATTTTGTTGGGAATTTACTAACTGACTTTTATCATTGACAAAACAAACACCGTCAACTCCAGATTGGTCCATGTGCCCAGCAGAACGATTGATTGAATTTTAGCATGTCTAAAACGATCAAATTAGATTAGCATCTTCAGCCTGGACCAAACACATACAAAAATAGATACGACGACGACACTCATTTAGACTGGTAGATCAAGAGAGCTCTACTATTTTAGCGCAGTTGCTATCGTTTCGTGAATCGTATTAGCATATTACTGCAACAGTATAAGGTCCAATAGTATTGTTTGTACAGCGATGAGATTAATTTTTCCATTTCGATTTTAGCGTGCAAATATGATAGGAAAAATTTCAATTTTGTTTATCACGTGACCTTTTGATTGATTCTGACTAATATGATTTTGTATGGTCTTGTTTTTGATATTACTAACAATTCGAAGTCCAACGATTTAAGTTTGAATAATAATATTAATAACGTATTTTTACTACACTGAAAGAAAAACTCTTGGTTGGTTCAACTATTTTTAATAGTATTGCAACGATTCATTCAAAATCGTTAAACGAACTACGGAAAATAATTTTTTTACTAAGTTAACATAGTTAATTTAACGATATAAAAGTAGTTGGCTCTGGTTATACAAAAAATATCGCAACGTTCATGAAATCAACTGTTTTAATTGTTTCATAACCACGAAAAATAGTTGATCAATAGAAAAATATTCATCAATTCACTCAAAACTTCAACGTTTCGAATTATCAACAGTTTTTATGGTACTTAAACTACTTTGCAATAGTTGATTTCAACAAACGTAATTCAGTGAGCAACGTCTTTGAAATTATTCTACGCAAAGTAGAATGGTTTCAACATTTGGACGTTTTTCATGGTCCGAATGAAATTTTTTTTATTTATCAACCACGCGTCATGGTGCATAAAAGTAATCAACAATATTCTTATAGTTGTTTTAACTATAGCCCTAGTTGATGCAAAAACAACTAAGGAAAACTGTTGATTTTTCATACTCCTCATACTCATGCTCATATTCTATCATAGAAGTGCACTTACGCCCTGGATATAGGTAATACTAGTATCCCAAAATGTCCCCTCTACCTTTACAGCTGCTATGTGAGAGAATAACGTATTGTACTATATATATGTATATATTAAGCAGATGCTACTAAAAGAAAGTGGAAGTGCAACGAAACAGCTTTATTTTGCTGAGCAAATTTGTAAAATTGAAGACCCCAAAATTACCATAGCTGGCAGCTCCAAAAAAAATTTTGTCAAATTTGACTTAGATTCAGGTTCAGCTACTGTGTGAATTCCGTCAAAAGTTGGTAACTGAATCAGAATTTATAGGACGAAAAGCACTCTCTTTTCCAAGCGTTTTTTTCAGTATGGCACCAATGGCACGGGGTTTCCCACATTTCAAAATCGCTTCAATCAGACCAGGGGCCCTATTATGATTCAAAATCCGAAATCGGAATTCGTAAAATTTTCCGACTCGCCAATGGTCGGAATTTCGTATTATGATCTATTCCGAAATCAGAATTAAATCGATTCCAGATTTCCAATATATTTCCAATCAAGTGTCAAAATACCTATTTAAATTTAAAAAAAATGGACGGAGTTTCAATGTTTCTTGTTAATATTGACTCTATGGCGATTTATTTTGCTTTGCCTAAGTATGGTCAGTCGGAAATAATAAAAATAGGTATTAAAATTTAATAAAAATCCGCCAGAATCCGACAACATATGAGCTGTCGGATTAGACAACTCGCCTTCGGAATTTACAATCCGAAGTTGGCGGATTCCCGTGCAAATAGCAAATTATAATACGAAAATACGATATCGTATGAATTCCGCTTTCGGATTTTGATTCATAATAGGCCCCCTGGTCCTATCTACTCAATGACCTAGTTTATGCGAGAGCCCAATGTAATCCCGATTCGGGATTATCCCAAATATCGCGTCGTATAAACGGGCAAAATTGGAATTGGGATTTTATGAAATTCGAATTGCGTATAACCATAGAAACTTGTTTTGCGGAATAGGTTACACTCACATTGAAAGTGTATTGTATAAATGTGACAAGATAGGAAGTTTAGGTTACGCTGAACATTTCAGTAAATGTACGAAGAACGCAATGACTATGGAGAGACATTTAGCGATAGCTGAAGATTTTGAAATGCTCCATTCGGCGTTATATACAGCAGGTAGTAGTAATTTGCGGCACTTATTTATGATTAACGTCTTCTTTTGCGAAAATAAACGAAACGACATTAGTTTTATCCAAATGCACAAAACAAGCGCCGTCACATATTTCATATGTGTAATGTGTAAATTTGCTCAAAACAAGACCCGTCATGTTGAAGAATCACTTTTATTGACACATTTCATATGCACACTCACCCATAGTTATCGGGCGTACACCCAACTGTTCGGGTTTAAGCTGAAATCCGAATTTGACCGTTTATACGACGTTCTGACTGGTATAATCCCAAATCGGGATTACATTGGGATCTCGCATAAACTAGGTCAATACCAATTTCTGTGAATTTCAGTTGTATCTGATTATCGGGTCGTGAGTTCTCGTTATTGATACTAAAAATATAGTTAAATTAAGGAACGGTTAACGTTCTTGTATGATATGGAAATTCAAGTCTTACTTTGGCTGTGTAGATAAAGCAAAGGATTTACATATGAAGTACTTTTTTTCTAAAAAGCAAAAATTTTTCAGGAAACTTATTTTGAAAGTTTTTGATTTCAGTACCTGCCGTAGCTACATGTAAAAAATCTACATAGCATAAGTAACATCAATACATCCTGTAAGTTTAGGAAGGAATAAAGATCTGAAAGCTATATCAAAGGTAATCGCAATTCAAAAATTTTCAAATTTTCTTGATTTTATATTAGGCATATAGCGCAAACTTAGTTTTATTGAAAATTATTTGCCGATAGAATTATAGTGATATTTGATATATCATTAAAATGGTCGCCGGTGCCAAAGAGGGCTAAAGATAATTAACATTTGGTGAGACCAGGACCTATTCTGGAACAACTAGGCATCAAAGTAACGGCAAATAATTTATACAATCGATCAATCTTCACAACTTCCACCAATTCAGTTTCAGTTTTTGGAATTGCATGTCATGATTTATGGCGGCAAATTGATGGCAATTGTTATTTTGACAACTGACACCATTTTAACACCACTCAAATCACGAATACAACACGTTTCCCTCAGATGTTAGTATCGTACTTCTTTACATAATTTTAAGGGAAAACACTTTCTTCATAGTCCTCATGAGGCATTAGTTATGTCCAAATCCCTGTAGGCTTAGCGAAATCAATATCTCTGTAGGCTCTGCGAAACATTCTACATACTATGAGCATCAAAAGTGAGAGCACACCTTCCACATTTGATTTTGAGCTTCAATATAAAAAAAAATCCGATTGAAAAATATCTCTGATTAAGTAATATTAAACCTTTATTCGTTAAAAAAATCAGTTCCAATACCTTGGGAGTTCTATAAAGCAACCATAACCTTAGTAAATAGGAAGTGTGATTAGGATCATTATCTTGTTGGAAGATCCACTTCATAGGCAATTCCAATTTCGCAACACTGTCAGACATATTTCACTGCAAAATATTGAGATAGCCTTGCTTATCTATTGTACTATCAAAAAATTCAAGGTTTCCAGCTCCCGATGGTGCCATACACCCCCAAACCATAACAGATCCTCCGCCATGCTTCACTGTGCCGGAAACATTTTTTTCATGGAACTCAGTATTTTTAGGTCGCCAATTTTTTTTATTGGTATTCCCGCCAAATATTTAAAATTTACTTTCATCAGAGAATAAAACGTTTTTCCAAAAATTATAAGTACAGTTTTTATATTTTTTAGCATAATTTTTGCGTTTTTTCTTATTCGCTTTAGAAATAAACGGCTTCCTTCGTTGTTCTCTGCCTTGTAACCCATGTTCATTCAATATTCTTCGAACGGTGGAGGCTGAAACGGATTGTGTGTCGCGGAATAATTTTCAGCTATTTTTGCTGCACTTGAACGTGGATTACTCTAAACTACATTCACTATATTTCTTATTTCTTTTCTATTGAATTTCCCTGTCCGTCCAGATCTTTTAAAATTGTCCAATATTTTGAATTTATTGTATTTGTCAATAATTTTTTTAACTGCACTGTGTGGTCTTTTTACCATTTTTCCAATTTCCCGTATACTTTTTCCTACACAATGCAAATTCACTAAGATTTTTCGTGTTTCTGGCTCAGTTTCTTTCCTCATTTTCACACCTTTCTTCTAGAACGTTTCAAATCAAACTAACTCCTTCAAAAATGACTTTACCAAGAATTTTTGCGATTGCTGTTTCCTAGAAATTAAATTGAAGTTGTGTTCCGTTATAGTAAAAGATCCGTGACTTTGTTTACAGCTAGAATCTAGCAACGTTTGAGCACGTGTGCAGTTTTTTTTTTTTTTAATACTAGATCCCTTTTGACAAGGATTATGTTGGCTTATGACGATTCGTATCAGCCATCGGTTTACGATAACACCCGTTTATGGTGGGTTTGACCTCAAATTTTTACTCTAGACAACACAAACACATAAGTGACTCAAAACAACGCAACGAACACGAAACCGCAGTTTAAGACACGTTGATACACGTATTATCAATTCCAGAGAAAAATCGTCCTTCGGAGAAAAGCAAATTTCTCAGTAATTTTCCGGCTACAACCTTCCACCACAAGAGCTAACACGCGGATGGACGTGTGCAGTTACTTTTGATTCATATTTCATTGACGTTTTGTTTTTGTTCCTCTGTCAATTTTTTGTTAGTTGATGATGAATTGATTTTTTTGTATATAGTTTTTAACAAATAAAGGTTTGATGTTACTCAAACAGAAATATTTTTCAATCGGTAATTTTTTTCTCAAAAACAAATTTGAAAGGTGTGCACCCACTTTTGATGCTCACAGTTCATTCATCCTTTTGTAAGACTTGAAATTTGACATTTTCCATTACGTTATCCTTGAAAATGAATTGAATTCATGGACAAGATGATTCACAAAAATCACGACTCAGCTATAAGCGAGCCACCTTCTTCATGCCCTGAAATGTTAAACTGTCAAGCTCTTAAAAAAAATTTGAAGGGTGCAACACCTACACTACGTACCAACACTGACACTAGATACGATCTAACAAAAACTGTTACCCTGTATACAAAACAACAGTGAGTTTTGCAATTATGACCGTAGAACTGCTTAATTTAGAAGTAAAACGCATTTGGTGCTGAAGTGCTCCTCACATTGTGCATGATTAAAGTGCAGAAATTCCATAGTACATACATTTTCCGGACTTACGGATACACGTTGTACCTTCACTTCGCACTGAAAACACCCAAGAACCATCATATCAAGATCACAATCAAAATTCTTCCTATATCTCTCTATATCCTTGCCTGTATTTGGAAAACAAGACACTTAGAATGAATACTTTTCGTGGATGGGAACCAAATTTTTCGAACATTCGTTTGAGACTGAACGAGTTCGTTTCGAGGAGATTCTCCAATCAATTGCGTTCTAAATTATGAAAAAGGCACAAATTACCAATTCGAATTCTCTAATATGTTGGGTGTGAAGTAGCATGTGGCTTCGAACCAATGGAACCAATGGAAACAAAGCACAAAGCCTACAATTTTCAATTTCTACATTGTTCAAGAATCTTTCGATCGAAGGAGTCGTACAAGTGGTTGGTTGGCTAGAACGGACATCAATTATTAAAAAGCAGATGATTTCAAAATGCTTGTTGTTTCGAAACGAAGCTAGACACGGAGCAGGGGGACATGCGTGACTTCTTCGTTACAGGTGACTGTGACCTAGATTACTTAACATGTTTTATTATCATTACCACGCATCGGGCGATCCAGATGTTTAAACAATATTATCTGACGAATCTACGAATTGAGTACGTATGTAAAAGTATTTAAGTAATAAACCGGCTAAATCTACGAATATCAAACCTACGGATATCTGCTGCAGGTTTGTTCGATAATATGGATGTAACGTAGTAATCTACCAAGTACCCAGCCCAGTTTCAAAGAAAGTCTTGCATAGTGCTCTGCTTGTATTCTCGCCGCAGTCTGCGCAAATGTTGGGCGCAAGGATCTGTGCCCCAGAGACAGGCACCTCGTTGCTTCGCAGCAATTGCGCATACTGCAGGAGACCTTGAAACCACCAGATGCCAGCTACTTACACTGGCCTCAATTCGAGCAAAGCCATACCCGACATACCTTGCTGTTTTTCTTTCGTCCTACCAAGACCATGTGATCATGTATCCATTACTTTGCAGGTGCGACCAGATACAAGCAATTCGTCATCGTGACATCACGTATGGCGTCAATTCCAGAGCGTATCATGCTATTTATTCCGAAATATCTACACAAGCAGCTTTACCGCAATAACAAGCTGTATCGGCAATCGGTTTGCAAGTACATCTACTTGCCTCCCAGCAGAATCAATGCTAATTCGATTCACATCTCACAAACAACATTACATTCAAGCTCGAATCCCGGTCGCGTTCATTGCAAAATCGCTCATACGTTTCCATGGAAGCTCTAATCAAATTTTCAGCTGAACGCAAAAATTATCGGAAAATTGTCGACTGCACAAGTGCGCATGACACATTCATTGAAAATCCAGGGTAAATTTACCTCGGAATTCAATCCCATTAGCTTGCCAGTTCGCAGTTTTCGAGCGAACAATTCTAACCCCAAATTGGCAATTCCGACTTCTGACGTGCAACGCTAAAAACGAAACGGCATGGAATCACCATGAAACAACACGAGAATTCCTCGACTCCAATTCCTTTCCAGTCGCAGCAATTTGAAACATGCAAGCAATTTTGGAATCCCGGATACTCCAGAAACTATCCTTGCTATCAGAAATCATTCCCGCCACTCGAAAAACTCATCTTCCTCAATTCCTATCAGAATCTCGATCGTATTCCTACGATACCGACCAAACGACGACTTTGACAGTTCGCCACGAAACGGACCGAAACAATTCAAAACTCGCCCAGCTCGAAAAATAACCGCAATGCGGCAAACTTCGAGAACGACGAAGTCCAAGCTCGAAGCCAGGCGACAGGTAACGAATGGGGAAAACAAAAATCAAAGTGCACAGCCATTTTGAGCAGAACGATGTTCGATGTGCGCAAGCATGGAATCACACTGCCACAACTCTGGCCCATTTCGCCGCGACTGCGACCACTGCTCGCTCGCTCACTCGTCGCTCTGGTCCATTTTCGGCTTGCCAATTCCCAACTGGAATTCCGTTTTGAAACAGAGCGGCCATGTCAGCGAGTCGATTCTGATTCAGTTTCCGAATGACACAATCGTCAGGCTGCGAAAAAACACTCCTCAGATACATGCCGGGACCGATTTCCAATCAATTCAGGCCAGCCAACAAATTCAGGAAAAACTCCACACTACTACGAAATCCTTGCATCGCTCGACGCAGCGAAAACATCGATCGATTCGCCGTCAAACCACACCACACTTTCTGCTAACCACTTTTCTGCCAGCCCGTAATGCCCCGATACTGCGAAAACTTATTAAATCGACAGAAATATTTACCATTTTAGCTTCTAAACTTGCTTCCGGCTTGCTCTAAAGTAGGGAAAATGCTAATTTTTGCTCCGCTTGGGCAGGATCCCAACACGATCAAGAATGCTGCCCGGTCTCGAACACCACGACTACAAACTCACGACGAATTTTTTCTGGAACTTCACCAGTCCACGAATTAATCACTACTCAACGACGGCCGGGAGAGTGAAAACCGCAACGAATCTATTCAGCACACAGAAGTCGAACAAAGTTCTTTTCTTTTGAATCTTCAAATTTTTTTCTCGTCTACGTCTCGCAGCTCACAATAATATCAAACCCGACCGGATCGACTGTTCAATTGCAACTGAACTTTTCCAACGACGCAGCCAACCTCATCGCACGCAGAATGACACCACAAAAGGGAAACGCAAACAGCGCACACATCACCGCAGCGATATAACGCGATTTACGGCACACCATCGTATCGTCTGGTCGTGTAGGTGTAGATTCCCTGTTCCGATACACAATTCTTCAAATGGGTGCGTGCGAAACAGTCAAGCTTCGCAGGGGAATCAATCATGGAGCCGGCGCACGATGCCATACGACGGCCCTATTGCGCCGCGTCGACGCAATCAGCAACGTACAGCAGCCACCGAAATCGACCGAAATAGAGTTCGCCATCCGATAAGCTCTTGTCGCAGTGCACTCTTTTTGCTCGATTCTCGTGCTTTCGCTTTTGAACGCTATTTTCTTTCAATACCTTGTCGTCTCGCCGCACCGGAAGCATCTACTCTTAGCTTCGTAACGGTCGATTCGTGCAGGCATTCGAATAGCGTATACGCGAATCCATCGGATTCCGCAGCTGCACAGTTTTCGCTCGCCACCCTGCGACATCGTACGACGCGTCTTTCAAACGTCAAGTTGGGTTGGTTATCTGTGCTGGACCGGGCCCGACCCGGCCTAGCTTATGTCCTGCTGGATATTGGAAATGGGAAACGTAAGGGCGTCGGCTGCTCGAAATTCGACCAATTTGCAGTAATTGCCTGCAAGCACACCTGGTAAGCATGATAGTTCGAAAGGGATTTCGCTGCTACGGTAAAAGTACAATGCAGCCCCCTGACCCCGTTGAGGCTGTGGGTGCGGCTCTTGTTTACTCGCGTGGCCGCAATTCGCTTTGCGCTTTTCCGCGACAACCTCGACGACTTTTCGTCGTTTCTCATTAATCTGTAGCTTTCGGAGCACTTTATGGCTGCCGCCGAAGGGAGTTTGCGCGTTCATTGGCTGCCACGCACCTGCAATGCGTCAGCTTTCTAGCTCACGGTATCGCTTCGCGGCAGATGAAAAGCTCTGCAATCACTCGTAGACTTCTATCTACATTTCCACCTTTCTTTCGCTGCTGTTTTGCTGTAGCCATTCAAGGGCTTCTATCGTTGTCAGCAGGGTACAAGGGGCAATGCACACCTTGCGGACTCGTTGTTCCGTTTTCGTATCATTGCGATATGTATGGTGTCCGTAGTGGGTATTGTGTCGCACCGCAGGCCACCAAGCCTGACGTGCCTCCTTCGTCTGCCCCAACTCCGATAGGGTAGAGACGCCACTGGCAGCAGTCTTGCAATCCACAAACAACCACTTGTCGAATGGAGCCTGTTTTGTGCTTTCACACTTGAAGGATAATTCCTGACTTTGATTTTCCAATTTTCACGAATTGATAAGGAAAAAAGGTGGGGTAGTGTAGGGCGTTCACGAATCACGACTCACGAGTCGTCGCCCGGGCTGGAGGCTTACACGTTTACTTTTGAGATACTTTACGTGGTCAGCCAGGAATAAACAAACGCTGAGAACGGGACCACGTTTCATTTTTGGTGGTGCTAATGATTTCGACGACAGTTTAAATTCGAAGTCATATCCTAGAGATGAGATGGAAATTATATATTTGCTTGAAATCGTTTCTAATTTGAAACTATTGGAAAAACTTGGCTGGTAAAGACAAATTTATTATTTTTGGGCTCAGAATAGAATGTTTCGAGGAAACTTAATGAAGAAGTACTTCACAAAATGGACTCTACAACACACGGTAAGGCATCGTGGGGGCATGATAATGAATATTTCAGAAGTGCTGGATAGTAATCTTGCTGTAAACCAAAAATCCTTGAGCTTTAATAAGGTTTGTTTCAAGATGCACTGTTAAGATGTAGGTGCCTCTTACGTCAGGGTATAAAATGAACAATCGCAGCAGAAAACATTCTAAAATATTAAGTCTTTTTAGTAGATCGGAAAGATCCCGCAATGCAGAAAACGCCAATAAAAAAGCCAAGGCACGCAGCACGTAAGGCTAAACTAGTACCACACGGATTGGTGACATTCCGAAAATGCTCGATCTACTATAATGAATAGTCCTGGAATAAATCTTGGGAGTCAGTCAGTCAACAGCGCGATCGTTGAAGTGTGTAAAGCACAGTTAAGTGAATTATTCAGAAAGATTTTTCCTGCAGTAAAAGTGTGTTCAGTGGCGATGAAGAAACTGTTTTATTGAGAAAACACAGAGAAACACGAATCAAATAACATTTTTTTTTGTTGCATGAAATATTCAAAGGCAACGGCTAAGGGTAGCTTAGTGGTGTAGAGCGGTGGCTTTTAGCGTTGGAGGTTCCCTGATTCAAATTCAGGCTTTGAGTTAGCCTAGGCTCTGATTTAGGCACCTGCGTCAAATCAGGGACAAAGTGAGGCGTGAAATCAATCATTTCACACTCGTAAACAAACGTGAAACTATGAAAACAGAGCTCTACCAGCTCCAAACCCAAAAAACCCCGAAATGTGTTTGTGGTGGGATGCTTTGTTTTTGTTTGAAGCTAGTTTTCGTTTGATATGTAAAATCTAATCAGCGAAAAAACAATGCGGAAAAATTCAACAATAGCTTTTCGTTTTTATCACTTAATTTTCAGGTTCAATGTCATATTCCTACCTGCATAACATAATTCCAACCAAATCAACTTTGATGGGCAAAATTTGATGCATTCCTCGCTTTAAAATCTTTATTCCAAAGCAAACAATCATACAGTACATACAGTACAATGGCTGATTCATACCCAATGCCTTACGCTTGAAATTTCAATGACTCTTGGCAATATAAAAGCATGCGATGAAGTAATTTCAATTAACACTACTAAGTAGATACGTATTCTTATCGCAATTGATCTTGGAAGTGATAACGTTGCCGGTAAAAGCTCTTATCAGTCCTCACAGCACTTTTAAGTACTTCTGACAGTCGTAAGTTGATAAAATATGAAAATATTTTTTTTTTAGAAAGAGTGTGATTCTTTCTTTTTTTTGTTCCATTGACAATAGTTTTGCAGATAAGTCGATGTTTGCATTTATTTATTCTTATAGGTGACAAATGATTTCTTTATTTATTCGGAAAATATCTAAGTGATTGGAGTTGTCTCTAGGGCATTAATCCCGAGATTGAAATGGTGATCCCGAAATTCGGGATTAGAATTTTCGGGATCCCGAGATAGTCCCGAGATTTCGGGATTTTATAAAAAAAAACTATATTAAGGGAATTTAAACAGATATATTGGCTTATTCGTATTTAATTAAAACTTTATTTCAATTATATATACATAAAACCGGAAACTAAGTTCATTATAATGTTAAATTTATGCACATATGTACATGGGTACTAGCAAGTAAGACGTTAATCTATAATTGCAGCTAAATTAATCTTATGATCTAATTTCTTCTGATCTTCTTGTCCAATAAAGCACTTTATTTGGTCATAATAGTAAGTTATAAAATTAGTTAAAAACGAATTGAAATTTAATCAGCATAACGGATGTTACGATAATATAACAAAAATACATTATTCTTTTTAGTTGTTTACATATCAATTACAAAATAATATTGCTGTTCAATGAAACAAGTGATAAGTAATAATATCGATTGGTTCAAACTGCTGATTCATTTTGAAAGTATGCTCTTAACAAACATAATTCGTCAAGAGGTTCGAAATTTAAACTAGACCTGATTTTGCTGCACATATATCCCGCTGTACACTTTTTGGTGGAATATTAAGCATGCAATCATACGCCAGTTGTAATTCATTATTACAACTGGCTTCCGCCTCCGTTTTCATAAAGCAATACTTTTTTTAGTGTTAAGTTCTGCTTTCTAATTCCCAAAATGGGTTGAATTTTATCAATCCCGAAATCTCGGGAGTCCCGATAAAAAATTCGGGATCCCGAAAATGTCCAAAATGTGTCGGGAACCCGAGATCCCGAGATCCCGAAATCTCGGGATTGCATGCCCTAGTTGTCTCACAAGTAAACAATCTTGTAAAATTAACTACTAAATATGAATACAATGATATCAAACAACGGGAAAATGCTGGTGCTATCGCTACATTTGTTTTAATTTGTTCGATTTCTCGATCATTTTTGGCTGAAGTAGTCACAGTTATTATGGATTTTCGATTATCTCATCGAGGGCGAAGAGTCAAATTGGGGAATTAGCATAAAATCGAAAGTGGTGAAGTATGTTACCTTGTTGCTAATTTTGTGTCTTCGATATAAAGTTTTGAATATTCGTAGAGTATCTGATCGCATTATCAGCATCGATGATGCAGATGCTCAAACCATAAGTGTGCGCAGGTCTTCGAAGTAGAAGGAGGTAAAATCGTGTTTTGGCAAACACTTTCCTTAATTTTCAATGAAGTTCTAGCTTATGACTATACTATATGCTTATTATATGGCATATAATACGCTTTCATTGGAATATTGAAGAAGAAAATATTAAGGAATGTAAGTGTTTGAAATCTCCAGTAAAAAATTTCAACCTTACAGTACAACCTTAGTAGGAGATAATAAAACGACAAAAAACGCAACTAATCTGGAACAAAATTTGTTCCAGATTAGTTGCGCATTCGATAATGCTTAGGGGGAGGGACAGCTACCAATCTTTACCCACTCCTGCGCACGACATTGGCCCAAACATAAGTGAGATCTTAGAAAATCGCAATTTAGTTTTTTATGGTAGGTTTTGACTGTATCCTTTGTAGTATTTAGTTTCAAAGGTGTAGATTTTATAACACTATTATCCAATTAGATATTCAGCCATATTGTGAGTGTCGAGTCGATGTCGATAATATCGACATCGACTGCATATCGACAGATCTGCTATTGTGACGGTCGATATCTGTTGTCGATTATCGATTTTATCGACAAATTTTGTCGATCGCGACGTTACATCGACAGGTAGTTGGATATATGCAAAATGTAAGTTATTTTCTTGGAATATTCCGTCGCTTATAAAATAATTATTAAAGGGTTAAAATAACAAACGCCAAACAATTAGAACGTTTGGGATCTCTACTTGAGAGTAACGAAGAGCTCGCAAGAGGATTCGTTAAAGCTGGTGGGTAAAATGGCAAAGTAAAGGATCGATGGAATAGTTTTGCAGAAGAGCTAAATAGCATGGGTTTACCAGTAAAGCTGGCAGAAGGTTTGTTATTAAGATATCAAAATTCTTAAACTCGTATGACCTCCCCAGGTGTGGATCGATTTAAAATTTAAAATTCGCAAAAAGATCATTAGAAGCAATAGTGAAAAGCGCAAAACTGGTGGTGGTCCGAGCAATCAAGTTTATTTCTCCCCTCTTCAAGAGTGTGTAGTTGATTTACTTAATTTGAATGTGGGCTGTGGCTGTGAATTCGGAACGCTGCGCGATATGAGTGTGGAATTTACATCGTCGAATTTAACTTGTTCCACAAGCAATCAAACAACCTCAGTTGTAAGCGCTTTACCACGAGCAGTCATCGATCCAACTTTTTCAACGGAAAAAACACCTCGAGAATGTAGATCTTCCACCGCCGAAAGTAGACTGGAAAGTAGACTCCGATTACTCGAAAAGCAAACTGAACTGCAGGAAAACATTAATAAAAATGTCGCAGAAACCCTGCACTTGGACCCAAAAATATATTGCTTTCAAAAATACGAGTTGAAATTGCGGGAAAAGTCCTTACAAATAAAGCAAAAAACCCTGCAGATTTATGAAGAAGATACGAGAGACAAAAAAGACTTCGTGTGCAAAACTTGAAATTAAAAAAAAAATGCATGAGTTGCAGCTTCAACGTTTGAAGTTATCCACAGATTTATTACGAAATATTTGAAACCGTTAATTTAGTGTTAAGTAGTAATCCGAAATTCGGAGCAGCATTACGAATAAATCCACTCTTCATTAAATAAATCAAGACGATTCTAATGAACAGTGTTTACTTCACATTGCCCATATCCAAAGAATTTGACGAGTCTCTAAGCCACTTTCTTTTTCGCCTTAATTCTAGGAGGGTGGCTTGATTGTCCTCGTCAAACTCGTCGTCAAAAAATAAATCAAAAAAATTCATTTTACAAACTTTAAAAAAAAAACATTGTTTTTAAAAAAATTTCACTTGACAAATTATTCAGAATGGCACTTTCGTTCACAATAGCACTCAATTCAAGCATTTTCCTCGATTTCAATATGGCAGTACTTATAAGTAGTTTCGATCGACTCCCACAATACCAAAACGCCATCGATTCGACAACTTCGTCGACTATCGACTAGCGATCGACTCGACACACAATACGGATGAATATCACCTCTAGCAAGATGAAGATGTCTTCGTGGATATCTTTCTGTAGCAGAATAGAGGATATCAATAAATCCAACCATCTACGTCAGGTTTTAAGCTCAGTACTGAAGACTATGGGTTGCATCCACAACTTTGACGGCATCTGAATGAATTTGAGCGCCGATAATGTAAGCATCGTTATGAACTCACATTTCCTCCAAAATACGAGGGCTAAGGTTTCCCGGTATTTGATAGCACGATCCTTGACAAGCTTGCAGGTGAAATTTCAGGTTGATTGCTTTTTTAGTATTCATTTGGTAGTCTATTGATTAAGTCGTGTCGAGAGTTTAAGTGAAAATGGAAAATTCGGAAAAAACAGGCGGATATTAAATATTTCCATTTGAAAGGCCTAACACCACTTTAAACCAAAGAAAAAATGGGTCCAATACTGGGAGACTGTTCTCCGTCGTATTCGACTTTAAAACAGAGGGTCTCAGAACGTAAAAAATGTCGTAAGAGCACTGATGACGCACCACGTACAGGACGCTCCATTGAGGTCACAACTTCCGAACTGATTGAAAACATTCATAAAATCGTGATAGATCGCGCAATATTTCGCATAAGCATTTGTGCATGAATAAGCTCTGTGCATGGTGTGTATCGCGTTGGCTAACGCTCGAACAAAAATTGAACCGGAAAACTGTTTCGACCGCGAATTTGGCGCTGTACTCAACTTACAATTCTTTTCTCTATTTTATTAGGAGCCAACAGAATCTATAGTCGGAAGCCTTCCTCGTTTTTAGCTGATCAAAGTATCGCAACGGAATTTCCCCATAGTATTCCCAACTGCCAAATATCAGATTTCCTCTTCTTTTCTCGTTTTTCTTTCATAGCATCACACTGTGTACTGTCTCATCCTGTATGAGATTGTTGGTCAATGTATTTGTCATCGTAGGCTTTAGTTTTGCAGCTCAGGAAAACTATTTACCCATTCAGCACAGAGTACGATAGGCGGTTAAATGTGGCAGCAATCCTGCGCTCAGTAGCTAGCTTGTAGCAGTCATCAAACCGTCATTCCCCAAAACCGTTTCTCTGACAGGTCTCAGATTATAGTAGGTATGTTCCTTTAATTTTCGTCTGAAAACTTTTTGGGTAAAAAGTTACTTCTGTGGTGGGAGAAAATTTCTCGTCGAACTACATACACGACCAATATCTTTGTTTTAGATGATACTAGATGACGTAGACTTTAGTTTCACGTTCAGGGCACTTTAGGTCATCTATAAATGTTGTTTCTATAGCTGTTCCAAAAGCGGTAGTGGCGTATAATAACCTGGTCGATTTGGTCAAGAGTAATCTCATCTGAAGACTGCCATGTGATTTCTTTGCTGTTTTTCTACACAAATTAGGTGGCCGCATCTTTCGATTCACTTCTAAATAGAACTCATTGTCTTTGCTACATATACTTGAGTAAATTATTGCAGCAAACACTACTTGTTTATGGTCTTCTTTTGCTGTTAAAATTACTGGATATAATTGCGACGTCATATCTAGCGGAAAGTGTGGAACATCTTTAAAAATGTACCCTTTTTTTCATAAATTAACTTATTTGTTGATGATGAATTCAACTCCAGGTGCAGAGTATATATTTCGACTGTAAAGCCGATGATCACAGGTTTCATGTTATGTTCGTATTTTTTTTTTTTTTTTTTTGCGAAATTACTATGAATTGCCTTACACGAGAAGCACTGTCGTATTATTTGGAGTGATTTTTAACGCTGGTAACTAACTCGTGAAATGCATATCAGTCCTTCTAATGCTTATAATCGACCAGATATATTTTTTTAAAGAATCCAAGCGACTTTAAGGACAGAACTTTTTGTAGAGTCCTACCTTCACTATACATAATATAGGATAAATTAAATTAGAATTGCAAGAAATGAGTTAATAGTAAAGCGTCTGTAACATATCTGCTCTGAGGACATTAGACGTGAGAGTAATATTCAAGGACAATGAAAACGAAGGATATGGAAAGATATATAGAGGTTAAAACATGTTTAAAAAGCGTTGAGGATCTGAGGATGAAACCAAATAAACAAGACCCCGTCGTGATAGTCTGCATGATGTGATCATTACAGTTAAGCTTAGTATCAGAAACGACCTCGCAGTTCTTGTATGTTTTGACCACACCTATAAGAAATCCAGAGCGACGAAGAGAAACTATAAAAAAGTTGTTATATGGGAATATATCATCTGACGACATTTCGAAACATGCAGAAACAAGCCGCTCAGCTGTTAATCAAATCCTTTCGCAGCTGTTACTTATCTTGAAGCTATCAGCATACAAACGACAAGAAGAATCAGTCAAGGAAGAGAAGTCATTATTAGAAATTAGAAACAGTAAAGGACCAAGAATGGAATCTTGTGGATCTCCAGAAATTAGCTGGAAGGAGAACAGTGACTATACAAACGCGATCATGCACATTACAGACAAACAGTCAAACTACGAGAAAAAGAATCCAGAGAACCCACAGCCTTAAAAGATTCAAAGGCTTCAAGCTAATGTCCAAAAAAATCAAAATCTTTAGGAAACCTGGTGCATAAAACATACACTTGTTTCTGTTGATACAGTGAATATGAATGACAAAAAATTAAGAAGAGTATATTTCTTCTTCTTAACAAAACCATGCTGCTTTTCTGCTATGAAGAGTTGAAAATGGGGGTATAGTTTGTTGTACACAATGCTTTCGAGTAGTTTCCTAAAGCAGCGACGAAGGAATATAGAGTGATAATTAGAGATAGATGCACGAGAATCCGGCTCGTGAATCGAGAAAGTGTTTCATATTTTCCATCTCAACGGAAACACAACAGTGATCAGCCTCAGTCACAGTCAACGCAGCCTACCGGAGATAACGGTGGTTTACCGCAGCGAACGAAATTGTCTGGTTACATTATAATGCACCGAACTGCCAAACTCCCGACGGGAATTTTCAGAAATCGAAATCCAAACGATTTCACTCAGTAAATTCACTTTTATTCAACGGTGCAATTGAAATTTCAATTCAAATTCAAATCGAAATTCAACTTTCCACCGTCGCGAATGTCAAGTGCTTGGCTGCGTCAAAGTTAAAACCATTTCAACTTGAACTGCGCTTAGCTGCGTCGTGGCGCCGTCGAGTGTGTTCACTGCTTCAGCGCCGACAGAATACAGGTGAAGATAACAAGTAAAAGAGCACACAACAATGAGGAGAACAATTTCACCAAAAGATTGGGAATACTATCATAGCCACAATTAGGGTTATTATCGAGGAAGAGCTATAAGGATTTAACTTAAAATAGTTGAAATATGAGTGACGGAAAAGGGAACATTATACAATATATGTAGGTGCCGATGATTGGGTCCAGAAAGTTGAAAAATAGGAAACAAAAAGTAGCAAAGCAGTAAATAGTAAGCTATAGATCAGCTAGCTAGCTTGAAGTGTTGGATCTATGCAAGGAGCGTACTAAATATTTATACTCAATTAAAGTACAAATAAGAGTTTTACTGCGACATTGGGTCCCGGCCCAGGTACTGCCATGGACAAGTGCTCCGGAGTACATCATAATGAATTGTAGGCTTTCATGCCTTCATAAAGGATGAAAGATGAATATCCGCCGGGTCTGCACGACCCGTATACGGCTCAATATTGGTACTGAGGAGGTAGGAGTAGCCCGCTCTTACCGTTGGGAAAGGCCCCTTTAGTGGGAGCTACACAGGGGCTGTGGTTTATAATCTGAACTGACCAGAAATCGTTTCCGTACCTGTCACTGGCTTATGAGTTTGTGAGCACGGCACATCTCCGCCTGGACCCCGGAAAATGGGCTAACAAATCGCATAATGATAGGTGCGTCTCTTTTTCTCCATGGGTTAAATCTAAAATGTTAGTATTAAAGCGTTTAACACGATGTATCCTATGCAAATTCATAGGAAATATATAGAAATCATGCCTGTATGATTTGCAAGCTTCAAGGTCCCTCTTCATTTGATGCTTGTGATTTCAAATTTCAAATTAATTACTACAATCTAATTTAAAGTGTACATAGCAAAAAAATAGCAGGGTCTTTTATATTGCAAAAACAAACAAGCTTAAATATTTTACGACTCCAAATCGATATTTTTAAAAGTTAATTTTGTTCTAAAACATAGCTTTAAAAATAGGAGGAAAAATATCAGAAGCATCATACTAGTAGTAAAAATGCTTTTCAATTATAACTGGATATTTAGCAGCAAATCGAAATACAGAGTTCAATCTGTCTGTCATTTTTCTGCCTATCAAAACTTGCACGGTTATAATACCGCTAAGTCTGAAAATATTTAACAGGATTATGGTACAATTTACGTTTGGGCTAATATCCTTAAAACGATTTGTTACGATTCAACGAGATGAAAATTGCATATGGCTGCCTCAGCTAATAAAAATGTCATAAAAACTTTGACGTGTGTATCAATGCTCAAATTATTAATTAACTTGTAGGCATACACATCATAAAATTGTTTATTGCTTGTCAAGTGAAAACTTCGCACACTCAAGCATGGGGACAAGACATTAAGCAACTTGTTTCGAAGTAAGTCAGGCCACAAAGTTTGCAGGACATGCGAATTGGTGAAAATCGGGTAATATTGTAAGTCCCAAATAATTTGCTGCTTAACAGTTACTATCCAAATGGTATGTATCTGCAAATAGACGAGAGTCACGATGCTGATACCTCTTATCACGGAAATATGACTCAACTCTACGAATACATACAATAAATCTATGAAATAAAGCGATCAATCAAGGCTCGTATCGTAGCCATGTTATCATGCTTTACGATAATAACATGTAAATTTTTTTTTCTTCATTTTTCCCAAAACGCTAAGGCACTTCCTGATTGGCCAGTCGCACCAATAAATTTTCCTCCGAGCGTTCGCATACACAGTGTTTGTTCTCAATCAACGAACATTCGATGTGTTGTAGTAACATAACAGTATCAAGAACAACATAATATCGATATTGGAAGCAATTAATTATTTACTAATAAAAGCCCATAAGTATTGTTTTATTGCTCAAGTGTTTTCGAAGACTGATAAGAAATTTTACCGGCATCGTTTCGCTATCACGTCAAGATCTCAATTTTGATAGCGTTACGACTGTGAACGTGGTTGATGTTCTGCTACTAATTGAAATAATTTTATGGACAAACTTATATAATTGGTACTGTTAGCGGTCTGAGCTTACAACCTTAAATAATGAAGTTATAATCTTTACTTGTTAAAGAGCTTATCGAAATTGAATTATGAATAGAAATGATATGGGAGATATTTATACTTGGAGACTATTTATGGCTGATATTGATACTTTTGAACTTTTTTAATTTTGATAGCCTCGTTATTTTTGCTCTCGTAGCAACAAAGCACATTCAGGGCTTTGATTATCTAGATAGGTAGATAATTAAATTATTTTCGTAGTTCCCCATGGACCTTCATCTCATTTACTCGAGATGTTGTTTCAAAGCTCGAGTATTTCAAAGCTTGTGGGGTCGCTGGCTCGAATTTGGGTTCGAACCGGACAAGGGACTGAACACAGAGCTTTGAGCTCATCTAGCTCTGAATTGGAACCCTGAGTTACCACTGAGTTAATTAGGGGTAAAAAAAAAGTACAAGGGTTGTCGTGGGATTACTTTACTTATTTCAAAGCACTATCTGATTGAGTTACAGTGAAAGAAACTTAACTTTGTTGTTGGAACAATTTAAAATGAAAGCAACCACTGACATAGTAGAAATGGAGCGGACATCGACGGTACAACTTTGCGCCATATTTGATGGCATGCCATAAGTGGCAGGTCATATGGTATGCCATTTGCTTGGCCATCAGCCTGGCCATATTTTGACAGTTCTTGATATTCCAAATGCCGTTGAACCGCGGTCATGCTCCGTTTCGTATAAGAAAATATGGCAATTCTGAATTTACTGGGATTTTAAGATCTTGTTGAGTAATCAAAATAGTTTAACCCTCCGAGAACACACGGGGTGAAATTGACCCCAGAGACCTTTTTGACCGATCGCAGCCCTTAGGCCTGCGAGAAAAGAGGAGTACTATAGGCTCCTAAATATATTTCTGTGTCTTGACTATACGTTTACACCGTTCGCTTTCAGTCCCAAATCGTTAGTCGTCGTTGAGAAGCCTTTGAAGCAGATCAAGAGGTCAAATAGACCCCATCTGTACTCGACGTCAATTTTGAGGTAAAAACTTAAATATTTTTTTACTTTATAAATCGACACACTAATTTAAAAAGGCCAAAAAATAAGTTTGTAAGTGTTTTAATTTTGTTGATTTTAGCAATAAAGCGTATAATCTGCGTTCTACTTTACGCAATAATTTGTTAGCTGAAGACAATGATAACAATTTTGGCGACAGTGATTCCTCCGAAGACGACAATGTCTCGGAGCAATCAGAATCTGATTATTCAGAAGATTATACCTTTTTTGCAACCCTTTATGTAGGGCAATTTTTTTTTATTATTTTACTATGTCTGGGGAGTGTCCATATACATTTTCAGCTCAAAATATTAAAAATTCACAAAGTTATGATTTTTTTTAAATATGCAAATTTTAAAATCTTCACAGTCGCCACCGTAAATATGCAAAATAAATACCTTTTTTTCAAGTTCCACTATAGGGCTAATTTTTTTATAATTTTGTCATACCTTCAGAGTGTCCACTTAAATTTTTAGCCAAAAATATTGAAAATGAAATAAGTTACGATTTTTTTTGTAAAAAAGCTGATTTTCGACAAAACTGTTTTTTCTTGAATTTTTTTAGGTATGTTTAGGACATTTAAGGCACTTCTAATGTATGAAAACTACTAAAAGAGGTTTCAAACAATACTTACAATTTTTTTCAAATGAAAATCTTCAGTGGCGGCGATTCTATAGACGTTCAAAAGTGGTTGGGGTCACTTTGACCCCAATTGTTCTCGATGATCGAAAAAATAGGTGTGTTCTCGGAGGGTTAAAGAATATGGAATGGCGGGAAATTACGAAAAAGTCGAGTGATGATGCGTAAATTTTGAACAATAAAATTAAATATTTGTTATTTTTGGAAGAGATAGTTTTTCAATTTTTAAGGATAAGTAAACATATGAAACTGCCTATTGATGAGCGGCGGATTTTTTTTAATGACTTCTACTCTATGCCCCTTTGTACCCCAGCAAATCTTATAATAGTTTCACCTTTATCTGAAATTTCACCCGCTTATCAAAAAAGAGATTTATCCTACACGCTGAGTTATCATCAACAACATAATTTCTTCTCTCTCCACATCAAATAATTTTTTAAGAGCATTGTTGATGAAGCACGCGTCCTCACCGTTCAGAGGCATTTTCGAAATGATATGGCATGCCATGGAATTGCCCACGCATCAGATGGCATGCCATAGATTGACAGTCGCTGCCATCAGGTATGGCAGGACAAATGACTAGTCGAGTCCCGATGCTAATGACTCTTTTAGGTTTATGAAGCCGATACTAGCGACTACATTCGCTTTTAAAAGCTACAGTGCGTATGGCAAAATGAAAAGGAGAAGAAAAAACACAAATTGCTATTGTCATTTGCATTTGACATTACCCATTTCTCAACCGTTCTGAGGAACAAGTGAAAAAATTGCACGAAGCTCTAATGTTGTGTGCCGTTTTCTTTGTGATCTAGAGTAATACTAGCAATGTAATACAGAAGGAGTTAAAAAACTATTAGGCGAGCACGGCGAAAATTTTTGAGAATTGCATCCAATTTTGTATTGACAGCAAGTCAAATTCGAGGTATCTACTAGCATCCGTACTGTAAAAGAGTACCCTAAAGCAAAGCACAACGTTTGAAAAGATTCCGTTTAGTGTGACTCCTTCAGGCAAACAAATGAATGGTTTTGTGGAACAACTCAGTTAGAAGTGTCGGAACTAACCAAACAAGTCACTGCCCTTGCCCATCCGGTAAATCGGCGCTTGCAGACACGGTCACGCTCTGAATCTAACAATAGATATCGTTCTCATACACACACAAAAATCTGCTATTATCATCGGAATTTCGGCTCAAAGGCACATAAGTGTGTTCCTCCATGCGCTTATAAGGCTGTTTCAACCGAACCAGAAAACTAAGTAGCGCTGACTGACCTGTAGCGATTTATAAAATATGAGGAATGGTTGGAGGCACCTCAACTGAACCGAAGCCCAGAAGAAGGCCTGATGGCAGGCCATCAACAGGGGCAACTCAAAAAACAGAAGTGCCCCGGGATTAGGGTAACCTAGAAATGGCCGTGAAGGTCCCTCGACCGCATTTGTGGAGCACCCTTTAATCCAACCTTGACAGACGCTGGTAGGCCGCTTTGTTAGCTCTATGCGGCTAGGGTTGGTGATTGAAAAATGGGGTGGACTCGCTCTCAGAAAGAGGGGGACGCTACGTATTATTCATCCATCATGACATAATACTAGCCGCAAATAAAAACTAAAAACTAGTTTTTTTTATAAAAACTACTTTTTTTCTTTATTTTGTTTGTTGTTGAATTTGTTTTTCGGCCTAGGTTAGTGGGCGGAGAGACCACCTAACATCTGAGGTCTTGGCTTCAGCAATATCAGGGGCCTGAAGCTGTCTGCCTCATCCTCGGACCTTCCAAAATGAGGCAGTTTTTCCCCATATTAGATTTTCGCGTGTTTTCTCAGTCTCCTTTTTACAGATAGCTAGCAACTTGCTTCGTCAGGTCCTTTTTGGGTCTGGCTTACACTCCATGACTGAGAGCTGCTTCTGGTTCTTTACGGACAAAAGCCCCTTTCCCTTCTTATTTCCGGCTAGTATTATGTCATGACGGATGAAGCGTCCCCCTTTTTCTGGGAGCGAATCTACCCCATTTTTCAATGACCCACCCCAGCCGCGTAGAGCTAGCAAAGCGGCCTACCAGCGTCCGTCAGGGTTGGATTAAAGAGTGCTCCACTTATGCAGACGAGGAGCCTTCACGCCCATTTCTAGGGTACCCTGCTCCCGGGGCACTTCTCTTTTTTTCTTTGAGTTGTCCCTGTTGATGGTCCGCCATCACCTTATCTTGCTTGCCAGGCCATCTTCTGGACTTTGGTTCAGTTGAGGTGCCTCCAAGCATTCCTCGTATTTCATAAATCGTTACAGGTGGGACAACGCGACGGGATCGTATCAAAATCCCGAATCACAAAATCCCGAATTAACAAAATCCCGTATGTTTCGAAATTCCCGTATTCCAAAATCCCGGAATACAAAATCCTGTACTTAAAAATCCCGAAACTCAAAATCCCGAAAAACAAAATCCCGAAAGTCAAAATCTCGTGCAATGAAACCTATTCATATAATGAAATAACAAAAACATAGTGATTTAAGTCTTTATTTAGGAATTAATTTCAACATAAAGACATATTGTACGCGATTCTTTTCAAATAACCGAATGTTACTAATTTTCGAAGAAAATTAGTATGAAACTCACTTCGCCGAAAATTCATATTTAACCTTTTGGCGGCGGCGAGCGTTTTAGTGACTTTTGAGGTACTCCTATATTTCCAAGCAGTGTAAATTTTTCTTAAAAAAAAGGATTGGAAATGAAAACTTATTATGTTCTTAGCTTGCCTATGATAAAGAATTGGAAATTTTGAGCCGTGTGTGGGTGCAGCGTGCCTAAAAGTAGGCAAGGATTTTTTTTCAAATTTTGATTTGTCATTACTTCTGACAAAAACATTGGATCATCGTGAAATTTGCAGAGCGTATTGGTCTTGGGTAAAACTTAACACACATGGATTTCCAAGGTAGTGTGGGTAACCCTGTAGCTACGGCAGGCTCCTGAAAAAAAATCTTTCAAATCATTGACCCTCCTGAAAAATTTTTGATTTTTGACAAAAAATTCAATTCATTGATAAATTTTAACCTTTGTCCATCACGTCAAATTGAAATTTTCAAAATTCCGACTTGCACAAGAACGGCAACCCATCACCAAATTACCTCTATTTTTAGCACTCGAAAGTTCTGTTCACGAGAACTGACGACCGGATTATCCGATCATAATGAAATTTACAGGGCATGTTGGTATTAACTAGGACCAGGTCTGATAGAAGTGATTTTGAAATGCGGGCAACCCGGTGGCATCAAAAATCACTGAGAAAAAAAACCGGTTTTTGGCCTACAACTTCCGATTTAGCCATCATATTTAAACGAAATTCACATAATATTTGGATCTTATTTAAGATAGCATTTGGTGAAAATTTGGCTGAAAAATTAGAATAGAGTTGCCAGCTATGGTGATTTTTGTCTCCAAAATGTTGCAAATTTGCTCAGTAAAATAAAGCTTTTTTCCCTATAACTTCGGGTCCAGGCATGAAATCAAAACAAAGTTCATGCAGTTAATAGATCTTAATGTGAACCAAATGTTTTAGGAATTTCGTACATAAATCATGAAAGGGCTGCCAGCTATGACCATTTTTGTAATTTTGTTTAATTTCTTTACTGAGCGATTATGTCATTAGATTTGCAAATGGAAATGATCCTGCAATGAAAATTAACAACAAATATTAACGCTTTAAAAATTTGAAAAGTTTTGAGGGTGGTAACCCTAAAATTCTTTTCACCCGTATAACGTCCAGCGCAGTGATTCAATTGAAACGAAATTTACTGGTTGGGTTTAACTTAACGTGAAGCAGATTTGGTATGTATTTTGCTTTGCTGCTGACACAGGCTAACAAGCATTAGCCATTTAGTAAATATTGCAAATATTTAATAGTAGTAAAGTAGTATAGTAGAAATAGTAATAGTAGTAAGTAAATATTGCACCAACAGATGCAAAGCTCATATGCAAAGCATTTCCAATAAAAATAAGGAATCAATTTTTAAATTTTCCGAGTTTTGAACATTTTTCGGATGGCAGCCTCAAACAACGTTTAACCGCTGAAACTTTCGATGAAATTCTGCGATGAGAACGAAATTCAAAGGATAAGTTGATTTGAGTATGAGCTTGTTATGGTAAACTTATTGCTGCTTCGTTCGGAAAGTGTTGCCAGCACTGAATATTTTCATCATTTGTGTTATAGTTGAGTTTTGTTGCTTTGGATAAGGAATGGTTGATATGATTCTACAAAACAGTGTATTACGTCTTTCCACACTTTTTTGTCACTCAAAGACAATTTCTTCGAAAATTAGTTTTCTAGCGGTTCAGATGCGCTAGAGTTTTTCAGTTTCAAACCTTTTTCTAATATTTTTTTAAATTTTGATACCTTGCCAAAGTTTTCTTTTTGATTCTCCTCCACTAATTTTAGCTATCGTCGTTTTAGCTACAATAAAAAAAGAGCTGAAGGAAAAATCCCGTAGTTTTGCATAATATAAAATCAGGCGCGGCGCCGCGCCTGATTCTATATTATGCAAAACTACGGGATTTTTAAATCGGGATTTTGTGTTACGAGATTTTGTAATACGAAATTTTGTAATACAGGATTTTGTAATGCGGGAGTTTTTAATCGGGATTTTGTAAACGGGATATTGTAATACGAGATTTTGTACCCAACCCCAACGCGACTTATCTCCCAGTCGTCGTCTTATTATTCATGACAACCTGTCTAAGCACCGTTGCCTTGTGGACACTGGTGCAAACATTTTGGTGCTTGCGTTACCTACAACCGAAAGACTTCGACTTTTTGGTATTCGACTTGCCGCGGCAAATCAGTCGACCATAAACACCTATGCACGAAAGATGATCAAGTTGGAACTAGAATTCCGTCGTGAGTTTTCATGAGACTTTAACATTGCCGATATATCTAGGTCCATTTTAGGCGCGGACTTCCTTTGTCACTATGGACTAGTCGTCAACTTGGCAAACGCTATCATTGTCGATCCTCTAAATTCGCTTTCTACTAAAGGCATGTACACTCCGTACAATAATGTTTTGATTAAGGAATCCTCTAATCCGCGGATACATGCCCTTCCACAAAAGTACAAAGCCATCACGATCATTACAGGGTTCTCACAATCCTGTAAGCACAAGATTACACACCAAATCTTAACAGCTGGCTTCCAATGGTGAAGCGAGACCGTTTCGACTAGCACCTGATAAGCTCGCGGTGGCTAAGAAAGAATTCGATTTCATGCTGCAATAGAGTATATGCCGTACTTCGGACACCAGCTGGTCCTCTCCACTTCATATGTTTGGTAAGCCTAATGGGGAATGGTGTCCTCGCGGTGACTATGGACGTCTTCCCATTATTCATTATTCAAGACTTCTATCATAAACTACGTGACAGAAGTGGTGAAGAAATACTCCTTCTCTACCATAGATCTGACTTAGGCCTACCATAAAATTCCAGTCGAGCCGAACGATATTCCTAAGACAGCCATCTGCGCACTTTCTGGACTCTTTGAGTTCACCCGAATGACTTTCGGACTATGCAATGCGACACAATCGTTCCAACGTTTTATCCACGAATTCCTACACGGACTAAAATTCTGTTTCATTTATCTCAATGACATTTTAGTAGTTTCGACTTCCAAAGAGAAGCACTTTGTTCACTTAGAACCAACTTTCAAACGATTTTCGGATCATGGTCTTATAATTAACTTGGACAAATGCCACTTCCTTAGACATTCAGTTAAATTCTTAGATCATGAGGTTTCGTCGGAAGGCATTAAGATTGTGTTGAGGCAATCTCTTCAGCTAAACTCTCCAAGACGGTTAAAGACCTGAGGAGATTATTGGGAATTGTCAATTTATATCGTCGCTTTCTTCTTCACACAGCTGAGGTGCAGCAAGCACTCAACGCTTATCTTTGCGGTTCAAAGAAAGATGGTGCTAAAACAAATGACTGGTCAACAGAAGCTAGCAAAGCTTTCGAGCAAGTCAAGACTGGCTTAACAGAATCCTCTCTATTGTCCTTCCCGGACTCAAACGCCGAGCTTGGTCTATTCGTAGGGAGATCCAATACCGCTATCGGGGCTGCTCTGCAGCAAAATTATCAAGGCTCTTGGCAACTCCTTGGTTTTTACTATGCTAAGCTAAGCGACGCACAAAGAAAGTATAGTGCATACGACCGTGAACTCTTAGCGGCTTATCAGGGCATTCATTACTTCAGATACTTTTTCGAAGCCCAGAGGTTCACACTATACACTGGTTTCAAGCAGAAGCCAGAAAAGGCCACAGCTCGTCAGCTTAGAAATCTAACTTATATAAGTGAATCTACTTCTGACATTCGGCATGTCTCCGGTTGCAACAACGTTGTTGCCGACACATTTTCTCATCTTGAAGAAATAATTCGACCCAGTACTATCGACTTTGCCGCAATAGCCTCATCGCACAAACCGGACACAGAGTTTCAGAACATGCTAAAGGACTCAAAATTTATTTTCAAGAAACAACCAATCCTTCGCATCAATGGCGGCATTTTTTGTGAAGTCTCTGGCCCAACCATACGACCTTATAACCATCTTACGTTCAGGAAACAAGTGTCCAATTCGGAACACAATATCGCTCACCCTGGTATTCGTGCTTAACAAAAGCACATTGCAACGAAATTCTTGTGGCCTTCAATGAACAAGGACATTGTCTATCTGGTCAAAAATACAAGATAGCCAAACGGTCCCCGAACGTTTTAAGGTCATTCATATCGACATAGTTGGTCGTCTAGCACACTTACAGAGATACACATACTGTTTGACTATCATCGACCGCGTTGACCTGAAGCAATTCCTTTGGCCAGCATTACTGCCAATGACTATGCTTCTGATCTACTGAGCACTTGGATCGATTCGGTGTTCCCCCATATATTGTCACCTATCAGAGCAGACAATTTGAGTCAGTGCTCCACGCTGATCCTGGTCGGCTCTTGTAATTCGAAGGCAATCGTGCCATAGCGTACCACCCTCAGGCCAACGGTTTCCTTGAAAGATGGCATCGTACTCTAAAATCGGTTATCATGGCTCACGACGATGCGTCAAGAACACTGTCCCTAATTCTTCTTGGATTATGATCTCTAATCTGAGAGGGATTTACAGCGTCAACTCCTATACGGAGAGAACTCACGTCTTCCTAGTGATTTTCTTCATGAAAACCCTAGGAAGATTAGCCAAACCGACTTTGCCTCCGAACTTGCGACAACTAGACAAAACTCTGGCCGCCTGACGCAAAGAAGCTCACAGCACTGAAGATATTTCATCTTCAGGCAACTCGACTCTTGCTATAACGTCTTCGTTAGAGTTGTTGCTGCTCGTCCACCACTCGTTCCACCGCATGACGGTCTATTTAAAGTCTTAGCCAGATAAACAAACTACTTTACTGTTGAGATCAGAAACAAAACCGTCAGTGTTTTAATTAACAGGCTCAAGCCATTTTACATGTAACCCTTCACGGAAGCTGTCGACAGCCCTCTCGAAAAACAGCAAACGCTTAAAACACCAAACGCACCATTGATGTCTTCATCTCCGAGAAAAGGAAGAAAGTTTCATTTGCTCCATACATCTCTCTGGCTGGTTGAACCACATAGGTGCCACTCTCATACAACTCGCGGTAACACGTAAAACGCTGGCAAGGGAGTATAGTGCGACAACTCTACATTTTTACTGTTAATTTCTCCACAAAATATTAGAAAATACATCTAGTTGACTAAGCTAAAAATATTGTAAAAAAATTTGATAAGGTCAATTTTAGTCAGTTGAGTTGTTCACGAGTTGTTGAAAAGATTTAAAGGAACAAAAGTCCAGTTGTAATGAAATTCACTTATCGAATAGAATTTATTATAATAAACAGTTGTAGTAAACATAATTGATCATCAAACAATATAATTTTGTCAATCAAAACATTATTATTTTATTGTAGCTAAAATCGCTAAAGTTTCAAATGAAAAACATATCTGTTTTAGATTGGCCGTCCCGTTCTTTCGATTTGAATACCATTGCAAATTATTGGAGATGGCTCACAAGGGCAATCTTGCCAACCAGAGAAGAAATTCCCTAGATTTCGATGAAAATTCCCCGATTTTTGTGTGATATTTGTTTCGAATTTTTCAATAGGGTATTAGACACACCCTTTAATTTTTTTATGATCTGTCGACGTCAAAATGTCAGTTAAGGTTATCATTTTCTATCATGGTGAATATTTTTTATCATGGAGAAAAGTATACAGGGGCCATGACTCGACTCCGCAGCCCTGGTGATACTACCTTCGAAATTCGGAAATGTTAGAGCGATTATCACTTTTAATCATCAGACAACAGCGCATAACCACATCAAGAGAATGACAAGAACTAAGGCGTAGCCGATTCGAATGACAAAGAGTCTATTTATATCCTACTTGTAATTACATAAGCCTTCATCCTAATATTCTTAATTATGTTTAATTCTTTCGCATTTCACCTTGACCAGCCCCCGAAACTGAAGTGAAACAGTCCCCCGATACGTTTCACTGTAATTAATTTGCCTATGAAATAGAATGCGTGCCATAAAAAATATTAGAGTAATTTAATCAGCTCATCTTTGGCCTGAAATTCACTAAAGCGACAACTATTGCGTGCAATCTAATTACCTAATTGAGTTCTATTCGAATGACATATATTAAGTCCGGCCACTGTTGCTGCTGCTGCTGCTATCGGTGCCACCGCTAAATAATGTACATCGTTAGAAATGTCCTCATTCATGTCTGACGACTTTCACAGCACTGTTTGCTGCAAGGATTTCACTGTAAACTTGTTAAATGCAATTTATTGCAAACAGTCGAGTCGTCGAGCTTTTAAATTGTTTGTTCCTGTGAACCTGCTTCACTTCCGCTGCTAAACGCTCGACTCTCTAGAAAACAATAGAACTGGCGGCGGAAACGAAGCGAGGGTGTAAGTGAAAATTTTATGGATTTAATTTACATTCGTTACGTTGTGCGATAAATTACCCAATTTCAGGAGGTCGATATTTGCTTCCTGAGTCCTATCGCTTTGGAATGTTAAATAGCACAGTAGGCTGCCGGGTTTATTGTTTAATTAAATGTTGTTGGGAGATAAGATTTGTGTGGTAATTTTGCTAAGAATGTTTTTAATCAGAAATAAGTATGCATGTGCTCACTCGCAGGACTAATTTATCTTTCACATACAGAGAGAGTTAATGCCAAATTTGAGTGATGGGTAGGTAGTAGTTTGACATAAGTTTGAAGTTTATTAATAGCAATGACAACTTTGAAAAGTGGTTCTGTGAGAAACGATAGGAATGCTTAGATACTTATTGTTTGCGTGTTATTCATGCTACTTGGCAGTTTAGATGATTGAAATTCTTTGGAAGGACATAAGTGTGGTTTCTTGATGGCATTACGATAAAATATTAATATCAAACTTAGTCTACGGGAAAATGGCAAAATCTTAACCATTTATTTTCCTCTCGACGATCCGCCACCTTGCCGCGGTGAGTTGGGATCAGAGCAGTGGCTCACCAAGCCAGATGTGTTGCTGCCTTGCTAAGGGAGACCTAGGGGAATTTGAAACCAAATCATGAACGATAATTTAGGAGGAAAAATTACGGCACAGGGCGACGGCGTCAGGGGTGAGCGAGCAGGCCCCGGGTCGTTATTATCCAAGACTTGCAATGCTATGGAGGTTGACCACTTGGTAACTTTAACAGATACAATTACAAGTGGTCGTACGCAAAACCCAGAGGTGGTGGAATTGGTGGCGGACCATCTCAGCAGGAGCTCCAAGCTACAACGATCCCCAATACGAGCAAGAACTAATGAGGAAGCTAGCACTTCCGCTTACCGCCATTCAAGTCGCGCGAAGATAATGCGCTCGGGTGCTAGAGTACTCGCAGACTCGGACTCGGAGCGCATGGTTTCGACCGAAGCGGAGGAGCTCCTCAAACCGCCTGAGCAAGGCAGAGGCGCTGGTCTCCAGAAGAGGCGCTGGTCTGGAATACAAGGCGGCGTTGCGCATTGTCGACAGGCTCGGCGACATACCATCCCTTTCCGCGGAGGAGTAGAATAGGCTAAGATGGGCTCAGACAACAGTGGCAAAAGCCCGTGACTATTTCGCTGGCAAGGGAAAGATTGCACTTAAGGGCTCCGTTTTCTATAACGAGGTGGAGCCGAGCTTGTCCAAGAGGCTAGCAGAAAAAGGGTAGAGGTCCGCTAAGGACGAAAAACCAGCGACCAAGAGGCCAAACAACGAGAACAGTCGTCAAGGGATCCAACAACCCGAGGAAGGTCACGAGGGCCAGCGATATGATGAAACAGCACCTCATCCTGGCTCTGATCGGCCGCATCACTTGGGTCAATTGTCGCTTGAGAAGTCGAAAACCGTAGAGTCATCCCTGCTCAATGCGATGATTGACCGACGAGGCGGGCTGGTTCAGAGGTGCTAATATTATCGAATGCAACGATGAGCTCACGGTACGCTGGGGTGCGACTGTAGTCTCGGAGTTACCGATGCTCGTTTGGAAATTGTGAACAGATGGAGCATCGCAACACTGCCTAAGGCGAAGGTTACAATACCGCAGGTAGTGGAACCGGAGGTGGTTCTGAAGTTGTTGCAAATACAAAATCCAGATGTTTTAACACAGGATTGGAAGATCCTGGATGAGGGGAAGTTTTTGGAGACCGGCGAGATCGAGAGCGACTTGGCCACTGTTAACCTGCACAGTACAACGGCCGATCAAAAAGGATGAGGTGCAGGTCAAAGAGGATGTCGCGGCTAGTACTGACTGCAGGAAATGTTTAGACGAATACAAGGACGTCCTTAGGCTCTATAAATTGGAAATAAGGAAAGCCAGATGAAGCTCCTGGAAAGAGCTGTGCGGTAGAGTTGAAACCACCTCGGAAACCCGAGGCCGAGACTCAGAAATCTGCTGGCTAAACGCCTTGTCCCGCCTGCTATGTAAGCCGGATCGGGAGTGGACAAGCAATAGCTCGGAAACGCTGAAGATCCTCGTAGATACTCATTTCCTGGGCTGGTTCTACCAGCCATGCTTCAAAAGACAGATATGCTTACCGTTTCCTGACTTATACAGATTTACAAAGGTTGGCTAGTGCTAAGCCACGTGGCTGCAGCCTGGAGGACCGCTAAGGCATGTAAAGTGAAATATCATATCCGAAGAGCTACAGGCCAATTAGGCGGACTTACGTCCTCCATAAGGTTTTCGAAAGATTACTAGACATCCATATCAAGCAAAGACTTAGACCTCAAGCTCTATCGAGAGTCCAAAACCCGTACATGAAAGGGAAATTCGTTGATACGGCTCTCCATAGGGTAGTCCTCAAAATAGAAAAGGCACTACATTACACAGAGTACGCTTTGAGAGCCTTTCTAGCTATTGAAGGCGCCTTCAATAATGTGCATACAACAGCCATAATGGAGAGCATCCACACAACCATTACCCATCCCGCTATTTGTAGCTAGATATGCAACATGCTTAAGCAAAGGCTCATATCAGCGGAGTGGGCAGGCGCGCAAATCATAAGGAATCACAGAGACAAACCGCAAGGAGGTGTTCTATCCCCTCTCTTGTGGAACCTGGTCACAAATTCAATTTTGGGGAGGTTGGAAAGCAAAGTGGCCTATGATGATGACATTGCGATCTTAGTCTCGGGTTGGTTTCGGAGTCGTTTTTGCTGAGCACTGAAGTCTCAGATCCGTACGTGAGAAATGCTAAAACTATACTGCCGTGCATAGCATAAATCTTCTATCTACATTTTAGTATAACAACTTTCGAGTTATTCAATGATTTGTGTTTTTCTGCAGCATCCAGATATATGGAAAGAGCATTTTTCATTATTGATTTTAACATACTTGCATAAAAGACAGATTTTACATATTTTCTAGAATAATGTAATAGAGTATGTAGTTTTCGAATCGGGTGTTAACTCAAAAATGAAAAAAATTTAAGATAGAAGGTGTATGCTAAGTCATTGCATAATCTAACTTTGAAGCTATGAAGAAATTCCTGGATTTATTAAATATCGATAATCTGCGATAGTTAGCATAGCCGTGACTGTAGATTTTTGCCAACCAAATTAGCATACAAAACTTAAAATTGACTCATAAAACTAGCCAAGCTCACATTGGGCGCAATAGAATTCACAAGTAAATATAGAAGTAGTTGCTGTGATACTGAATTATAGTAACAAATGCAGTAATGTTGACAAAAAACAAGTAATATTGAAAAGTTAAGGAGCTTAAGAGCAATAAATAACCCAAAATACCATCGAAACTAGCTTCTTTATTGCTTCTTTACCGCTTTACATTTTACTTCGACGTACCAAAAACCGTACGCTAATGTGAAAAATCTCTAGAGCACATCAAATAATAGCTGCGATATCTATTGTCTCATTAAAAGTTTCACAATTAACTTAAAACTCATTAATTCTCTATGTAAGAAATGTAATAAAGTACACATCGGCGAATTGTAAATATCCCAGTTGCTTCACAAAAAGCTACAAAGACGGAAAGATAAGATGATACCCAAATAGGATTATCATCAACGTTCTGTGTACTGCATAAATGATTCAGTGCTTCAAATGAAACGATACGAAAGCATTAGGAAGCTACTGTGACTTCCATCGGAGCTCGAAAATCCATCAAAAGACTCTTGTGGCATTGCTAGGAGACCGTTCAAGTTACCGCGAGTGCAAAAGCTTTGAAGCTATTCGCAAATATTCTCCTGACTGCGCCAATCTATGCAGTGTGGGGCGCATGCTTTACCACAAGTACTTGTTGCTGAATTGTCCTCGTCTCATTTCTTAGTTGGCTAAGTATTCGAGGAAGAGAGGGTGGATGAAAACAGTACGGCCGTAAACAGTGTCTCCGCATCAGACGAGCGCGTCATCGATTTATGCACCATGTTGGTTGCGACGAACCAACGCCACAAATTTCAATTCCTTCGAGGCTATGTATGTATATCATTGAAGTTCGCAAGGTGATTGCAGACAATACGCTTATCTAACCATAAATACAGCAAACAAACCTGACTACACAAAGAATATGGCTGGAGGCTCACGAAGCAGGCATATAAAACGGTAATAAACGAAAATGGTGGCTCTAGTCTGTCCGTATGGAAGTCACTCTCTGCTCGCAAAGATCGGCAAGGCAAGAGAAGTTGTCTAGGGACTAATGAAGCCTTATTACAGTTGTATTACGCTCACGTTCGCGGCTGAGTGGTATGCCTACAATATTTAGAAAACGTGAGTGCTTTTCAAGTAGGACTCACTCACCCTTTTCCTCAAGCACAATACTTTAACGTCATGAACGGACATGACTCTATGAATTATTGCAAGCATCATACAATATCTCCATATAAATGTCTGTACGTTATGCAATTCACAGGGCCATAATAGAAAGTCATTTGCTTTATAAAAACTCGTAGCCTTGAAAGTTGTTTGAACGAACGACGTTTTGCTGTGCATGCACAACAATCAGGATCGCGAGCGGAGCAGACGCTTCTTGGCAACGGTTTCGCATCGTTTTGAATGTTTGAAAATCATATCAAATGCAATGTGGAGCTATGACGTTATTGTTTAGGTCATGGTACTTCTGGGATGGCGTGGATTGAATACGCATACTGGATACGTTCATCGGAGCATGGATCTCCTTGCTGGGTCCCATTTTTGAAGAAAAAAAAAACGGGAAATACGTTTAAATGGAAGCATACTCAAGTGGTCGTAAGAGTGCACAGAGTTTATGAGTGAAAATTCAAAAGATTCTTAATTGGCTTCTGAGTCAACCATGCTTGTGGATTTGATGGTTATTATTGTTTTGCCGAGCCGAAAAAAATAAACAGATATTTTTTTAAATAATTTGTATAGACGAAGTAGGAAAAGATAAATTAAAGAAACTACACGCGATTTGAAAAAAGGCTTTAAATTTAAACAAGGACTTGAAATTCGCTTAATTTTCAGATCGATCTAACCAGATTTGGGATTCCAATCCGGATTCAATGAGCAACAAAAAATTGCATATAGACGCAAATTCATCGGTTCGATCCGATCCAACTAATGAACCTGGATTGAATCAAAATTTGTAATGTAAACGCAAATCGAAAAAATGAAGGCTATTGAAAGACAGTATTAGGTTAGTGTTCTGTCTCGTGGAAAAAGCACGGACTGGAAGCTATTTCATTCTCTGGTTCGATCCTCACTGGAAACTGCTCCTAAGAGCATTGACTGCGACCATGAATTGGATCAGGCGGTTGACACCTTTACTAGTTCTCTCAACTCCGCGTCTAGCGCAGTATGTAAGCCACACACAGCCAGGGGGAATCTCAAGCCCCTCTGGTGGAGAGAGTCTCAGGTAGAGAGTCATGTAGAGAGTCTCAGCGAAGCAAATCGCCTTCGTAAGGTCCTAAGCACGACACCGAAGGCCCTGAGGACATTTGGACTAGTTCGAACGCAGATACTCTAAAAACGTTCTTATTGCCCTCTGGAAGCGGTGCACCAAACGGACCAAGCTTACAGTTCAACGCCGCCGTTCAGAATATCAAATTCTCAACTAAGGTATCAACTTCTTTGAGCCGTTTGAATTCCCGTGTCCTGATGGCGTACTTGCGACTGATATCCAGCAGTCCATGGAAGTATCGCTACCATGGCTTAGAGAGATTTATAACGCTTGCCTACGCTTCTCGTATGTTCCCACCGGCTGGCGGGAAACTAGAGTGGTGTTTATCTCTAAAGCAAGAAAAGCTTCGGATGTTAAGCTGAAGGACTATCGCCCAATAAGTCTTAATTCTATCCTGCTTAAGATTTTGGAAAAGATAATTGATTACCATATTAAAAGATCAATCGATCCTGTGTTAATCTCGCAATCATAGCACACTTATACCAGACGAAAATCTATTGAAACTGCTCTTCACATCCTGATTAAGCAAGTCGAGAACGTAAAGTCTAGCGCAATTGTTGAGGCACTCTCGGTGCTGCATGTGGATGAGCAGCTCATTGCTTTTATCGTGCAGCTTCTCAAAAATAGAGTGGTAATCTCTTCCCCGGGGAATGCCAGCGTAAGACGAGGGTTCAGTACGGGCACACCTCAGGGTAGAGTTCTCTCTCCTCTGCTGTGGAACATCACGATGAATATTCTCCTAATGAAGCTGCACCATGTCGGCTGTAAATTGATTGCTTATGTGGACGACATAGTTGTAGCAGAGTCGGGAAAGTATTTATCTACGCTATCGAAGAGGCTAAATCACTCTCTCGACGTACTTTCAGGTTGCAGTCGTGAGTGCGGCTTGAATGTGAATCTTAGCAAAACGGAGCTAGTGCTTTTTACAGGGAATTACAAAGTTCCTTGTTTTAAGTTACCCAAATTAAACGGGGTCTCCATGGACCTGAGCCAGAGGGTCAAGTACTTAGGGCTTATCCTCGACTCGAAATTACTATGGACCTTCAATGTAGCAGAAAGAGCGCGAAAAGCTTTCAACGCACTTTAGTGCTATAAAAGAGCCATAAGGGCAAATTGGGGATTATAGCCTCGTACTGTTGCTTGGCTTCATACCGCTGTAGTTGAGCCAATTCTATTGCTTGGGGTGGCGTTCTGGTGGCAGGCTGCTCTAAAGGCTACCTGCAAACGGCAGCTTGAAAAAGTGCGGAGGATGGCTGCACTGCTGGTAACTGGACCGCTCCGCTCCACCCTTACTAGGGCGCTTTTTATGTTACTTCATTGGCTGCCAACCAACTTACTGATCTCACAACAAGCTAATTTTACTGCTGTGAGACTGAATTGTATCTCAGTATGGAATAGAACAGAGTTCGGCTTTGGGAGGATTTTGGCCGAGGGAATTCCCGCTCCAGCGGGTATCTCTTGGGGAAATATCGAGACATTCGGTTGTTCAACTGATTTGGATACCTGGACTTAGGGGTTTTTCAGGGTAACTGTGAAGCCGATGAACTAGCAAGGCTTAGTACCTTGCTACCGAAGGTCTCTTGCTCCTTTTCAATAGGTATACCGATGACAACGGTCAAAGTGGCCATCAGGCAAAAATATTTTGAGGACGCTAGGAAGTCCTGGGCAGATGAATCATCCTGTGCGATAACAAGACAGTCGTGGGTATCCATGGGTTCGCATCGCATCAGGCAGCTTTTAGGTATAACTTGAAGCGCTCTGCGTTCCACTGTGGGCGTTCTAACGGGCCACTGCCTCATAGACCGGCATCGCTACGATTGGGCGCAGGGTTTAACGATTTCTGTCGGAGTTGTGGTTCTGAGGACGAGAAGAAATCCGTCCTCCGTTTCATGTGCCAGTGCCCGGCTTTGGCAAGAAAAAGGGTGGTGGCACTTGGTGCACCTTCTCCCTTAGACCTGACCGAACTGTCACTGGTCAATTTAAAGGGGATAGTGCGGTTTGGCAAATGAAGCAGATGATTTCCAGAGTTCAGTGAGTAGTAGAGAGTCATAATTTATTGTGGCATCACAACGGGTGTCTCTTTGACTTATGTGTGTCAGTCGTCAAGCCTCTGTAGATAGGCACCACTTAATTCTACCTACCTACCTCTTGGAAGGTGCTGGAATCCACAAATTGTTATGAACGACGACAAAAATTTTGGTTTGGTTGCAAAGTGATGTAATTAGCTGTCTGATAAAGGATACATAACGGTTTCAACGTTTTATTTACTTTTCCATTCTAGATGGCGAAACAAAATATTTGGAGGCATGAATGGATGGGATGATAATGGACAAGCAATGTTCCCTTCAATTATTTGCTGGCAAGCTGTCGGTTTATATTAATATGGTTGGAAGTTTCTGTTGCCTAGTATATGTGTCCCATCAAGTTATATACATCATTAGTAAGAAGTAAACTTGATTATGCCTGTGTTCTTTGGAATCCTTATTACGGAGCCCATTCGGAGGCTTTGGAAAAAATCCAGAATAAATTTCTGAGGTACGTGGGTTATAAACTGCGCATTAGTCGCAATCAATTGAATTATCGCCACATAATGGATTTACTACACATCAGATCTCTAGCAGATAGACGTATATGTTTTGACGCAACTTTTTTATTCAACATTGTTAATGGGAATCTCGATGTACCCTCTCTCCTAGGTGAATTTTCGCTAAGAGTCCCTTCTAGAACCACGAGGTGCAATGACATATTTATGCTACAAAACTATAGGGTAAATTACCTAATGCATTCACCCGTTGAGAGGCTAAAACGTCTTGGTAATAATATATCTCGTCGAGCCGATATTTTTAATGATGATTTGTCCCGCATTAAATATATAGTGTGCAATTTTTCGAATGTAAACTTTTAAACACTATTTCAATTGTGGCTTGGATATAACTTGAGGCATAGAATTAAGCTAAATTTAAAGCATAGAATTATGATAAAATAATGTGTTACTACACTAATGTAATGGAACATTGTTCCGTAAATTATTCAATAAATAAATAAATAAATAAATAGCTCCTACAACTTGCGGAATACCACTTTTTTCGAAACCATTTATGATATTTTTCGCTTCTGTTCCAGAGGGTATTTTTATTTCTTCCTTCAGAAATACTATAGAATTGCAAAATTTATAGAAGCATTTCCGAACGATAATCTTGTGCTTTCCGAGCTGATTTGCTACATATTTTACACATGAAGTAATTTATACATCCAATGGCATCAATCAACTTAGCAGATAGGGGTTCGCGTACCATAGCATACTAATTTCGACGTAAATTTAACAATGAAAATTGATTTCGAACTAAATTTATTCGAGCAGCGCACAACAATTTCACGTTCGTCATTGTCTCTGCACTTAACGCCCTTAAGAATAGGAATAAAGGCTTAAGATTAGATTACTTGTCATTTCAATCTTACTGGATTGCGAACTCCATTCTTTTTTTTCCTATTAACTGCCGTTACTAGGAGCTTTTTTCTGGCTATCTTGCTATGTATTCCAGCTTCCACACGAAGTTTTCTGACTCACTGAAAGAAAAATCTTGGTAAAATCAACAATTTTCTTTAGTTGTTTTTGCGTCAACTACGGGCTATAGTTAAAACAACCATAAAAAAATAGTTGATTACTTTTATGCACCATGACGCGTGGTTGATAAGCAACGTCCGTGGTGCAAAAAAAGTAAGCAACCACAAACAATGGTATTCCAACCATATACATAGTACGAAATATAGGCAGGGGAGGCGTGAATGCCGCAGTTGAATTTGGTGTATCACAATGCAGCGACAATGTCGCTGTCAATGCAATCAAGGCACCAACCAAATTCATTTTTTTTTTTCTGTATTGCTAAATCCTGTTGTACGAGGATTAGGTTGGCCAGACCATTCAACCTAATTCAATCAGATTTACTTCAACCTAGTGGTGATGCCAACCTATGGTAGGTATCACCGCTAGCTGTGCGGCAAAATTAGAAATTTGGCAAATTCTGCCGCTGCCGCAAATTCGGCCGCAGCCATTGTGCGCGTTACCATACAAAACAGTGCATGCTAATTTTTTGACTGCGCTTTGCCGCAGCCCACTGTTTTGCCACAGCGAAAAACGCTGTATTCTGAACAAAATAGCGTCATGCAACGTAATATAAAGGCTTCACAGCATAACATGAATATGAATTATATCGAACAGCAAACCGAACACAATTTTGCCATGTATCATATGAAACTTCTATGATAGAATAGGAGTATGAGTATGAGGAGTATGAAAAATCAACAGTTTTCCTTAGTTTTGCCATCAAATAGGGCTATAGTTAAAACAACCATAAGAAAATAGTTGATTACTTTTATGCACCATAACGCGTAGTTGATAAACAATTTCATTCGGAGCATGAAAAACGTCCAAATGTTGAAACCATTCTACTTTGCGTAGAATAATTTCAAAGACGTTGCTCACTGAATTACGTTTGCTGAAATCAACTATTGCGAAGTAGTTTAAGTACCATAAAAACTGTTGATAATTCGAAACGTTGAAGTTTTGAGTGAATTGATGAATATTTTCTATTTATCAACTAATTTTCGTGGTTATGAAACAATTAAAACAGTTGATTTCATGAACGTTGCGATATTTTTTGTATAACCAGAGCCAACTACTTTTATATCGTTAAATTAACTATATTAACATAGTAAAAATAACTATTTTCCTTAGTTCATTTAACGATTTTGAATGAATCGTTGCAATACTATTAAAAATAGTTGAATCAACCAAGAGTTTTTCTTTCAGTGGTGTTCACTGAAATAGCTCCGAAAAGTCGGCCATTAATTTCGACAGCTGCTATTTTTGGACTCCATTTCGATGTGCGGACAATGTGTTTATCCACACTATGAATTGTCTTTCGAGCTTTTTCCGCCCGGGGATTATCTTGGATAGTCCTGTGGCGTTCCACGTGTTTCAGTGCATCGTAAACCATTATAGGCGACTGGCAGTTTGTCGATATGAAAAGCCTAAATCTCTCAAGTTTACAACGTTTAGTGTAACTAGAGGAATGCAACTCTTAGCCTTGCCCATAGTTTCCCAGAAAAATTAAAAACCACTTTTCAAAACTTTGAAAAACACTTTTAAATTGCAACGAATGCAACTGGGTTTTTTTTCAAAATGACCACAATGAAGTCACATGTCATCTTATTTATAGTAAAATCGTAAAAAAATATAATAAAATCGCTCCAAGGCTTGGGTTTTCTAGGACCCTATTGTCCTGTCATCGTTTTAGAGGTAACATCGGTTAACTATTTATCTCTTTCAATGACCACTGGATCTAGTAAAAAAACTAATCTAACTGGACATCGCTTGTTTGGCAGGCATGCTGTTTCTTACAAAGACTTTTTTCGGAGCTTTAGCTACGAGCACGATGAGGAAACCATTCTTCGTCTCTTGTGCAAATGCCCGGTCCTTGTTAGAGGGTGGAACCAGCACCTTCGCTTACACTTCTTCGCAAGTCTAACCGGAGTAGCGTCGGTGGACCTGAAGAGAATCACCCAGTTCATCAAGGACTCGAGCTGGCTCTCAACTAAACAAGGGCTGTGTGCTACACGTTATACGAAACGTGGTATCAAAATGGGCCTTTGTGCTTCTACGGGGTCCGTCTGATGCAGGCAGCTATATCTTTCACAACCATTTCAAACTAAAACTAATAGACGTATCTTAAATAATCGGTTTTAGATCTTTGCCAACAACCTACTTAATAAAACAGTGCTAATTGGCACACCTGTTCCGTTTAGAATTAATTTGCTATTTTTTTATTAATTTGCTATTCTATCCTACCGTTGCGTGTCTTCAGCAAATACGTCATTCATGTTCACGAATTCACGTTTTATCATTCATTATATTCTCATAACTACAGCGTTAACTGCGATATCAACGAAATGGATGTTACTTGTTTTCCCCAGTAGAAAAATTATTTCATACCTATTTATTTCGCTTAACGACTTTCGTTGTCGCTTCAGTTTTGCTAATAAGCAAGGACATAATTAGCTGACCCAGAAACGAGACGCACAGCCAACATACCGTTCCTATTTTTATCCATGCTTTCACGAGTCCGTCACGATGCATACACAAGTGTATTTCCGACTATTATTTAAATATTTCAGTCATTTTGCTTTTTCAAGTGCGCTCTCCCAGCTCCCATTCATATTTCTTCCATGCACGTGAATATCCTTGACCTAAAATTTTAATTGTTCCTTCAAGTCCTTCCCATTTTCCGCCCACAAAGCACAGCTAACCTAAAACTGAGTCGATTACGGCTCGGCACTAGGACTATTGTTCAGGCTCGACTGAAAAGTAATTACATGTTGCACAAACTTTGCTTTGCGAATCAATACAAAACGAACGTCTAACTATCCTGTTAGCCCTGTACTCACTACGAACGAGCTATTATGTGTACAACTAGATTATTGCCAGCAGCTTTACAGTTCTGGCAATAGAGGTTAGTTTATCGGGTAGATGAATGGAGTAACGTTCACAAGTTTTCGACACAGTACTTTGGTTAACCTGTAAATCAGGTGAAGGTGGCGTGGGTGTACAAGACAATTACATGGTAATGAACGTTCGAAAATGGAAATGGCATGTAACCCGGGACCGGACGGCAGGATATGTACCTATTTCGCAAACGGTATTCAAATTGGATCGGAGCAGCAGAGAAGGTTCCATTGTCATCGAGAATCGTATATTTGAATTTATCGAATTAGCCACTAATTGGTTTGTTATTTGGACGGAGTAGTCATAAGGAATTTAGTGCATGCATATTTCTTCTTCAGAGCAGAAATACTATTTACTATTTTAATTTAAACCAATTTTTTCCCTTTGAAGCTAGATTTAAATCAGATAAAGGAAACGCCGTGGTTATAATGGACAAAAATGGATATGACCGATTAGTTATGGAAAAGCTCAACAACGGAGATTACCATGAGCTAAGGAAAGATCCCTTACCAGACTCTATCAAACGAGCTGAAAGAATCTTCAAAGAGTGCAAAGGGACGATTGGAGAGATCAACAAGCTGCGAGTCTCAAACCCGGCGTTGCGAAGAATTAAGTGCCTTCTGAAGATACTCAAGGAAGGAAATGAGCTAAGGGGAATTGTAACCGCTACAAATGCTCCGACAAGGAGAATCGCGCAAAGTGGATTGTAGACGAGTATAGGGCCTTAGAGAAGATTAGCGATAGAACGGTTAAAAATCGAGACGAAGTAATAGAGCGAATTGGAAGAGTGGCAGCAATAGGGGAAGATGAACTAGTTGTATCATTTGATGTCAAGGCTCTATTCCTAAGCGTGCCGGTAAAACAAGCACTAGCGTACTTTGAGGATTGGATATTAGAGAAGAATAGCTCACCGGAAGGGAGGAAGAGGGCTAAAGACTATTTGAAACTTGCCTCGGTTTGCATGAATGAAAGTTACTTTACTTTTACTTTCCTCGTGTCTGGTTGAGATATGTGGACGACATTCTAGCTATCGTAAAAAAAGGATGCTTTGGCAGAAACTTTAAGGAAGTTGAACCAAGCACATAAGGATATCCAATTTTCAATGGAAGTCGAAAACAATGAGAACCTACCATTCTTGGATTTAATGGTCATTAGGAAAGAAGGTTTTCTTAGGTTTAATATCTACCGGAAGCCCACACACATACCCAGAGAACTACACCTTCTACGTCTGATCATTGGCATTCCCAAAAAATGGTGCCCTTTAACTCGATGATCTACCGGCTATTAACAGTGCCAATGGACCAGGAAAGTTTTAACTCAGAAGTTAAGTATATTTAAGATATGGCGAGAAACAAACAAAAATTGATTTGACGAGAAAATAATTGGAAACCTTATCAAAAATAAGATGGACAAAATACAGCGTGATCAGTTAACGACGCTCTTTACACAGGAAAAACAAAAAACAGCCATAAGAGTTTCAATTATTTTTACGTCAATATTTAAAAAAATTCAAGAACTTCTCGAACGCTTCGAAAAAGAAGGAAAAATGTGGAACATACAAAATTACTTACCCAGATTGCGACAAAATATGCATTGGTCAAACGAAAAGGTTAGTTGGTGTCAGACTAACCGAACATAAGCGGGAAGCAGCCCCAGCAAGGAAAAGGAACACAACCGTAGTACGATCAGCAGTTGCGAAACACATCCTGGAGGAGGACCACGACATCACATGGGATAACGTTGAGGTGATTAAAAAAGTACAGCAGGTACTAAAGCTGGATGCGTACGAAAACCCCGATGGACAGGCGACTAAACACAGACCAAGGAAACTGTGTATCACCATTGCTCAGGTTAATTTGAACAGATATTTTATGGCGAGGAGAATAAAGTAATTAATATAGATAGTTCAATATACTTAAGTATGTAATTAATAGATAATTAGCTGGCAATTAGTATTAGTCAATACTTTAAAAGTAAGCACCTTAATTAAGATACCTGAATAATTTTAATATTAGACCAATAGACACTGAAGAAGAGGACAGACTACCCTCGAAATATCAATATATGTCGAGTAATTAAAATAAATCTAGCTTCAAAAGGAAAAAATTGGTACACAATAAAAACAATCTACTATTTATTATTATTTTACTATATCCAAAATATCAGATCGAAAATATATCATGCGAATAATTGGGTTAGTTACTTTCATAGTTTATTCCATTATTATACTTTAAAACTTTATTCTTCGAACACAATTTTTCAAATTCTCAGTCTCATTAAAAAGGGCAAACATTAAACTATTTTTGTCCACAGTATTAAATACATAAAGGTGTTGTTGCAGATGCTATTTCTGCTAAGGCTTCTAGATTATGCTGGTTCTGCAAATCATGCAAAAACCAGTCGATGTCGCCGTTTATCCACCGCCTCTGTTGCGCAGCAGACAGCAAACTAAAGAGCTCCTTTGCCACCTTATGTGAAGAGTTGGACATAACGGACATGGAGATATCAGAGCTCATGAAAATCTTGGTGCGCTAGCAGCCCTCGACTTCTTCGGTGGAAAGTTTTCCACCTTCTACTTCTCCAATCATTAATATTGCACCTCCGTCTTACCCTGTAATCAACTCATCAGTTGTAACACGAAATCGTGCTCAGCAGCGGTCTCTAATTAACAAACCAGCTGATCAGCAAGACACATCTTAAGTTGGTATAGAACATCATAAACAATAATTTCAACTGAACCAACAACCCCACCAAAGCCTTCTGCTGCCATCACCGCTTCAACATCAGCTTCATCTGGATAATTCCCAGGCTAGTATGCACCTTTCTCGACAACCTAGTTAGGTGGTTCCTCATCCTGCAAGCCAGCAATTTACTGCGCCGAATCACCATGGTCCATCATCCTCTGCTCTTTGAATCTTCCTCGCAACTGTCCTCTATTAACGGTTGTGAGACCAACGTTACAAATATTTTTATTGCGGCTTGCTTACTGCACAACGGATGAGGACATTGCGACGCGTTCCTTCGCTTCTTACGTGTACAAAATTGACAAAGAACAACCTGGATCACCAAACCATCACCTCGTTTCGAATCACACTGCCTCCTCGCTCGAAAAGGCTCTGCAAATCAATTTCTGGGCTTCTGGGAAATTAGTTAAGGAGTTTATTCCGAGTCCTCGGAAAAACTTTCTCGTGAATGCATCGCGGAACTTTCGAAACTAAACTCATCTACAAACTTAACGTGTATTATCAGAATGTTCGTGGTTTAAGGACCAAGCTAAACATGTTTAATTTCTCTTATTCTTTGTCATTTGATCAAAGAATGTTTTGCCTTACCGAAACGTGGCTAACTTGGGATATTTATAATAACGAGATCTTCTCTCTTCACGCTGTTTTTCACTGCGATCGTGAGCGTACTGCGTCAATGAAAAAAGATGGTGGTGGTGTTTGAGTTGCTATCTACAAGTCTCTTCAAGGAACACTCTGTCATGACTTCCATCCTTCTCCTCCTGTTGAATGTATTATTTTTTGTGTCACCCTTGCTACCTCTAAAATGCTGATTTTCTCTTCGATTTATGCGCCATGTAATTCTTCTGGTAGTGTTTAAGACCGATTTTTTATCGAGGTCTCCAGTTTCATCAGCAATCATTTCCCCTTTGCTTCATTTTTAGTATGTGGCGACTTTAGCTCGCCGAACCTAGTGTGGAATACTAACTTGTCTTCCATACTTTCCTCTACTAATACTTCCTTAATTAATACTTCCTTCTTCTGCTAGTGTTCACTGTCTCAATTGAACAATATCAACAATAAAGTTCTTGACCTTATTTTTTCAATTATTCACTCACACAACATTATTGTCCAAGCTGATGACATGGCCCACGACCCACTTTACCTACAACATCCTCCACTTTCCATAGAAATTTCCGTTGCCTTTGTGGCAAGTAGAACCTCGCGTTTGAATTAAGATGGCGAATGAAATCAACTCAACTAACTGGTATTCTTTTTGCCACGGACTAACTGTTGCTAAACTCACGCTCCGATTTCATAATTTCCTCTCCAGCCTCATCTCCCGTCTCACTCCGTCCAATCGAAAATTATGCTCCTTGGTTTCGGCATGATGTGGCGTCTACCCTTAGGGCAAAAGATGCAGCTCGTACAAAGTTTCGTGCTTCGGATTGTCAGGTTGACTTCCTCGAGTTCTCAAAACTTCGATCAGCCGCAAAAACCACCGTCAAACAAGCTATGCATGATTATTTCAATAACATCGAATCCTCTATTCTTTCTAACCAACACAAGCGCTTACGTCCACTCCTTAAAAAATTCCCACCGTTTCCTCGATTCTATGTAAGATCGTTAATAGTGACATTACTGCTAACCCTCAGGAGATTTGTGATCTCTTTGCAGTTTACTTTTTCTCTTTCGTTTCCGAAAATAATCTGAACACGTCTTATGAATTCCCACATTTCCCTCTGTCACCCATCTCCTGTATCCAAACCAACCCCTAGAAATTGAGTCCTTACTTCAATGTCTTGATATTAATGTCGGTGTTGGTCCTGACAGTTCTCGAAACCGGGTCGCCAAATCTTTTTCGTCGTCACTATCTGCTCCTTTGCCTATTATCTTCAATCTTAACTTCTCACCAGGCTCCTTTCCTTCCTACTGGAAGTCTGCTCATATTTCCCCGATAAATAAATCCGGTGACTCAAGTCATATATCTAATTATCTTCTTATTTCACCCCCTTTCTTGTTTAAGTAAATAACTCGAAACAGTTGTTTACAATAGGCTACTTCCTATATCTAATCATTTCCTTACTTCTGAGCAACATGGGTTCGTAAAAGGTAGATCTTCCACTTCTAACCTCTTAATTTTTACTAACTTGGTCGCTTTCGCCTTAGAACATCAGAAGCAAGCTGATGTGGTATACATTGATTTTGCTAAGGCTTTCGACTCTGTAGACCACAAGCTCCTTCTTTGAAAACTCCAAGGTTATGGGGTATATGATCTTATCTTGTTCTGGTTCTCATCCTATGTTTCTGGTCGTAGCTGTGTTATATCTGTGAACTACTGAATTACATACTTTCTGCAGTTCCCCACGACTCAATACTAGGTCCTCTGTTATTCCTGATATTTATCAACGATTTCCTTTCTTCTATTTGCTGATGAGTTTAAGATGTTGCGAGTGATTGATTCGCTTGATGATTGTCACCAGTTGCAGCATGATCTTTGTGCTTTGAGTGAGTGGTGCTCAAGAAAGTTTCTTACTCCTGAATATATCTTAATGTCACCTAATGTCTTATACTTGTAAAATGTCTCATTTAATGTTTTCCTACTCCTTATTCGGGTCGTCACTTGCGGCTGCCGACAATTTTAAGGATCTTGGTGTAAGCTTAAATTTGATAAACACATCTCATACATAGCTACTAAGGTCTCCCGTTTGTCTGACTTCGTCCTCAAGTCTTCTTCTTGTTTTACTAACATCACAACTTCCATCTATCTGTTCTTGTCACTTGTGCGTAGCACCCTCGAATACGGTTGTCAGGTCTGGTCTCTCCACTTTGCCTATTTAAATGATGCCATTGAGCGCGTGCAGCGTACGTTTACACGCTCATTATGATTTAAGTTAAGTTTAAGTTGATCGTTTGTCCTAACACCAAATTCCCTATTTAAAGTCTCGTCGAGTGTTCCTTGATAAGTGTCTACTTTTCTAGCTCCTCCACTATCCTTTGCTATCTGATCTTCACTCGAAGTTTTTGTTTCGCGTGACTAATCGCTCAGATAGATCGCCGTCAGTGTTCTTGATACCGTTTGCGCGAACCAGCGTTCTTTTCCATACGCCATTATTGCGCATCCCCAGGAGACACAATTAACTACAGCTTGGGCCTTTGCCACTAACCTTCTCTCGTTTAGACGGCATATCATAGCTTAATTCTTAAAATTACTCATTATTTTTTATTTTTTTTATAACTTTTCATTAAGCTTATTTACATTATTGTCTTTCATTACTTCTTCTGTCATTATTTAGTTTTTTGTTTTTACCTTAATTATATCATTCTTTGTTTCGAATTAAACTCGTTTCGCCGAAAATTCATATTTCTTTACATATATATATATATATATATATATATATATATATATATATATATATATATATATATATATATATACATATATGTATATATATATATATATATATATATATATATATATATATATATATATATATATACACATATATGTATATATATATATACACATATATATATATACATATATATATATATATATATATATATATATATATATATATATATATATATATATATATATATATATATATATATATATATATATATATATATATATATATAATTATATATATATATATATATCAGCAAAATGATTAAAGGAGATAATCTCTGGAGTGGCCGATCCGATTGAGCTGAAATTTTCGGAGAACTGCTAGAATGACTTGCTAGAATTCAGATATCCTAAACTTTTTGGCGGCGGCGAGCGTTATAGTGAATTTTGAGGCACTCCTATTTTTCCAAGCAGTGTAAATTTTTGTTAAAAAAAAGTATTGGGAATGAAAATTAATTATGTTCTAAGCTTGTCTATGATAAAGAATTGAAAATTTTGAGCCGTGTGTGGGTGCAGCGTGCCTAATAGTAGGCAAGGATTTTTTTTTTTCAAATTTTGATTTGTCATTACTTCTGACAAAAACATTGGATCATAGTGAAATTCGCAGAGCGTATTGATGTTGACTAAGATTTAACACACATTGATTTTGAAGATAGTGCGGGTAACCCTGTAGCTACGGTAGGCTCCTGAAAAAAAATCTTTCAAATCATTGAGCCTCCTCAAAAATTTTTGATTTTTGACAAAAAAATCAACTCATTGATAAATTTTAACTTTTATCCATCATGTCAAATTAAAATTTTTAAAATTCCCATTTGCACAAGAACGGCAACCCATCACCAAATTACCTCTATTTTCAGCACTTGAAAGTTCTGTTCACGAGAACTGACGACCGGATTATCCGATCATAATGAAATTTACAGGACATGTTGATATTAGCTAGGACCAGGTCTGATAGAAGTGATTTTGAAATGCGGGCAACCCTGTGGCAGTGGTACCATCTTGAAAAATCACTGAGAAAAAAAACGGGTTTTTGGCCTATAACTTCCGATTCAGCCATCAGATTTTAACAAAATTTACACAGTACTTGGATCTTATTGTATGTAATATTTGGTGCCAGCTATGGTGATTTTTGTCTGATAAATCTTGCAAATTTGCTCAGCAAAATAAAACTTTTATCCCTATAACTTCCGGTCCAGTGTGGAAATCAAAACGAAGTTCATGCAGTAAATGGACCTTAATGTGGACCAAATTTCGTAGGAATTTCGTACAAAAATCATGAAAGGGCTGCCAGCTATGACCATTTTTGTAATTTTGTGGAATTTCTTTACTGAGCGATTATGTCATTAGATTTGCAAATGGGAATGATCCTGCAATGAAAATTAACAACAAATATTAACGCTTTAAAAATTTGAAAAGTTTTGAGGGTGATAGCCCTAAAATCCTTTTCGCCCGTATAGCTTCCAGCGCAGTGATTCAATCGAAACGAAATTTACTGGTTGGGTTTAACTTAACGTGAAGCAGATTTGGTATATATTTTGCTCTACTGCTGACACAGGGTAACCAGCATTAGCCATTTTCGTAAATATTGCACCAACAGATGCTTCAAATTACGTACTCATATGCAAAGCATTTCTGATAAAAATAAGAAACCAATTTTTAAATTTTCCGAGTTTTAAACATTGTTCGGATGGCAGCCTCAAACAACGTTTAACCGCTGAAACTTTCGATGAAATCCTCCAATGAGAACGAAATTCAAAGGATAAGTTGATTTAAGTATGAGCTTGATATGGTAAACTTTTTGCTGCTTCGTTGGGAAAGTGTTGCCAGCACTGAACATTTTCATCGTTTGTGTGATAGTTGAGTTTTGTTGCTTGGGATAAGAAATGGTTGATATGATTCTACAAAAAAGTGTAGTACGTCTTTCCACATTTTTTTGTCACTCAAAGACAATTTCTTCGAAAATTAGTTTTCTAGCGGTTCTGATGCGCTAGACTTTTTTTGATTTTGAGCTATCTTAATATAACTTTATGAATTATTCAATGAATCATCTGTTGTTTTTCTCATTCGGTTTTTGTAATTGGGCTCGCTCAGGTTAAAATGGAAATAAATTATCCACATTATGCGATGTACCAGAAAACATAAGTCCAAAACTCACCACTGGAATCAGATTATTATTTTTCGAGTACGAAAAGATACATCTTGCAATGCCATGTCGAGCACTGTCATAATCTGCAAAAGATTATGAATGACATCGCAACGTGAATGATGATAGCCAGCTCAAATTACAAAATTTCACACATCCCCGACGCAGAGAATAAAATAAAAAAAAACACTGCTTTTTGGCGCAATTTTCAGTTGAATTCTCCGCATCCTTAAAGTTAATGATCCTCACAAAGCAGTCGCTTCCTTTCTCGTATATCGTTGCTTGGCGGACGTGGCGTCAGCCAGCAATTATTCGTGCGGCTAACTTATCGATTTATCAGTGGAAATAAAAGCTCCAGCGTACGTCTCGTATCCATAGCGCAGTCACCCTATAGCACATATGCTGCACTGCAGTGTGGGGTAGTCGATTTCACTAGGGGGCTGGCGTGTTGCAGACATCTGTTGCATGAAGACGAGACATTTGTTGCTTTTCGTACTTCCGTTCCCGCGTGAGTTTCCTTCCGGACGTAAAAAGACCGCAAGGGACCAAAAAAATTGCAACACTTTGCGCGCCTCGTCTTTCTTGTGCCAGTAGAGAGTGGAAGGCTACCCGGTCTACCCCATGGCACTAGCCGTGGCCGACCAGCAGAACAGCGCCTATTGTCATAAGCACTTTAGCCGCATCTTTGCTGCATTGCGATTTCTTTGTCGTTTGTCCCATCGATTTGTTTTGCATGCTCATTGCGGGTGGCCGACAGCCACTAGCACAGAGACGTAATGTTGCGGCTCAACAGTGCAATTGCTTTTTAACGGGTGTCGGCGGCGATAGTCTAGGGGATGAAATACTTTGCACAACTGTCGCTTTTTCGCAGTTTCATGCTCTAATAGGCCTGATAACTGTTGCGGTAGGGCTTTAGCATGCGAATGTATTTCAAGGTTTGCTGACGACTAATTTCTATTGTCCGAGCTATTCTCTGCAGCTCCTAAAGTGTACTACCTACATGCAATTAGTGGAAGTGATTTCAAATAGTTTGTAAATTTCAAGAAAAAAATCATGTACTTATTCGGGTGCAGGGAAACTCATTATCAGGTTTTCGAGTGCAGTCTAATTAACTGTGCTTTTTTGAGGCACTAATTAGTACTTCAAAGGAGAATTGTCTGTGAATACGTACAATGTAATTTTGTGAAGAAATATTGCTAGTAACGCAGAATGAATATAAAGTCCTTTATTTTCTTCCCTTCTAATTTATCTTCGGAATTCCGTTACCCATGTAAAGTGTATGGGGGGAAAAAGAGTGCCGGTGAAATTTCACATCACAGATGACGGAATTTGGCTGAATCATGATATAAGACATATTTTTTTTTTAGATTTCCAGTAAATTAGTGGAACTTGCTCGCCAAATAATCGTAATTTGTTGTCATGCATTTCACTTTGAGTGAGTTTCGTCTCAGCAAAGGTAAGAAATTGCAGGTAGGAGCATCAGCAAAACATATTTTAGGAGGATCAACAAAAGATTTTGTCATTGAGCATTTGCAGCATTTCACATAAATTTCTTATTAGTCCGAGGAAATTTAACATGGTGCTTCGGAAAAATTAGGGGAAAGCTGAATTTTGGTGTGAACCTTGGTACTGGCGTGTTGAACAAAACGTCATAAGTCCCCATCGATCCGACTGCTGCGTTACTTTTTATAGGGGTCAAAGGTCACCAAAAGTGACCTTTCCTAAACATCTCAGTAACGGTCACGTCTTCAGAAGAACAATGTATGACGAATTTATAGCTTAGAAGATCTAAACTTTTTCTTGTAACCATAACCGTTTTTGAGATATATTGATCTAATCATTTGCTACTAACAGCATCCTCTTTCTCAACGGCATGTTGTTATTATCTGATTTTGATTACGACTTGGAATCTTTGTGAGTTTGTTTTTCTATATTTAAAAGGCCAATAAAAAAACATACATACGAACATGTCTACCACTCCAGGCTTGGTGGAAAAGTGTGCTCCGAATGACTGCATAGCCTCAAAGCCTCGAAACCAATTTTTACCTGAAATTACGTGACCTTGTCCTGATCGTTCATGTGATAAAGCGGTATGGAAAAAAAACTACAGAACCGGTTATTTCGGGGTGGTTCCTTTGCGGTGGTGGGTAGGATGTGGGTAGGGTGTGGGTGTAGGGCTGGTCCTGCGATGTCAAGAATAGGCAATTAACAGGATAAAAAGTGATATTATCCTGATTAATAGTGGGCAACGAGTAGGCAACGTGCTCATCCCTGAAGATTGGGGATGGAAGTTCAGGGATACAATTTTATGGCAAAGGGGGGAGGTAACATTTTGGAGCACACTTTTCCATCTACCCTGGAGTGTGGTAGATAAGTTTGCTTACATGTTTTTTATGGGCCTCTTAAACATAGAAAAACAAACTCATAAATATTCCAAGTCGTAATCAAAATCGGATAATATCAATATGCCGTTGAGAAAGTGGATACTGTTAGTTACAAATGTTTAGATCAATATATCTCAAAAACGGTTAGGGTTACAAGAACAAGTCGTAGAATTTTTTTTAACACAACACTCGGATCGGTGGGGACTTTTGACATTTTGTTCAACACGCCAGTATCAAGGTTCACACCAAAATTCAGCTTTCCCCTAATTTTTCCGAAGTATCGCCTTTTTTATGTCGAATTTCACTGGACAATCAATAAAAAAAAACAATTAGCCTTACTGGATTTTAACGTATCAGTATTTTTTTTAATTGAGTGGTAGTACAATATTTTTCTGCAATGTATTTTCATTTAAAAGATATTGTTTAAATTTGCTGGTTTGCATTCAAGATTTATTTGATAACTGTAAACAAAATTTCATTTTTAAATATCACTAAAGTAAGAAAAAACTGATTTCGATGGTTAATTCAAATTTGAGTCAGCGCCAGACAACGTACAAAGTAGTACAAATAACTGTCAGCTAAGTGGCATCTGTGGAAACAGTTGTTTTAAAATGTTCTGTTCTTTAGGTATTCAATAACGAATTTGTTTTCTTGAGTCATATACAACAAGATTTTTTTTTCTAAGTTTCGATTTCTTTCGATCCTTCATCAAAATTATTTTTCTATAGAAAACGTTTCGATGTATTTGACAATTTTAACTACCGGACTTTAACATTGGCGTGGGGGCAAAAGGGGTAGCTTCCCCCTGTTTTGTATAACTATTCTTGAAAAAAATCTTATTGCCCTTTGCCCCGGACTACGCCTTTCTTGCTCCTTCACAGTACTTCACTGAAAATTGAAGAAATTGTGAGCGAAATTTGATTGTTTGCTCCCTCTATTTTGAACTTTTCTGCACGCCTATGATTTGAATATGATTTTTTTACATTGGCAATTTCAAGAAAGCTTTTCTCATTTGAAAGCTTTTCTCAATATTAAAATTTAGGACACTTAAACATTTCAGTGATTGTTGAACTATTTCACAAAACTGCTCATAGTCATAAATATTGATTGTATTATATTTGTTTTCCTTACAATCGCTCGTTTGATGTTTCTGTGTTTGACCAGCGTAGACAAACACCCAAAAGTACCTTTTACACACGCATGCACTTGTGATCTCGTACTGTAGTGAAATTCAAAAAGTAGCCTACAATGTCAGCTCAGAAGTCCGAGTGGACTGAGTTTACGCTGAAAGAGAAGAAGGAGTTCATCGATGCCGCGAAGAACGAGCGGAATCAGTCTAAGCTGGCCTGAGAAATAAGCAAGAAATGGGGCATTGAAGTCAAGAGAACTACCGTGAAGAGCAGTCTCAGCAAGAAGGATGCAATCGAGGCGGCCATCAAAGTTGGAGTTCCATCGAAGCACATGAAGCTAACCCGAAGGTCGATGAGGGCGTGCTAAAATGGTTGAAACAAACAAGAGCGAAGAATCTGCATGTCAGCGACAATCTGATGAAGGAGAAGGCAATTAAACTGGCTGAGCGAAAATTCATGGCGAGCGATGGTTGGCTGGACAATTTCAAAAAACGCCACGGCATCACGTTCAAGAAAGATGCGCCAGCCAACAATTTTTGAGAACTTTGATAGAAAACTTGACAGAGTAAATCCGGATACTATGTATCATTCTTCAATAGTGTAACTTTGTAGTGTAAATTTTGAATTTAAATACATACAATGATAGAGAATCATTCAAAATTCTTGGTTTCAGTCAAGCCCAAAATATGTACAGAGTGCGTCACCAAAATCCGGACAGTTTTCAAATTGAATTTCCCGCTACATTGTGTTTGTGCTAGAGGTCGCCGTTGGTGTACGAGTAGTAAGCCGACATACATAAGTAAAAGGTGTTTACCTCAAAATTGTCAGTCTGTCAAAAATGAGTCAGGAGAATAACCGAAGAGCCGCGATAATCGAAAGTCTTCGCACTGGACGGTCAGCACAGGAGATTATTCAATTTTTTCGATATCCGAAATCAACTGTATATGAGGTTGTTACTAAGTACAAAGCTCAATAACGGTTAAGTAAAAGTTCAAGTACACCGGCAGGAAAGCGGCACTCAAAAGAACACACCGTGAGAACCCCTAAAGTCACCAAAAGGACTGAAGAGCTGATTTTGGAAGACCCGGGGTTATCGTTATGAAAACTGGCGTCTATTGTGAATGTGAGGCAGCCTATCATGCGGAGAATCGTTGAGGAGCACCTTCGATATTATTCTCACACGATCAAGGTTAGACAAATGCTTTCTGAAGCTGCAAGAACGAAGCGAGTGGCTTGCTGCAATTTGATCATTTCTTCTAAGGTGCAATTTGACCATTTCTAAGGAATTTTGGCCTCCGAATAGGCCAGATTTAAATCCCTTGGACTATTACGTATGGAGCGTGATTGAAAGGGTTACCAACAAGTCTCAACATCCAAATGTGACATCATTAATGACCATTATTGAGGCAGCGTTCGCCAATATTGACAATCAGCTGTGTTTTGCTACTATTTAGCTTGATGCCCCATTCATCAAAATAAAATTTTAGGTTGACCAAGTAATCTTCAAGGCTCTTCGCAGCTTTGAGCAGGTCTTGGCTCGACGCGAATAAGAGCGTTTCATCTGCATATTGTAGGACTTTAACTTGAGGATTGCCCGCTGGAAGAGGGAGGTCAGCAATGAAAATGGTGTATAAAACAGGTCCAGTGACAGAACCTTGTGGCACTCCTGATGTTACAGGTCCCCGGAGTGAATTTGCTCCATTAATGCTAACATACAATTGTCTGTTGCTAAGGAAGCTTGCGGTGAGTTGTATTACTATTTCTGGAAATCCCAACTTGATCAACTTGTATAGAAGACCTCCGTGCCATACACTATCGAAGGCCTTCTCGATATCCAAGGCATAAACAACCGTCGGAGTGTGTCGCTCATTCAGGTGTGACACACTCTGATCGTACAAGTACGAGATAGCGTACTGGGTCCCATGCTTACGCCTAAAGCCAAATTGATATTCTGGAATAATATTAGCGAGCTCGCAGTAGGTGGAAATCATTTCCAACCAAATCTTCTCAAAGAGCTTTCCCAAATGAATGGGAACAATCTTAGCAATTTTCCATGTGTCGGAAAATTATGGAAAGTAATCTGAGCATAGACATTGGAAAATATTTAACAATAAAGCTAGACACCCCATCATGCCCAGATGACTTTTTACTTTTTATACCTCTTAACAAGTGCACCAAGTATTCACTATTGACAAAGTGAAATTGGTCACTTGAGAGTTGCGGATCATCCGATGGATATTCGAATGAAAATGTGACCAGCGGCTCGTTGTGACTATTGAGAAACGAATTAACTTCCTCGAGTACATTTTGGCTATTAGATGCAAAGAAGTTGGGCGGAACAGCATTTAATTGCGATTGAAATGTTTTTGCGAACAATTCGGCCTGCAGATCAGGGTTGCACACAGAAACATTGCCAGTCGTTACCGCAATCTCCCGGTTGATGTTTTTACCAGAAAGCCGATTAATTTCCTTATACATGTCGGGGCCTGGCCGAATGGCAGCCAGCAGCTGTGCAAGACACACTGCGAAATTTACCAACCATTTCAGCAATAAGCTTGCTGAAACAGTTGATATTCGAAAGGAGTGCCCTGTACAGCGGGTGATCCCGCCCATGTCTATGAAAAATCCTCTTCAACTTGCAACGCCAAATATGCCTCACCTTCATGTGCTTTACAATCAGTGAGGTAGTAGAAATGGAGTGGACATGCCCATAAGATTTACATTGAAGGGGATGGTAGTAATTTTTTGTCTGCTCATTGTCAAATCGGGTCAAATCCAAGTAGTTCCCCTCCAATTTGACAATGAGAGCGAAATGGCGTAAAGGCAGATTTAACATGCTTTGTGCGCGAGAGGATTGAAGGGGCTAATGGTGGAAAGTTATACCGTCCGTGTCCAGGGGCTGTTTACAATATCCGGCGGTAGTTCGTGACCCTGATACTTATCAAGTTTAATCAAAGTGGAATTTCTGTCAACAGTAGAACTTATGATGTCGTTGACGCTAAACAACAGGCTATCAACTTGACGGTTTGACAAATTTTCGGTCTCGCACACATCAAGATTCCCTACCAATATATCTATGTCGCGATGAAAAGTACCCCAATCGGTGTTTTTGAAAGATCTTATATTTTTCTTTTTGTGAGATTGGTGTGCATATTCAATAAAAATATATACTCGTAAATACGAAATAAGTTAGACGTTTTGAATATGTATATATATTTTGATTCCTATAAGAAGTATTTCCTTCCCTTCCTGTTTATAGTGAAATGTGTAAGTGTTGTGTAGTTGTCCGCGTGCCGTAGCACGGAGAAAACATCACTCCAAACGCCCACGACCAGACTGAGCTAGCTGGTTGGGCTATGGCACGCAGGTCCAAAATTCCGGATGATTTCTTAAATAATTCATGCTACACTGACGACGGCTAGACAGAACTAAGCCGGTAGCAACAACGTATGGTACAGGACTTAGGACTATTCCCGTACAAGTTTCAATTGCTACAGAATTTAAATGAAAATGTTATACGTAACATTAAGCCCCTAACACTATGCTTTCCTTTATTAGGTATACTGTGATAAGTTATTACAATTTATAGATAGTTAGATATCATGTTTAAATCACTAATCACTCGGGATAAAATTTTAACTGTATTATAGTAGACAGCGTGCTACTGAAACAGCGTGCTACTGCTCGGTTTTTATCAGAACATGAAAGATGAGCTATGATCGCACACAGAGCCATAAACTTACCACTTCATTAGAAAGCACCTGGAGAGTCCAAACAAATTAATTTATAGAGTTTCAGGATAGCATACTTTTTTTTTAAATCAGAAGAAGAATGAACAGCTGGCAAAGAATAAGTTCGTTATTAATAAGAATTAACCTAGGTGTGAGTAGGTACCTGACCCAAATAAGAGTGAACGTGAGTCGAGCAACTTGTTATGTTTTGATTATGAATAAATTCTGTACAATATGCGATTTCCAGACTCCTAACAGATTCTAATGGGACAACTTTGCTCATTCATAACTTAACGGTCACCCAACAATTGCATTTACATCGAGCAAATGCAATCAAAAACATGATTAGATTCCAGTTTCACCTTAAATATTCTCACTATCACTAACCCACGTACAACTGTCCAACAAACATCCCTTTTCCGAAATCAGGAAATCACCTCATCAAAATCTTAATACGTTTCATGTTATGTTAACTCTCTTTTCGAGCAACCTTCATCGAATACAAACCAGCTATTCATTCGCATCGTCTACAGGCCCCAGTCAATTTCATTCACATCAAGTCCATTGCACACCAGCCCATTTATGTCGGAATGTACGACATTTCATGTAAATCCTGTCGTTTCTCATTTATAGCATTGCGTGTTTTCTGGATAATTTTGTCAGAGTTAGAACCTTATCAATTCCACGCACGTTCCTTCACCTGCCCCAAAATGGTCAAAGTTTTCGTGGCCGAATCGATTTTCAAACCAAATGTTTAATATCGATGGGATAAGGACAGATGGTTTGTGATAGCTGTTAGTGGACATCCCACGCAGTATGTAGTTGCAACGTTAATAGCTTCGAAGGACTGAGGAAAGAAAGTTGTCAACCTTGATTATAATTAGATGATGGAAATAATGAGAAACTGACATTGACTTCGTAATACGTTCGTGTATGTTATGAATGAGAGCATACTTATGAAATTGGATTGCAAGTCATCAGGATATGAGTGTCAGTTGGGAATTCAGGAAGTAGATATACGGCCGAGCAGAACACATAAGTGTGCAGAAGATGTATGGATGTGAATAAGTAGGCCGACAGTCGCTTTATATTATCGTTTGACAGGAAATATTGATACTTGTTGCTGTAAAAATTGTAATCGATTTTATTCTGTTTATCATATTTAAAGGTATTCTAACATTTTACATTTGTTGACAAATATCAACATTTTGGGGGTAATCTACCCTCTTTAAATTAAATTATATCTATCTTCTAAAGGGAACACTTGTTTTTAAATAAAAATATTCCGTTTTCAAAGCTAGAAACAATTGGATAATATTAAATCAATTTTACGTTGTTTATGCCATTTATAACTTAAGCATAGTACTTAAGTCTGTGTGAATTGGAATTGCAACTACTCTCCACAGTAATGTCGTTCTGCGAAGTGGAAATTTGATTGCTAAGTAAACAAGTTTTTCCTCAAAATGAGCACCGACATTACCAGTACAATAATTTTGATAGCCGCTTGTTTTATGCTATTATAAGCACAGAAGTAGTAATCAGAGATGGAGAAAAAAATCATCTTTGTTTGCGACAGAGGCTTAAGAAAGGGTAGCAACAAACAAAGCAGCATGTCTTATGATCGATTTTCGCTGCAATAGGCAGTATAACCTTGTCACAAAAATTGTGAAGAGCAAGGTCATGTACGATAGTCTTGGAAATTTCATTGGTGCGTAGCCTTCAAATCCGGTTTATAATCCATGGTTCTTTGTATCGAAATAAATTCTTCTCTTGTTTTTGACATATGGAGGAGTAGAGAAACTGTCGCCCCTTTGGACTGGCGAACGTAAATTTGAAATACATTCAACATTGTTAATCAATTTCGGGTCAAATTCCTCATTATCGGACGCTTTAGTTGAATCACTCCTTTTCTATTTTCGGCAGCAAGAGCTGTAGACCGCCGCCCAAATCAGAGAAAGGTCCGCCACTGACCCCATTAGTAGAAAGAGATTTCACATCTGATTTTTCCTCAGATATACTCCCTAGCAGGTTATTGAAATCCTTGCTGGATAACGCCTCAGTTGATTGAGCCTCTTGATTCATAACGGTCTCTTAACGGTTATTCTTAACGGTCTCTGGATTCTTGGATCCGATACCCTAATCCTTATAGCTCCTGCAGATATGTAGCAGTGGCGTGGCGTTCATGGAAGCAAGGGAAGCGTTGCTTGCCTTACATTTGGCTGATATATATTTTGAATTCATTTATTTGAAAATTGTGAAAAAAAATTATTTTAATAATAATTTTAAAAAAAATTAAGAATTTTCTAAAAAAATTTTCCCAAAAACGAATAACGAACATCTCACGCAGCTAAGGTGGTAGCACCATTGAATGAAAATAATAAAAGAACAAGACTCATGGAAGCAACGAAAAAATTGCATCTACGAGCGTTAATTTCACTCCATGTAGACTGCATTGTGACGTCATTCAAAAAAATGTGTTTCTACTAGATATTTGGAAGCAATGAAGAAATTGCTTCCTAGGAGAAACTCTCGTCACAAGAGAGAAACTGAGAGAGAAGCCGCGTACGTATGATTGCTGTGGAATTTATTGCCACGTTCCCCATGCGCGAATCATTGACTTTAGTGTATATTTTTACTCTTCACTTTTACGCTTGCCTAGGCAGCATAATTGTTTGAATATTGGTCCTCTTCCGCCTTGGTTGTGCACTTTTAAAAATACGTTAAGGGGCTAGGTACACTTGGGACGTCCAAAATAAAAGTCTTTTTTGAGATTTTTTTTAGGTACATATTAAAATAATTAATAACAAATGTTTTTTTACTTGAAAGAAATATATTTTTTTGTAGAAGCTATTGTAATTTTTTTACGGCAAAAGGTTGAAAATTAATTGAAATAGAGTAAATTTTCGAGGGGTAAAAAAAATGGTTTGGCGTGATCACTGTAGCTTGTCACTGGATCATCCGAAATAAAAAAAAGGGGGATTATTAGTTAATGACATAGTGCTCCGGCTGAACGAAGGGCTTTGGCAGATTTTGATTTTTCGAAAAATGGCGGTTGTTGAAATTTTCGGCTATTGAAAAAAAATATCGTCCAATCGTCAAATATCGTCAAAAAAAAAAATGCTTTTAACGCATGCAAAAAATGCTTTATGCATTAGAGACGACGTCATTCGAAGCTATTTATCTCCATGAAGAATTGACCGATTCGTCTGAAATTTGCAGAGAATGCTTTTGAAATATGCTACTTTTAGAAAATGCAAAGAAAATAAAATCGATTTCCTCAAAATTTTAAGTGTATCTGCCCCCTTAAGAGTATGTGTTTTATCTTTGAAATAAACTAATTTTCTGAATTTTCGATTTCATATCTGTGTTGAATTATGATTAGATTTCACCGCCCTTTTATACTTTGTTTAGTTTTAATTTATATATATATTCTTTTTACATATATTCTTTTTTCTTTTTTTATAAGTTTATTCCTTGTCTAGTCTTTAATTGAATTTGTATCTGTTGATTTAGACAATAAATAATAATAATAATGATACACAATTTTTTGCAGCCAAAACAATTCAAGGTTGCTAAAACAGGAAAAAATATTTGTGGTGCGAAATGTAGGATGAGCGGCTATTTTTAATAAAAACTTTAAAATCAGCTTTCAGTTGGTAATAGATAGTTTCTTTCATGTGCAGAGACAATCCATTTGATTAAATTTTTTATGAAACCAATTTTTTCAAATGATTGTTTTGAAGGTCATATGTAATTCGAGGACAGGAGTTAAAAACAAAGAATGGACAGGTAAGCTAACAAATAAACACTACAAAAGATTTTCTCAAAAACTAATCCTGGCAGATTCACATATGCCGTATGAGTTATCTACCTATGTCAGACAGTCGTCCAATTCCTAGTTACCTTTTTGATTAAGGCTGTCCCAGGTGTATATGCTGTAACGACTCAATACATCATAAAACATTATGGATTTTCCCTCGCCAGTAATCTGCACAAGCTAATAGCATTTACATTCAGTTGTTGAACAAGTATACCACTGTCCATACGAGCCCAAAAGCTTTTGCAAACTATTCACATAATCGCTATTGATTTTTCCCTTTGCAGGCAGTCATCTCCTTGGCCGTACTTAAACAATATGTGCGAATAAGTTCATAAAAAGATTTTCTAGACTCAAGAAAAATGTTCATGTACTGCCTAGTGAACTACGGTACGTTTTATGGTAGTAGGTTTCCATTAAAGCGGATTAAACCGTGAAATGTTTGTGTGAGAACGTGATAGGCATTCAGGCCAAGAAAAGGGACTTGCCGACTTGACCAGCTTGACTCCACGGCTGTAAACAGAAAAATTGCATTTAATTTATATGTTTGACTGGTGTCGCGTTACGTCAATGATATGCTTGTTTTGTATTTGTGTACTGTAACAAATATAACTGTACTTGTGAGAACGTGCGTGTGCAAAGTCGACACGGATATTTATACTAAGCAAATCGAGCTAATCTGCAAATGGAGGTAAAATGTATTTTGTATGCGAACTAAATCTGAACAATGTACTTAAATTGTAACTACTTAGTATTTACATATACAGTGGCTCACAGCTTATTTGATACAGTGACTATTTAAAAATGCAAATCACTGTAACTTTGAAATTAAGAGCCCTATCCAAAAAATTTAAACGTATTTGACTAGATGCATGTTCAACGAATACAATGCAAACAAAAAATGTTCCAGCAATATTCCTCGGCGTCCGGTAAAAGAGAAATACCACTGGCGCAGAAAAATTGCATCTCACAGCTTATTTGATACAGATACTTCAATGCGAATAAACTTCTATTTGTCGCGCCGTTAATCTGTCTTGTTTTTGTTTCTTGAATTTTTGATTGTGTTAGATATTGGCTTAGGTAATTTTTAGCAAGATCTTGTAAGCTGAAGTGCCAAAATGAGCCAAAATTGTAAAATGGGTCATCGCACCACAATTGATCAGCGCGAATTGGTATTAAACCACTTTAAAAAAGGACAAAGTGTTGGAAAAATTGCTGAAAGTGTAAATTTGAGTGTCTCTACAGTGCAGCACATAATTGAGCGCTTCGTACACGAAAATCGGGTAGAAAATAAGAGGAGAAATGCGCCAAACAATATTTTCACCGTATCCGACAAATGATACATTGTAAAGAAATTGAAAGCAAACACAAAGATTTCCGCTCCAAAATTGGTTACTGAGGTTCATCGTGAGTTAAGGAAGTCATGTAGTGCTGAAACCGTCCGACGAGTGGTTCGCGACCATAATTTCAACGGGCGAGTAGCTCGTAGGAAGCCATTCATTTCCAAAAAAAATACAATAAGCCGATTTGCCTTTGCCAAAGAGTATGTGGGAAAGCCATCCGCGTTCTGGAATACGGTTATTTTTGCGGACGAGTCCAAGTTTAACATTTTTGGCTCCGACGGAATGTTTGGCGCAAGGCAAACACTGAGCTAAACAAGGAGAACCTCAAAGCTACTGTGAAGCATGGTGGTGGTAATGTGATAGTTTGGGCCTGCATGTCCGCAGCCGGAGTCAGAAATTTAAAGTTTATTGAGGAAACAATGAACCAAACAAAGTACCTTGATGTACTCAAAAACAATTTGCTGCAAAGTGCTAAAAAAAACTGGGTGTTCGCGACCAATTTCGGTTGTACCAAGACAACGATCCAAACCAAAAGTCGGGAATTGTGCAGTCCTGGCCAATTTGGGATTGCCCTCATTTGATGTCTCCGCCGGCACAGTCACCAGATATGAACGTCATTGAGAATCTGTGGACTTTGTTGGATAACAATATTAGAAAACACAAGGTTTCCAATAAACAAGACCTGAAGAAAGCACTGCTAGAGGAATGGCAAAAAATTACTCCTGACATCACAAAAAAACTCGTTGATTCAATGCCGAATAGGCTCCAGGCTCTGCTTAAGTCTAAGGGCTATCATACAAAGTATTGAAATCAACTGGAAACCTCATAATTCACAACAATTTTAATGTTTAATCAAACTGTATCAAATAAGCTGTGACATGAAATTTGTTATTACTTTTAGTTTTTTTGTTTTTTAAGATGTAAAACAGCAACTTTGTAACAAATATAAACTTGTTTAATAAACAACAAACAATTGCCTTCAAAATTGTGTTCAAATTTTTTTGATATTGTTATTATGTTTTGAGTTATTGCAACTTAATTTTTTAAAGAAGCACTGTATCAAATAAGCTGTGAGCCACTGTATGCATTGTTAGAGTGTAAAAATGTTAAATAGATTTACCTAGGTAATCAAATCTTGTGGGGTAGGTGAAATGATTTTGTTGGGTTTTTTATTGTCAATAAAACAATTGATTGAGATATTGATGCTAATTGTTTTTTCCAACACATTTTGATCCATACTGCGCTTTCATGAACATGGAATAGGCCTTTGATAATGCAAGACACGACTTGGTGCACCATGTACTCCAGAAGAGAGAAACATCTCAAGAGGTAGTGAATTAGTTTCGAGATGTATTCGCGAAGCTGGTGGAAGCAATGCTAAGCACGTACACTAGTAGGAGAGGTTCGCAGGGAGGCATAAATCCTCAAAAGCCCAACATAGTTTCATTCCCCAGGAAAAAATGAATCGAGATAGGAGACCTAAAAGTTAAGGGTACAGAGCAGTGACTGCAAGAAGAAAGAAAAAAAATCTGGGAATCCACCTGGAGAGGAAATTCACCTGGAAAAGTAATCTAAACAAAACTTAACTGAAGACCACTAAGCCACTTCTGGCGACAAAAAAAACATGTTTCGATGCAATTAGGGAACATTTCCACGGCAGGCACTCTGGGCAAATTTTGAGACCTATAATCTTCTATGGATCAGCAGTGTGGGGGAAGGAAACACACAGAAACTGGCTGTTAACAGGCTCAACCAACTTCAGAGGATAACCTGCTTGCTGGTTACAGAAGCAATGAGCTTCATCCCGACGGCAGGGGTGAAGACCCTTTTAAATCTTGAGCTGCTACACCTCAAAATTCAAGAGGCGAAAACAGGCCTGCAGGTAGAAATCGGAAGACCTAAAAAACCATCTTAATAGTCTGAAGGACATCAGGCCCGCAATCGAAATGGTGAACTCTAGTTATCAAGTAAAGACTAGGGCAACTTTCCGGAAAGGTTCAAGATCACAATGCCATCAAGAAACAAACGGGAGAATGGTCCAATGGTCCACCACATCGCAGAAAGGGGCGCATATGTGTAACATAGACAGCTTGAAGATGGATTGTAGAGTAGGAACAGAAATCGTAGTATTGAAGTGTAAAATGCAATTCCCCTTCCTTAAGGAGGCCACAATCTATCAAGCAGAATTGTATGCTATCCTTAAGGCCATGTATACAATACAGATAAGCATTAGGATCCTATCGGCTAGTCAGTCAAGGCTATTAATCGCGATCAAATAAACTGAAGTATACTCTTAGAAGCGAGATAATTCCTTAATGTAATAGGGGCATAGAACCTCGAGCTGCTATGGGTCCATGGCCACGACGGGGCACCAAAGTAGCGAGAAAGTTGATATCAATGCTAAAGAAGAGGCTAAATTGCTCTAAGTTATCCCCGCTTCGTGCTGGGTGTTTGCGAAAGCTGATAGGGACAGAAAAACTACATCATTGACTAATAAAAAGAGCTTAAGCTACTGGTTTAATCTTCAAGGGTTTGAAAGCCCCAAAAGATTATCTCAGCTTCGATATAAGAAGAGCAAAAGAAGCAGTAGCCCATCGTAAAAGTGGCATAATATGTGGAGCTTTAAGAGGCCGTCTTTCTTGCAAAAATTACCTCCACAAGATAGGCAAGGAGCGAGACGACTGCTGTAGATACTGCGGAGAAGTGACAGAGAGTACAGAGAGCATCTTTTCGCACACTGTTCAACTCTAGCGAGACAAAGATTAGAGCGACCTCGCTCTCCTCCTTTCTCCGTCTGGAACATTAGAAAAGTCTCACCCTCGTACATATCCTATTTCTTAGGAGATCTGGAGATCCTGTAAGCGCTGAGGAGGTAGAATAGACCCAGAAGGTCACAGTGCTAGGGGTCATCTGCTTCATGATTTCATTCATTCATTACTAGTGTATGGTTTTGGCTAAGGACAAGAACGGACACTACAGAGAATTCATAATACCGCAAAACCGATTATTTGCCACTAAATGCAGGCAAAGCAATCAATTCATAGGCAAACTGGGAATCGATTCCCAATAATTATTCCCATTATATTCTGAGTAAACTCAGAAATATTCACTCGCCTACCTCATAGTCCTAATAATAACTACTATTGCAAATATGCAATACAATAGCGCTTACTTTCATTTCAACGTTTATTTCAATCTGCTAACACGAGCCATGAATAAACGACCGGAAATCACGTCATATTCCAAAAATACATATTCATTTTCGACGTCAGACCAATTGATTTTCCGAAAAAATTGAAGGTCAATCATAATTCTTCTCGATTTGTTTATCAAAGGTACACAGCAAAAAAAAATTTTAATTTGCTACCTTGAACTTGTCCCTGTTCCTAAATCATATTTCAGTATTTTGCGTCAATAGCACTCTCATCGTTTTCTGGCTTGTTACCTTGAATGGTGATGCTAACGAACTTCGACTTCATTTTCCCAAAAGATACATATTATCCTTGGCTTGCCTTACATTAGTTTTCCCTATCGTATTACGTATTCCAGTCTTTTATCGTAAATAATTTATTTGAATTTGAACAGGTTTTTCGTTTCGTTTACACCGTAGGCTTTTTTCACTCTCCCAAGCGGATCGGATTATCGATTTAATAAAATTTTTAATACAGAATATAGTATTAGTTCTCGATGCTGTTGAATCATTCATGATAGGAAATTTCGAGATGATGCGAGCTGAAGTTTTGGGTTTGCTGTCAGCGACATTGTTTCGGAATAAATGGATATTGAGTGCTTATTAAAAAGTGGGAATTTTCGTAAAGTTGGATTTTTAACTTGATTTGAGATACTAGTGGAATGGAAAGAGATCGTTTGTATTCTTACAGCTGTTGATTGAATGGTTTATTGATTGATTTTGGATATGAAGAGACGTTTCGAAATTTCTTTCGGGACAAGACGTATAATCATTGAATATCGATTATTAATGGATATTACATAATTATAGCATTTATGATATCACTACCAGTTCAGAGTCATTATTTTTTATATGCTAGCTTCCTAATTAACTACTCAATTCGGAGAAAAGCATTTTACCTCAGCTGAAATATAAAACACAATAATCCTAAAATAGTACAAATTCAATAGCTTCATATTATATTATTTGATATGGTAACATATTCTATTACAGATTATCATTAATAATTTTGTTTCCAAGTCAACCTTTAGGTAAAATCATTTATTGTTTTTGTATTTTATAATTAAACTATATATAGGAGCGAAATATAAGAGAAAAGTGGCGTTTGCGAAATGCGCCCAGCGTGGGTTTCAAATCCAACAAAATTGTTTTTCTTGTAATTATATTATCTGCAAGATTATGTTATTCGTTTAGTTGATATTGATTACATTATCGGAATCTCACACCCAACTAATATTATTAAAACCCCTGAGGTAAGATAAAACTGAAAAATGACGCAAACTAAGACAAATTAGTTTCAAGAATAACTATATCGATTGCAACTGCTCGTTGGAATTGGTTAGTTATAGATATTCTTTTCGTTAAAAATACTTAATCAAAACTATACCTTTTTGCAGGCAAAATATAGAAAGACTTTTTGGTTCGGAGCTGTTTAGTCGGCATTTACAATTATCTCAGGCGGGATTAACGCTTTAAGGGCAATTCAAGGGTTATTTGTAAGTAGGTAGGGTCGATAATATTTTAGACCTCGGTGTGGTGCTGGATGAAAAGCTCCGCTTTAATTTTCATAACGACAAAATGATTTCTCAAGCAAGTAAACGACTTGGCTTCATTAAGCGACGCGCGAGGAAGTTTCAGAACCTTTGGGTTACAAAATCACTATACACCGCGCTCGTTCGTTCTCTTCTTGAGTATGCTTGCATTATCTAGAACCCAGTTTTCGAAATTCACAGCCAGAGATTTGAATCTATTCAGAAGCAATTCTTGCTATTCGCTCTTAGATGTCTTTACTATCCTAGTGATTTTAGCAATTTACCGTCATATGAATTTCGCCTTAGACCTCTAAACTTATCACCACTTGCATCCAGAAGATTAATGTTATCTGCCTGCTACAGTTTCGATGTCATTAGAGGCGCTATTAATGTCGACCATATACAGGAACGATTTGTGCTTAATCAGCCCGTGAGAGGCACTAGATCCCGACGAATGCTAGTTGAATATAAGCATAGCACCGCATATGCTGATAATGAGCCAATTAACAGATGCTGCAAAATATTCAACACTATGAGCCAACACTTTTCCCCAACGATATCCAAAGTGTCCTTTAAAAATAGAGTTACCAAGGCTCTCTTATTTTATCCTCCCTAGTCTACCGGCCTAGTATCCTCTTATGACTTAGGACTATTTTTATAATTGATTAATTAATTATTTAATTATTTAATTTCGTTTTGCGTGTTTAGGGCAAGTTTCTTCCTTGTGCGGCCGAAAAAATGTGCTTTCTTCGGGAATTTTTTTGGGAATGTATTTATGATAGACACTTAAATTTTTTTTCAATTGTAGGTATAAGTTTATCTTAAATGTACAAAAAATGTTTAGTCGAAATATGCAAAGGGGGAGAGGGAAGACATCGAGCAATGGCGGCGCGCCAAACGGATTTTAGCTGCTGGTGGAAGTCTTGCCGTCGATTCAAATGATCTGAAACATAAAAATGACACATAATCTTATATAATATACTTTTGTCTATGGCCCCTACCAGAATTGTAATAAAAAAAAATGAAAATTGAAAAAGTAATGCAATTTTGAAAAAGAAAATCGTTTTTTTCCAATTTTTTTGGCTACAAATTGTTCTGTAAAATGAAAGATTGCGAATATTTTTTAATGATTCTGCTACCAGCCATGAACAAGCTTTTTGATACCCAACTGTAAAAAATGTTGTGATCAATCCTTAGCCCGTCTGCCTTCAATCACTTCCACCAGGTCAAAAAATGCGGTGCAGCGCGCCGGGCGGTAGCAGCTCAGCGCGCTCGACACCGCTCCCTATTTTAAGGGATAACTTTCGTAATTCACGTATCTACCGTACCTATCAACTTGTATCTATCTATCGGTATGTATCTATCCGAAAATGTAAAAACAAAAAATTCGATTTTTTTGACCGCACAAGGTAGAAACTTGCCTTAATATTGTGACCTACATGTAATTTAGCTTTATGTATTTAATTATCGAGTGTTGATTTATTTATATTGTATTTGTTTGTATTTTATACCTTTTTTGAATCTGTTTTTAAATGTGTTTAGTTTTATTTTTATTTTTTTATATTTATTTCATTTATATGTAATATTATTATACCTTGTTTGATAAATAAATAAATAAATAAATATTTGGGAGCAAGAAATGATGCTAAATGAATGACCAAAAAGGCTAATATGCCTCATTCACAAGAAAAAAGCTGAACTGCGGCGTGAAAATTGCAGTCATATCTTACTACTTTATATGTAGAACAAACTGTTGCCAAGTATAATGAGATGCTTTTGGGTACATATCTAGGCGGTTTTAGAGGCGGGTGAGTGATAAAAGATCAAAATGTTAGGCCCAAACAAATTCTTAAATAGAATCTGGGAATTCAACACTGAATTTCATCATATTTTCATTAAATTTTGACAAGCCTACGATATAGCCTATCACTAGAATAAATGCGTTGGTACGAGGGGCACTTTACTGTCTAAGACGAGACAGCTAGTGACATACACTGATGCCATCATATTACATCACGTTCTTTCAACGATGACAATGGTATATTTGGAACTCTAGACGAAGTTTGCTGTACAAATTAACAATATGGCAAAACCAAAATGATGATTCAATCAAGGAAACGGATGCCCGTAAGACAAAATATAACTATAGCGAACTATAACCTTGAAAACTTAGATAACTTCAGGTACTTTAGGACAGATCTTTCGAAAGGTGTGAACAAACTGGACGAAATCTAACGATGAATTGAACTAGTCAATAAGATCTCCACACATTGAAATTTCGATGGGTTCACAGGTTCCCAGCTACAAAACAATCACTTTATCTTTTTTTGTGCTACAGGAACGAAACTTAGACACTGAATCAGACGTCTGAAAAAGCTCTAATAACCTTTACAAGAAATAATTAATAAAGAATATAGCACGAAATTTTCGGACGAGGAGGAGGGACGGCAAACTTTATGCAACAACGAGTGGTACAATATATATGACAAGCCGGAAGTCTCCATCGTAATAAAATAACAAAAGTCTTCAAGTGGGCTCTTAAAGGCTAAATATAGGAGAGCCAGACCAGTCGGAAAAGCTGGGAAGATTCATTACAAGCTGATGACAGATCGCATTTAAGGGTACCGGATTAGAGGACGTGGTTACTGAACGGACTGGATTGGAGTCGCTCTACCGAATAGGCCAAGGGATACGGTCTGCAGTGTCACGATGAATGAATGAATTTAAGGTACCTTCACCATTCTCAATTAGAGTTGAGTGCAAGTTCTCGTCGGAAACTCACTCATTTGTTCTATTTTCGGAGTCAGAAAGTTTAGACCAGAGTCCAGAGTAATTCTATCGGCGAAAATGGATGCTGCAGCTGATTCCTCCTCAGATACTAAACCTGAATGAGAAGCGAACACCGCTGCTTGAACCTTCTGCTTCGGTTTATACTTAATGGTCTGAGGATATTTTAGTCCAAAGTCTTTAGTTTGATCACTCCTGAACAGAAGCAAGGAAAATTTCTTGACTCCATACTTAAAAACTCCGTCTCGAGCCTCTAAGATATGTATTGCCTCTTCGTTTAGAATAAAAACAACAACACGCTCTTCAAATTCAGCAACCCTTTAATCCTCCGTAGAAAGATCTGGATTGAAGAGCCTGCCAATTTCATTGGATTGGAATAGCAGCGGAGAATCCATATACTGCATATAAGCTGAATAGGGACTTAGTCTTTTGGCTTCATCTTTAATTTGCTGCCTGACCAAAATACCCCTAATTTGACACTAAGTCTTGATTTTTTCTCACTATCAGCCGAACTTCTTTCCACCAGCTCGTGTCATTCACAATTCGTAGCTTTCTGCTTTCTTTCTGCTTTAAAAATCAGTCAATATGTTAGATTATTTAGCCATCTCATTGAATGGTCAAGATAGATCTGGAGCAGCCACCATCAGTTTAGATTTCTTGAAAATTTGCATTTTTTCATTATTTTGCTCAGCCGAACTGTGTCATTTCTGATCAGAATCTGCAACGTTTGGATGGAACTGGTGCTCTCCAATAATACGAGTTTCTCATAGCAGGGATATTTGTCCTTGTTGCACGTCTCCGGCGGGACCTATTTTAGCAAGCTTAGAACTTTGTCGGCTACCTTCTAGTACCGTAGCTTCAGGTGGACTTCTGAATGGAGGTTGAATGACACTATAGGCAACAGTCGAGTCGGTTCTTTTGTTGTTACCCGTATACTACTCTAGCTACAAACGGGCTTGGAAACCGGAGTCCTGGCCGCTTGAGGGTTAAGGCTCCAGTAATTGGAGTAGGCAGATTTAAATCTGGTATAGCGCCGATTGCATAAGGTTCAACAAGGTTTGGCCCCTAGGTTAGGTTAGGTTAACGTGGCTGCCGATCTTCAGAGGCCTGACGACCAGCACACATAGGCACAGGAGAGGCCCGTTTTGATACCACAATATTTTAGTGACTCTCTTCTACTCACTAAAGTCAGGAAACCATTTGCTTTCTTTGACAAACCGGACTATCCCCTTTAGCTTTACCAGGGACAGTTCCGTCAGGTTTGGGAGAAAGGGTGCACCAAGTGCCGCCAGTCTTCTCCTTGCCAAAGCCGGACACTGGCACATGAGGTGAAGGACGGATTCCTCCTCATCCTCAGAGCCACAGCTCCGACAGAAGTCATTAAACTCTACGCCCAAACGTTGTGCATGCCGTCCTATAAGGCAGTGGCCCGTTAGAACGCCCACAGTGCAACGAAGGGCGCTTCGAATTAAGCCTAAAAGCTGCCTGATGCGATGCGCATCCATGGACACCCAGGACTGCTTTATTATCACACAGGAAGATTCATCTGCCCAAGACTTCTTAGCGTCCGCAAGATATTTTTCCCTTATGGCCAGTTTGACCGATGTCATCGGTATACCTGTTGACAAGGAGCAAGAGACCTCAGGTAGCAAAGTTCCAAGCGTTGCTAGCTCATCGGCCTCACAGTTGCACTGAAAACCCCTATGTCCAGGTACCCAAATCAATTGAACAACCGAATGTCTCGACATCTCCCTAAGAGATGCACGGCATTCAGCAGCAATCTTGGACATTGTACAAGGACCAGCAAGGGACATAATAGCCGCTTGGCTATCCGTGAAAATACCAATATTGACCCCGAATATTCGATTACACAGAGGCCAGTCGACTGCCTGATAAATAGCCGCTACCTCCGCCTGAAACACACTACAGGGGCCCCTAAATTCTCCAGAATCTCGTTGAATGACCGTATCCAGAAAAGTGGCGATATTATCCCCCCCTTTGCAATGCTTCCTCGTCAACTATTCTCTCCGCTTTGGTTCTCAGGAAGAGTCCCGCGACATCAATCGAGCTCTTGATGTGCAAATCTACCAGCCACTCTAGTGTTTTGAGCAGGTCCAAATTTTTCAAAAATTCTTCACATTATGGTGGTTCTTCACAATCTGTGGGAGCATGATAGGCGATATCTCATTCATCCCTATGACTTTGTAGGGTCGGAATGTGTCTATTGCCTAATCAATTTGGAACTCCTTTTGACCGTGCTGCCTTGCGTTCGTCTGCGGCCTCTAGCCTCCGTAAATCCACAGTTTCAAGATAGGGTAGCGTTTTTCATTCGTGGCTTTTTCGGGCCTTCGTGTTTCAAATCTGACACCATTAACTCCTGTTAAACGGTTCACCTGTTCATTAATTCTTCCTGGGCTCGCTAGATGCACGTCGTCTGATGTCCTGAGGTGTATCTTTGTTTTTCTGGAGTAAACTTCCCATTGTGCTGTTCTCAGGTTTCGAACTTTTCTGGGCAAGAATTCAGAATAACAACAATAACAGCAAAATCGGCCAATATCATTGCAGGCAGAGAAGATAATTAGACGAATATTCATAATTCGATTAACATCATCATAAATCTATCAAATCTATACACGTAAACCGAAACACAAAAGCCAATCGCACGAATAATTGGAAGGAATAAATTGCGGGTATTAACTCCATCTTTTTTTTCGCATGAATTCTCAACTTTGGAGGCGGAGGCTCGACTTAAGACGCACCATTATAACTAGTTCTTCAAGCTATAACTAATTGTAATTTTATATTTTCGTGCATTGGAATGGATTAAAGTAGTTGTGTATTGGAAAATTTTAATATATTTAGAGCTACAGCATAGCCCATTCCCACACAACATAGTCTGTTTCTTTTATTATAAATATTAATTCATTGCCACTATACCACTTTTTGCTACATGTGTCCTTCTCTGTTACTTTCAAATTAAATATTAGTGAAATGACCAGATGTATAAACATACTCAAAGATGCGACCCCGTTACTATGAATTTTATGTGCCATCTGAACTATAGTAGAATTTCGAAATCGAATCGAACTATTATTTATAAATCACCCTTACGAATACGTTACAAGCACGGCCATATATTTTCAAAGATCCAATTGTAAGCGAATGCAAACTAAACACATAAACTGCAATTCGTATCTGCCATGCAGTACAATTTATGCGAATATGCATTTATAAAATCGACAGAGTGTATTATTTTCCGTTATTTCCGTTATCCTGACTACTGGAACTAGCGCATCCTCGCAATTCCTGCAATTCAGTTTACATTCTATGCAGATACGAAAATAGCTTCGTCCTAACGCCACAGACAGTATCGGGTGCCATGCCACCACCATGCGGCCATCATTAAACGGTTTCCAGCGGTGCAGCTTCGCAATACGGCTGCATGTTCAAGTAAAAGTGCAAGTACCGAGTACAATGCTAATGCACATTACTTCCCGATGTCCGTCGTCCTGGCATGATGCAGACTTATGAATTCCTCGTTTCTGCAGGACATCAATGCAGGCAGCCCCGTTTCTAATTTAGCAAAGCGACATACATTCTGATTCATCCGGCTCAATCGATTCAACAAAAGCTGCTTGGCGTTATGACGTTGATGCGTCAACTCTGCGTATATTTTTTTGCTGCCTTGCTGTGAATCGAGGAAGAGGAACATGCTGTCACCGACCGAAACTAGTCAAGGCAAACTTTTCGAGCAGCAGGGTGGAGTTGGCCAAAAGCTGAACATGCTGAAAACGTTCAATGCGACGTACCACTCTACTATGCAAGGCTCCACAAATCGAAAAGGAGCAATTAGGCTCGGATCTGAAGGTCAGCTGGCAAATTGGCCGAGAAAAATGTATGTATATATGTACATTGCTGATAATTTAGCAGTAATTTGAGTTGGCGACAGAATCAAGTGAGAAAAAACGTCTTGCTTTTGTAGTCCGTCTGCCCGTAAAATGTGTCTTACGGTGTGCAATATATGGCCGATAGTCCGTGTCCTTGCTAAACGCCATAAAATCATGGCTCCTGTGAGGCTGGGGCGTAGTAAATCTCTTCATAAAAATTGTAAGAACTGCTTCGATCATCATGATGATGTGTTCGATGTCAGATTGATGGCTCCGCAGGGACATTAAATGTTCCGCCCTCTGGCGATAAGTCTCCGCACGAGAGCATGTCAACTTGAGATTGAAAGCGCAACACAAAATAATATATGACTATCATTTTTTTTCACATCATCTTTCAGGATGATGAAAAACCTTAAGTGTTTATTGATTCCATCGTACCAAACATACTTATATCCCCGCCAACAATAAACTGCTGTTCAAATTGGTAATGTTAAGCCAATAAATAGGAATAGCACATACTCCGCTTTAAAATAAGTAGGTACATCTATTTTATGTTCACCCCATCTGAGAGCGGTGCCTTGAAAAGCACATTCAGCTCACTTGCCAGGCTTGACCTTAACCTGGTCGTATCCTGTTTTCCCAAGCAAGCAGGCAGGCTTTTATCATAAAGTCCGCTTATGCAGATACATTTCGTTGCGACACGGCAACCTTGACAAGTTGACCGAGGCTCTGAAGCATCGCAACACCTGTGCACGTAATGTACATGCATATATGATAAGTAGAACTCAAGTGATATTGAATTGAAAGCGACCGTGGCAATAAAGTTGCGAGGAAGTTTCAGCAAATAAAGTCGGTTCGAACGTGTTGCAAGGCAGGATAGGATGCCTGGATGATATCAACCTTATGAATATTTTAATAACTTTATGTGAATTTATTTGGATTTGGTAGGATTATTCGGATGCTTGTTTATTGAATTCGTTTTTGGATGATTGGCCGGTGTATTTTTGCAGTGAACGTGCTTTTGTTTGAGCTCGTAATTTGCATTGAGTAACAGTATGGGGTCACATTTGGTTTTGGTAGATTATGTAAAAGAGCATGATCGTATCATATTTGTTTGAAAAAAATTGATCTCTTTTATCATTGCAATAAATTTTAAACTTTTTCTTTGAAAAATTCGTATTTAAAAAAGTTACTTTTATAACCGGAATCTCCGTTTGGCTGCAAACTATTTTAGACTTTTTTGAAAACATCTTTCACGGCAAAGAGAAGCGCTGATAAAGTTCCGGCGAGTTGATCTGCTTTTCTGTTGGCGTGGAATTTAGCCCGTTTGGGGTTAGATATAGCGCTTTTCAGCCCCAAAAAGTCATTTATTGCCCCATTCGACAATTTAGCCCTTTTCAACTTTTCCTAGCTCCAAACTTGATCAGCTGCAAAATTTAATGAAGAATTCTGAAAAATATGTTTTGGAATTCAGCCTTAGTCATTGTCTAAATAAATTTAATACTGGGGGCATTTCACGTGAAGCGGACAACGAAAAAAAGTCGAGGTTCTGGATTTCGTTCATATTGTTGTGTTTTGCCGTTAAAACACCTTTCGTAGATTCGATATTCTTCACATTCGTGAAATAAAACAGTTTCTTTTAAAACACTAATTATTCTTTTATTAACACCCAAATATTTATAACACTCAATTCCGTACACTTTACTGATTGCACTATTATAATTTCGCGTTACAATTTAATTATCGCACTATAATTACTCGCACTTTATCGATTTTAATTAACCGCGCCCGGATACACTAATTTGCTGTATCGCTTTTCAAAGTAACAGCTTTCCGCTGTTTCCGCTTTACAAACTTTCGCTTCTACGGTACAATCTATCGCATTGTACCAAAACTCACTATGTCTAAAAATGGTTGAGTAAACGACGCGAAACTACGAAAACGGAGCATCCGTAATTTATGTCCGTAATAATGTCCGAAAATGGCGAGAATGGAGGAATCGAGGAAAATTTTTTTTTTAATTCTTAACTATTCAATTTGAAAAAAGACACCCCCGAAAACAAGGACATTGCAAGACAAGCACAAGGACATTGATAGATGCTTCGAAAATCGTAAAAGATACTTCAAAAATCAATTATTATTGCCTACATCTAGGCCTTTCGCGGCGATATTTATATCCGGTCTGGTGAGATAAATTACTATTGCCTACATCTAGGCCTTTCTAGAAATGTGTTTTGGGTTCTGGATCCGTCTTCGAAATGACTAATGGGAAATTCCGTCATCATGTAAGATATGACTCAGGTTTGTGTTCTGGAATGTTCCCTCTTTACGTTCTAGAGGATTATTCTACGTTTTATCTATGGATTGTTTTCGTTGTTTGAATACATGTATGAAATACAACGTCATACGATTCGTTTGGCGTGCATGCAACAATATTGTGCATAATGGTACTTCTAGAAGATATGAATGTGGATGCACAAGTTTTTGTGTCTATGAGATTTAGTTGCCGAGCTATGGGCTTCTGAATAATTGACGAAATTGATAAAAGGTTTTTTTGGAAGCGGATTCTGAGATTCAAAACAAAATCTAAAAAACATTAAACATAATGGTTGGTATAGAAAATTAGCTGTTCTTTTTAATTTTGAAATTTGATTTGAAAACCAATTTTTTTTTCCTGTGTAGAACCGGAAGCAGACACTTAAACTCGTCATTTGAATAATTTGGACCAGATTGATTTTGTTTATTTTTATAACAAAACAAAGCTTAACCGTTTGGCAGCTAACTATCAAAATGCTAATACATTCCAAAGCTGTTATAGAAAATTTGGGTATAAAATAAAAAAAAATATATTTCAACTTAAAACATTATAACTTCTCCAATTTTACATCGATTTACATGAAACTTTTAACATTTTGTAGATAAAGAATTAATGGAAACAACTGTTGAAGGCAATTAAAAGATATACAAGTAGTATGTTATAAAAAGAATGGAAAGCCAAATAAAAATTTTAAAAAAAAGTTTAACAATTATGTTTTGCTGCGCAAATTCCATGTAACCCCTTCTTGCAACGGCAACAGATAAGGTTGGAACGTTTTATTCCAGTCCTCCTATTACTGCAGACCGCACACTGCCGTAAATTGCGTCCAGGTAGTTTTTCCAAAGCAAATTTTGGGCTTGAAGTTGATGCTTCATTTTCCATATTTCTAAAGGTCATCCATTCTTCTTCGATTTGTTCAATAATAGCGGATGTGAATTGCAGCCGGGTCATTTTTTTTCTGTGGTGTTAGATTTATATAGGATATAGCTATTCAACACCATCCTTCCAAAAATGTTGAAAACTACCTTCTTCCAGAATTTGAAAGTTCTCCTCTCATCTAAGTAGGAATACAGCATTTTGTCTGATTCATCTACCCCTCCCATATGTAGATTGTAGTCGTGAATCATACTTGGTTTTTCTTTTGTATACTCGTAAGAGCCCTTCTTTTTTGTAACTCTTACACTGTCCGAATTTGCATTGGAGGAAATAAGAATCACTGGATGCGGCTTTGTTTTCTTACCTTTGAACGAGCACATCAAGATATTTTGATTAGCGAAATATTTTGCCACACCTACCTCAGCTTTTTTGGCTTCTGCGGGAATTTCTTTTCTATTACGACGGATTGTTGCCGTGAGGTAGGTATTTCTGTTTAGAAGGGATTTAGCTAAATGTAAGCTTGTATAAAAGTTGTCAGTAAATAAATGATAACCCTTATGTAGATAATTTCCAACTGACAATAACTTTTCTACCACTGAAAATCCTAGTCCGTCTTTTTTTATTAGATCCCTGTCTTCTGCATTATTGGCTCCTTTGTAACAAAAAAATCCTAAGCAGTATTTTGTTATTGAGTCGCACAACATCCAGAATTTTATTCCCCATTTATGGTGCTTTTTATTGGGAAGATACTGCTTTATTGATGAATGGCAGTGTGTACCGACCAGTGATTCATCAATAGATAGTTGTTGATGTGGTACATAATGCTGGTGAAAAACTGTATTAGCGTGTTTTACAAGCATTTCAAACCTTGCACAAGGGTTAAAATCCGGATGACCTGGGGCAGCTAGTAATTAATTGTCTACCAAATGGAAAAATTTCAATAACAACAGAAACCTATCCCTGGCAAACATCCTTCCAAACCATGGTATTCTTCTGGAATTCTGTCTCCAATAACAGTAGATAGTTGGTCGTTTCGTTATTCCCATTTCTAGCAAGACTGCAATGAAAGCTTTTATTTCTGGAACATTAGTTCGCCTCCACTTCTTGATACGTGAATTATCCGATAAAATATGCGATTCTATGAACTGCGATGCATATCTATTGGTTTCTCTAACAATGCTTTCAAGAAGAAATGTTGTGAAAAATAAATTGAAGTAATCAATAGGACTGGCATTCGATGGAGGAACGCGTCTTGGTCCAGGTGTTTCAAAAAAATCACCTGTCGCCTTGGAAAATGTTTTTGTTGGTGGAATGGGTATGAATGTTAGATCTTCCGTTTCTGAAGAAGAAGACGATTCTGAAGATTCACTTTCCACTCTCAATCTTTTCCTTCTATGACCAATTACACTATCGTCATCACTGCTTACATCAATCGTGTCCGAAGATTCATCCTTAGATGTGAAATAAGAACTCAATTCAGAGTCCGAAAAATTATCATCACTCGACATGGCTACGTTTTTCAATGCGAAAAAAAAGTTTTAAAAACAATATTTAAAAAATAAAAACTGATGTATCGTACTTTTTAAACTTGAGAAAGAACACTTTTATTTATAAAACACATGAACGGCAAGAAACAACCTCAGACGACGATCGACAAACTTGCACTGAAATGGCAGCGCTATCGCGCCGCTCAGCTGTTTTAGAAACGAAATATCGAAGCGCGATGGCGCTCCGTAGCTGCCAAACGGTATACTTGTACTTATGGTATTTTATCCAGGGCTGTGGAGTCGGAGTCGTGGCTGTGTACATTTAAAGCGGAGTCGGAGTCGCGTTCGACTCCGACTCCGCTTTAAATATACAGGGGCACGACTCCGACTCCACAGCCCTGACTTTATCATAAAAGTTTTAGAATGGGATGGCCAGTAGTTTAGGAGGTAGGTGAATGTCAATACATAAAAGTCGCATGGAGGCGTGGTATCGAGAGCTTGATTATGATAGCTAGTGAGTGTGAAAGCAAAATATTTGTAGTAAAACTATTATATATCACTTGTATCACTTACATATAGAAGATAAAATATTAAAACTTGCTAATGCTGATTTACTTAGTGAAAAATAGCTACTTGTGTATGGACAAATGAATTTATTTCACAATTTTTACAATTTTACTCTCGTTTCTTAAACTAGCTCTTTTTTTTAATAACTAGAGATGTTTCTGCAATCATTTTTTTCCTGCAGATTCGGAATAATTTCTTTTCTGCTAATATTCTTGGAATTTTTCTTAGGTCTTTAGCCTTCCGATGAAACTTCAAATCGAATGGATTGAAACATCGATAGCCGCACGGAGACATAATACACACAATTAAAACTATTTAACTAATCAAAGAAAGTAATAGGCACTGCAAGGACAATAACTTAAAAAATTACGGAAAATTCGAAATGGCGTGGCGTCATATATATTAAGTCTGTTCCCGTACTTTCAGTAACTGAATTTTACTGAATTTTCCTGAATGATGTGGTGGGGAATTTCATGAAAAGTACGGGAACGCTCTCATTGTATTTCCTGAAAATTGACAACCGAAAGTGTCAGTTTGCGGTTTTTGGGAGAACAATAGTGATTATAAAGTCATCCTAAGCGCTAATAAATTATCGCCACAAAAATATTCGACCTTCATCGCAATATTACCCAAAAAATATCTTGCTTGCCGCGCACATTTGAAAATATTTACTCCGCTTGACACTTTTCAGTATTTTTCAGTAGCTCAGACCCTACTGAAATTTACTGAAAGAGGGGAAATATTCAGTTTTCAGTAAAACGAAGTACGGGAACAGCTTCATTGCAATTAATCGCGATTAATCGCAATTAATCGTAGTACGGGAACATACCTATTATATAGACGTCATTTATTTTAATTAGGTTTTTATGGGAAAATACAACCTTTTTCTAATAAGAGATGGCGCTACTAATCACATTTCGATATCAATTTTTGTTTTTGAGCCAACTAGCTGTCCTAAGCAAGATCTCGGTACCACGCCCCATGCGACTTTTATGTATTGAATTCACCTTCCCAGTAGGACCACAAGCATCGATGACTTTTACCATGCACTCTTTCATTAATGCCTATAAATTCCAAAATAATGGATTACAATGTAATGTGTAAGTAATGCAAAAAAGAATCATTGTGGTACAGAAATCCATGTGGGTTTATCTACTAACTACTTTACTGCATTATAAAGTAATGCACAGTGAAGGGTAGAGTAATGCAAAAAACTAACAACCTAAAAATCTAAAAACTAAATACTCTTTCCATTCGCCTGCGAAAATCCGCCTGCCAGAATTAGTGATGTCGACATACCTTGCTACTTGAATATCGTAATTTAGGGCTAAACTCTACTTGATGCACCACATAGACGTTGGACGATTTTGCATTTAGATGTGTGGCTACACTGAACGAAAAGAATTCGAAATTTTAACTAATTGCAAATAGATGACTTTGATTTGGTAGAAAAGTCTAAAAGTATGATTTATTCTTCAAAACACTTTAATTAATAAGGAAATCTAGATTAGTTGATATTACTAATCTTCTTTAGTTAAAAAAGGATCAACTGTTTGTAGAGTTTCTTACTATTGAAATAGAAAATTTTGCCAATATAATTTGCATGAATGTCTGCATTATAGAAAGTTTAGTTATTTTTATTGTAAAAATGTCTAAAGACAGTAAAAGAAATGATTAATATTATACGGAGATAATTAACGATTCATGGTTTGCGGAAACAACAAATTGAATTAGTAGGCTGAAAATCAACCATTTTCTTTAGTAAATTATGACTATTTCTTTATATGAAATACCAAATGATTTTTTTCAGTGTAGTATGTTTGTTTTTTTATGGTTTTGTGTTTGTTTTGGGTGGGTGGTTTTTATTTGCTTGTTTATATTTCTTTTCGTCTATTTTTTTATATTCTTGTGTTTTTCTTCAATTTTTTACCCCTGCTACCACCCATTTGCCCTCTGGTGGTAAAATTTCCTGGCTGTAGAGCATCAAGTCGAGCTTTACCATAATTCTTTATACAATTTGCTTATTTTGCGATAATCAAGCAATAGTACAAAATCATAGTATAGCATTATATGAAAATGAATTCGATTTTTTTTCTCATCAAACAACTTCTTCGTCTTAAACCGCCGGTTGGCGAAATTGTAGTGCTAGTGAATACAGAGCTATTTTATTCCCTCAATTTTGTATTCATTATGACTACATCCAAATTAACTTATACTATGTTATCTCATGTGAGAGATTATATTTTTCTTTGAATTCAAGTCCGTTATAATATATTTAAAACACAAGTACCTCTACATATTTCCCTACGGCATTCTTCTTAATATTCTATTAAACCGTCGTTAGCACATTTGCTACAAATTTATCATTAGGTGCGTTTTTTTTTGCTAGGTGCGTTTTTTTGCTAGGTGCGTTTTTTTGCTAGGTGCGTTTTTTTGCTAGGTGCGTTGTTTTGCTCGGGTGTACAAAAAAACGCACCTATTATTTGATGTACTTTTGTAGTCTGCATTATATTGATGACTTGATGAGTCATTATTCTCAGTTACCAAACTTAAATGTGCCCTTTTTCTATTTTAGAATCTATTTTGGGCGCCTATTCTAATTTATTTGCCAGATTGATCTTGAAAAATTCCTATCGTTATTTCAAAAACAAATAACTGTCACTGCGGTTTGTCTTCTGCCAGGAGAGTGTTTTCATACTTTTTATCAATTTATCCCCCCACATCATTCAGGAAGTTGCACTATCTGAACGCGTCTGAAACTACGCGGGCAAACCTTATGTATTATTTCACTCGGGGTTTCCCCTTTTAGGACATACTTCTTCACCTCACTGTACACTTAGAACAGAAGTGATTCCGAACATAACTGTACATATGACATTTCTGTATTTCAGAAAGCGAAGTAGAAATCAGATGTAAACTTAACCCGAAATTACCGCCGTCTCGATTGAGTTCTTGCGTGAGTGCATATTAAATAAAACTTGTAATTCAGCATATTTAAAAGATTATTATAGATTCTATATAAACTGTCACAGTTTTAAACTTTTGAAGTAATGAATAGTACTCGTTGAGTTGTCACTAGCAACCGATTAATATTGACTAAACGACATCAAAGTTACAATAGCCGTCATTATGTCCGCTGCAAATTGGTTGAATTTGATTAAAAGTGCCGAAAAAACATCAGTGATTTCTGGTAAAACAAGAAAAATCCACTATAAATTTCCGGATGGCAAAGAAATGACTGAGGAATACAGTATGGAAACTGGTGTAGTTATTCGAAGAGCCTGGAAACGACCGCGAGACTTAATGGGAGAACCACAATGGGAACTTGAATTAGGTGATCCTCTGCATAATCCGAATGAAACTAGTAACTTTATTATGCGCGAGAGTAGTACGGAACCAACTTTAAGCAAACGAATAACTAAAAAGAATATCGAATGGCGAATTAGAAATTTGCCGTATTCAATTGAAACATACTCGGTTACAGCTGATCCAAAAACAAATCATATTACTGTACGGACGACGAATAAAAAATACTTCAAGAATATTCCTGTTGTAGAGTTGGATCGTTGTGGAGCGACTGTTAGTCAAGCGAACATATCTGTTCATCATCAGTACAATACACTTATTATTACGGTGAGATTATTGTTTGTAATAAAATGATACATTTTGAAGAGTTTCTATATATCCTTTCTAGTATAAGAAACCCGAAGTCCTATGTCAATTGGAAATTGATATTTTGCGAGAGCTGCAGAACGTAGAAACGAAAACTGACATGGATGACTTGCTAAAAGGATTGCTAGGGAAATAAGTTTTTATTGGGAATAAAACCCCATATTTTCATTAATACGAAGTTGTGTTTGCATGTTTTATAATTCAATAAGCAGTACATGAAAGTACATGTTTTTTAGATTCTCAATAAAAATGTTCATTGATTCGAATGGACGAGTATTCATATTCTTATAAATCTTTTTTTATTGAAAGTTTGAAACAAAAAACTTATGGGGAATATAAGCTCGGCTGTTTTATTTTATAGATATTTTTATGACTTTCTTTTTCTTCATCGATTGTATTATTATCTGGCAAATAAGGTCAGCCGGGGTTTGTTTCAAAACGCGATTGAGGTAAGTATTTTTGCCTCATCTGCACACCTAAATCAGGCTCATTCGACCGACAAAAAAGGATTTCCATAAATTTTTTGAATTTATGTGGCTTAATCTCTTTTCCTGGAGCATTTTTTGAAGTCTACAAAGAGCCAATAATCGCTAGGGGCCAAGTCTGGGGAATATGGTGGTTGCGGAAGCAATTTCGATGTGCAATTCATGAATTTTTGCCATCGACTTGTGGCACGGTTCATTGCCTTGTTTTTGTCTTCATATGGGGCCGTTTTTGCAATTTGTTTTGTTTTTTTTCCTTCAAACGACCCAAAGACGCCATATAATATTCGCTGTTGATGCTTATTCCATTCTCAAGGTAGTCGATGAATATTATTCCAATCGCGTCCTAAATTAGGAACGCTATAACCTTGATAGCTGTTGCTATTTTTGTCACTTTGGAAGAGGTTCAACGACTGCTGCCGACTAAGATGATCGGTTGGACTCTGAAATGTAGTGGCGACACCATGTTTCACCCATTGTAACATACCGAGTCAAGAAATCCTTTTTGTCACGATTAAACAACTCCAAACAACGCTCTGAATCATTACCACATTGTTGTTTTTGACCCACCGTAAGCGAGCACGGAACTCATTTCAGAAAAAAGCCTATTGCCTGATGCAAAATCGTGTAAACGGTGTCAGCTATCTCCTGTAACTTTATTTCACTGTTAACCAAAACAATTTTGTGTTTTTTTATGGTTTTGGGTGTAACCACCTTATTTAGGTGTCCAGAGAGTTCAGCATCATCGGTGTCTGTACGAATAAGGTCAATAAACCAACTGCTGATTTCGATGGAGCAGAGTTCGGATAACACTTAACACACCAAGCCTTTGCTGTGACAATATTTTAACTCATCAGAAAGCAAAATAACAAAATTGTTTTGAAAATAAAAAGTGTTTTCATGAATTTCCCCACCACATGATTCAGGAAAATTCAGTAAAAATCAGTGACTGAAAGTACGCGAACAGACCTTTAGTTACTGACGTGTTATACGCACTTCAAAATTCAAACTTTAATTACACTTCACTTCACCGCATTAATCCGCATAGAGCTAAAAAACACTTATATACACTTAACGCAGACGTATCAGTAGAAAGTCAAGTCAGGGAAACAGCAAATGCAACTACGGAACAAATATTGTGCAAGAAACAACAATTTGCAGTGTTTAACGATTTTATCATTAGATGAAAATATTTTTCAAAATACGTGTTTTTGTAGCTCCAGTTTCGACCTCACTTTTTGAAATGGCAGAGATTAATAAAAAATTTATACATAAAATAAAAACACAATTTAAATAATTTTCTTTAAGGCCGTCTTCTGGTCCAGAATTTTGACAAAATCGTAATTTTTGTTTTTGCATATTTTCAATGTTTAGTCTTTCAAGAATATACCCTCCAAAGGAAATTTTAAAACTACAATTATTTATGGAGTTACAGTAATTATTTATGGAGTTACAGTAATAAAACACGCAATAACCAGCGGATACGCCGAACTTCAGATTTCTAATGCTTCCAAGGAAGCTCGAACTAGTCGTCTAGCAGAAAGAACAGCAAAAAAAACTTTGATTTTGAAGTATGTAATTGTATGGACCAGGAATCGCCGATTAATACAATGTAAGTATATGTATGTGCCATTATATGACTTATGCTACTTGAAACTTCACTCGAATCTTTAAACGCGTTTTTGTCTAAACTACATTTTTCAATACGGTTGATATCTAAAGTTGTAATGAACCGATTTACTTGAAATTTTTTATGAACCTTCTTTATACACTCCTCTATAGGCCCTATCAGATTTATAGCGAAATTTTGTTTATAATTATTATTAAAAAATTGAAAATTGTGAGAAAAAACGGCAAACGATTTTTTTTTAAGCAGCCGCCATTTTGCGAATTTTTCTTTGCCTGAGGTGGGGGCTATAACGACATTCTTACTATTTAAGAATCTGTTTTCCTTTTTTTTTCATACGACCAGGAGAGGCCGTTTTTCCCCATCTCCACTTTGCCACCTTGTAACTCGCATAATTATGGATTTTTTGTTCACATTTTATTTACATAATATTAAAGGATTAATAAATATGTGGTAGAAAAATGGATACTAAAAATATTTTTTGTTCTTTTGTTATCGCACCTGAAAAAAACCCCAAATTTCATCTCTCTAGACCAGAAGACGGCCTTAATATACAATGCATACTGATCCTGTTTCTTTTTGCATGAAAATTAATTCAAACCGGCTACTGGGGCCAAATTAAATTGGGCTTGCATATTAAGCCCGGTCCAGACGCTAGGTTGCACAACGTTTTATCCGCGCAGTCAAAACGTTGCAAAAATAAAGAGCGTCCAGATGATGCAAATCTGTATTTATTTTAGCGCAGTTTTAGTGGCGTCAACATGGAGGAAGTACTACTTTGGTCAATTTTTGCATTTTGTCTCGTCAAGAAAAAGAAACAAATGGAACATCTCCAAAGAACCCGGCGTTTACAGTGGTCGAGGAAGTGGCTTATAAAAAGACAGCACTTTTCTCACATTAAATTACTGCGTGAATTAAGTGATGAACCTAATGATTGGCGGAACTACTTGAGAATGGACATAGACACATACATTCATTTATTGGAATTAGTGAAACCATATATCACAAAAGAAAATACTTGTATGAGAACAGCAATATCACCGCATGAAAGGCTAACAGATCGATGAGATTTATCAGCTTTAGCCAACTCTTTTCGATAAACAATCCTAAAAGAGTTAATTTTTTTCACAACTTTTTCTCTGTTTGCGGTAGCATCAATTTCCTTGAATTTCTCTACCAAGATCTCATACGTTTAGTTCTTTTTGTCCCTGTCACTATATTGTTTGGATTTTATACGCCAAATATGTGGAAAACTTTCGTACAAGGCAATAAACTCAGTCAGAAACTCCCGTGAACATTGCCGAAGGTTTGCCATTTGCTAAAAATGAATAAAAAACGTAGCTAATCGTCCACACGTAACGACTTGTGGACACAATTCACGGATAACTATGCCTAACTACCTCAGTTATCGCTGCAACTGTACCGTCTCCGTGCATTTCTCAAAATTGCACAGTTTTCCTATCCACACGCAACGTTTTGTCTGCAACGTTTTAGACTGCGCAGATAAAACGTTGTACAAAACCTAGCGTCTGGACCGGGCTTTAGATCGCATTGTCAATTTGATTCTCGACAACGTACCTCAATCATACAGGAAAACTATTATGTATGTATATACCAAAAAGTTATTTAGATCCAAAAATAAGCTAAAAAAATTTTGAAAGACTACAAAGGCTCTCCTTCAAAGACTTCATCAACTACGGCTGCAGAGACAATTCAATCTACTCTACACAAACCTATGTGCGTATTTATCCCCATGCATTTAAGAAGTGAATTTATTGAAAATGCAAATATCTCTCTGATCAGGTTTGTTTACGTAAAATATTTTCAAACAGCACATTCACAAGGCCCTTTGAATATTTTGAAACCGAATTTAGAGTAAATTGTCTCCAGATATAGAATGTGCCACATTACCTTGTTGACAATAGAGTCGATCCGGAGGATACAGATTCGTTAAGTTCTACTCTGAATATATATTCCTGCGCTGCCACCCACTTTCACAAAAATCAGTCAGTCGAAAATATTAAATCTAAAACATAAAATTCAACTAATTTTACCTAAACTATAAATTAAAATATTTATTTATTTACATCCTATCTCCGTCTCTTCGTAGCATAATCAATATCAGCACATAACAATGGATTCTGTACTTTTGCATCATATCGGGATTGTGCCGTCGTCTTTGTAAATGGTTTCTTAGTTTTAACATGTGTCGTTATTCCAATTGTTCGCTTCAATGCATTCGGAACAATATACTCAGGCACATCGGCCAAATGTGGATGAACTTTTACTGTTCGTAGATGTTTATCATGTCGTAGAACGTGAATATCACGTGGATTACTTTGAAAGAAACTCTTTAGTTTCTCACAATTGAAAATTTCCATTTTGATTTCCTTCAGCCGGGCTTCTCGTACAGCGATTTTTGTTATTGCACGCCATGCATCCTTTGCCCGATATCTGAACGCTTCGACTTCTTCCAGTTTGAATTTGTAATTTCTGTAGAGTTATCATTAAAATCTTAATAACATACGGTGGAAGTTTGTGTAATAACAAACCTGATCACTTCTTCTTCGGTCCTATAGCCTCCGCGTAAATGCTCTTCGGCTGCGTCTAATAGTTTTTTTTCACGCAAATTTACAAAAGATAAAACGTTTCCCTGGAAAACAGAGTTGAAATTTATGAAGTTTATTAACCACATAGAAAATATCTATTTAATTAATTGCCGATTTAGAGGGCATTAAAAAAATACCCCTTAAACATTCTACGTATTAATTTGTTCTTCAAAGACTTACCGTATCGTTGCCGCGAGCAGTCCGGCCAGCTCGATGAACATACGAATTGATATCTTGCGGAAAATCAAAATTCACTACATTACTAACACATTGGAAATCAATTCCACGAACAACACCAGATTCTTTATCCTGTTTTCGCTTTCCGCTTGCCGTAACTTGTCCTTTGGGATCAGGATTGACAAGAGCCTTTTCGTCTGATGCAATTATAATATCGTATTTTCCCTACAAGATACAAAGTTCGGAATAATATTTTATTTTATTTTTATTTTATGGCTCATTAGATTAAGAAATGTTCTGGCGATCAGCCACTGGATTTCTTAAAGCACAAAAAGATAGCATACCTGGTTAAATTGCATGACTGTATGTACTCGAATTTTTGCCGGCAACTCTGAATTCAATACGCACGATCTTATTCCGAATTGCTCCAGAAACAGTTTCATTCTAAAATTTATTTAAGGGTTTATTTAAATTATTTTACAAAAATGTTTTTATATAAATTTATTATAATATTATTAAGTATTCAGTGAGAAGATTAGACCAACACTCAGCTAAAGCCATTATGCTTTATCATGTCTCTAAACTTTTTCATCATATGTATATCTCAACCATCAAAATATGCCGACATGTTTGTAAACGTATTTCGTTCATACTTACTTATAGCATCTGTCTACCGTGTTGACGAAGATTATAGATTTGCCTCGGATCAAATGAAGTTTTAGGAGTGCATAAAGGATGGCTGCTTTATCCATTTCCTCGGCTTGAATGTGATAATGCGTTAGTTGGCCTACGGGCGCTAGTTCTGGTTCTTCCAATTTCAATATTACTGGGTTGTGTAGCACTAGCTTCTTCAAATTGGTAACATCTTCACTGAGTGTGGCCGATGCAAGAATGGCCTGAAAGAAAGGAAAATCGAGTATGAACAATTTAAAGAACGTGTCACAAATGCTTATGTGCAAGGATCAGAAGAGCAATTAGTATTTCGCCCAGTAAAGTTTTAAACGTATGACTTAAGCTTGTCGCACACTATTCCGTCACGACACGACATAGAAAAATATCGTACGACAGTCGGTAGACCAACGTACACTATACCGAACCGACCGACACATCAGTTTGTGAAAAGTATTCAGAAAATGCATTATGTTTCATGCAATGGAAAATGTGTATTGTAATAATTAAAAAAATTATAAAACTGAAATTAATTGTAATTTCTTCCCATCTATTTGTTTTCTTTTGTGTGTTGTCGTAACTTTTTGAGCTTATTTCATACAATTCTTTCTACACAGTGGCGTAAAAGTTTCTGCTCTTTGATGTGGAAAATCAACCCGAATAAATTAATTGGAAAAAGCTATCTTTCCAAATTTTAAAACCCTCTTCTATTTTTCTTAAACCTACATAGCTTTAATTAATTCAGTGATGATACCAAAATAATGACTGTTGTTGTTTAAGAGTCGGTAAAAGCAGGTACCAAAATTTAAAGAGGATTAATATATCGAACTTTTTATAAAACCTGAAAAACTGGAATTTTTCAGCGCATCGAATTGATAATAATGTTAAATATTCAATTTTATGTGAAAGTTTCAGAACACGAATTTGAGACTGTGTTGAAAACGAAAGAGGGCATAATTCATAATAATTATATATGCTTCAAGTGTGTTAAATGTTGTACAGGAAATACTAAGGACAGAAACTTTTGCGCCACCCAGTAGTTTCAGGCCAAAATTTTACAACCATTACAATTTCGATATTTTTTTTTAATATCAAACTGCCTAACGACAACTGATGCTTATCATGAATTGTTCAGAAAATGCATTATGATCAATATAATGGAAAGTGTGCAATGTCAAGCATTTAAAAAAATTAAAATTGAAATTTTCTCAGCAAATTCTTCTCAAATATTTTCCTTCTTTTGTGATTTATTGTAATTTTTGAACTTATTTCATACAGCTCTTTCTATTTTCTGGCCAAAAAAATTTACTTCATCCATTTCCAATTCGTAATTTTTTTTTAAATATCAAACTGCCGAACGACAACTGATGCTTATCATAAAATCTATGAAGCTATATGAAAGCCCGCACACTTAACAGACACGACACGCTACAACGACGTACATCATTTGTCGGATTGGATTGAATTTGAACATCCCAAATATATCAATGATCCCAAACGACAAAAATTTTTTGCTGTCCTGTCGTGTCGTGAGGTGTTGGTCAGGTGTGCGGGCGTTCATACAATTACATACAATTTATTCTGACAGATTTTTGTCGTGTCGTGTTGTGACGTGTCGTGTCGGAATAGTGTGCGATATGCTTTAAGAGTGATCCCGTAATGATCCTGTCTAAGGTTCATTGACATTGTCTAATGTTCAAAATTTATTTCTTTATTTTTATCAAACTATGCATTTAACAGACTGGAAACCGAATTACAAAACGAACAGAACAAATCAGTAATAAAAATAAAAATTTTATGAAATTCGATAAATAGAATAGCAATAGGTTAAAACTAGGCAAAAAATGTATTCATGAAATTGATTTTCGAAAATAACAATGCTGAAGATTATTATGAGTCCGCAGAAAAATCAGAGTGCATAAAAATAAAATTTCTTGCGTTCAATGTAAGAACACGATAATATTAATGACAAACGCTTTATTGGCTCCCCGTTGATCGACTCGAGGAATATCAAAAATTGCTATTTGTCTTCTGTAAGGCTAGACTACACTTTCACTGGCGAGCAATAAACAATGATAGAACGAAAAACGAAGAGAAAAAAACAGACACAAGCGGCGATGTCAAAAGGAATTATGGTAAATACATATAGCAAAATCATGGATCCGAAATGCCTTTCCAGTGATGCTATGAACGGCTTCCGTATGTATAAAATGCTCAAGCGCTAACAGAATAATGTCACAAATTGTCGTTCAAGGACAAAAAAATGCCAACCACAGCAAGAAACAAGAATATTTAAGTCATTTTCAACTGAACCGAAGTCCAGTCGAGATCCTGACAAGCAGCGGTAAAGGTGATGGTTGACCATCAACAAGGGCAATTAAACAAAAATAAGAAATGCAAATTTGTTAAATGTTCAGGACCAAACAAATTCCCTGAAAATTTGGTCAAGCTGAAGGAACGCGGAGGTAGCTCCACACAAACCCCATTTAATCCACCAACAGCTTGAGCCAAACCCGAGAAAAATTGTCTGGCCCTGAACACCAACAATCAAACATTTGAAATAGCTTCCACACAAAGAGGGTCAGGGGCCCTTCGGATCACTTCAACTAGGAATGGCGGTAAACCACCAAACCCAGTAATACAAATCCATTTTCCGGGTTGCTCCCAGAGCCAAAAAGCTCAGAAGGGACTACACAACTGAAGCGACCCAGTGGTATTCTAAAAGGATTTGTAGTTAAAAGTATAGGAGGGAATAGGATTGCGGCTAGTGGTAGATAGAACTTATTTAAAACATGTCCATCAAAACATAAAACTACACAAAAGAGTCTTTCGACTGGTATATAATACATTATTTCTTATTCATTTATATCGTGATTCGATAACAATTGAAATATACTGAGCTCAGCATCCGGTTTGATATGTGAGTCACTGTACATGTTTAGAAGTGCAGTGAGAACGTACTAAAAAAACACTAAAATGAACATAAAGAATTCTGATTTATAAATCGGAGAAACATGACATTTTAATTCGCACAATTTTTCGGTGTGCGATTTTGGTAACCATTGTAAACATCAATTTTTATTACCAGAAATCAACCTTGATTGCAATCTCTTGACATTACGTTATAAATAATTGCAACTAACACCAAATTCAGTTGTGTTACAGAGTGCAGTAAGCTGTATCCATCCATTTCGAAAATTCGAATTATTTCTACCTATATAATGTTGCTCAAAATTATCTTGATTGAGGTCATCCTGATCACAGTTGGTCTGCATCTTTTTGTTTGTCTGAAGGTAATTTCTGATCACTACAGAATCGAATAATATTCTTATTTCTTCATTTCCTGCAGTTGGATGTTCGTATAACTTCTATATATTGCTACTCGAGCCTCAGTTACGTTTCGTGTCAAATGGAATTAGTCAATAGGACTAGTTTTCGTGGTTATTTTTACACAAAACTGAAACCACCGCCGTTTGTTTTGCTTGTAAAAATGTGGCAAGTATTTTCGAAAACGCGCAAGACGTCATTACTGAAGAGAAAAGTCGATGTGAGTCGTTTTAAAAATGCCACGAATTTCTTAGCAATTTTCGAACAAACTGTTTGGAAATCTTTCACAAACAACGGTACGAAATTCCAGTGCCCAGTACAAGCGAATTCAAATATAACGGCTGCATATGTTACATTAAACTTTGACTGGATGCCATTGCCAATGTTTTATAAAAAAAAAAAATTTTCTTAATCAATGTGACAGTTTTGGATGTGCGCAGGAATAAAGAATTAGGTGCTGTGATTGTTAGAACGAAAATAGTGAGCCTTGATTAAAAAAGCAGATAAATTTCTTTGATACGCTTCCTTGAATATTGAAGAATCTTCTTCGATATTCGGATTTGGCAGAATGGCTTCGACGTCCAGAATATTTGAAAATAGGTCGTTCTCCACGATAATAAATTTAGATATGCCTATGTTCACACTTTTCAGACCAGTTACTTCAATTTCATTCGCTTGGGGTACTTTGTCAATCCGACATACATCCTGGAACCGCGTCTTGTGTCGGGTACCTCCCAATAATTCAACTAATATATGCACTCCAAGTTGGATGTTAGTGTTTTTTTTCGTAGTTGGAAGGTGGAAATCTTCTAGAAGATGCTTCAAGGCCCCTGCCCTGTGACATGCCGGATTTTTATCGACTAAAACCACCTCCTTCTTCCACACTCCCCACGGGACTACTTTTACAGCATTACTTCGCGGGGGTGGATCAGGCTTTCTTCTTCCTTCTGTCCCTTTCCGCGTTACGCAGTTTGCGTTGAATATTTTTAAGTGCTGTTCCGACGGCATTCCACGCAGTTTGGGATTTCAACATGCAGTTTACGATATTTACCGCTGATATCGTTGTGCCTAGTACCGTCTCTAGGCTACTTCTACATGCATCAAAGCGCGGACAGCTGAACAAAACGTGTTCCGCATCCTCGGGTACATTTTTGCAGACTGGACAGTCCGGTGAGGTTTCGAGTCCAGAAGCGATGCAGATAATACCGATAACCGCCATGTCCGCTCAAAAATTGGGTTAGGGTCATAGCTTGTTTCTCCGTGGCTTCTTGAAGCTCATTGCACAACGTTGGGGATTAATTTGTACGTCCAACGCCAACTTTGCGCCTCTTCCCAGTTACTCTGCCATGAGCGCATTGACACTAGCCTTTGAAAATTCCGCGTGCTTGCTGTTCGTGCTTCGTTTTTATAGAGTCGAAGCGCTTCATCCGCAATAATTTCGATGGGCAGCATACTGGCTATAACACACTTTGCCTCATAGGACATTGTTCGAAAGGCGCAGCAAGTTCGAAGTGCAATGTGCAGCGCTGGTGCTCACACTGGTGCTGCGTACATTAGGATAGAGGTTACCACTCTTGAAATCAGTAGCCTTCGGCTTTGCTTCGGGCCGCCAATATTGGGTAGTGTTAGCAGGCTTCCTGTAGGTGACTTCTCCCAACTGTTGGCTTTCAAGATCTTAAAGATAAGCATCGAGGTCTTCATCATTGTCCGATGCGAATTTTCTTAGATCTAGTTGGTCTTCTTTGCTATCAATATCTTCTTCTATTTTTCTTTCTTTGTTCATCCAATTTTTCAGTTTCTTCTGCACGGCACTCTATCTTGGATTCTCGCTTTGATGCTCGCTTTTCTTGGCATTTTTCTTTTTTGATGGGTATTTGGTCTTCTTGTTTTTTTCAGTATCCTTATAATCCAGTGAAATTCGACATAAAAAAGGCGAAACTTCGGAAAAATTAGGGGAAAGTTGAATTTTGGTGGAACCTTGATACTGACGTGTTAAACAAAGTGTCAAACATCCCCATCGAAAGGTCACCAAAAGTGACCTTTCGAAAATATCTCAGTAACGGTCACGTCTTCAGAAAAATAATGTATGACGAATTTGTAGCTTAGAAAATTTCCTACAATAAAAATTTTATAACTTTTTCTTGTAACTATAACCGTTTTAGAGGTATATTGATATAAACATTTGTAACTAGCAGTATCCTGTTTCTCAACGGCATGTTTATATTATCCGATTTTGATTACGACTTGGAATATTTGTGAGTCTGTTTTTCTATGTTTAAGAAGCTCATAAAAAAACATGTACACAAACTTATCTACCAGACTCCAGGGTAGGTGGAAAAGTATGCTCCGAAAATTCCATTCACTTTTTAGACGTTAGACGTGTGAGTCACTGTACATGATTTAGAAGTGCAGTGAGAACGTACTAAAAAAACACTAAAATGAACATAAAGAATTCTGATTTCTAAATTAGAATAATATGACATTTGAAATTGGTACAATATTTAGTAGTGCGATTAAAGTAAAGTAATTATTGTAAACATCAGTTTCTATTGCGTATAATAAAGCAGGCTTGATAGCAATCTCCTGATATTACGTTCCAATTAGAAGCAGAAACAATATAATTGCAACTAAAACCAAAATCAGTTGTGTTACAGAGTTCAGCTAAGCAGAAAAGATACCTGTTCTTATGAAGTATAGTTTGTCATATAGTATGCTCTAAGCTAATTATAATAACTAATAATAATAACTAAGCTAATTATAATAGATATGTAACTACTCAAAAAAATGTAAAGTTCACTTTTTCTACTTCAATATGCATAATAAAAATAAATGTATCATTATTATTATATATGAGTGCTCATTGAACATATTTCAAATGTCACTTCTTCGAAAGAATCCCTTTCACAATAATAATCCATTCAAATGAGTCATATTACCCTAAACCTCCTTCTGTATTTAGGACTCTTTTTTTGATAGCTGCTCAATTTTAATTTGCTTTGAGATGCTCTGCTCTTTTTCAGAGTTATTAAACATATCTATACTAAAAATAAATATTTGCTTGTCATATAACAAGTTTGATAGCAATCTCGGCATATTATTTTCTAATTATCAACCGGATCAATTGAAACTAAAATTTAATTCAATTGTGATACAGAGTGCAGTAAGTTGCAGTAAATGTAACTAACTAGTGGCATCCATCCGTTTGAAAAACTCATAATATTATTTCCAACTGAAAAATGTTGCTCAAGATATTCTTAACTGAGGTCATCCTGATCACAGTTGGTCTGCATCTTTTTGTTTGTCTAAAGGTAATTACTGATCACTACAAAATCGAATATTCTTATTTCTTCATTTCCTGCAGTTGGATAATCATATAACTTCCATAAAATGCTACCCGAAGGTCAATTACATTTCGTGTCAAATGGAATTAATCAATAGTACTAGTTTTCGCGGTTACGCTTATACAAAACTGAAACCACCGCCGTTTGTTTTGTTTGTACAAGTGTGGCAAGTATTTTCGAAAAAACGCAAGACGTCATTACTGAAAAAAACAGTCGAATTGTGTCGTTTTAAAAACGCCACGAATTTCATAGCAATTTTCGAACAAGCTATTTTGAAATCTTTCACAAACAACGGTACGGCATTGCAGTGTCCAGTACAAGCGAATTCAAATATAACGGCTGCATATGTTCCATTAAATTTTAACTGGCTGCCATTGTCAATGTTTTACAAAAATAAATCTTTTTTCTTAACCAATGTGACAGTGTTGGATGTCCGTACGAATAAAGGTTTGGTTGAAGTGATTGTTAGAACGAAAATTGTGAACCTTGATTAATAAAAGTGGATAAAGGTCGGAATATTGTTTTTGTGGATTAGATTATGAGATGAATGTTGTAAAGTTGTATACTAATGGAATATGCTCATGATTATATCAATGAGAGTAGGTCTACACACCTCACACCTACATCACCCACAAACACTACTTCCAATAAATTACTTACGTTTCATAAACTTACATCTACTCTTTCTTCGAACAAAGATACTAATAGCTAAGATGTTCTAAAACCACTTCGTACGCCGCGAGGACCTAATACCACTGACATTTGGTTCGATTCATATACCAAACTCATCACCCTCTCAACATTCTCCTACAAAATTTATAGATCCACTTGTACCGCCAATTGTAAAACTAACGATAAATTCAAATGATACGGATAATAGATACTTGTTATCACGATTTAGAGACCATAAGATCTATGATATCGGCCGCCTTTATCTTGCATACATGCATAATGCGAACGATTCTATCTGTTTCGAGGGTAAAACAAAGACGCACCTCAAATTAATGATCCATCAAGAGGTCTTCTCACTGAAGTTGGCTCTCTTCGCATAGTTTTTACTCGCTATCATGTCGAACTGGGAATGACTCCAGAGAAAGTCGAAAGTTATCTTAAAACTTATCGTTCATATGTGAGCTCCAAATATATTTCACTTTTACAGAAGTCACGCGAAAATCGAAAGAAATTTTATTCCTAACGAGAAAGACGACCGAAAATTCTTTACCACATCACCAAAATTTCTCTACCACAACTGCGGTGGTATGAGAGGCAAACTCAATAAACTTTTCCTTGACGTAAAATCCTGCCATTTCAATATCCTGGCCATAAGTGAGACGTGGTTGAACGACTCACATCATAATGAGGAAATTCTTGACTCTAATTGGCCCATATATAGAGCCGATTGCGATTATGTTCATACTGGTTCCACAAGGGACTGGTTCCACACATAACTCCTTTTCTAGCGAACCTATTTTAACAAATCTGTGCAAGTTCTTTGAACATAAATTCGTCAGGGTTCTATTTAACTGTCATTATATGTGCATTGGAATTTTTTATGTACCACCCCTCTCTAATGAAATTGCGTATAATAATATAAATGACACCGTATCCTCCATTATTGCTTCTATGAATGATGAAGACAAATAATCATATTCGGGGACTTCAACCGTCCAAATATCAGATTTACTATCGATGAAAATGATAACTAACTCCTCCCGATCAACCTTCTTGACGCCATTGATTTCAACCTTATCAGTTCGTTCCAAGGCAATGATTTACAGCAGGTTATATCGACCTCTAACCAGAATGGTAAGTGGTTAGATTTAATATTTACAAATTTTTAAGACGAGGTAATACTCTTCATCACTCCGCTATTACCGTTGAATTTTCCACTTTCAACATTGCTTAGCCAATCATACAATAATGACATTGTATTTGATTTTCATAATGTTGACTATGTAAGCATTAAGAATTATCTGGATACCATAGAGTGGTCAAGGTCCATTTCAACGTTAGATTTGGATGAATTTGTTTCCTTTTTCTAAGCCATTAAGTTTCAAGTTTCATATTTTAATGCTGGAATCACGGGAAATTGAACTTGAAGAAATCATTGATATAGTTTGTAATGCACTTTCAACACTTTCAACCACTTATAAAAAGATTCGCTCAAGAAGCAATGATTGGATAAATAGTGATGTCCTTAATATCATAAAGTTAAAAAGAATTGCATACAACACCTATCGGAAGAGTCCAAATAATGAAAATTTCTTAAAATACAAGCGGTTGAAAAACAAGGCTAGCAATGTAATAAATAAAGCCAAAGAAATTGCGTTAAATAAACGAGTTGAGAAAGCCCATGGAAACAACAAAAAATTATGGAATATTCTTGGGAGTGAATTGAATCCTGGGAACAATCAAAATCAAAATAAGGCTAATACGTCCCTCCTCACAGCAACGCAGCTTAACGACTTCTTTTCGCTAATAAGCAGCAGAATAAATGATGAATTTCGCGCAAACTTCTCGGAAAGAATTAGCAATAGAATCAATCATCAGACCCTCTTCTTAAGACCAACTACTATTGAAGAAATAAATGAGATTATATCAAACCTTAAAAGGTTCCTGGAATAGACTTGATTAGGGCAGATGATTTAAAATGCATCAAGGATCTTCTTGCTCCACTTCTTACTTCTATTGTTAACAAGCACTTGGATAAAGGTACCTTTCCTAATATTCTGAAAAACTCTCTTATCACCCCCATATTTAAGAGTGGTGATATTGATGATCCAAATAACTATAGACCAATTTCATTAACAAGCGCCTTCAGTAAAATTTTTGAGAGAGTTATAAATTCTAGGCTAGTTCACTTTATTAACAACACTATAGGCTTCGATCAAAATCAATATGGTTTCCTTAATGGCAGCAATACAAGTGCAGCCCTCATAGATGCGCAACATTATATTAACAGCCAACTAGACAAGGGTTTATATGTATCAGCAATATTTGTTGACCTTAAAAAGGCATTTGACACAGTTGACCATACCATTTTAGGCCATATTTTAAACGAACTGGGTATTCGAGGAGAGGGAAATTAGCTAATAAAAAATTACTTATCCAATCGGACCATAAGTACGCAGTTCAAAGGTGAAACTAGTGATAGGAGGGTGATAAATATAGGTATTCCTCATGGATCCATTTTGGGACCAACCCTTTATTTGCTTTATGTCCAGAGTCTGAATAATCTTAATTTAGTATCTAAATATGTCATTTATGCGGATGACACCCTTTTATTAAACTCAAATAGAGATCCTATTGAACTAGAGCAGATGATCAATGATGATTTAGGTAGATATTTCAATTGGCTAGTTACTAATAAATTAAAAATAAATGTAAATAAAACGCATTACTTGATTTTCAAACAGAAAAATAAGGAAGACATATCACTAAACATCTTGATTAACAACCAACCCATTGATAGACTAGAAAAAACTAAATATTTAGGAATAATAATTGATGACAAATTGTCATGGTCGGATCAAATTAGAAAAATCAGAGCCAAGATTTGTCCCATTGTAGGTTTCTTAAGAAGACGATGCTACTTGAACACTGTTTTAAAAAACATGATTTATCATGCTTTTATAATTCCATATATTAGTTATGCCATGCTTAACTGGAGCCAATCTTCTTCAACAAACCTGGCCATCCTGAGCAGAACTCTAAATAAGGCAATTAAGGCAGTTCACAATCTGAGTCCACGGACACCCACTAATCACCTACATTTCATAACCGGGAAGATGAATTTTTTTCAACTATTAGCATTTCAAAAGCTAATAACAATATGGAAAATTGTCCACGGAAAGAATAAATCTTCTATTTCTCTGACAACGACCAGAGAAATACATAACTATGAAACAAGATCCGCGAATTCTTATAGATTGCCTTCAGTCAGAACCAATAGAGCCCTTAATGACCAGATTCTTTCCGCTATATTTTTGTATAATGATATGCCTGATGATTTAAAACACAACCTTTCGTATTTCGTTACTAAAAGGAAGCTGAAGCAGTATGTTGTAAACCTATTTTAAAAGCGAATGTAAATATTTTTCTTTATTTTATTATCTAACTTTAGTTCTTCTCTTATTTATATATTAATTCTAACCAATACATGCTAGTATTTATTTCCTTTTCACACCATAAAAAATCAAATTGAAATAGCAGGAAATTCAATTAAAACAGTTTTACAAAGAATAGTTTGATTTGTGAATTCTTGTCCTCTCTCATACCAGTGCTTGACACTGCCTGAAGGGAAAGTTTGTGACAAATGAAGTTATTCGATTGCATGCAATATGAAATACTTTGTTATGGGTGTTGGTGAATACAAGTGAGGAACTAACGACCATACCACAACTAATTAGCCATTTATGCCACTCCTAATGTATCCTTATTTTGTAAAGAAAGAAAAAATTGCGATGAGAGTGTGGTCCGGTCCCTTCCACAGATCCTTCATTCCCTACTCGGGAATGGTCAATTTATTACTAACAGCGGAATTCAAACTAACCCCATTTTTTGTCTATAGTTAGTAGGAAATACTTTACAGTTGGTGGTGGATAATAAAGTGCATGCATATATATATATTCTTTTCTCAACAGAGCCCTCTTTCAGCATTCATGCATGAGTATGTTGAAATGGTGAAATTTTCTTCAGTTCAGTAAATTCTAGTTTGCTGAGCTGAAGAAGTGTGTCACGAAATCGGATATATATGTGTATTTATACATTTACATATATATGTTTGATTGTCGACGACGAATTCGATAATAACCGACGAAACAAACTTTATAAAGCAATTAAAAATGATCGCAATATCAGCGTAGGGCTAAAGGAAAGTTGCGATCTTTAATCCAAAAATCCAAACAATTCTCGATTAAGTCTCGGAAAGCATATGAGCTTTAAGTGACTTTAATGGGTAACAAAATTGTTAATGACCCGAGAAAGTTTTTTGATTTCGTTAATATGAAACGAAAAACGACTGGCTATCCCATTTCTATGTTCAGAAGGAACTCTATATCTTCTCTTCCACAGGAAATCTCCAATTTATTTGCAGATCACTTTCAAGATTCGTTCTGTCCTCTTTCGATCCCTACAATAAATTCAACTGTTTACAGCTCATGCCTGAGAGCTGCATCTGCTCATTTACGGACAAAAAACCCTTCCATTTTTATTTTGTGGCTAGTATATTTTCATGACGGATGATATATGCGTTGCGTCCTCTTTTTTTGGGAGCAAGTCCACCCTATTTTCAATGACCCACCCAAGCCGCGTAGAGCTAGTAAAGCGGTAAATCAGCATCCGTCGGGACGAGAGGCCTTCACGGCCATTTCTAGGGTACCTTGCTCCCGGGGCTTTTTTTGGTTGATCTGCCCCTTTTGATTACCAACCATCACCCCTTCCCCCCCTTGTCAGGCTCTCGACTGCACTTCGGCTCCGTTGAGGCGCCTGCAAGCAGCCTCCAGCTTTTAAATCGCTACAGGAGGATGAAGGAGTTACTAGCCGTCATTATGGGTGTCTCTATCTAGAGCATAGTATGTTAACAATATTGAAAACAACAATTCATGCCCCTGCACTAACCTAAGTTTTGCAAGACCACCAAACCTGCTCTTCTCTGCGCTGGAAAGTGGCGCAAAGCATGGCTAATGTTACTGCTATTATTAAGATTGCATTAAACAAAGACGAGGAAAGACAAAATTATAAGTCAATATGCTGCTAAAAAATTTGACTAAATAAGGAATGAGTTTAATAGACAGTTCACAGAAAGAGTTTTCGTTAATGAAAATAGGGCCTTTACCAGGAATATACACAGCTACAACAAATAAAGTCGAAAGCAAAGGTCGAATTACAGGCGTTAGTTGGGCTATGCCTTCATAAAGGTTCTCGTATGGATCGGCATATATGTTTTGTGTGAAACAACAATTTTAGAATCATTTTACAAATGTAAACAAATATCAACCTGCAATATATTTACATTAAACTGGCATTTTTCAGGCAGCTAAAATGATGCAATGTGACCCATATATTGGAAAAAAAACAGCTAAATCAAAAGCATAATTCCACTATACCACCGCCAATTTTTTGTTTACCTAATACTTCCCTAAATTCGAGACACATTCAGCAAATCAAACAATGTCTACTTACTTGAAAAATTGGCGGCATATACTTGAGTACCTCCTTCAAATCCTTTTCAAAGCCGAACGAGAAAATTAAATCAGCCTCATCGATGACAAGAGTCTCCATACCCTTTTTCAAATTCAGCTGCCCTCCTTTCAAATGATTCAAAACCCTTGCCGGCGTTGATACAATAATATCCGGTCTCTCTGACAGAATGTGTTTCTGTGCCGACGACTCCATATCGGCCGAAATATCAACACATCGAATGGTTTTTCCACATTTCTCAGTCAATTCCACGATCACTGACTTAATTTGCTGGCATAGCTCTTTCGATGGCGCCAATATCAGGGCGCTTACCAACTGTTCCGTAGCATTTGTTTTCGAATTAATGATTTTCTGAATGATCGGAATCGCAAAGGCAGCAGTTTTTCCAGACCCTGTACGAGCTCGCAGCAACACGTCTTTGCCTTCAAGGAGTAGCGGGATTGCTTTTTCCTGGATCAGAGTCGGCTTCGCCCAGCCTAGTTTAGCGACAGCCTATGAATGATGTCAATGATTAGATTCATCGATTTACATAATTTTTAAGTCCTACCTTTAGTATTCGGGGATCTATTTCCATTTGATGGAAATTTAGCACTTTCTTTTCGTCTTCGTTGTCCGACATGGTGGAAGTATATCGTGAACTATGAACAAAAAACTACGAGCTCCCAAAATTTTATACACCGCGTTCACAAGACCTGTCAAATTTAGGCGCACATGTTCTTTCAAAATACAGCACTTCTCAACATGTAAGCAAATCATATGCTCACAACTGGTCGAGGTTGCAGCTGGGAACTATTTCAAAATAAATTGTTCAATTGACAAATTTGTTTTGGATTTGGGTTTTTTTAAGTTATGGCAATGATTTTGGTCCTTTCAAGGAATAGTTTACTTTCTCAAATCGAAAATCATCAATAGAAACTTAAAAATTTCATCATTGACATTCCCCTCTAATTATCAATTCGACCATTTCTTTCGACCAGACGAATAACATCAATTTCGTCTTTCAATGCACCCAGCTTCACTTTATTATTGCGTGCCTGCTACTGTCATTTCATCTTCAAAGCAGGTCAGACGATCAGCCGACATCCTGAAACTAAACTGATTTCTAAGCAAATTTCCAGCAAGCATGTGCAGTAAAATAGATAGATTTCCAGAAAATATCCCAGTTCCTACATACAACCTTGAACAACTTCTACATCAAATTCTCTATGGTAAGTGTTGTACGGGAAGTGTTTGTTTTTCGACCTTGACAATAGGTTCACGTACACAATCAATTAATTGAATACTTTTAGCGGAATTCCTAGCGTATTGCATGGAGGAGCAGCGACGAAAACGTACGAAATTTCGCCAGGATATGATCAAATTGGCAATAGCAGGAATATTGATGCTATTCTAAAGTGTTTCAAGGGATCCGTTTGTCGGCTGTTGTCTCTTTGAAAAGTCCTTGATTAGATGCTATATGTGCCGGAGTGTTGGATATTTTTAAACGTTTCAATCGTTTTAGTATCGACTAATCATACATAGAATAATATCAGTTTCTACTACACATACAAACGATAAACAATCGTTTATTTTAGTTGGATGCATTCCAGATTTCAAATTTCTAGTTGAAACAGTTGAAAATGGCGTAAAATCGAATACCACTTCTTGAAGCTGTATGGATTATAACACAGAACGACAAAATCATAATTTAAGATTTGCTCAAGGGAAATGAAAAATAGAAGCGAACGTGACAGAAACAAGACACCGAATCCACAACAAAATATATTTGCACAAAGTTTCGGAACGTATCTTACTATTCTTGTGAAGCGCAGGACACGAGTCCGATTTGCTTGTGAGTTTCGTAAATGAAAATGATAAATTTTAGTCAACTATTTTTATACGAGTTTCGCACTATTTAATGTTAATGTGACTTGAAAGAAGTTTTTCAAGCAAAAGTACTGCACACAATATGTTTGTGGGTTTTACATGTACATTTAATATGTTGATTTGTAACTTATTTATCTAGAAAAATGTAACCACTTACCTTAATCTTTAATAAAGTTTTGAGTAACGAAGAATATTTATTTGTGAAGTATATGTTTCATTATTTTTCGTAGTATTTTGTAATTTTGATAAACAATTTTTTAATCGAAACACCAAGTTAAATTAATTTATCAATAATGGATGTAAGACTTTTGATTTTTGGGATTTGGAAAGAAATATCGATTTATGCTGAGAAACAGCTAATTCTCGAATAGTTAAGCCGCGACAGACACTAATATTTGCCTACGAGCTTGGTAAAGTTTTAATGCAAGGATTTATTGTATTAATTGTGTGAATTATTGGATTAATTTATGACTGGTTGGTTTTTTTTTCTAGTTTACACTGAGAAATGGAACATGCCTCAGAATAGGAAGAGGCTGGGAATCTATATCACTATATGGTGCAATATTATTTCGACAGGAGTTTAGGAAGGCAAATATGAAGATAATTGAATTAATTTGAACTGATATAGTTATTTTAGAATCGTGCATTACTTTGCTCTACTCGGTAGCGTATAGAAATTCGTGATTTAGATAGAAAAGTAATCTTACGCGCCAGGAAATCAGCACTTTGTTCATATACAATGCTTCGCAAAAGCAAGTTTGTAATTTTGCAGATGATAAGCCAAGTGATTTAAAATTGTGGCCCATGTGGTTCGGACAAAATGATGAAATGTGGAAAAATCTGGTTTTAAAAATTCGAGTGGTTACCAAATTAACAATTTGGATAAAAATACCCATACGATCAACAAAAATATAGCCGAAGAAAGCATCGTGACTTAAGATGCTGTTTTCGAGGGCAGGAGTAATATGAGAAGTAATATGATAGATGACTATGATGAAAATGAAGTCAAAGTTCTGAGATCGAATGTTTTACGAATATATAGGCCTCTTACAGCCAGTTGAAGAATAGCTAAACGTCAGATAATGTTGTTAGGCTAATTTTTAGTTTTAATTTATTAAACTAAACTCTTAAAAAATGCCAAACTGTATCTCACCCTTCCTGGTTTCATATACCGGGGTATCGACACCATGATATCAATACCAGCTGTGTATCAGTAGCATTTCTCTATGTCTGAGAGTGTCAAGCACTAGTACAAAATAAGGCATGGAATGAGCAGCACAATAAGATTTTCGGTGAATTTTCGTTGTAGAACGAAATTACTGAGGAAATCAATGATTACCAGTAAGTCGAGTCTCATAATATAAATGTTGAAGATCAAGAGGTTTTATCCTTTTTATGAAGAAGCTATGACGTTTATTTCTTTTAAATATTTATATTTGGAGTAAGGCCATTTTATTAGTAGTTGTTGGGAGCTGCAGGATTTCTTGGCTTATTTATTTATCAGATTGATTGCCTTATTCTGACAGAGTCTATCGAACATTGATATATACATAGTATGATCATACAGGTGATGACTGGGAAGAAATTAGCATGAAAAATCAGTTTTTACGGCTAAGTTGAATAATATTATGGAGAGTTTGTTATTTACTAAAGGTCCGAAATACTTAGTCTTTCCGAATTTTCAAATACACTGCTGGTTAATCGAAAGAGCCCAGATTGTTTGAATTTTGTCGCGTCGTCCTGTTGAATAAAGTGGTTTTTTTCTGTATACATTTTTAATCAAGAAGCCAGTTCTAGCACTGAAACAACTATAATTAACTTTCGATCCCAATTCATAGGCATACCTAAAAACAAACAAAAAGTGTATTACTTGCATAACTTATAAATTTTACTGATAGCAGAAGTAAGTAAAGAGTAATGGAATAAGTAACGAATTGGACCTAAAATTGAACCCTAAACAGCATCACTACTAGTCAGTAACTTTTGAATGAATATCGAACAGTTGGATATGTAAAATTTGATTGTCGTTTACAGTTGTCAGAGTTTGTATCGATCAATAAAAATGGCTACGACAAACAAAGCTTCTTTATATAGGGAATTTATATTTCAGCTGAGAAAGCAACAATATGCCTTCATTGAAATCTGTCGTATTGTTAATGAATTGGATCAATCTAATGTTTGAGGCTTTTTTTAAGAAATAGGTGGATCTAATTTGTAAAAATGTTCTTCTAAGTTCTCCAGAGTTATTAAAGCTACTAATCGATGGTATATTACCTCATTATACTGATAACACTTACTGCTGCAGATCTAGAGACTTTATTACTATCAAAAGAAAGAAAGTGGATCTAACGATACAAATATACAATTTTTTTCCCACTGTAAATATTGCTATAATAATAATATAAAAAAATACCTTTCTGTTACTTTTTTTTTCATATTTTACCCCAGTAAAAAGCCGTATATGATTTTGAAGATCGAACTTTAAACAATAAACTCGCCTTGCCAACATTGAGACATATTTTAGTGAATATGTCTCAATGGAAGGATGTTTGTGGTCCAATAAACAATCTAAAGCTAAACGTCGGATTTTTTCTCTTTGTATCCGATGCAAAGATATACCCTCCTTTTGCTACAGAATTTAATGAATTCCGAAGCTTTCCTCTTAGGCAGGTGAAAATTCATTTTGCGCATCCAGTTGATAAATCCAATGAAAACCAGCCTTGATAATGTCTCTGTAGGGCCCAAAATGTATAAGATCTTGGAAAATGTTTTGATTTTTCAGAAATGTTTTTTTTTCGTGGAACTTTGATCATAGTCAAAATAGTGGTTAAATTTTGAATATAATCAAAATAATTAGCTCCAGGCTGGGTTTGGCTTGCCAGCCCATGCATGAGAACTATTTGTTGTCCTTCACGAGAATAACCCCTTTCTCCTATGTTTTGTACATACTATTGATACTATTATATTCATGATGGATGAATCAAAAGTTCCTCTTATTATATAAAAGTTCCTCTTATTATATATTATATTCGCCCCACTTTTCATGACCTATTCCAGCGGCGGAGGATCTAGCAAAGCGGTCTGCAAGCATCTGTCAGGTTGGGATATGAGGGTGCTCCGCCAATTTGGACTAAGGATCTTCAAAACCATTTCCAGAGCACCCTGCTAAAGGATCAGTATAATTCTTTTTGCCTCTTTGATGGTTCGCCTTCAAATCTCGTGGTAGGCTTTTTTTTTAGCTTTGGCTAGGCTAGAATATTCTCAGTCACCTCAAAGCAAGGTATGCGTTTACTTTAAAAACCTTTCCTGTAGGGCAATATCACAATTTGGAAGTCGGGTCTTACACATTGAGTACGGGTAAAAATTGGAGTACTACATACCAGATTATTTTTGAGCCAAACAATACCAAGAAAAAAGGGTACTGTTTTCATCGTCTATCAAATAGTTTTCACCCAGGTTCTCGTTTAGACCATGAAGCACATTTTTGTTGCTGTGTTTGTGGCCTTTGTTTTTTTATTTTTTTTTACAAAAAACTGTTGTGTATTAGTGTGGCATTTAATAGATTTCAGTTAAAATAAGCATGTAAAATCGGGAAACTATTCTGTTTTATTTCACTTTACGTGGCTGATATGTAGGGTCACGTCGTGTGTTTCTGGCTGCCGTCAATATTTCACGATTCTCTCCCTGTTGGTTCTTTAATGTTTATGCTCACATTTTCAGTATCCTATATAATCAGACATCTTCCGTTAGGTCGATAACAAATACTTCTTGTACTAACTACTTTTTGTTTAGTGCTTTGCAGATTCGAATGTTTATGGAAACCCTTTTGAAATGGTGCTTTAATTTTAAAATGGTGCCATTAAATTGTTGACAGCTTCATTCGAATGTTCAAAACGACGCTAATTTCCCTATAAACTTCCAAAAAATGATTTAATTTTTACGATGATTTTACATTGTGTCTTGCTGGAATTGACTCTATAGCAATTTATTTTGATTTGTCTGAATATAGTGAGTCGACAGAAACAAAGAAAGAAATAATCAAATTTAATAAGACGAAATAAGTCTGTTAATTAGAACCAAGTAGTTTTGTTTTAAACCCTCTGTCAAAGCAACCTTTGGAAATTGAATTGTATAAGTCACTTGTTTTTTTTCATTCTTTTTGCTTTGCCAGTTCAAGGAGTCAGACAAGTGAAAGATAATTAATTTACATTGTATTGAATTTAACTAGATTTTCTGTAGTGAAATATAACGATGACAACCCGAACCACGCGTATTTTATTTCCACAAAGCCTAGAACTGACAAATTTTTAATTCAACTTCTCCCTGTGGAATTGAAGACAATGTATCGAGATTCTGCATTGCATTGTGCCGGTTGCGATTTGATTTGTTTCAAACCTTGCATATTGTGTTGCGTCAGCGGAATCAGCGTGTATGTGCTTTGCCATGGGTCCAAAAACGCGTTAACAGATAAGTCTAACCCCAACAGGGCGATCCAGCCAAGAAAGGCCAAATGGAAGTGCCGCTTTCACAGTCGCCGTTAAACGAATGATGGAGCTATTGGTAACCCAAAAAAAGCTCGCTTAAAGTTGGAAGAGCGGCTTCTTCATGAGCTGCAACATAACATCAAAATTGATAATAATCAACATGTAGAAACAAGTGATGATGTCGTTCGCAGTACATTGGACAGATACCAAAATGTCCTTTAACTTGCAGATTGACAAAGTCTTGTCGAAGGCTAGCAAACAATTAGGTTTCATTAAGAGGCGCGGTAAAGAGTTCAAAAACATTTGGGTTACTAAGTCTCTATATACATCAGTAGTGCGGCCTCTACTGGAATACGCCTGCATAGTCTGGAGCTCAGCTTTCCAACTACACAGCGACAGGCTCGAATCGGTTCAGAAACAATTTTTACTTTTCGCCTTGAGGCACCTCTATAATCCATGCGACTTTAGTAATCTTCCCACTTACGTATACAGACTTGGTCTTTTAAACCTAATGACTCTTTCATAAAAAAGAACCATAGTTTGCACATGCCCAGCCTTTGACATCATTAATGGAACAGTTAGCATAGCAGCTCTCTCTAAGAAAATTACATTTAACAATCAAATAAGACGGACTAGGCACACAACCCTCCTTAAGAAACACCAGCACCAAGGCTACGAAGGAAATAGGAAAAAAAACCTGCCTATATTTGATGAGGAGAGCACTCATCAGGAGCTGAGTATTAGAGGTATTGGCTGGGTGTTTAATAGTCCAGCAAACCCCGAGGCAGGTGGTTGCTGAGAGAGATTGGTTTAAAGTGTGAAGCGGGTACTGTCTCTCACTTTGACGGAAATTGCACCGCAAGTTGAAACTTCAAGATGTCTTCTTCCAGAGGCGGTCTACATTCTCAACAATAGGCCGTTGACTCATGTACCGGTGGATCTGGAGAGCGAGGAAGCACTTACCCCCAACTATTTTCTTCTTGGTTCCACAAATGCAACGCAAGTGAACGCATTATCGACGAGAAGCTAGTATGTTTACCCAAACAATGGCGCGTGGCACAACAGTTGAAGAATCATTCCTGAAAGAGATGGATCAGCGAGTATTTGCAATAGCTAGGTCGTCGCAAAAGTGGCATGATGATGTGCCACCATTGAAACTTAAAGACTTGGTACTCGTATGTGACTCAAATGAACCAAGATGTCAGAGGAGACGCGGAAGAATAGCCGAAATATTTCCTGGCCCTGATGTAATCGTTCGTCAGGCAATGGTGCAAACAACACCTGGACTTCTGAAACGAGCGAAATCGAAACTGGTAGTCTTTGCACATAGAAAGTAGTGAACATCAGGAGTGTTCACGAGAGGTGGAACAAGTACTTTTTTTCAAACCCTCTGGCACGGCAACGTTTGAAAATTATTCATTCTTTTCGCTTTGCCAGTTCAAAGAGCCAGCCAAGTGTAAGATAATTGATTTATATTGTATTGAATTTAATTAGATTTTTCGTAGTGATACAAAACGACCACAACTCGAGCCACGGGTGTTTTATTCCGAAAAAGATTAGAACTGACAAATTCCAATAGTTAAGGAGGCTTCATATAAGAATGAGCTACTATAAAGTATAAAATTTTAAAATTATCTACCAGCTACCCGATGGCAAGTTTTTACGTTACAAATCAACACGAAAAATAAAACTTGAAACTAAAAAATCGAAAAATATTCAACAAATAATATAGAATCAAAACCAGATTGGAATTTTTGGCGCTGTTTATTTCTCATCTTTTGTAATTTTTTGTTTTTGTTAAGTTATTTTTTGTTGTTTTTTAAATCATTTTTCAAATAATTATTCAAATATAACTTTCATACGCTCACACTCGCTTATGTTCAAAAAAAATTCAGTGTATCTTTTTTGTTTTAAATTTCTTCTCTCGTTTCATTTAGCTACACTATAAACTTAAAATTTATAATTATATTTAATATATTATATAATATTTACTTTTTAATATTTATATTTATATAGATTTACAATTGCATCCACTTTCACGTTTTCTTTCCCCAATTACTTTCAATCATTCCTTAACTGTTTAAACAACTATTTTAGTTAATTTTCCATTTTCTTTAAAATTAATAGATAGAAATTCCACCTATGTTTTTTTTATGCATTATTTATCATTTCATTTTTTTGTTTGTTTGTTTGTTTAATCATAATAAAATTGGTTGGTTGGTTGATGCTGCTTGATTCACTATTTTTGTTTGTGTTTCAAATTTAATTTTTGTTGTTGTAGTTTATTTTGTATTGTTTCTCAATTGTAACAGTTCAATTTATGGTTTTGTGTTATCTCACTCTTGATTTTTCCATAGAAGTTTCTTTCTCAAAAAAAAAATGTCTTTTGTTTTAATATGTTTGATCAAAATCACGCGTGCTCTCAAAAAACTCGGATCACTTTTCTTTCATTATTTTAATTATTACTTTTTTTATTATTAAGGTGAATGTTGTTCTGGATTTTACATTTTTAAGTCATTGGTGCGCGAAGATTGCCACTTTTAGTTTTACTCGATCGCTTCTCGTTTCTTACATTTATCAATTCGATATTGCATGATAAAATTAGCCCGTTTTACAGTTCGTAGGTATCAAAAATTTGCAATTTCAATTAGAGTTTACCGTTTTGTCCATTCTATACGAAATTACGTCACTGTTCACATCGATTTCTCTTCTTTAAGTAACTATATAAATTAATTTATTGATTTGCCATCGAACACCTAAGAATTTCGATTATACGCTGTTGTAGTTTGTATTGTTCGTTTTAAAAACCCGGAGCCTGGAACAATTATCGAAACAGTATGAAACTTTGCTCTCCAATCGCTTTTTGCATGCACCGACGAGAAGCCACTGTAGATGACGACGACTTCCACGTTTTAAAAACAATGTAGAAAAAAATGGCTAAAATTGATTCGCTTTCTCGTCGAAACGAAACTTAAAATGTAATTAGTTAAACATCCGTCACTGTGACACGGCCGGACTTTTCTTATCGGTATCCTGATTGGACGGAGTATTCCCTTGCGGACCGCCACCTCCTCCGCCGGGACCTCCAGGACCACCCGGTCCACCACTTCGATCCACATTCCACGAATTCGGACCGGTTAGCGGTGAGTCGGCATGACCGAAACCAGCATGATTTTCATGGTCAAGTGAATTGGTTGCATCGTATTGGGTATTCTCCAGCCTGGTTATCAGTCGCTCATCTTCGTCACCAAATTCACCGCCCATTAATGACGGTTCACCCACCACCATCACATCCTGAAAGAAAAACAAGTTTATGGTTAGTATTTTAGTTTGAGAATGAAATTGGTTGTTACTTAGGGGCATTATATAACATGCAAAAATCGAGTTAAATCCAGAATTAATAATTAGAGAACTATGTATCTAAAAAAAAAACTTCAGATTCAACAGATACCCCTTGCCAACAGCAGAAGATCGCATGGATAAAATTGAAACGTCTGGAAAGGTGTTTGGGTACCACGCGATCTTATAATATAAGAGAGTAAAATACTTTGCTTCTATGATGGGGAAGGCTCAGGGGATATTCTATGATACTATCGCACACACTCCCACTTTTCGTGTTAGCAGAAGTATTGATCTGCCATGATTAACTGTTGACGTGATACGTGCTCTTAAAACCAAAAGCCTTACGCGTCGTAGATTTCGAAGCTACGGCTTAGAGGCTGACTTACTGAGATACAGAAATTTACGCTCGTATGCTAAAAAGATAGTTAAAAATGCGATGAGTGCTTATCATGCCCACATTGAAGCCTCCATATCATCCTGTCAACAGAAACCCTTTTGGTCCTATATCCGTTCCCTTAAAAAGTCTCCCTCTATCTCTTCTCTGATGCATCTAAATGATTTGTCTGCTTCCTCAACTAAAGAAATATGTGAGCTGTTTGCTCATTTCTTTTCTTCTGCTACCTCTCAACCTAAACCATCTTTCTCTGCTAATATTCCCTCTCCAGATGTTAATAGCTGTTGTTTGTTTTTCACGAACCCGTTGGAGGTCGAAGGTTTGCTTGCTAACCTAGATAGTAGCGCCAGCTGCGGACCCAACGCCTTACCTAACATATTTAAAAAGTCATTGTCATCATCCTTGTGTGTTCCTTTATCTGTCCTCTTTAACCTTAGTATTGCTTCCTGTACGTTTCCTTCTTCCTGAAAGTAAGCAAATATTTATACCATCCTTAAAACCGGAAATTCATCCTGCGTCTCCAATTATCGTCCCATATCCCTTCTATCTTGCTTCAGTAAGCTTCTCGAAAGAGTTGTTTACAATAGGGTTTATCCTCCAATTGAACCTCTTCTCGCTTCTAAGCAACATGGTTTCGTCAAAGGTGTACCTGTGTCAACAGTTTCCAACCTTCTTTCGTTCACAAATACTGTTGCCTCCGCTATCGACCAGCAAAAGCAAGTGGATGTATTATATACGGACTTTGCCAAGGCTTTTGACTCCGTGAACCACGAAATCCTCCTTTCAAAGCTTGATGGTTTCAATATTTCGGATAAGCTCCGTTGCTGGTTTTCCTCATACCTTCGTGATCGTGCTTGTTTTGTAACGTTTCACTCTTGTCCTTGTTCTCCCTTTTATCCTACTTGTGGGGTCCCGCAAGGGTCGATTCTTGGTCCTCCCCTTTTCTTCTTCTTTATAAATGATCTTCCTTCTCTCTTCAACTCCCCGTGTCTCTTGTACGCTGATGATCTGAAAATTTTCAGGGCGATTGAGTCAGTGGATGACTGCTTCCAGCTGCAGGGTGACCTGTCTGCTCTGGGTAACTGGTGCTCTGTCAACTGTATTTCCCTTAATGTTGCTAAATGTTTCCAGATGTCTCTCACATGTAAATTATCCCACATCATATTTCCCTATTCTATCCTTGGCTCTTTCCTCAATTCAATTGATAATTTCATGGACCTTGGTGTTGTGTTTGACACTAAATTAAAATTTGAAGTCCACATTTTGCGTGTCACATCAAAGGCCTCGCGCTTGTGCGGCTTCATTCTAAGAGCGTCCAGACCTTTTACTGATATTTCCTCGTATGTACACCTGTACATCTCCTTCGTGCGTAGTGTCTTCGAATATTGGTGTCAAATTGATGCTGTTGAGTCTGTACAACGTAGATTTACTCGCTCACTATTCCTCATGTTCCGTATTCCCTACTGTGAGTATAGTATGCGTCTTTCCATCCTTGAAATCCCTACCCTTCCTTCACACAGAGTGTATTTCGAGGAATATCTCCTATATAAAATGGTTACTGCTTCTATAACATATATTCCCAGAGCGCAGTTTTCTGTTCGTAACCCGGTACGTTCTACCAGGTCTTCATTTACCCTCAACTTTTGCTCGCACTAGTGTATAATTTTACTCTCCACTTTCACGCTTGCCTAGGCAGCATAATTGTTTGAATATTGGTCCTCTTCCGCCTTTTAAAAATAAGTTAAGAGAATGCGAGAATCCCTTACGCACTTTTAAAAATAAGTTAAGAGAATGCGTTTTATCGTATGAAATAAAGAAACTCTCTGAATTTTTGATGTCATATCTGTGTTGAGTTATGATTAAATTTCACCGCCTTATTATGCTTTGTTTAGTTTTAATTTATAGTCTCTTTTCCTTTTCTTTTTATATATAAGTTTATTCCTTGTCTAATCTTTAATTGGATTTGTATCTGTTGATTTAGACAGTAAATAAATTGTCGCAGGTAAGGTAAGGGTTGAGAATGCAGGCTAGGTTGATCCACAGTCGTATTGATGTAGACAAGAAAGAATCCTGAAGAATTTTAACGACATGACTGGCACTGTGACACAGTGAGAGCGTTGAGAGGAACGAATGTTGCACATAGAAAATGGCCTGCAAGGAATCAGACTTGGTATTTCTTTAAAAAAATGTCCATAGTAAGGCAATCTACATTACGTCAATGATCAAGGGATTCAATACGTGAAATAATTATTTTTATCGCCAATAAATTTGAAAGGTTTGCGTTGGACTATGGATAGTTTCACTAAAGTACTATGGCAAAAATCAGCCCTTATATGGAAGCCTAAATTTTATAAGAGTCTTGTTAATACGCACTTTGTCTAATAGAGTGAAGTATTTGTTGCTTCTCCGAAGGAAATCCAGACATTTCAAAGCATTTTTCGCAATTTGAAAATGTTGGCCGGTCCAGCTAAGTTTACAAGGGCTGGTGAGTGTGAATCAGCAATACATATACAAACGACGGAATTAGAGTGACTAGCAGAAGGAGGATACTAGCATTCAGTTTTGGATGTATTAATCAAAACATGATCCACTGAGCCCAAGCAATAATGTTAAATAGGTCTCTGTTTAACGAAGTAAACATGCGATCTCTGCTAGCATAGGTAACCTTCTTGCAAGAGTCGGTCACTGTGCCAAAAAATATGCGAAATCGAGGGTGCTTTCGTCGGCAAAATTTGAATCGGATTGAAATTGAAAGAAAGGGGTTCATTTATAAATAAAAAAGAAGAAGAAGATTGGTGAGAAAAAAGTAGCTTACGGTACTCCTACATTAGTATTGTGTACACCAAATTTGAGTCCATCCAGAACAACTTAGAATTAAGGATCTACTACGAAACTTTCAGCACAATTGAGAAGGAAGATCAAATTGATGAAATTTGTCAAATAGAGCTGGGTGCCACACTCTGTCAAAAACCTTCGAAATATCAAGAGAAATAACCATTACTTTACCAAAATTATGGGGCGAAGTGCTCTCTTAGAATGGCAACCAATCTGACAGTCGCTAACAAGATGATTTGAATCAAGATAATAATTTTAAATTTACAAGTGACGCAAAGACCTAAGACAGAACCGGAAAGAGCACAATTAGTCGGTAGTTACAGGTAGTTATACCCCCTACGTAGATTATATAGGTTGAAGGTGTACAAGCTTCCACGTGGAAACAAATACTCCAGCCGAGTATAAAAAGTTAACTAGCTTGCACAGAGGTTTAGCTGAGGCGAAGGCGCAGCACTTGCGTACGAGAAGTGAAATACCAACAGTTGCGGCAGATTTGGAGACATCAAGTTTTTCGAGTATTTTCAACACCTCTTTTGTGCGTAAACAATGCCTTGGAGCGGTTCAGCGATGAATCAGGTGTTAGTAGCAAAATCTCAGCAAATAAATTAGCTTTATCTAATGGCTGAGTAAATACGTTACCTTCATGAACAAGGGGAGGCACGGAAGAACCGCAGAAATTATTCTAGATCTTTTTAACAAAGAGCCAAAAGCCTTTACTTTCTTCCTTTCTTCGTAACTTGCAAGGACTTTATGTTCATTGTTTTCATCAAACTTTAATTCAACTCTTCGAATAGTGGGATTTGCAAATATTGCATACAGCTTTGTAAATCTGGATCAATTCTCCAGATGAGCATAGTTTGTAGGCTTGAATTGCGGAGCGGAGGCGAAGAACTCTAGCATGCAGGCACGGCGGTCTATTGGACGACCAGAAGCGTTGCTATTGCTACGGCCCACAAAAAGACAAAAAAAAAATGGGAAGAGCTATAAAGCAGAGGAAAAAGCAAATGTGGCAAACTCTATTCGAGAAAGTGGATCGAGACCAATGGGGCCAAGGCTACAAAATAGTATCGGGTAGGAACGGCAGCATCGGCCCCGATCCATCCCTGGAGGTGGATGTACTGAAAAATATTGTAGATTCGCTGTGAGAGCGCTTCGTGAGAGCAGAAAACGATCACACAATCCGCCAAGAAGATATCTCTGTATTCAATGAAGAACTACGCAGCGCGAGCGTCAGAATGAAAGCAGGGATGGAGAGACACTCGTCAACATTACTACGTATGTATAGTATAATGAATGTTTCCTAGCGGACATCTTTCCGTCACTCTAGAAAGTACCACGACGTGCTCTGATTGCAAAGTGAAAGGGAGACCCTAACACAACATCAGCGTACAGACGACCTCTCTACATACTTGATACTGCGGGGAAACTTCTAGGGCTGCTGAAACTTCGGCTAAAGCCGGCTTTATAAAGAGCTGGTGACCTTTTGAAAAACTAACACGGATTCCGCAGCGGCCGCTCAACAATAAGTGTCATCTGCGAAGTTATTAGCGCAGTAGATCGCGCAGAGGTAAGGTTTTGCGTAACGCTGGATGTCCGCAACGCTTTTAACTCGGCGAGATGGATAGGCATATTGGATTCTCTTCACCGAAATTTTTTAGGTAGACGAATACTTGCTAGCAATGGTACGAGACTACTTGAAGGATCGCCATTTGATTTATGAAACGAATCAGGGAATTGTACGCAAAACCATTACAGCTGGACCAGCACAAGGGTTTCTTAGGCTAGACCTATGGAATATTGCTTATGATGATCTCTTGCGCCTCGAAATGTCGGAAGACGTGCTATTGGTGGGTTATGCCGATGATGTAGCCGCTATGGTTGGCTGGCTCGGGGCTGGGTATGGATGTCCGTGCATACTGGGCTTAAAAGAGTAGACATATTAGTCGAATAAGGAGAAATACAAGTAGTGAGTCTATACCCATTTGATAATCCTACAAAAAACATTTATGAAGTCGTGCCATTACCTTTGAAATGGAATAGGATGCTTTGCTTTTTTGTAATCACATGCATAATTGAGCACTTTCTCGTGGTTTCTTTTAATATTGGAATATTCGCAGTTGCATTTTCGACTAATTATACCAAAATTGTGGAAGAAACTGTGGGCATTGAAGTTTTTTTTTAAAAAAATGAAATTATGTTTGTGTTCTGATGATATTTGTCTTCAGAAGATTTTGAATATTTCTTTTTTTGGGTTTTAGATGTATCAATCTTTGAGAAAAAGTTAATTTCATTATTTAAATCAACAGATACAATGTGAAGATGCCTAAAAAAAATAATGCCTCTAACAAGAACAGATTACAAAGAAAATCGAAAGACTCATAATACCTTTGTTTATATGATTAAAATAAAGACAAACAGATCAGTGTATGCAACTATATAGCAGTCTAAAACTGTACCTCAATAAAACAAGCTATTAAAACTGGCTGGAACAGCACGCAACGTTCACTATTGAACTTTTAGTCCAGGTTTTCAGAATTTGCAGGATTTGGATATTAAACGTCCAGTGGAAGATATGGGACGATAAAGATAAGTTGACTTACCATATTCGTAGCTTGCAAAATCCAATACACGTGGTGTTAACACCGCGTATATTAGCACATGGTATTAGCTATCGACGTATGGGAATGTGTGACTTTTTGAAATAAACCAATTCGTATGGATGGATTATTCTACTGCGTAATATACCAAAGCGATATCGCAAGCTATTTTAATTTTATTGTGAGCAAAAAGGATGGTACAAAAAGGACATTTTTTGCATTAAATGTGTGAGACATGACGCGCCACCCCGAGAGAATGTTCGACTTATCAAAATTTGCCCTATGACATGGTCGCGAATAAACCCTGTATATATAATTGAGAGTCAATATTTTACCATATAATAAGTACATACTTTCACTAGTATCTAATCAATTTATAATTTTTTATTTGATTTTCGTCCATGCTATTTTCAGCCATGATCACACACTGAGCTTCGAGTTAATCTAGCTTAAATAGGTACCTGGGTTAAATTAGGGGTAAACCGAGTCGTCGAATTTATCGCTCCACAATTGTGCACACTCATTGTGAAAGAATGTGTACTAACTTCAACCCCAAACCCGACAATCAATTGTAATTTGAATACTTTACTTTTTGCAATAAACATACCAGAGCTTGTAAAAATAATATTAGCTACGCAGTTACGCAAATAACTAGAGCGTGTAATACTTATGTACACGCATGTCTTTCTTAGATGATAAAATATTGTCATTTATACTTTTCACAATAACAAACAACAACATCAACAAATTGGACTTAAAAGACTACTACCTGCGACGCTAATGAAAAATTTGGTCCTGGTGAACGTTTTTTACTTGGCACTGGTGGAACATTATTTGCTGGTCCTCCTGAATTCGATCCTTTTCGTTTCCGTCGTTTATTTGCTGGCCTTTGTGCGTCTAAAAATCAATTTCGATTAATAATGGTTATGTTCGAAAGAAATATATACAAGAAACTATCACAATTTAGACAAAAAAGAAAGCAATTAAACAAGAATAAACAACGATTCATAATTGAATCGTTCTTTTTTTTTTCTTGCTTAACGCTAGATGTTTTCAGTCATTTTGTTTTCATTTGGTTTCTTTATTGAATGATTTCAATATTTTTAATGTAATTTATTGTCCATGTGTGTAGTTAAAATGTGAGAGTAAAAAAATCTATAAAATACCTCTCTTACCCGGCGGAGCAACCATTCTCTGCCATTTTTGGAATAATGTTGTTTTTAAACAATCGCGAGGACTAAGGGCATAGGCTTTATGCCTTGACATTAACTCTTGCATTGGTTCTAATATAACACACAACTGAAAGAAAGAAAAGATATTGAAGTAAGTACAATGCATGCTAGTGTATTATGTATTTCAATCAATGATAAAGTATATGGTAATGAAATGAAGCTGATTATAAATAATTTTTGAATAAATAAGAAAACATTTCATTTGGTGAAAAAGGAAATTGGGAAAATCGAAAAGTTTGTAATTAAATTGAGGTTTTGAAACTTATGTGAAAATTCCAATTTGCATTAGGCCTGAAAAAAATATTCGATATTAAATTATTAGCACAATTCAATAAAACTTATGATCCATCATGATTATTAAACTATTATTAAACTATTAAACATCCATAAAGGCAGATTCCGTAGTATTAAAACAATCACAGAATTCATTCGGCGTATATATTTGTGCAAATTATTTCCATACTGTGTGATTTGCTACTGGACTAGGAAGAAAACGGAGACATAAGGAAAGGTTCAAATAAAGACATTTTTGCTTTAACGATCCCCAGAAAATATATTTAGTCTGGAGTATTTGAGTTTTTCTTCTTTCCCTTTTGTTATTATTCGAAAAAGAAATATGAAATTAGGTATATCAGAATTTGCAGGGTACTCAAATCGAAGGGAAGATATTAAAACTTGCTTATATTGTTTGAGACAAAACATTCAAACATTTCGGCAGCGTAACGATGGCCTCGATCATCAATAACAATAAAAAAGATTCATGATTGGGTGTGGTGGAATTTTTCTGGAATTATACACTATGAATTACTTGAATCTGGCCAGACCGTTACAGTGACAGTATATTATAAACAATTGTATATGTGCTGCACTACTTACGATGTCAAACGAGAAAAACCACTTAATAAAACCCATTTTGAAGATTCAGACTATCTTTGTAAGGCGGAAAGTAAAGAAAGAAATCATTCGGTAGATTTAAACTTTTTCTAATTTGGAAAATTTTTAATTCGTCTGCATAGAATGAATGAGACATGTCAAGTAGTGTCCTGACATGACTGCTTTGCGGTACTCCAGAAGATGTGCAAAACTCTTTTAGACAAGCTGCTTTGTAATTTGTCGAACTGACTTCGATCGCAAAGGTAAGGCTGGAGCTAATTACGTAGAGACCCCCATATATCCTGGTTAAGAAGTTTATGAGCTAAAGTTGATCCGGTTGAAAGCCTTACTAAAGTCCGTAAAAATTCCATCAATTTGTATTCCATTTTCCATTTTACAGAGGCCATCAGGGACGAGGATGATGAGTTTATTGGAACAAGATCTGCACTTATGAAATGCATAGTGTTGTTCATTATGTTGTTCGTTCGAATACATATGTGATTTCAATTTTCTGTGGTGGTTGATCCGAGTGATGAGCATATGATTTCACTTTGCTCGTGATTCTTCAGCTTCAACTAAATAACAGGTATTAGCTAGGATCACTTGTATGTGCATATAGTTACTCTGTAGACTATCTCATGCATTCCTAAACGCTTTGCCTCCGAGTATTTAAGCTAGACGCCACTTTTTTGGAGCGGATGCGTCTAATTCGGGAGACATAAACAAAGACATGGATGCAGGCAGTAAAAACCGAATTCACCAGTACGGAGGCAGAATTGAAACCAGTGCCCTTTTAAGAATCATTTTTTCTACTGTTTCGTTTCACTTTTGCGTAAAAGTTTATATTTACTCAAATATCCATGGCTGGATTACACCTGGCATATCGACATGCATGTGCGTTGGAGTTAGTGGAGATTTATTGCTGATTGATTAATTTAAAACTGCGGAATCATCGCATCATAACTTAAAGTCTAACCAAATCTGTGCCATTAGTGTAACTTTTGTGATTATATTATTGAACCCTTTTGTGGGCAGTGGGAAAAATGATTCCCATCATTTTCATGAACTATAACAGGAAATGCAATGCGTTCCTTGATAATTTGCAATCCAATTTGACAGCTAGTGGTTTGTAGGCATAATTTTAGAGCCCGAAATATTCAAATCTTTTCACATTTTCCAAAATTTAAGGAGAATTTTATTATGAATAAGTTTTTTTATAGCAAACTAAATTGAATTATTATAAAATCTTGGTAAAATACTTGTGTTCATTGATTTTGTAAATTTAGTCATATAACTACAAGCGTTCTATTGAGTGGGATGAATATATTTTCGCCACGGTCATGGACTAGTATTTACAATTAGAAGCATATATCCTACGGCCCCAATGTTATATAAACTATTTAGTTTTTGTAAATGCACTAGCCTTTTCTTAGGGGTATAAACATTAAATTAAATGTTAGGCTTGGTAGATTCGATGAAAGCTTTCAGGGTATGGATTCGTTAGTATGCAAACAGGGTTTTCTGATCAACGTAGGTTAGGGACTATATGCACATAAGCTGGAACTATTAGAATCGCTAGAAGGAAAAGGCATCTACGCTTTTGGAACTGATAGATACAATTGAAAAGGTATGTCGCATATATTCAAAAACTGTGAAAAATCAAAAGATATATTTCAGTTGTAAAATCGATGGATAATAAATTAGTTCACATTCTTTCTTGTATCCACGATCCTTCGACAAGCGTTATGGTGTATGGAAAGAATAAGAATGGTTCAATATCGAAATTCAATTCCTTTCCTCCTAATTGTACAGGAGTAAAACAAAAACATGGATGGAGATGATCAATACTGACAAAGTGACATAATTGCAAGGAAGCCCACAAAATGGCCTCACCGATTTTTTTACTTCAGAATAGGTTTAGTGATAGTTAAACGACGATGGACCAGTTATGATTTCGAATGACCATATCAAGACACTTGATTGTTGGTTTTGCCTCGCGAAAAAGGTGTGATTAGCGCCCCAGTTTTTTTGTGTTGACATCGAAAAAAAACAAGTATACCAGATGATATACGGCTGGCTCAAATCGGAGAACATTTTCAATAAAAAAAATGCTACTTTTCGAAGATGTAGATATTGTAGTTCGAAACAACACGAAAACGATTAAAATATATTTTCTCAGGGTGCACAATGACACTGTGCAGTTTGGCAAGCAACGAGCAAAGTTTTAAGTAATGCGTATGTGAAGGCTGGATTGTATTCAAATCCCCCAGTCTGCCATAGCTTCCCAACTTTTTAACGAAATCCAGAATCAATGATAGGGAAAAGATGCTATCCCCTGCATACGCGCCACATCCCAAATGAAGCATTTTTATCTGAGACTCACTAACGCTGGGTATGCTCCACAGAGTCAGCCTCTGCTAGGTAAAATAAACAAAGGCTTTCCAGAGCAACACCTATTTAGAACCTTTGTCCTCCAATACGTTGTGTCCAGTTAGTGTGTCTGTAATGGCTCCGCAAACTTTCCTGCTCTTGTTGAGGGGGAATCCCTCAGTCATATGTTTAGGCTTTGAAAGAAAGGTCTTAGAAAGGCATGTGCAAAGCCGTGTTCAGGCTCCTTTAGTGGAAGCAACAAACCTTGCATGAAGTCAGCATTTCAGCTCCATCAACATCAAGGTGCCCTGATATGCACAGCAGATGCACCTTTTTGAACCTGGCATCATAATATTAGATCTCTAGATTTCCGGCGGGCGCTGCGAAGTATTTATCCCAATGGCTGTATTCTTTTAATAATTGCTTGAAGCCAAAAAATTATATCTGCTTCGCTTTCTTGAAGTCTTTTCAAGACTAGAATAAGCTTCGTCCCGTAATGACAACAAACGGGTGAAATATTTTAAGAAAAATTAAAAAATGCGCACTAAAACGAAGGTGCGGAGCTTTTGCTTACTATCAAGTTGAGTTTGCTTGTAGATGCATGCGTCTGCAATGAATGGACGAAAAGCTTTTAATGTCTACGTAACCACACAAAATTTGAAGTATAAGGTTATCTATTTCGTGCTTGAAAAAGTAAAACCCTGCATACCGACATCTGCCGAAGATACGCGTCAACCACGCTGTCATTTATTTAGTTGAAGGTCTGCCATTTTAGAATGATGCTGATTTGATGCTGATTTTTCGAAAAAAAAAAATTCTTCAGAGATGCGGTCCATTGCTCGCTTTGTGGATATGTTAATAAGCAGAACTGTAAGCTCAGAAAATCCACAAGTGATCGTAGAGAGGCCATTACATCCGGCTAAAGTCACTGTGTGGTGCGCATTATGGTCTGGTGGCGTGATTGGGCCGTATTTTTTTGAGAACGATCAAGGACGAGCCATCACCGTCAATTCTGACGCAAATTGAAGATTATGATCTTGACGATATTTGGTTTCAGCGGTATGGGCGACATGTCACGTAAGTAATCGAGCTCTTTTGCAAGATAAATTCAAAGAACGTGTAATTTTGCGATTGACTGATGTGAATTGGCCTTCAAGATCCTGCGATTTAACGCCTCTGGATTTCTTTTTGTGCAAATATGCGAAAGATCGTGTTTATGCGAACAATCCCCAAACTCTGGACGAACTGAAAGCCAATATTCGTGAAGTCATGGCCGAGATATTGCCCGAGATGTGCCGGAAAATCATTGAAAATTACCTCAAAAGGATTGAGTCCTGTAAGAAATCCCGTGGAGGACATTTGAACGATATTGTGTTTCACATATAATTGCAAGGATCAATCTTTACTATGAAATAAAAATTTCATCACTTTCCGAATATTTTGTGTTTTTTTTTTAAGTTTACTTATTCAAGCATGAAATGAGTAACCCTATACTTCTAATATGGTTGAGGTCTATTTGAATTTTGAGCTTATGGATACTAGTCAAAATGTAAAATGTAAATAATTCCGACTATGACATGTTCATCTTTACAATTGATGGAAAGAATCAAAGCATTTTGGAGAATTGTATTAATCAAATCAAAATTGCTCTGTATATGCACATATGTACTGTTGCCAGAAAAATTTTAGCCGGACGAGATATTAAATAGAAGATAAGGAGAGGATAGATAATATTAAGCTATAAAATATCTAATCTAACTTATTCAATTATAAATGAATGAAACCAAACAAAAAATACCATAACATTCAATCATCAACAATTAAATGTTCATAAAGTATGAATAAATAATTCAATGCAATAACATGAAATTAAAAATGAATTTAAATATTTTTCGTTTGGAATCAATATTTCACCACTCACGCGTAGATAATTAAGCGTTGAATTTGTGATCCCCTGACGTGTAATATTTTTTGAAATTTGTTCGAGCATCGCAGGATCAGGCTGTGAGGAATGCATTCCAATAACATTTCTAGGTATAAGTTCTCGATGAGTTCTCACGCTCATATGCCATGACTTTATTCTCATATAATCATCATACATAAATTCTAATATTAGTCGGCCTTCTGTACAAACCTAAAACGAAAACAAAACGAAGCACAAACTGTTAATCAGATTAAATTCAATCATATATGTATATTTTTTATTATTCAATTATAGAGAGTTTACTTGAATAAGATTATTATTATTAGCTAGTCGAGTTCGAATTCAAGGAGAAATACGTAAAAGTGAACGTAGTGGTTATTGATAGGCAGCGGATACTTACTTTAGTAAACATAGGTTTCCCGTGATGCGTCACCATTGTACATTGTTCACAGTCTAATGTAATTGATGTGTTATGAAAAGATTCCTTAGTGTGTTTTAAATGAAAATACAATTCGATTACTCCGCCTTCGTATATACTTCGAAAATATCGAGGTATTAACGTCCTTCCTATTGCTGAAATTATAAATGGAAGACAATGTTAATAGAATATTTAAAAATATTGTTATGAAAACATTGAAATAAGCTATAATCATGAATATTTTTAAAGCAACGCTATGTTAGACAAATTATGTTACTTTTGAGAAAGAGGTGGATATGTTTATGAATTGATAATAAAATTTATTTTGGCAGCAGTATTTGTTTGTATGTATAAAACTGATCTGATGGTAGTTTTGATAGTCTTTTGAGCTATTAGGCTCTTTGATAGAAAATGGTTTTTTTCTGACCTTGTCCTAAAAGTTGACTGCAGATTAGACCAATGTTATTATTGAGAAAGTGCCTTGTATTACTACAAAACTTATCTTGAGAGCAGATTGAATAAAAAGATAAACAGGATAATTAGTGAAAACGATTGCAATCAACAACTAAATAAAAAGTAATATCTTTTATAAGACATACATTAACTGGATATGTGTTTTTTTCTTATTTGAATGGAAAGTTGCTTAAAATTTTTACAATGGCCAACAATTAAACTAGATCATGAGCAATCTTTTTCGAATGACGCTTTTACCGTCAACATTGTGCAGGCTGATTCGATGATCGGTTAGCTGGCTGGTCGTACGGTTGACTGACTGACATGTTACTCTCCAAACATTGCACCGTTCCGGCATAGATGAAGTGAATGTTTGGTTTAGATATGTATATTGTGTACCTGTCGCCGTTAGCCGTTCCCGGTGGCTATATGCAGAAGACAAGTATCGTAGATACTGTCATACAAACATGAAAACAGTCTTCCAATATCTTAGTAAACTTTGTAGATGTGGATCGACTATAGAGAGTTCGTGTCTAGCTCCCAAAAAACCACAAACACAAATCCCGGTTAATCTTCATTAGGCGGATACCAACCAAGCGAACGAAATCAATTCTGCTGGCCGCATAGTTTACATCATTTTTTACATTCTCTTTTTCGCAGCAGCAAATAGACAAGCATATGTAAGATTTAAAGTCATGAGTGTAATTGTTTGGATGGTTGTTTGTTTAAGAAATGATAGGAAATATCTCACAGCAGGTTAAATCAATGACTATGATGTAGAGTACGTTTTGCAGAGAGTTAGGGTCTCCTGAAATGGTTTGGAAAAATTCTGAACGTAGATAGCACAACACACTTAAAACCTGGTAGTGTAAGCAGTGATAAAACCGTTATGTCAGAAGAGTACAACATTAGTTTCATAAAGCAAGATGTGAAACAGATTGATTTATGGTAGGTTTCTTCCTCTGGTAAGCATGTCATATGATACTCGAGCATGTTTCCAGATAAAAATGTTGTGCTTCATGAGGTCCCAGCTGAGGAGTAAGGTTCTTCTTTTGGTAAAGTATTGAAAGTCGTGTTGTTTGCAAAATTTTGCTATTGAGAGACCCACATATAACTGAGGTTTGTAAAGATGTCAACTATCTGTCAATACATTTCAGGGACTTTTTGATGATAATAGAGAGCCTAGCAGGAATCTACAGAGTGAATTTACTGTCATTGCACATATGAATTGGTTTTCCCCTACATCGGTTATGACCTACTTGATTGCCTCAAAGATTGCACAGATCAAGGCTTCAAAATCGTGGGAAAGCTTCTGAAGTGATGATACAATTTTGTGTTACCATTCAGAAACGAGCGGATTTAGTTCTATTCATAATTTTGGTGCCATTAACTAAGAAAACTTTGGATCAGCTGTGTATTATCTATCCTGGACCAGTGGTTCTGGATCTGGTGAAGATGCAAGTTAAACCGTCACTCATATCTTGAACTTAAATTGTCTGAATTGAGTCGCGACTCACCACACTCATCAGTTTGGCGCAGTTCCGTTATATGGGGATGATTTTTTTATTTGTCATTTATTCTTTTTTTCATTCTTTTTATGGGTTTCCTATTGCTGAATTTTACTGTCTATGAATTTAACTATTTTTTTTGGGAAACTAAATTTTTGAAGATAATTCATGTACATAGGTAATTAGTTTGTAGTTTGTAGAATTATTTCAATTATTTTTTAAAGATATTGCTGCTCAGTATGATTATTTTCGCGGGTAATGAAGATTATTTTAATGACTTTTTTCTATGAATATTTGTGTTAAACTTTGTTGGATTATTTAGTTTTATTTGTAGTTATAAGTACATATTAAATATTAGTGTTTTGATCTCTTTCTAAAGCTGACTGTCTCATTCCATCAGGTCTTATAGAATAGGTATAGATAGGTAGGTAGCTAAAGTTTTGAATTTTTTGTTTTATTCGTCTTTATTTTTTTATTTTATCTTTCCACTTTTCATAGACCTTTCTCCAGGGGAAGGTCATCTCCACGATTATGCGTGTCAGGTCTGGGTTATCTAGCTAGAATCTAATGCCAAACAAAGGATAACAGGTTGGGCTACAAAATTTTATTGTGCTGGTCTATATCTATTGTATGTTTCCGCAACAGATTTAGCAAAATTTCTTAGTATTTAGATATTGTCGAGATCCGATCCGAAGATATTCTCATGATCCTTATTGTTTCATCTATAGTCCACTGTAAAATAGACTGATTGTTAGTAACATTTTTTACAAAGCTTCTACGTAGAACAGAGGGTGCTTTGTTGGGTATTGCATTTGTCGCTGCAATGATTTTGATCAAACAGGATTGCGCCCATTTACCGCGAGTCATACTTCACCAGAAGAAGAGAACGAGGTAACAGAAAAGTAACAGATCAAAAGCCCTAAATCTACAGGGAATGGTAAATTACGAGCACCTAGTTAAATTGACTATTTTCTTGCATGGATAAAAAATGCTAAACTGTGTTTGAATTGGGTGATGAAAGTATATGGTGTCCCAAAATTTACGCAAAATTTAAATTAAATAGAAAACACAGTTTTTTTTTTCAATTGTATGTATTTTTTATTGAAATATAATGTGCATAGTAAAGAGTTATGCATGGAATAGCATATCGGCAAGTGTCCGCCACGGCTTTGCTGGCACATACGCACTGTTTTGTCGAAATTTTCCATGACCATTTTGCATATATGCAGCTGAATTTCGCTGATGCAGCGTTGAATCTCCTCCTTCAATGCACGGCAAGCACATGTGAATTCTCTGAGCCCCAAAAGCGACAATTTTGACGTTTAACGAAGCCATCAAGGTGAAAATGAGCTTCATAACTTACAATGATTTTGGTAGAAAAATCCGCATTCACTTGTTGTTCAATAATCTATTCAGCGAACGCTCTTTGCTGTGCAGGATCATTATAGGGCTCATACACGACGCATGCATGCATGCATGCACAGTACATTGATTGTGCAGTATTGCGTCTGCCCTACACGATTCATGCAAAACTGTGCAGTTTTCATTAGAAAGTTTGAATTAAAGTGGGTAAGATGTCAGATGACGCATGTGTTGCAATATTAATTGACGATAATATTTATTGACGATGTTCACGGAACAAAAACTTCTAAATGTTGAGCTTGAATGCACAATATTCAACATAAACCTCTCATGCAAGCATGCGCAGTCGAGAAAATATCAAAAAGTTTTGTAATCATGCAGTCAGCATGTGTATTCAGTCAATCATTGCCACACACGTTCAATCCGCATGCAGTCACGCGATTGTGCATGCATACATGCGTCGTGTATGGGCCCTATTAGGTTGCAGCTCTTGTGTCAACTGAACTTTATAAGCATGGAGACGCAGATCTTTAGTGAGTATACGCTGTAGAGATCTTCGTGAAATTTGGAATTCTTGTCCACGACGCCGAATGGATGTTCCTGGACTTTCACCAACACTCTCACGCACTGCTTCGATATTATCATTTAAACGGCTTGTTTTTGGACGGCAACTAACCCAGTCTCCCAGAATTTTTCAATTACTCTCTTCACAGTTGACGAAGTTAAATCAATATTCCGACCATATTTTGTACGGAATTGGCGCACTGTAGCAGCCAAATTTTTATTATTTTTGAAATATTGTTCAACAATGAAAACGCGTTGTTCTTTCGTGTTTCAATTTCTACTAACCCTAAACTGTCAGCTTCCAATCTGTTTTTTTTTTTTTTTTTTTTTTTTTTGGTTGCCAACACTTTATCGGACAACTGGCGGCAAAATCAAATCTTGCGTGAGTTATGGGACACCCTTTAAATATGTATTTCATAAAAATTTATCTTGATAGCTACTTCTAAGTATTTAACTTCTTACTGTTTAGGATGGTATCAGGCTTCAGTCGACTAGGGTGGATTAATATGTAATATGTGAAAAAATATGCACGTGCTATATCTATTTAGACTGGTACAAGTATGAACATAACCTCCTCGCCGTGGCTGCTGCCAGCAATCTTTTCTAAACGAAAGATTGGCTAATATGGTCACGATTTGGAGATTTAACCCCTAAGGAAAAAAATTCTAAACCCGTGTTGAAACAGCACATGTCAACGGCTAGCTGCTCGATTAAGTAGTCGCTGGTATGTGAATTCAAGTGTCAGATTGCAAGAGCGCTTCTAAATTCATGCTTAGGTCGAGATATAGAAGATAATACGGTTGATCTTCCTAATATTTCATAATCGTAGACCAAAACATCGAATACATCGAAAATAATAAAGACTCAAGTGCCCCAAACTTAAAGGCTCTGCGGTCTTCAAGCATTGGGCATCCAGTGCTCCTCAATGAATCCTCTAATGTACCACTCACAATTAATGGACCACTCAAGTCAACAATACCACGGTGGATCTAAAAAACTGGGCGTAAAAAGTCGGTGACAAAAGGAAGACACAAAAAACAAAGAAAGGAAAACATAGCTCTTAACCAGAAGTAAAAGCTGGCGACAGCAAAAACTAATAGTTCCACTCCAGTGTTTACAGGAAGAGATAAAATATCTAGGAATTTGCATGGATAGGAAACTCACCTGGGACTGCCATCTAAATAAAACAATAGTGAAGAGCCACTAACATCACTAGACACTTTGAGAGAAAATAAATACTAGGACGTAATTGAGGACTATCTTCAAGGTACAAACTACGAGCAACAGGCTGACGATTCAGAGAATAGAGTGCCTGTTGATTACAGGAGCAGTGAACAAGAGGTAGCGGTAGAACAAGCAATTAGCCTACAACAAGCATGCAGGTACAAATCAGTAGATCTCAGAAGCCACGTTACTATCGTAAAGGGCATCAGGGCCGTAATGGAAATGTAAAACTTCATCGAGCAAGTAAAGACTAAAGCAACCTTTGAGAAAAGGTTCAAGGTCACAATTCTGTCAAGGAGAAAATGGGAGAATGGCCCACTTCGAATGCGGTATACGGATGGTTTTAAAATGGATTGTAAAGTAGCAGCAGTGATCATAGGACCCAAGTGCAAAATACACTTCCACCTGCCTAAAGAGGCCACTATCTATCAAGCAGAGATATCAGCCATATTTAAAGAAGCAAATACTGAAAAGAAAGACTAGAAGGATCAGCATTAAGATCCTATCGGATAGCCAAGCGGTTCTTCATCGCGATCAAATAAACTCAGCTATACTCCTAGTGACTAAATCAAATTTGGGTGAAGAGTAGGCTCAAGCTGGTATGGATCCCCGAACATGAGGGGCGCCAGAGAAACGAGTAAGCTGTCACTAAGGCCACAGAAGGTGCTAAAATGCCCTACATTGATTCTACCTCGTACTGAGGCTTTGTAAAGCCTGATACGGGCAGAGAAATCAAAACATGGGGTAAGAAAAGGATCGAAAGCTATTGGCTGAACCTCAACGGTTTGAAATACTCAAAAGATTACCTCTGCTTCAATCTCAAAAAAGCAAAAGAAACAGTGGAGTTTTAACAGACCATCTTCCTTGTAAAATGTTAAGGAGTGGGACAACTGCTATAGATACTGTAGAGAAAAAAAAGTGTATGTAGAATGACTTATCACCCTCTGCCAACAAACGAAAATTAGAACTCCTTTGCTTTATTCTTCCCTCCACCTGGTACATACATATAGTCCTATATGGGGGCATAGTCAGATTTATAAGAAGCCTGTATATTCTATAGGACATAACGAACATCTACGCGAACTTGATGCTCGAACCAGTGCATTTGTTGTTGTTCGTGCATATTTTCGTCCTTCTATGAAAGCTTTAACACACCTTCAATACCACTTTAGACGCGTCACAAGGTTTTTGCTATATGTGCCAACGATTACTTGATCTATGAGCGGATTTGGCGGAAATTTCTGTACTAAGATCTGACTGCTTGCTACCAAGATTTATCTGGACAAGAGATAAACAGTGGGTGAATGAAGAGTGATTTTCCAATATATTCCGCTTGACTTCATGCTGTTTGGCTATCTTTATTTATTTGAAAACTAAAAATAAGATTTCGCAGATAGCGCCATTGAACAATAATCCTGTGCTAAATCAAATGACTAAAATACACTAAAACTCAAGATGGAATGGAAAAGATTGAAAATTCATTAGCTAGGTAGCTTCTGTCAGTCTATTAATTCAAAAGCCTTTGCCAGGAGCACACAGATTGTGCTTCAACAATATTTAGTCAGTAGCTGCAAATGTTCCCTAGAGCTCCGTTTCTGGGGATCAACATGGATGCAAGTCCCCTACATAAAATTTAGACACCATATGCAATTAAAAAGTTCAAACACTCGGTCTTTTTTTGTGAGACAACCCTTGGTTATATTTAATCGTGGTCCAACCTTTTATCATATTTATTTCAAATAAAAAAACAGCTATTTCTGCTTAAACTGTACTATAGGTGCAATATACAGCACACGTATTGAGTCAGCCCACATTGGGCGCTCGGAACTGTCCCCTCTAAAATTTCACTTGCATAACGTCTACACAATGGAAAATCTTAAGAAAGGACCCAATATGAAGATTCTATAAGAAAGAAGAGAAACCAGCCGCCCATATTTAAACAGAAAACATATATTTTCCGTACTAGGCAAATTGAGCCTGGAGAGAAAATTACTGCCCTTTCCCATAAGCAGCAACTGATCCCCTTGTTCCAAATACATTTAGTCCATGACATATTTTATAAAAAATCTCAGAAAATCTAGATTTTCGAACGTCATACCATCCAAACACTTGCAGCACGATCTGTACTATCATCATCATCGAGCGTCATCATATGTGCACAAAGTTTTCGTAACCACGACGAAGAATAATAATAGTACCGGTGAAAAGCCCAGGTAACAAAACTCTTTCGTACGTAGCAAACGTACGTAAGATTTGAGCGGTAGTGGCGCGACGTCGACTGGCGGTTTGACGGTGATTGGTGATAAAAGAACGGTAACCTGCTTGAAATGAATGTAAGTAGTTATGTATGTACTGGCGTACTCTAGCTCCCCACGGCTGAATGTTACGTACGTATGAAGATAGAATGCGCAGCACTACCGTCGCGCCACCGCCACGTCCAAATGTAATAGTTTTCAAAAAACATAACCGAAGAATTTCAAGAAAAAGTTCGTGGCTAGCGAAAAGCGAACTGAAGATATGGTCGATACGGTTGATGTTGAAGTTGAAGAGTTTCTTGTCTTCAAAGATACATTATGGCCTAGGCCAGCACTAGTTGAAGAAACTGTACGGTACGGACGCAATTGTACGTATGTAACCATCATCATATAGATATGTTCATATACAGATGTAGCTACGATGCTGCTGCCTAGGCATTGATGTGTTCGAACCGAGATGGAAATAGAAAAGTAACTGGACACTAATTTCGAGATAGGGTCACAAAAGATGTTAAATTGACAAGATTGTTCTTTTCTCGATCCGTTCACCGAAATGTATCTTTGTCGTGCAAGCCAGCAATCATCTTGTTTGTTGTATGTGAACGAGTGAATATGCTAACTGCTGACGATTTTGTGGATCTAACGTAACTTTTTCGCTACACCATACGAGTAGTGAAGATGTATCAAGCTTGAATTGAACCGGCAATTTACAGTTGACTTTAATTGATTGCTAGAGAGTTTAGATGTTGTTTTTTTTGGAGTTTTTAGCGCATTGTTATCATAACATCTTTTTAATTATTAGGTCTATACGTAACTGGAAAAGGTGTACGGTATTGAATTATTTTGATATTTATTGGGCTGCTTAATAGATTTGTAGCATGCAACGTACAGTTAATTGGAGATTGTGCGAAATTAGCTCCTGATATTTAAATTTCTTTTGAAAACTGTTACCAAAAATAATTACTGCTCTGTTACATTTGAGCAGTAATTATTTTTTTGAAATTTAAATTTCAGGAGTTGATTTAGCACAATCTCCACTTAACTGTCTACCTACTGTCTCTTATGTAAAGTCTGTTCGAAACACATTAAGAATATTTAAAAAAAAATACCGAATGCTTGTTTAGGCACATCTATAGATATGTATTAATTAAATTAAAATACTTACTATATCGCTTAGGTCCATCTTCTAAACAAAATGAAAGCGTTAAGGTAGCATCGTCTTCAAAAAATTCCGTGGCAAAAGAGTCCCACCAACAATTATCACTTTCCTGAAATTACAAAAAAAGAGACATGTTTAGATTTCATTAAGAAGACTACAACAGACGCTTGATTTGTTTGTGCATAAAATTTCATAGTTGTATAGTTATAGTATGATCGAGACAAAGCTCTAAGTGGGTTAATTATACTAATTAGAACATCAAGTGAGGTTAAAAAGCCGACTTTAATGTTTTAAAATCCGAGGGTGTGCTGGATTATTATAACCTTAATACATGTGTGAATATATGAAATATAGGAATTTAAGTTTGGCCCTAAAGTCTTATAAGCTAAGACAATTGCTTTCTGACTTAAGGTTACCGGGATCGTGGCATAAATAAATAGAAGTGCATTATCGAATAGTAGACGGATAAATTGGTTGCCGGTTGGGCTGTGCAGCCAATATGAAGGATTTATTGAAGCACTATCAAAAATTGGTAAATATGGTTTATTTCTGGCGCCTACTGGAAGAAATAATTGATTTAAAATAAAATCTTTCTGAGATTTCTATGCCGACTAAACATTTTTGAGAAAAAAAGCTAGGGCTGTCAGTTAATGTATATTGTATACGGACCATAAAATTAACCCGTGCACTGCTTCTTCGAAAATTCAGAAACTAAATCAATATTTGTGAAAAATAAATGAAGTGGAATTAAAAAAAAAATATCTTGATATATGTCAAAATAAGCAGTGAAAAAATATATAGCTTTAAATACGGGCAAACTGAATTTTTAAAGTGACCCAGCTCGGTAACACACTCTTTTTATTGAGCCGCTCTTTTTGAGTCATTTAAACGAGATATTAGGTTAGGTTAGTGAAGAGGGCTGCCGGGAACGCGGCCAGCATTAGGCCACCAGTTAGGGCCCATTTGCCACCCTCATAGACAATCACACGCATTCACACTTACAGCCATGGCACTGGCGGGATTCGAACCCGCAGGCCTCGTAGCACGCCACTTTTCGGCCTAACGCCTTAGCGAGCAGAGCTACCGGGCCCCCTTGAACGAGATGTTAGTAGCTAGCATTGTTGCTAGCCTGTATATAGCTGCCCTACTTCTTTCGACTGGATTCGAAGGTGAACAGCACACCAAATTTTACAGTTCTGTATGAGGAGTGTCTTTTAGCCTTAGCCCTCCCTCCCAATCCGAGCTACGTAATTCACCTCATCATTAGTGCAGAACCATTAGACTCCAAATCCATCTAAGTTTACTCTGCGCGAAAAGTTGGTCAAATACGGCCACTTCACAGTGCAACTGACCTGCGCATATTTGGTCCGCTCAGAGTAGTTGATAGCCTGTGCGTCGGTGATGTCGTGAAGAGCTAGCACAGAGCTCGGTCCTAGCTGTGACATCGATTGGCACATACGATCACTTACTAGCTCACTAGTCATACCTCTGTGCGACAGTCGCACGATCATTTACCAGCACATCACTCATAGCTCTGTGCCATGAGCTGATTTCAATGAGAATGCAGTACTACCTTGGCGAGATGACATACTGAAGGTATGCGTATTCTGAAAGCGCTAATGCTAGCTTAAAATAAAAATTTCGGGCGGGCGTGGAATCACAGCATCGATCGATGACCAACTTTCCCATCCCAGCATTGACCGAATCAAAGTTTCGATTCTCAATCTCTTAGCCTGAAGTATGTAGATAGTCTGTCTACATAAGAAACGACTCTTAGATGCAATTTGATATAAATCGATGGCAAAAGGACCATGTGAAAGCTTAGCTGACCAATTTTTATAACTCTTTTATACTATGGTTGAGGGTTTTGGCTTAAAGTAGTTAGTATAGCCAACAACAAAAACTTTTTGGGTAAAATCTTGCTGCTGCCAAAACCAGAAAATTGCCAAAAGACAGAAAATTAAGGGTCCAAACTTGGGATGAAAACTTGCAAAACAAGAAGAAGAGGCGAAAGTGATGTCTCCGTTCATGGCTATGCTTCACTTATTCTGACACAAACAACGTCAAATTAAACTTCTGTGGGACTACTTGATAGCTGAAATAACTTTTTCGGCAATCGCCAGCAGATCAAGTTCTGGTAAATTCCTGCACGATCGGAAGTGGTGATCTCAAGCTTACCCAAAACCGAGTTAGCAAACAGGAACTATGACCTGAACTATTACCATGTTTTCCAGTACTCATGTATGGATCCGATACTTGGCTGCTTAGCAAAAGGCACTCTGAGCTCTTCACCGAATGGATGGACGATTGTACAGGATCTACCTAGAAACATATATAGTCACGAAGATAAACTTCGGTAGATATCGGTGGGCTGGGCTCCAAGACCATAAAATTGAAGAGGAACGTACTCAGAAATTTTTTTTTTTTGAAGATTTATGGCGTGTTACGGTTCGCGGGGAGACACCTTGTCAATTTTGAGGAGTTCTTTAATTCATAACGTGGAAGTACGTTCGACTGGCAATATTATAATCTAGATATATATTATCTTAAGTAAGCAAGATCAAAGCACACTTACGGATCTTTTGACGAATCAGCATACGGACATTGACGTCAAGGGAAGCGAGGATTGCTCATACTGATCTACAGGGAGTCCCGTACGAATCGCAGAGGGTGCAGCCTCCTCAAGGCTCTCGTTCATTGAGAAATTACGGCATACTTGAAATATTCTCCGGTTTTGCAAGGAATGGATGCAATTCCGGGGTATTTCCTTCTTGGAAAAGTATGCCTGGTTGCCTATTCGGATACGTGGGTTATCTCGTCGGCCTCAATAGTTGCAACTAACCTGGTCGTAGCGCTGCTCCACGACGGCGAAACAGGGAAAGACAAGATCTGATAGAACTTCAAGTGGACTGGTTAAGCATTCCTGAAGCGTGGTTTACTTATGCGGTTAATTGAACTCCGACAACTCATCTTCGGAATAACATTCAGTTAGTTGGCAAAGATTCCGACTTTGGATACGCTGGCCCCTTTGCCATTTACGGCACCAGCGATCCTGTTTGGAATCAAAAGACGGACTAAAGCAGCATTTTATGTTTCCAAGAGCCAGTACACGCTCTTCTTCCTCGTCAATATGCGCTTCAAGCTCCTGCATCTTATCCTCCAACTTCTGCGTCCTAGCCATCAAACAAGAACGACTTTCCTCCGCTTCAGCATCCAATTCAAAACATGTCGACAAAGAGCGAAAATAAACACAATGGTCGAGTTGCCAACGACGGAACGCAAGAAATCGGGCCACGTTGCAGCGAAACGATCGGGAAGATTTACCACTAGACTGAGCAGGCTAGAGCCTGGGGCGGCAAATTTTTGCGGGCGGAAAGTTTTGAAAAAGGCGTCAATTTTTTCCAACTTTAAGGCGGGTTTTATATGATTTTTGGGTACTGTTTAGGTTCTTTCATGTCCCTTTTAGGTGCTTCTTACGTTGTTTATAGATCCTTTCGGTATTTTATAGATTCTTTTTAGGTACTTTGTGGGTTCTTCTAGGTCTTTTCAGGTTCTTTATATTCTAACTGTAATTTTACACGCAGAGCAAGGGCGGCAATTTGTTTCAAGCCTAGGGCGGCGAATACGCTAAATCCGCCCTTGTGCACTCGTGCATTGAAAGTACCACCTCTGCAAAAGCGGATGAACGGGCTCGGAAAAGTCCCGCCAAAACAGAAAATGAAAATGCTGGCGAGGCTTTTTGGTCCTTTTTGGATCAGACTGGATGAGTAATTGGTTGAGAAAATTAGAAATTGCTAGTCCCTTTTTTGGAGGTGCGCACGAAAAAGGTGTTCGAGGGGAAATCTTTTGAGAAATTTCGATAAACAACGAGGGCAACAAGTGGAGCGGAGACTTCGGCGAAGAACTATTTCACGACAAGTCGAGGATATGAAGTGGCAAAGGGATTTCGGCGTAGAGGATCGAGAAGATGACATAGTGCGATGACATAGTGCGAAGCGGCGGTAGTCAGCACTTTCGTGACGAAGCGAGTGGCATCCGAACCCACTAGTCTCGCGTGAGCAAGGCCACCCAAAACTGCCTCCTTTTTAACTCCTTTCAGGGGTGAGAAGGGCATTAGTACGTGTTAACTAAGTTGCCAGTAACAAGTGGAACAAACCTACTCTGCATTGGAGGGATAGAATTGACTAAGACGCTTAGAGCTTAGGGGTGTCTAACTATGATGACGGCTCATGAGCGGATTCGGTGGAGAGACTTCTTATGTGAAGCTAAAACAGGACTCAGATTTATCGGGAAAAATAATGGTCAGCATAGGCGAATGCCAATTTTTCAAAAATTTCTAATGACAGTAGTAGTGAAGAATAAATCTCCTGTGCCAACGACTGTTGATTCGGTGTCCATTTCAACTCCCTAACTTGGAATGCTGTTTCGAGAGTAACGCAAGAATTGCCATATTGCCTCACGTAACATGTAGAAAATTCCAAGAATTCAACCTTCGCCGAAATCACCTTCGATTATCCAGTCTTATACGTACTTAGCTAAGATACTAAAAGAGGTACAATTGATGACTTGAGAGCCAAAGATACCCAATTATCTAAAATCTTGAAAATTTGAAGTAAATAAGTTGGATAGATCATCTGCTGGAATAACCTCTGGTTCTTTCAGTTATAGAATCAGTAAGTCCATTCCTCTTGCGAGAAATACAGGGAGATAATGATATGATTATTCAGTGAAAACACTTTCGAAATTTATTTTACAAATTTGGCTTGGATATAAAGTTTGAAACAGAGTTAGAAAAGATTATAGAGGTCATTTTACACGTATAGCACATTTGGTGGCACTTCATAACATTCAGAGTATCTCGGAGAAGCACCAGCTTTTAACGCAATATCACCTTGCAACTGATAACAATCCTCAAGTGCCCTGATTACTCTGAAAGGTTTATATAATAGTTACCCAGATGCAAAAGACAGGGATTAAGTATATGTAGGATGGTAGTTCATTTATCAACAATAGGAAAAACAGTGGACCGAGAACTGAACCTGGCGGAAATCCTAGGTTGAATAAAATGAACCAAAGGTACAGTGAAGTGGGGGCGATAATTTGAGATGCAAAAAAGATCACCAGCTTTGTGAATTGGAAAAACATCTGGAGTTTTCCATTGGGAAAAGATTATACTCGAAATCATGCTAAGATTGAAGATCATAAATAGAGGAATACACAAGGATGAATATAATGGCATAGCTAAGATATTCGGAATACCATCCAGACTACAGCTAAAACTTGTATTAAAGGGGCAAATTAATTTACTAAGGTGTGCACGGAAAGAGAATAATGTAGGAGAGTATTAGGAAGATAAAGTAGCGGAAGAAGGAAGATTTTTTTTTGCTACAAAAAAAAGAAAGAAAGTAGTGACCAAATATCTGTTTTTGAATACCCGAAATATTAGAACAAGACTGGATCATCAAATCGAGTTGAGATTCGTAGGATGTACTGGTATTTAATAGAAAAAGACCTGACATAAATATCCTTAACTGTACAAAATATATCTTCACCTATAACTTCCGACGCATTCATTGGATCTTGCTAATGCTTATTGTTAATTCTAAATAAGTCTGGTAGAATTTCGGTTGTGGTGGCCAATGAAGACTTGTCAGTACTCAAAATTTTGTCATTTGGTCATTTTTGTACAAAGAGATAGTACCATTAAATTTTCAGACAATAAACGTCCTATTACGAAAATTTTCTGAATTTTGAAACTTAAGGAAGGTAACACATAAAAATTTTCTACCCCTGTAACTTCTGATGCAGTGATCGAAACGAAATGCACAGGACAGTTTGGTTTCAAAATGGAACATATCCAACATGCCTTTGGGGGGGGGGGGGGATAATTGAGCGATTTGACTTCTGCAATGAGAAATCCTAAACTTAAATTTATAAGAAGCACGTTTGGCAGAACAAGCAATCAAAATCGACACATTTTTTTTGCTTTTGCCCGGTAATCAGCCTTTTTAGCGGTTCTTAGGTGCTTAAGTTTCAGTACAGAAGATCACTTCATAGGACTGACAGTTCGAAGCGTCACTTAATCGCATCAATAAAGTTTAAAGGACACAACGATATCAATGATTCCATTCGATCTGCGATAGATTGTTCCGGCAAATTTTGAATCACCAAAAGCAATGTAGCGCGCTTATGGGAAATTTTGAGCTCCGAGTAATATTTTTGATCAGACGAAGAAATTAGTTCGAAAATTATAAAAATAGCTATTGATTAGTTGGAAAAGTATGCACAGTATAGATATTTAAATGTGTGATAATATTTATCATTTTGACAATTGTGAACGATAAATTTTTACCATTGTTTTTTAAGTGTACCAATATCGAAAAAAAACTCAGTATTACCTTTAAACTTACCTCGGTCCTCTGCTGTAACCTTTTATTTAATTCGAAAACCCTGTGCTCTGTTTGGCTAAAATACGATGTGTGTCTCCTAGGCCTGAAAAGGGGGAAAAAATGTTGTTTAAAATATATTGTACAGCAGATTAAAGGCAAATTTAATTTTGCACAAATTTTTAGTTTTTGTTAGTGAAAAATATAAACTAGAGCACATAGAGAGAACAAGGCAATGAATTTAATTTTTGTAGCTCTTGAAAAATATTAAAAACTGAATATTTTCTTTTCTGTTGAATCATATTATACAATTTCCAGTTAATATCCTTTTTCGTTGAATTTGAAAATTGAACACGCACTCACACAAACTAAACAACCAAAGACTTAAATCAAGAGCCTTTTTTTATTCAATTTCTATTCCTAGTATTACAACCAATGCATCATCTAGATCCATTTAACTACATTCGATATCCTTCGTAGCTTCAGCAGCAGCAAATACACTTGCTTGCGAATAAATTCACTACCATACATATACCACCAGCCCTGGTGCATCTTAACCCAATTATTCAAGGATCTGAAATAACTTCTACCCACCCAGCGACAATTATTCTGAAGTGACAACTAAAACCATCCCTTACTACCTTTGCTGGTCTGATTATTGCCCCCCAAACTTCAACTACTACACATTCGCCTCCATCCATATTGACGATGGCTACTACCGCAATCCTACGTTCTTTAAAACCCGAACAAACACATCCTTTCGATCGACGTGAACACGTCGCGGCGTAGATTCATCACAATACAAGATGCAAAATTCAGATAGATTGTACAAAAAACTCGGAAAATAAAATAAAACTTCCTCGAAAAGGACCAGCCAGCGTCGCATATCTCATCATTGAAGCTGAATAAAGCCAGCCCAAAAATAGACACAGACTCAACTTTAAGGACTAACTTTAATATGTTCCTCAACAGGAGCAAAGCAGCACGCAGCAGGCTACCCGAATCGTACTCTCACCACAAAAACCAAAACCATCATCTGAAACTCTGCTTCCAGTCGCCCGCGTCCTGTGTCGGGTGAATATTTCAAGCCAGAGCTCAACTTTAATGTGTGCCCAAAAACTTTATGCCTTGTCGGAGAATTGCAAATTCACACACCGAACAGCAGCAGCAGCGACCAAAGACCGGAGACGTCACACAACGACGACGACGACGAAGAAGGAGCAGCAGCATTGCAAGAGGTGGCACAGGATATGAATGCTTTGCTCCATCACACAAACCATCTTCGTACTCCTTCTAGTCCCAAACACCGAGCACGTTTCTACCGAGCTACTAAATGGTTATGTACAACAGTCACAACGGCTTTAAGGGATGTTGGCGATTCAGCAGGTTGCAAAGTGGGTGCGGGCGGATTTACCAAGAACTTGGGGTCGAGTTGAGCCGGGGCGGTTATGAGTGTTTGGGGAGTAACACAAAACGCATAAAAACACACTGAAAAGCCTTTGCAGATGAAAAATGTGGTTTCCGAGTCCGGCGGGAGCAAACGGGAAAGAGATCCGAACAAGGAATGAGACAGCGAGCGAAGCGGACCAATGTACATTGCAGTCCAGAAGTTACACGTATTTATGAAAAGTTTTAGTGATGCCTTAGGCAACGACTGACAACAACTTGAGTAAACTTTTCAGGCATTTTTAGTTAGAATTTTTGCGTTTTTTTTTCGTTTTTCTTGTTGTTAATGCCAATGAAAGTTTTTTTGAGTTTCAATAAGAAAAATTAAGTGCGTTTTTATGATGTTTCGTTAGTTCAGTTGAAGTAAAAATATCAATATGCAGTTACAAAGAAAGCTATTATTTTTATGTCAAGGATTTTAACTACTTAGGTCCAGTTACTTTCATAAATTGGCTTATGGAAATTTGTTTTAAGAGTCCTATATTCTGATGTCGCAAATAATTTGAAAAAAGTATAGTTGCAGTGCAACTGACAAACATAATCAACTAAAACTCAGATAGTGTTTGCCCAGAAGCATAGTGGGATAGCACGTCTTAAAATTAAAGTATCTATGTCATCAAAAAGTTGGTAGCGTAACTCCGAAAAGTATCCACGTCTGTAGAAATATTTTCTGGTCATTCAAAAAAAAAAAAAGATCAGTAATAAGGAATTACTGTTAGCATTCTATTTTTTGTGTGATAGATTTCTTTTTTCATTTTGCAGAATTTTTGAAAATTGAGGCAATATTTTTGATTCACCCAGTAAAACTACACATCGACTTATGATTTAGAGATATTTAAAAATATAGGAAATTATCAAAGCTTCAATAAACCAAAAAATTTAAATATGTTAGACCGCGAGAAAAACGTATAATGCAAATTATAGTATTTGAAATGCGCAAAATGTGACGCTAAACACACGTCGAACTATAAATTGAGAAATACCTATTGGCTTTTATGTTTCCAGCTCAATTGAGAGTTTACACCAATAGTCATATTTTAGAGTTCAATTGTAATATTTATTTATTTATTTACATATTCAACAGATAAAATCCAATTACTGAATATAGAAATATATAACACACAGAGAATCTACTAATTAAAGAATGTAATATAGAAAGCACAAAATAATGAAATAATAATGATGCAAAAAAAAAAAACAAAAATAATAAACAAAATCAAGGTGAAAAAGTACAAATTCAAAATTAAGACAAATAAGAGAAAAAAAACGACATTGAGTTGGTAGTAAGCAAAACATTGTTGTTTAGAGAAGTTTTGATAGCAAATAATGTCGGCGGTAGAGGACCAAACTGTCGGTCATTGTGTTGCCTCAGTAAACGCAACAGCGGAGAATAAAAATAGGTATCAGTACGCGCAAATGGCACACTAAACGCCAAAGAAGAACGGGTGCCATGCACTGCAACACGGACAGAAACGTGGCTACTAATGTCGGATTCAACCATCCAATGATATAATTTAAAGAGTAGGCACTCATCCAGGAAAAGTATCCATGATTCGAAAGAAGGAAGATGAAGGAACGACAAACGATCACTGTAAAGACGGCAAGCAAGCTGAAATTTATAAAATAGGGTGCGAGTAAACCTGCGTTGAACAGACTTCAACGCAGTATTTAAGTAGACACCAAACTTGACAGCAATATTCAAGGGTACTACGCACAAAGGAGAGGAAACGGTGTACACAGGTGGAAATATTAACGAAGGCTTTAGAGGATCTAATAATAAAAACCGATAATTTAGAGGTATTCTTATCAAATTTGAGCTTAGGATCAAACATTACGCCAAGATCTCTAAAATAATCAATGACATTAAGAGGAGAGCCAGAAACAGAATAGAAGAACATCAAAGGTGAAATTTTTAAAGAGAAAGACATTTTGCGATGTTCAAAGTGAGAGCATTGGAAGCGCACCAAGTCTGTAGGCTATTGAGATTATTTTGTAAAAGCATACAGTCATCTTGTGACTCGATCACTCGAAACATATTGAAATCGTCGGCATATAAAAGAAAAGAAGACCGGATTAACCCTAGAATGGTACTCATGAGTAATTTTTACTCACATGCGGTATATATTTCGTCACGCATCAGCCAGTTGGCCACTCTGACTGCCATGAGGCTAGAAGCTATATAATTTTTTTTATGTTTAATGATAAAATAAAAAAAGTACATAATACTATTGTTGTCTTCTTTTTAGTAAAAACATATACCTAAAAGCATCCAAAAATTTACCGTACCATTCTAGGGTTAAAGGAGGGAGATCGTTTATGAACAAAAGAAAGAGAAGAAGACCAAGGAAAAAAGGAGATTGAAGAGGATTTAAGTGGATTAATATTTAAGAAGGTAAAGTATATTTTAGAGGGTTTATTTATTTATTTATTATTGTCTAATTCAACAAATACAAATCCAATTAAAGACCAGACAAAGAATAAACTTATATATAAGAAAAAAACAAATGAAAAGAATGAAAATAAGATAAGGTACAAAGCTTCAAAAACAGAAGAATAAAGATAAAAAAAAACAATAAGTTCAAACTAAACAGAGTATATAAAAGGCGGTAAGTAAAAAAAGCATAAATTCAATAGAGAAATTAAATTTGAAATTCAGCAACTTAATTAATTTATTTCGTAAGAACAAACGCTTGTTCTTAACTTTTCTTTAAAAGTGCGTAACGAAGACGGAAGAGGACCAATATTCAAGCTATTATGTTGCATAGGCAGGCGCAAAAGTGGAAAATAAAAATATGTATGAGTACGAGCAAAGGATACGTTGAGGGTAAATGAAGACCTGGTAAAACGTACCGGGTCACGTACAGAAAACTGTGCACTGTGGATATATGTAACAGAACCATTAATAATTTGGTACAGGAGACATTCGTCAAGATACACTCTGACCTATGTCTTTTAGTATTTGGGTCATACTGAAAGCTCGATGTTTCATCGTCTTTAATGATCTTTGATGAGAAGTTTGCATCCATATCGGCTACTTCAACAAAATTCTCTGTTCTCTCTCTGAAATACTGACGACACTCCAAAACGACTCAACGCAAACTGATGCTAAATAAGTCAAAACTCGTCGCAACCGCTGTGAAAAAATATTAGAAATGGCTGGAAGTGTACACTGAAAAAAATTCACATGGCGCCCAGAGCTATGTAACATAGCGCATTATGTATGGCCCCATACGCTATGTACATAGTACTCTGAGCTATGTAATATGGCTCCCAGCGCCATAATTACATGGCGCAGAAATTATGGCCCCACACGCTATATTACATAGTGCCATGAGCCATGCAATATGGCTCATGGCACTCCAATCATAGCTCGCAGCCATACTGTGTGAGGGGATCTATAAATGTCAGCAAGTGACATTTGAATATTGCTTCTTGAGTATAGAAGAGGATATGGCCTTTGGTGTCATTTATCCCTCGGGAATTTAGTCGATAGAACTGCTCCAACTCCAGATGCTTAGAACTGAGAAGGCTCGTAGCCTTTTGTTGGATGCGAACTGAATCATCTTCAGATGCACTGAAAAAACACATAGCGCCAGACGCCATAATTTAATAGACTTTTGGCGCCATGTACACTCTAAGAAGTGGGTCTATAACTAATACTTTGATAATAAGAAATATATTCATTTTTTCGTTTGAAATAACGAATCAAAAATTTTTTTACACATTCGATGAGCATTTTTTGCTTTTACGTCATATCAGCTGAATAATACACAGCTTTTTGTAAATTGAAGCAAAAAGAGTGTAAATTTACTAGTTTGCTATTCACTTTTGCGCCAAAGCCATAAAATTGCATCATTTTTTACGGTAAAATTACACGATTTGGTCGTACGTAAAATATTCTTTTTACGCACTTTTGTAAATTTACATCTTTAATAGTAGGAAACCAGTTTCCTACTATTATAAGGGTAAAATTCAACCAAAATTTTTTTGAGTGTACATAGTCGATTTCGGTCGATTTGTGACAAAATATAGCACTACACGCCATAGTACATAGGAGCAGACGCTATGCTTAAAGCCCTCCACGCCATGTACTATAGCCCTCCACGCTATCTGCATGGCGTGGAGGGCTATAAGCATAGCGCCTGCTCCTATGTACTTTTCGCCATGTATTATGGCGTGTGGCGCTATATTTTACCTATATCTAAGTCTATAAACTATGGCGTCTGGCGCTATGTGTTTTTTCAGTGTAGCCTATGTAATTCTGCAATTCTCCGACGGATAGCGCCACTAGCACAACGAGGTCGAAACGAGTCCCGAAACTTTTGGAACAAACTGTGTATATCTAGCAGACAAATATGCAGAGTTTACAGATAAGATGGCACGAGCAATAAAATATAATAATAAGGAACAAATAAAATAATAATAATAACGAACAAAAGTATTGCGAATGGACATTAAAAGCAAGGCAATATCGATCTCTTCGAAAACACAATGAAGTGGAGAAAATTCATTGTCTCCTATATTTTCAGTGAATCATATTCTTGGTAGGTAGATGAAATTATGGATATCTGGAGTAGAGGTAAACAAAATTTGTTTGCCACTACTCTGAAAATTTTTCCGCTGACGCTGTGTAGACTCTTCAACAAGAATACCGGCAGGCTAAAACTTCAGTACAAAAACGGTGCCCAGTTCAGCAGAAATGATGATTTTGAAGGAAGCAATAGCATTATCTGGGTAATTGTGGGGGGTGCGTTTGACGCAAAATAATACTAAAGATGAAAAGACATGTGATGTAATGAATTTCAGGATGTTCTGCGATGGTACTATATTAATCACGAGACGTGGCCTTAATTTCAGTAGATAAGCCTACAAATCAAGTTGGAATCTAAGAATACTTGCCCATGAAAAACAATGAGGGAGAAGATCAGGCTAAGAATACAGAAATAGAAGTGATTATTATTTTGTGTCACTATAACCATTGTGTCACTATAATCAGGAAACCATTTGGTTTCTTTGGCAAATCACACTATCTCTTTTAGATTAGCCGACGTTGGGTCAACGTCTGACAGGAATGGTGCAGTGAGTGCTGCCAATGTTCCCCTTGCCAAAGTCGGACACTAGCACATGAGATGGAGGGCAGATTCCTTTTCGTTCTCTGTGCCGCAGCTCTGACAGAAATCGTTGGACTCAGCGCGGAATCGTTGCACGTATAGTCCTATAGTCCTAAGTGGTCCATGAGATTGCATACAACGCAAGGTACTAAGGATTAAACTCAACAGCTGCCTGGTGTAAAGCGTGTCCATGGAGGCCCAGGAGTATCTTGGTATCACACAGGATGGCTTTACAGCCCAGGACTCCCTAGCGTCATCGAGTATTTTTACCAGATGCCTGATTTGACCGAAAACATTGGTATTCCTATGGTAAAGGGGCATGAGACCTCCGCTACGATTAACAAAAGAAGGATTTGTTGAGGTCATGATTACAAAACAAGACATCATAATGAAATCATCGCAAAAGAAATTTGGAACGACTACAGACGACAGGCTGCTCTAGGTATATAGAGTTCCGTTGCAGTCTTAGAGCTTCGAAACCCCTCCTGCGAAGTCAGTTGGCTGCTGTTGCGAGTTCCTGAAGTTGTTTACTGTCCTGGAGATGTACACTGTGTGAGTCAGCATTGCGGATAGTAACAGTATTGCAGTCAGGATGCTACGAAAGATCTTTTCGCTGGATAGATTAATTGTGTGTACTGAATTCCAGATGGACGTGGCAGGAGTTCTGAATAGGCATTTACAGGATGACTTATGCCTACCACACAGATCGAGTGGAAGGAAGCACGTTGCAAAGTGTCACCGATTTTTTGTAGGTAGGGTATGTAATCGAGACAATAAATTTGTGTCATGTCAAATCGCTAAAAATTACTTGATATTTGGCGAATGTTTGCCAAATTCATACTTTTTATTGTCATCATAACGCATCAGTGCATTCAATCGTGGTTATTGTAGCAAATATAATATTGGTTACTATAACCAACATAATATCACATACATTATCCATTATACTTTTGTAACGGTGACGATGCTTTTGGGAAATTTAATCAACTGCCTTAAAACAACTAACTCCCCTATTACAAAAATAATAAAAGATTCTCCTGCTAAACCAACATAACCTGGAAAAAAGTTCCTCTAAACTTAACAATCTAAAATCAAACAACCCAAATGTCTACAGTTGTTAAATTTCAGTCATTCTCAAAACCATACTAATACACTCCTTAATAAAACTCTCTATACAAACAGTAACGTCAACAGCAACAAAACCGAACAATGAGACGACGACAAACAGTTTCCAACAGATCACACAGAGAAAACACCCGAGTCTAGAGCAATAAAACCTACACACTAGATATTCAAACCACCCAATATTACCACCGTAGCAAAGCCTAAATCCATGTAACATGGGCAAAGTAACATTCGACAGTATTTACATTGTGCCTCCATATCTAACCTTTGTCAGTCATCATCACCCCGCCCCGAGGCTATTTTCCATAGAACACACAGCTCCCCACAATAGAAACAAGCTCATCTTCGGATCAAAATCATTCTCATCATCGCACATCTAACCGCTGCCTCGACATCTTCTTCGTAACGCTTACCCCATAAGAACCACCCGCCCTCCTACTACTGCTCCTTGTATATTCGACCATTTGTCGAGACTGAGATGAAGCATTAGACCAATCACTGAATACACCCACAACGGTTTCGTAAGTTCAGTATTTGCACGCTGCCATGTGTGCGTCTCCTTGACATCGCCAAGAACCAAGCCGAATTCTCTCTCTCGTCGGAAGCTTCATCCCCATTCGACCCAACCCCACAGGGTAGTTTTGGGATATTAAGTGGCACAATTGCCTCCCTCAAGTGCATAATGAATACTCTGCACCTTGTATGTGTGAATATAATTCATAGAAAACGTGTTGCAGTTATATCACGTGAACGCAGACAAGCACAACTCTCACAAATGCCTCCCCCTCCCCACCAGCTATTTTCAACGAGTAGACAGCATCGTATCGAGATCTGTGGAACCTGCGCAAAGCATCCATCCCAGCGAGTAGATGATATTTCCGAGAACATCCTTGGCCCACAAAGAGTCATGAGAAAGCCCATTTCTAACCACCCCAGGCCCAAGTGGATAATACAATACTCTCCTCCTCTTTCTTCTTCTTCGTGTTTCTCCATCCGCTCGTAATGACTACAAAAACGTTCTCTCACACCATCATATCAGCTAGTCTCCCTGGGTTTCTTCTTCTTTTAAATAAACTTTAAGGGTTGCGAAGTGGTTAAATTACCACCAGCAGGCAGTAAGGTGGATTTACAATTTTACCCACCGTAAAGACTTGAGGATTCAGGCCGCGTTGTTGTCGAGCAGATACAACACGATACGCTGTGGATCCGATTTCATCCACGTCTCTCTATTAGGGAAAAAACCGTTACAGAAACATAAAAAAAAAGTTTTATACCAACGTCAATGTGCCAGAAAAAATCACAAAATCACAAAGATCACAAAAACTGACACTGAAATGCGGAAATCCAAAGAGAAATATAGGAGAATTTTGGTTGGGGTTTTTTTTAGTTTGATGGTACAATGAAATTTTTATAAAGTTTTCTTGTGTGTTCGGACCGAAGCATTTATGATATTTGGTGATTTGGTCGAAAAGGAGCCAGGATTTAAGTTTGAATGAAAATTTATGTGGAGATGGTGATTGTATTGATACGATGGGATTCGCATAGAGTTAAATATGAATCAAGGCAAAAGGAGATGGTGAGAATGCAATTAGAGTAAAAGTAAGGAGTAGGTTCAAGTAGGAAATAAAATTTGGGAAAATAGATGAAATAGGACTAAGCGGAAGTGAATCATTGAGAATACGTTTTTTCGAAGAATGAAAGTGAGGTGTAGATCTATTGTGGAAGCGATCTTTTATGATTAGAGAAATTTACAGAAGAATATTAATAGTTTTGCTATGCAGAGAGAGTTTAGCCGATCTCGAACAAATTAGGTAACAATTAGCAAAAATGGAAAGGTGGTGCCCAAATTTCAGTGGCAGCCAGATGATTAAACGAGACTGATCCGAAAAATATGCAGATGATATCCACCTAGAAATACGTTTTTGCTATTCAGGAATGCAAAGGATTTGCGAGTAAAACAACATTATCGAAAAATCGAATTCTCATAGCACTCATAGTGTTAATAAATCAAGATAATGAAGGATATAGAAATGAAAATCAAGGATATAGATAAGCTTTTTTAGTTTCAAAAATGCTGGTTTGGTTTTTCTCGGAGCACCCTCAATCTGCAAGAACTAGATTGTTTCGTCTTTTAGTGAGATCGGACTAAATTATCCGGCAATCAAAGGGTTAATTATTTCTAAAATCTGCAAATTAATTGGAAGGTCTTTTTTAAAAAGATATTTATTCCTTAAGGTTTTAACTAAACAAGGAACAGTAAAATAAATAAACACAGTGAAATAAATAAACTGTTTGACAGGTAAAGTGTTAAATAAATCATTAAGATTTTTTTTTCGATTTTTAGAAGGTTGTACTCGGAGGGTTTTTATCCTCACTATCTCCTCGTAATAGATGACAAAAGCGCATCGAAAGCCAAAATAATGTAACACACTTGCTTTAAGGGGGAAATCCCTTTAGAATTTTCAGAATATAATTTTTTTTTATATTCTGCAAGTATAATCTATTTAGAGTATACTGTAAAGAGGAAAATTCAAAATAGTAAATATTCAGCCAGTTATAGCACTTAATCGAGAGGGCGGAGGCCAGCATACTGGAAACTTGTCAGGTAGCCGGTCCACTCAGAGCGGTCCACCGTTTTTGCAAATACCTTTGTTTAATTGCAGCTCCGGGCATGAAGCCATCGCATATGCGTACAGCCTAAAGCTTCAAAAATTTCGCATAAATAAATCACAAACAGTTGAAAATTTGAAAATATTATTAGAAAGCCTCCTGAACGTTTAATTTTGTACTTGATTTTTTACATTTCGCCTGAACATGTCAGTAACCCAAGAAAATGTTTCCTTTTTTTCACACCAACAGAAAAAAACAAAAAAAAAAAAAAAGAAAAAAACAAAACAGCTGCAGCATTTTTCGGTCTCCCGCAAAACATGTCTGCGGAAATGCTTACTAAAACCATCTTTTTTTTTTATTTAAAGAAATACAATTTTGTTTCCAACATTTAGTATAGAAAAAACTTATATTAAAATTTTGAAAACATGCGTCCATATTATCGCCTACAAACAAATTTGTAAAAAAAAAACCAATCATTTTCGGGCGCCTAAAGGGATTTTCCACTTAATTCCTAGAAGCCTGTGCATTCGAGTTAATAGAGCTACAACTGCTAACGTGTATAATCGAACCATAACCACACACCGAGATTTGAGTTGATTTAAATGAAATTTCAAACCGTAAACTCCGAAAAAGGTTATAACAGAACATTTTTTTTTACATAAGTATCTATAAGTTTGCGGCAGATAAGTTTTGGGAATTCCAAATTGGATATATTAGAAAGTCACTCTATGAAGCTGCGGTCGAGTGCTATTTTTTTGAATTACAAGGGGTATTTAATTAGATTTAAAACATATCCAATTTGAAATTCCCAAAACTCATCCACCGCAAACTTTCTCAATCTTAAATAAAGTATGCCTATAGTTATTGATGTAAAAACTATGCTATTCTATTATAAATTTTTTTCGGAGTTTACGGTTTGAAGTTTCATTTAAATAAACTCAAAACTCAGTGTCTGGTTATGGTTGGATTCGAACCAGGGGTCATACACGTTCGCAGTTGCAGTTCTATTAATTCGAACGCACAGGCTGCTAGGAATTAAAGCAAGTGTGTTTCATCCTTTTGGCTTCCGATGTATTTTGTTCATCTTTTACGCGGAGCTGGTGAGGCTAAAAACCCTCTAAATATAACTCTTTTCATTTTATTTTATTTTATTTATCAACCAAGCAAGGTACAAGTAACATAAACAGTAAAAAAAAACCAAATTGGAAATTACGAGTACATAGAAATAAAACGAAAAATTAAACAAAATAATTAACAAGATAAATCAATAGCAAATTAATAAATAACAAATAAATAAAACATTGAACATATAGCTTAGGATAAAGGGTTGCGGATGGCTTGGAAAAGGGAGGATTTGAAGGATAAATTTGAGACTGTTGGAGAATACAGATTACTTATGCTATTGAATATCCTGCAACATCTATTTATCGGCTCATTAGCTGCGTAAGTAGTGGAGTGTGGATATTCCTTAAGTAAACGAGAGGACCTGGTGTTTCTTACAGGGTTATTCAAAACTATTTTGCTATTCAGGAATTCAACTTTGATGACGCCTCTAATGACGTCGAATGTGAAGCAGGCCGAAAGCATCTTTCTTCTAGATGCAAGTGTTAATAAGTTTAAATGACCCAGTCGAAACTCATAAGGAGGAAGTGTCTTAAAATCGTAAGGGCTGTATAGTTCTCTCAATGCGAAAAGTAAGAATTGCTTTTGTATGGACTCGAGTCTGCTACTGTGGGTTTCAAAAGCCGGATTCCAGCAAATGGAAGCATATTCGAGAATGGGGCGTACAAGTGAGATGTATAAGGATCTTGTGACCCACAGGTTACGAAATTCCTTGGCACGTCTTTTGATGAACCACGTTTGAATCTCTGCAAAACATTCCCGAAACTATATCTCGAAACAATAATTTCACATTTGAAGACGAAATAGGACCAAGAAGAGGGTACAATTTCTAAGCAAAATGAAAAACTGATCAGGATAGACAAATTTTATGGTTTGAATACTGTACCAAAGTTGCGGGCGAACTTAACGAAGTTTCCGCTAGAAGACTAGTAAAGGTTACGTTAGTACATCTGTTCCTGCATAAAATTTCCATAGCCGCCTTAAACTTCAAGAACAAGATAAATTTCTCTAACTGACCCACAAAGAGCTTGAAGAAGCAGTTTGACTGTATAGGATCAAAGAAGGGGGAATCGGATTGATCCCAATAAGAACTGGGATCAATCTAATCCTCTGAAAAGTTTAACTTTCATTTTAATAGTATAGCAGTATAAGGTAAGATTCTGACGATAATTAAAACATTTGAACTGATTTTCGAAGAAGACTTACAAAAGTTATTTATAATGATTTTAGTGTCGCCTTTGACAGGATCGATCATCAAATTTCGGCATATAAATTAAGTAATTTTGGTTCACTTGGCTAGCCAGATACTCAATTGGTATGACAGATACATTAAAACTACTGGGGAGAATATTTCGTTTCGTTAATATGCAGCGGAAAACAAGCGGCTACTCCTCTTCAATGTCCACTGAAAATTCGTTGTTGTCTTCTTCTGTTCAGGAGATCTGCAACTTTTTTGTTGACCATTTTCAAGAAGTTTTTGGTCCAGTTAGCATCCCAACATTGTATCGATTCCGGGGTATGACTCAAACAATTTTCGAGAAGGGTATGACCATATCGAGGAATGAAATATTTACTGCCATTATGGAGCTTGACAGTAACAAGGGCCCTGGACCTGACCTCCTCCCTCCTACTTTTCTGATCAAGTGTGTAAAACAACTGATCTCGCCTCTTCATACTATATTCAATGATTCTCTCTCCTCTGGACTATTTCCTTCGTATTGGAAATCTTTTTATGTTACACCAATTTATAAAAGTGGCGGTAGACGTTTTATTCAAAATTATAGAGGCATCGCCATTCTATCTGCTATTCCCAAACTTTTTGAAAAAATCATCTACTGAAAAATTTCTCCTCTGGTCGACGCTCCACTGAACGAGCAGCAGCATGGATTTAGAAAAGATTGTTCTACTACAACTAATCTTATGGTGCTTGTTTCTGATGTTTTGTGCAAAGTGGAGAATGGTGATCAAGTTGACGCAGTCTATACAGACTTCAGCAAAGCATTCGACCGAGTTGATTGCTCCATTTTGATCCCCAAGCTGAAACAATGCGGAGCTCCAGGATCTTTACTAAAGTGGCTTGGCTCCAACCTCCACGATCGCTTGCAATTCGTAAAATTCCAAGGTCTTATTTCTAAGAAAGTCGACGTTAAATCCGGTGTACCTCAAGGAAGTTATCTGGGTCCTCTTCTTTTTAATATTTTTATATCTGACATATCGGAGGTTTTATCTGAAATTTCTCATTTACTATATGCGTTCTGTTCAGAAGCAGTTTTTACTGTTCGCTTTGAGAGCTCTTTTCAACCCTTATGATTAATCTACTATCATACCAATATCGCCTTAAATGTATTAATTTGTTACCCCTTGCGTCGAGAAGATTGATGTTATCTGCCTGCTTCAGCTTCGATGTCATTAGAGACGTGGTTAATGTCGTTTACTTGAAAGAAAAGTTTGTACTCAATCAGCCCTTGAGAGTCACTAGATCCCGACGATTGCTAATTGAATACCAACACTACACAACATATGCAGCAAAGAAGCCAATAAATAGGTGCTGCAGGCTATTCAATAGCATGAGCGAGAACTTTTCCCCTATGATCTCTAAATCAACGTTTAAAAATTATATCATCAAGGCTCTCTCTTTATAGTCTCAGTCTCCCCCATCCCCCACCACACTAACATTTATGTATTGTATATTCAATTTAAATTTAAATTTGGTATTTAATTTGTTAGTCATTCATTTGTCATTTATTTATTACTTTATTTGCTGTCTGTTTATAACTAATTTTATTTATGTATTTATTAGTCTTATATTTATATATAGTTTGTTTTATTTTTATTTTGTTTCATAACTTTATGCATGTACTATTTTATTTTATTCTTTTTATACATGTACGCCTTGCTTGGTAAATAAATAAATATAAATATTATCTTTGTGATAGAGCTCAGATCGATAGGTTCCAAGAAATATTACCAAAAACAGTTTTTTCCCCTTTCAGGAGTGCCAGAAGGCAGACATTCGGGATCCCTACTCTTTAATATACTTATCTTCATATATTCAACTCTTTGAACTGGTGACAGAATTTTCCGATTAAGATAGCTCTAACATATTTGCGCAACAGTAAAATAGTAGCAATAAATCCCCTTTTTCATTCTGTAAATAAGATAAAATATGCCTAAATTATGGTGGAAATGTTTGTTTTCCATGGGACAATGTAACAAGCTCCTTCGGACTAGTCACACCAAATTCAAAATCAGTCTCTTTAATTGTTTTATTCTGCGACGGAAAACCGACCAATTAAAGCCATCAAAATGATCTCTGACCACAAATTATACAGTGGACTTGTGGCCTTCGAAATGAAGCTCGATTACTAAAGGACTGGAATTTTTAAAGTCTTTGATTTCTTACCTACCAAAGGAATGTTTAAAAATCCTAGTAACAAAGAACTTTGAAGCTTGAGTAGCCTAGTGGGTAGAGCACTGGCTTCTTGCGTGTGGGGTCCCTGGTTCGAATCCAAGTTCGGACGAGGGTCCGCTCACCAAGCTTTGAGTTCACCTAGCTCTGAATAGGTACCTGATTTAAATCAGGGGTAAAGTGAGTCGTGGAACTAATCACTCCACACTCGTATCCACAATGATTAAAAAAATTGTAATGAAGCTCTCTACCAGCTTCAACCCCTAGACCCGTACAAGGGTTGTCGTGGGATTGCTTTACTTTACTTTTTAACAAAGAACTTTGGAAACATTTTAGTGCTACCGCTACTAAAGCTGTCTTTGGATATAATTACTCTTTCATAAAATGAAAAAGAAAAACTTTTAGCAAGCAATAGTTTCGTTCCTGCAATAATCAATTTGGATCGGAAGAGTCAACCTTGATGTAGATTCGATCGGTAAATTTAATGGTGGGCAGGATTTCAGAATAGTAGGTACCATATATCGTGGATTAGAACATGATTAGAACATCTTCTTAAATATTTTGAATTTCTTCAACAGTCCTTTTAGACAAAGACCGATAACGCTGAAAAGCTTCAACACATGAAATATAAAGAAATTTATTTCGGGCTTTAACTTTCTCGCAGATTCGCCACCGAAAACAAGGAGGACAAGTGCTACGACGAGTACAAGACGCAGGAGCAAATCTAGATAAAAAGGAATTAAGGAGAGAGTAAAAAGAAGAAAGAGCTTCATTGATTTCAAGCCCACGAAAGAAAGAAAGCCAGTTGATAGCGAGTTCAGCAGAAATTTGTTCATAATCTGCTTTAAAAAAGTTGAAAGACGGCACAGCTAATAGTGATGGGCTCAAAAATGCCAAACAGTTTGAAAAAAAAACGTTTGGCAGCAAAAAACGAACAGTTTTTTCAAATAACGACAAACAGTTTTTCTAAAACGAATTTTTTTTTCTAAAACGAACAGCATTTCTAAAACAAAACGTTCTTCTACAACGAATAGTTTTTCTGAAACCAATTATTCCAACTATTCTACAACGAATAGTTTTTCTAAAGCCGATCGTTTTTCTAAAACGGACCAATTTTCTCAAACGAACAGTTTCTCTATAACGAATCGTTTTTCGTTTTTCTCAAACGAACCGTTTTTCTAAAACGAATCGTTTTTCATCGTTTTTCGTTTTTTTTTAAACGAACCGTTTTATAAAAACGAATCGTTTTTCGTTTTTTTTTAAACGAATCGTTTTTCATCGTTTTTCGTTTTTTTTAAACGAACCGTTTTCCGTTTGTTAAAACGAACTGTTTGGCAGTAGATAACTGTTTAGCTGCGGAAAAAAGTATTTTCGTACTTGCAAGTATTTTATTCAAATATTCAAAATGTTCTTAGGGCAAAAGGAGCTGAAATCGGACAAAATCGGCCAATTTAGGGTTAGAGTGGTTTGGGACATAACAGGCCAAGACCTATTGCTGTGATTGTAGGGGAGTAATTTTTGGCCATAGTTTCGGGGAGTACAATAGTGATATTTGAAGGCGAAAATTTTTTTATAGGGAAATTTATTGTTTTTTGTATATAATAAAATGAAAAACAAATTAAATTGATTGAATTTGATCGTTTTCCCTTAGATGGCCCCTAGATTGGAGAAAGACCTTCCAAATAAATGACCGACCATTGGAAAGTTATGGACAAACTAGACAGACTAATGACTCGGTATTCTTTGAAGGCCATCTTGCATTATCACCATTCTACTTGGGAACGTTGTGTCTTAAGGGTGGGGGAGGGCATATCAGTCCGTTTCATTCCATTACTGCAAATCATATGCATTGTATGTATATATGTACATACTTCAAAAAAATACTAGCTAGTATTTTTGGAACAGGTATTTGGAACAGGTATTTTTTCGTGCTCGTACTAGTTATACTTAGTATGTGAAAATCCTAGTACGACCTAGTACTTAGTATGTGAAAATCCTAGTTCTTTTCGTTAATTTAAACTGTTTTTTTTTCAAATAGTTTTAAAAAACAGTTGTTTAAAAAAAACAGTTCGTTTTAGTTTTTTGAAAACAACAGAAACGCCCATCACTAACAGGTATGCTCTTTGTGCGTGGTCTATTAAATATAGTCTAGTAATGAAAAAAATCGATGGAAAGAGGGGGGCACTAAGCTTACGTAATAAATCGTCACAATAAAGGTATTAAGTGGCTTTATAATTATTTCGTTCTTACTTTCAGTTTTTATTATTATAAAATTGGAAAGGTTTTTAGCACTTACACTGTTACTGAAAGTACAATTACATGAAGTAATAAAATTTTGATTTAAAAATTCAAAATGACTCCAAAAATATTATTTACTAATAAAAGCTTTCGAGCCCTTATAATTATTTCGCGGAGTGTATAGTAGGTAGGCTATATAATAATACGATTCAAAAAATTACCTAAGATTTCATGGAAAGAAAATAATAAAACAACCAGGTCTATTTAAGAAAACAACAAGAAAAAGATCGTGAGAAAATCTTTCTTTGTTTAACTTTTTAATTTTTTTTCAACATACGAATATACATAGAACAATGTAAGCTCGCATTGCAAATACAAAATCTTTTAGAATCAAACAAAACATCCCGTAGGCATAATATTTTCTAAACATCCACTGAAACTCCCGATAAAATCCTTATCAGACACCGCAACATTACCTTCACATACGAACTCAAATCTCGTACAAATCACCAATGAATCGAAACCATATAATACCCGAGGAGCAAGTTCCACAATCCGCACGACCGAAATCCTATTCAAAATCCAAAATTCTGGCAATGACAAGCAGATCGACTAACTTGGCCTAAGTTTTTACGTGCTCATTCGACATCATCGTGCGTAGTCGCCGTCATCGTGCATAAATAAAAAATAATGCTGACCTTAAAGGCCGTACGTGTGCCGGTCATGTGTATTCTAGCCTTGGTCAAATCACACATTCAGAACAAGCTTGCTAAGCCCATCCATCGTCACATGCCTGAACGGACCGGGTCGCGTACAACCCAGTTGTAACGCAACGACAACCAAAACGATGTCGTCGATATTTCCCAAGAAGTCGTAAAAATCGTGAGACCAACATTTCACCCTGTATGTCGTCGTCGTCATCCCGCAATGAGATGTAACTATACTATATTTGTATGTACATATTTATGTACGATTGCCGGCAATTTGGAGCCTCCATCCTGCTCTCCGTACTAGGCTCTTAGGTACTGCGTACATATTGCAATCGAACTAGAGCCACTCCAAACCCCACTCGGCCCAACTCCTCTTATTTACATACTGAAAAAATTAACTACCTTCATCTAAAACATTATAAGACGAGAAAATCCCATTGAAGTGCGTACATTTATTCCAACCCGGTATATAATGTATTATACAATGGTCCACACAACACCCCCGACCAGACCCAGCCAGGCGAGTGGAGCTACAGCGAATTCTCTCAAATCACCCATTTGGAGCCAGTCATTCAGCCACCAGCAGCATCGTTTGGCTTAGCTTTGTCTTGCCACCCACCAACTTATCAACCACCCACCCCATTGCGAGCTTTAAGCTTACTTTATGCCTTCGACGACGACTGAACTGTGTACACACAACTCGACAGTGTAAACACGCCGGCAGAAATGTTTGTATTTGTCGATGCCGTTTCGTGTTTGTGTGTCTGTTGCAAGGAAGCAAATCGGACTATGTACACGACGTCTATGTAGCTAGTTTTATGTGTACATAAGAATGGGGAACCGGTTTCCCGATGAGAGAGCTGCCGGACTGGGCAAATGGGGAGCATAAGCGCAATTCATCCGAAGGTCTATAATAAAACGGGAGGGGCACAAACGGGGGGAATCAAAATAATGATAATAATCATAATAGAATGTCGATGTGTTGGTACGAATGAGATTCTTCATTTCGATATATAAGGAGTGAAGTTTGTAGATACTTTTATGTACAAGAGAGTAAGTATTGGAGATTTTGGGTGGCATTCCCCGACCCGGTTTGTGCACGTGCACTTTGCTATCTACTTCACATGTTGTCAAAAGTTTTAGATAATTTGGAGCAGCGTTGCCATGTGGAGTGAATTGAATTTTTCAGTTTTGTCTCTGTTGTCAGGAATTTTGTGAGATTTTAGAAACGGTATCTATCTTTAAGCATAAATTTTATGTTTAATTTTTTTTGCAGATATTCAGGCTAAAAAGTATGCATGTAAGTACATGAATCTAACATCAAAGCAAATGAGTAGGTACATCCTATTTGACATATGCATATTACATTAATTTATGCGGTGATAAATTAGATTTTTTTATTAAAAATATAGAATACTCTGAATCAGACAAAAAGTGGTTTCTTCCAGGACGACTAGGAGTTTTTCCCTTTTTTTAAAAAAGACTCGCTCTTCTAGGAACGTAAAATATGTGAGGATTGCTCCAGCCGCGACTGCTGTCAGCAGTGAGATCTGCTGGCGATCTTTCTTACATACAGCATGGCTTTCGGAAAAAGCATGCAACAATGGATGCCATCTCAGAGGTTGTTGGGGCTGTATCAAGAGCGGACGTACATAACGCTTTCAACTCGGCGAGGTGGTCGGACATCCTCCGAGCCCTTGAGCAGAGGTTCCGTATCCCCGACTACTTGTTAGGGACCGATAGTTGCTTTACGAAACCGACGAAGGAGTCAAACGGAGGCCTGTCACCTCAGTTTCGGCAGCAGGGGTCGATCTTAGGACCTGACCTCTGGAACATCATGTACGATGATCTGCTGCGCCTGAAAGTGCCTGCGGATGTGTTTCTGGTAGGTTACGCTGATGACGTCGCAACGGTAATCAATTCCATATCTGCCGAATTCGCTCAACTCAGACTTAACCAAGTTATGAGGAGGGTGGATCGGCGGATGACCGAGCACGGCCTCCAGCTGGCAGCCTCTAAAACAGAGATTGGTATGCTGACGAAGCGGAGTATATCAACTGTCATACCCATGACAGTTGGCTCCATCGACCAGAAAGTCGGCCAGATATCTGGGAGTGACCCTGGACACCAAGCTGACCTATTGGGATTATATCCGGGCTCTAGTAGTCGTCACTTCGCTGAGTAGGCTAATGGCCAACGTCGGTGGACTCAGTGAGACGCGACGGAGGCTATTGATGGTAGCGACCGATTCCATCTTGCTGTATGGAGCCGAAATCTGGGGAGATGCGCTCCGAACGAAGGAGTTCCGGGAGCGTATTGCCAGTGTCCAGCGCAGTGGTGCCTTGTGAATCGCCTGTAGCTACCGCACGGTCTCAGAAGAGGCTGTAATGGTGGTATCGGGAGTAATCTTGATCGACCTACTAGCGCGAGAACAGAGCTGGACAGAACTGAGGTTCTGACGCACGTGCGTGCGCTCACTCTCCAATTTTGGCAACAATGTTGGACTGAAAGTGATAAAGTACGCTGAACGGCTAAGCTAATTGGTCTTATGGAGCCTTGGCTTAACCGGAGCCACGGAGAGGTGAACTTTTACAATTGGCAATTCTTGACAGGGCACGATTTTTGAAGTCCGTGGTTACCGATAGGTGACCCAGCACGACCGGGTTGAAGCAGTGCTTAGGCGGGTCCCGACTCGAAACTTTGTGGGCTTGTAGATTGTCTTTTTTTAAGGAGTCAAACCTCACATACTCCGTGGTGATAGGTCACCTGGGGATCTGGTAAGCAGATTTTTATTTTGGCCATCTTCATTAGGAAAAAAACATCACTGAATATTAAGTCAAATGAAAATTTAGCAGCTGAGCGTGTTTAAATGAAACTTAGGCTCTTAACATACCAGCTTTCAATATAGACGAATCCCAGATTCAGATATAATAGTTAGATGTAATAATTTGCGTTAGCAAAATATGACCTGCAAAAATATTTAGTTGTCCAAAAGTTCTAAAATTTTGAAAAGCACCCATTCTTTATAAAAAATCCGAAAATCGAACAACAATGTCAACTAACGACAGGTCTTGTCTAAATAGAAAGGCATGAAATAAGAAGAACGGTCTAAGCTTTGGTAAAGTTTAGACCCGTTCAAACTTCGATAAACTTTTGCCTATTCGGTAAACTTTTATCGGAAAAGGAATAAGCTACTGAAAGATAAGACCAAGAGAAGTATGAAACTGGAAGCTCCATTCAAATACTAAATCTAATGAAGGCAAAATGATCTTCAAACAATGTCGAAATGAGTGTTGCAAAAAGAGTGCCATGAATTTCCGAAACTAAGAATATCGTGAAGGAGCAAGCTTAGAGGGGCTTTAAACCTGGCGAAAAGAGATAATTTCTAGCTGTGAAAAAATGGGCTAAGCATTTGGATCCTGCAATGTCAGATCACTCAATAAGTCTGGTGCTGTTATAGCATTACTACAACAGATCAGTAAGGACAAATTGAACGTGCCTGCAATCCAGGAAACGAAATGAGTTGGCAGCGAAATACAAGACAGGAGACGCATGAAATCGCATATAATAAAGGAAGCCCTGGATTTGGAGTGACGTTCATTGTGGATATGGAGCTCATACCACTCGCAATGGTCTTCAAACCAGTAAACGATCGATTGTGTGCGATCTTTTGAAAAATATCGCTGATAAATGTTCAAGCGTGGAACACGCTTGGAAAGATTATTCAACACTTTGTCCTCAAACGATGCCAAAATAATGCTGGGTGACTAAATGCTATGGTCGAGAATAAAGAAATACATTGCGAACTGGCTGGAGGACATAGATTCTACGATGAAACTAATAAAAACGACAAACATTTCACGGAGCAGATTGTGACTCGGGACAAAGCTTGATAAAAACCAATATCGGTGTTGTATATTAAAGGCGTATGGGACGAAGACCAGTTTTCTTCGGAAGTTGAAAAACGAAAACGGCCTCCAAACGGCGTCAGGAGCTGAAAACTTTGCAAAAGCTCTTGAGACAAAGTTAGCCACCGTCGTACATAATAACATAGTGAGGCCGGTCGAGAAGATCTGGATGCAGAAAACCGTTGCAGAACAAGTAGTTGGGTAGTTGAACGAATTTCAGGATGCATTAGAAACGAAAAATCAGGCGTACAGACAATTCATCGAAAGGAACGCCAGGATAAATAGAGAGCATTATGTAAAATTCCCAGCAATTGAAAAACATTGACGAAAATTTAGTGGGTAATATAACTAGGCAAGCTTACAAAGTAATAAAAAGTTTAAAGTAGTATAAAGATAAGGTCGTCAATATTATCGCCGAAGATAGCCAGATTAAGGAGATATGACCATTATAATTTAGAGAACTCCTAATCTTACGCATGGCTGAATCATATCAGAGCCGTTAGATGTCCCTGATGAAGTCCTTATAACTACTCCAATGCTAGAAGAACTACACCAATGGTAGCATAATACGAAATTACGGCTGCACCGTGAAGGTCATCCAAGTGATCCAGCACATCTGGGATCAAGAGCGAGTACCACAGGAATGGTACAAATCCATCATATGCCTTATCAACAAAAAAAGGAGACAGAACTCAGTGCGAACATTACAAAGGCGTCTCGCTACTTGTACGTCTTATAAAATATTCACAAAAATACTAGAAAATAGAATTAAAGTTTACGCTGAAAATGTCATTGGGGAGTACCAAGTAAAGAGGGAGTACCAAAATGACGATGATATTTGACAACATTGCAAGTAAGAGTCAACGACTGTCTGACTGATGTCGGACTAGAGCAAAGCGAAAAGCTGACCCCTCTGCTGTTCAACTTCGCAATTCCGTATGTGATGAGGAAGCTGCTTGTCGACACAATTGGTTCGCTTTGATATAAATACAATCTTGCACAAATGCACGTTGTTCGGCATGATTTTTCGACCATTTTTAATTCAAGTTCTATCGTTCTAGCGCAAAAATCGGCCGAAATATGAGCGAAAGAGAAACGCAGTGAGCAGCGTCGTACAGGAGAAAAAATTTAATGGTTTTTTAGGTAATCTCTTTAAAGTGAATATTACTTATGTTTGTGAATGGGCAAAATATTATTTATAATTATATTTATACATTGAATTAAAAAAAAACACGAAACGCGTACTGTGGGTTATTCCCTTTGGGACGCCGGTTACCTCTGGAGCTACGGAAACGCTCATTAATAAAAAATCAATTGATGAAATGGTTCCAAACTTTCGTACATGACGTATGTAAAAGTCATCTAGGAGCTTGCGATATTTCGGGCTGATAAGTTAAAATGATAAAAAATGCGAATGTTTTTCTGACATCCTGAAAAAAAAGTTGAAATGAAGGTTACTCCCTTTTTGCCGCGGGTACTTCATATAGGAACGCTATCGCCAACAACTACAAACGCCTACTTTGATAAGCTAAGGAGATGCTGGGCGCTGCTCTCTATCAGTTCATTGTACGGTACAAACTCCTTTTCTTTACCAGATAGGTTAAATCTAGGACCACTAGATTTAGAATGCACGCCATTAGCGGATTACTATTAGTCAACCGCCCTCTTAACGAAATATTCAACGACCAGTTTTTCCAATTATTATTTAATTGCAGGGCGCAACATCCCCAAAGATTTACACGGCGTCGACCAATTATTCTCTCCTACACCAGCTCAGTTAATGTGGGGGCACCGCTCTCCAAAGATCTAAGGACCTATTTTCATTAGCATAAGAAGTGTCTGGCCGTTACACTAACAAGTCCCTAGCTGCAAGCGTCATGACGACAGCGGAACTTTCTCTGTACATATGTACCATAACGGATCTACAATGAATTCTACTGAATACAGTAAATTGGCCAAATATGTATGGTGGAAAATATACTGGACTAACATTAAGAGTTCACCCAGTGATAACTTTTCTATTCGAGTATCAGCTCAGGGCAGTTAGCTGATCCCTAAAAATGGTGATCATATTTTGGAAGTACACTGAGAAAACACATGGCGCCAGACGCCATAATTGATAGACTTCTGGCGCCATGTACATAGTCGATTTAGGGATTGTGATAAAATATAGCGCCACACGCCATAATACATGGCGAAAAGTACATAGGCCTACACGCCATGTACTATAGTCTTCCACGCCATGTACATGGCGTGGCGGACTATATTACATGGCGTGGAGAACTATAGTGCATGGCGTGGAGAGCTATAACACATGGCGTGGAGGACTATACTGTATGTCGTGGAGGACTATACTGTATGGCGTAGAGGACTATAGTACATGGCGTGGATGACTATAGTACATGGCGTGGAGGACTATAGTACATGGCGTGAAGGACTATAGTACATGGCGTGAAGGACTATAGTACATGGCGTGGATGACTATAGTACATGGCGTGGAAGACTATTGTACATTGAAGAAGCAAATCAGTCAAAACAGTGCTACTTACCATAAATGAGCACACGGAGAAGTCACTTGCTTGCAACAAACAGGCGCTGGCTGCATTTAGAGTCGCCGAAGGAGCCATTCAATTATATTCGCCCTTAGCCGATTTAGAATGTTGTCGATCTATCGACGATACTCAAGTATCACTTGCTGACATTTATAGATCCCCTCACACAGTATGGCTGCGAGTTATAATTGGAGTGCCATGAGCCATATTACATGGCTCATGGCACTATGTAGTATGGCGTGTGGGGCCATAATTTCTGCGCCATGTAATTATGGCGCTGGGAGCTATACTGCATGGCTCAGGGCACTATGTGCATAGCGTGTGGCACCATAAATGCTGCGCCATGTAACATGGGACCACGCGCTATGTAGATTCTGAAATTATGGCGCTGGGAGCCATATTGCATGGCTCAGAGTACTATGTACATGGCGTATGGGACCATAAATAATGCGCTATGTTACATGGCTCTGGGCGCTATGTGGATTTTTTTCAGTGTACATTTGGCATCTCACATCCTGACATGCATCTACCTCCCACCTTGCCATCTTTCTTAAATTTGTTTAGTTTTTTAACTTGATAATTTCTTTAGTTATTTTCATAGATTGTCAAATTAAATTGTAAGATAATTTTGGAACAATTTTCACGAAAAAGCCATACAAATTTTGTAAATCATTTTCTTAGTATACACGCATCAATGTTAATATTTTTAGCCACTTATGTTTCCTCCGTCCATATCATTATTCTCACGATTTTCAGAAAATTTCAGTTATATAGTTTTCAATGCATCTATTCTTTATTTTCGTTCATTTATACCTCTTCCTTATTGTTTCTGATACATTTAGCGTAAATGTTGCATGTTATATAGGGATGTGATAATGGAAAGATATTTGATAATTAAGAATGATGAGCACAATTTCAGTGAGAATTGTTATTGAAGCATATATGAGCAATAAGAGAAAATCAAAATTCTTCCCTTGTTGTTAAATATCCGAAGCAGTCCGAGGCTGAGAAAAGTGGTCAGCCATCAGTCGGATATATAGTACATGACAATATACACGAGAAAGTGCACGAAAATATGCCCCTGCCATAACCTCCGTATCGTGGGTATTGGAAGCAATTCTGCCGTAAAGGAAGATTGGCTAATATGTTCTGGCTAATCTCTTCCAAGCAAGGTTGACGAGAGGATTATAGCTCCTTCCGAAAAAGCTCTAGTTCTGCCGCGTGCTTTTGCAGCCAACAGTTGTATAGATTGTGTAAATGGGGGCTTCGAACGTCCGTCCTAGAGGGGCGACCGTGTTTCTTTTCGTATGCGTGAAACGAAGGCTTGTTGAAAGGTCTTAAATGGCGACTGAAGTGGGAGCTCCAAAAGCGAGGTTTCAAATTCAACACTTTTGTTTAATCCCACCTCGACTCTAGCCATCCGCAGTCTACAAAGAAGCGACCTGATCGATTAAGGGAGACATCTTGACTACCTTGGCAGTGTGAATAGCAGACGCAACTTGCGGAAGATTGTGAGGCGGTAATTAAAAAATCTTTCCTCAATTTAAAAAGTTACAGTAAGAAACAGAATATCCAGCCAATGCTTTTGAAGAGAAGTCACAAATGGAGAAACCTTTCCACCGAAGAGATTACTAAAAGAAGAGTTTCAGTGCAGGCTCAGGCTCTGAAGCTTTTTGCGGAGTATGATTAAGGGGCTACCGCGAGTTCGATCGATGTAGCGATGACGTTAAACAGTGGGGCAATCTAAACTAATGGCGACGAAGCCAACGGATCGCTGGTAATTTTAAGAGAAGCGGCGGCGGAGCAAACAGCCAAAGCAGCAGCCTACAATCAAGGTAGCGGAGCCCATGGTGGCACAGACCATTGAAAGCGAAACGGGGGCTATATACCTCAGCATAGCAGCAATCTAGAAGAAAGGTGAGGTCTTCAGGAATATGACGAGCACTGAAAGAGAATCGATGACTAAGCTCCTTAAAAGACTGAAACGGAGCACTTAAAGCTTTAAAAAAGAGAGGCAATGAAAGCGACCTAGATGATGGAAACGTCAGATTCTAAAGGGAAAGGGAATCTAAAGGAGAGTTTCGCAGAAGAGAGAGATATAAGGAAAGGGAAAAAGCAGTGAGAAGTGAAGTAATTTGCCTGAATCTGAGCGTTACTAGTAGTGAAGAAAACTATGGGCACTATTGGCAAATTTGACAGACTTTTACTCCGCGAACAAGAACATAGAGACAGAGATAGTAGGCTATTTGACACGTTATAACCAAATGCTCGTAGATCTTGGTATCGGGGCACCAAAGGTAGTAATTCTCTCGATTTGTCCCAACTATAAATTTCACCTTTGCAGTAAATTTTTTTCACTAAATTTCGTATGTATACACATACTTCACTTCCTTAAATCTCTCTGTTCTGAGGTATGGGGTCGCATGGCTCGTGAGTGCACTAGATATTTCTAAATGCCATTGATCGAAGTTTATTCTTATTAAATATATATAAAAGTAAATAAAAAATATGGTACTTTCAAAAAGTTTACAAAACTTGAAGATAATTTTTCAAGTTTCCATCATACCTCCTTTTATAAAATTAGGACTAAGAATTCACGATTTGGCAATGCCGTCTCCGTAGAACATACAAACTCCACTACATATAGAATATAAAAATTGAGAACAAGACGTTGGGGGGAAACACAAAATAGCAAGCAAGCAAACACATTGTATTTTTTTTTTTTGGGGGAGCATAAAGCATAATAAGGGGGTCTTTTGCCTACTTGCTGGTGCTGCGCGCCATTCGACTGTCATGTCGCAGACTAGTGGAGCTGGCTAGGCTATAGTACCACATACAGGAACGTATGTACATCGACCTTTAACATGTGGAAGTTGCACGCGGTCGTCGTCGGTTTGTTCGATACTCTATCTACTCATTTTCGAGGAGCAGCGCAGTGACTTTTTCGGATTCTCCTCGAGAGGCCGACCACGGGTTGTGTGGATTTCGATGCGATACGACTTGCTTGCTTTGCTTGTTGTTTTTCAAACAAAAATACAGATTTTTTCGCTGATTTCCTCAGCTTCGAGGCGCGGCAATGGAACTGTGGGATCTGCGAGACGATGAAATGATGTTTTTTTTACTGTTGTTGCTGCTGCTGCTGCTCCAAGCTCAACTCAACATCAGCGACGTCGTTGTCGACGGTGCTCCAACGCGGCTGCTGTTTCTGCCACGGCCGACTTTCTTTTTTCTCTATTCTTTCTCTTTCGTATCTTTTTTTTTGCTTCTTCTGGGTTTTCGCGAACATGTAATGCGAATAATTTCGTGTTTTCTTCTTTTTTTCATACTTTGGCCACACACTGACGAACCAGCCGAACGATCGGCTCAGCAGCAGCACTAACCCAACCACCCACACACATATGCATCCACGGTTGCCGTGATTGACATCTGATGGATAGATTTTTACAATCTTTTTTTTCCTCACTCCCACCCCGCCGCTGGAATCTGTTTTTTGTTACTATTTTTAATGTGCCAAGGAACTTGCTTTAACGTTCGTTTGGTTGGTTTTAATCGCAGAAATAATAAACATGGTTTTCCCAATAAATTACTATTTGCGGGAAATCATTGCTTTCGAAGCGGTCGGTTAACGTATGCGCATACATTCGGTCCAGATATCTCTTCGCGGAGAAATACCGATAGATTGATATGATGGACCACGTCTGCCGGGCCAGGAAAAGTCAGAAAATTCCCGCCCGACTTTGGATGAAAATTTGAAATTCAGATGAGTCGCGGTTGTCTTCGAAGATTAATTTCGCGAACGGGCTAAAAATCAACGCGAAAATGAAATCTATTTTTAGTGAACAATGAATGAGAGCACGAGTCAGATATGTTCGAGTACGCCGCCGTCAGGCCTATCGCTTTTGGCTATGTGGACATAAATACTTACTGATTTACATTTCTGTCATGGCCAATGCATAATATGACTGCTGTCTTCAAGATTGTTCGATAGTTTGTCCGCAAACTCGTCAAATCTGATTGATAGCTCCGCGGTATGATGGGGTGGCAGCAGTATGGTTCTGGTCTCGAATTGACAGCTATACGATGTGTCAAGTCAAGGGTACAACGGATATAAGTATTGGAAAAGTCGTAGAAGTTTTGCAAGTTTACTATTTGTTCATTTTATTAGCAAGTAAAGTTTTTGTATGAACGCAGATATACATACAAGTAGAACGATAGAAAGATTATTATATGATTCCACCTCTATTCACCACAACAACAAAAATGGCATATGTACATAGATATACGTATATGTATGCCATTGGGAAGTCTATCACGGTCAAAATGTTGTGAACTAGTTTAATTTTTGCAAACCAGATGCACAGTTTCCTCGTCGTAGATAAATGTCAGCTTGATCATTATAAATTTGCGTAGTGAGTAGTGGCCTCGATGGGTTCAAAAGTGCATTTTAGCAGTCAAGGTCAGGTTCGTGTGTTGTACTGAGCTCAGTCACTCAATCACATACGATGAAGAAAAATGAAATATTTTATACAAAAATAAAAACCTGAAATGTGAAATACGTTTGTTTTAGTGGATTATTAAATTGGGTTTGCATTTTTAACGAGCAATTTCTTTTCAACTGACATTAAATTTACTGGAATATGTAAGTACAGATGTACATGCCTTGCAAATTTCAGGTCTTTCGGCTTGCTATAAAATGACCGTTTTGATATCTTGGGGGTAATTACCACCATTGACTTAGAACAATGGCGGCTACTTTTTTGCAAAGGTATCAATGACGGTTTAATTGAAGACTTCTACTTGTTACGTAGGGTTGATTTATTGCCGATTTCCTGTTCGGCTTAATTAGCTGTGTCCCTATGTTGGAGAGATTTGTCTAGATGGAACATTTGGATCTGTGGAAGGGATTTTTCTAATAGATCATACAGATAGCGAACATAGTAAAGGATACTACGTATCCCATAAGAATTCTAGATGTTAAAGATTTAAGGTCAAAGTGGTTTTTTTGATACTGATTGTTAGCAGAATAATTTTGTTAATTCGTTGTTGTTAAGCAAAATGCATTCAATGCAAATTATAAACCAAAACCCAACTCAGAAACTATTAGGGGTTGCTAAAGAGATCAAGACGGAAGCTGATATATATTGCTAGATAAAGATGAAACTTAATTTTTCTTAGATTCGTGGCTGTATATAAATAATAATAAATGTAAATAAATTCAGTAAAATCCATACAGATATACTGATTTTAAAAGAAGAACTATATTCCAAAACCAGGAAACTCCAACAGATAAAATCCTTAATAAAAAAAAATATAATCTTCGTTAGCCTTGTTGTTGCAAAAATCATGTACCGTCAATAATTACTAAGGATTGTACCTATTATTGATTCAGAGCCTAAATAGAGCCTACTTTGTTTTCTATGAATTTCGCACAGCTGAGCCTTACAATAGGCGCGAAATGCGAAACGCGGGTTCAAAATGCAACAACTGTGGTAATAATCACACTGCTAGCTAATAGTGGTGCTAGGTTTCCCGTACACTGGTGGAAAAAAATTTAGCTAGATTTCTAATGACTAGATTTTTATAGTTTACAGGCATTTTTTATTGTTCAAACTGATGCCTCGAATATGTCAGTGATCACACAAAAATGTATACTAACTCTGTTTCACGGATAGAAATCATTCATCAAAATAAAACTACAAACCAAAAGCATAACAAACTGTAGACAAATTGTTATCTACAGTTAGTGAGCTAGTGAGTATTGTTTTTACTGTTGAGGGAAGAATTTTCAATTTCCAAATCGTTTAGTTTTATAGTTGACTGCCTGATCGAACTAGTAAGCAAATTTTTAATACAAATGAGATAGCTCAGATTTTAATGCAAGCACTATTCACGGATAATTTAACAGAACAAAATTCTACGATAATACTAAACGCTAGCCTATAAGGGTAAATTTCCTTCAGCCGATTATGATATATACTACAAAGTTTGTCAAATTTTCTAATCGCTGAGAGTAAAAATGGATTCGCAAGAACTTTAGTGAAAAAGCCAATAATAATCATGAACAAAAATAAATTTAGGAAAAAATAAATTTATTTATGATTTCACAACAAGAGTGGTTATTCTTCAATTTTCAAAAGGGGCTCGGTGCTTCAAATCAAACATCCTTCTTATGCATCGAATTGGACCATTTTTTAATCAATTGCAAACTTGCGAATTTCCCCAAAATGACAGAACGCTTACGGTCCAAAAAAGAAAAAAGCTGCAGAGACCGCAGTTCGTTCGCTGGAATCAGCTGGCTCTGGTTTGTTTATGAGCGTCAATTGTCGTGGCCCGAATTGCTTAGGCAAATATTCTGAAGCGATTTGATATTGCATGTCGCTTGTCGGTATCCCAGTAGCGCCGTAACGCGCTTCGATATCAATGGTGTCGGCACTGCCGCGACAAACAAATAAGAAACTTGACAAACAAATAATGATACTTCGCAGCCAAAAATCACAAAAGAATCAATCGCCAAAGAATAGATACGTCTCACCACTGGCACATAAGGTAACATTTCGTTTCCTGATCCGCAGAGAGCTACCACGGTTATGTTCTGGTTCCCAATAAAAAATATTTCATTTTTGTTTTCAATTTCAGGACTCTTGCTACCTTCAAAAGCGCAAAACTTCCCAACTTATGTCCATGTTAATTTAAAATATTAAAAATTCCGCGTTGCACAAGAGCGGCAACCCATCGCCAAATTTCCTTTATTTTCAGCACTCGAAACTTCTGTTCACGAGAACTGACGACCGCATAATCCGATCAGTATAAAATGTACAGAATATTTTGGTATTAACTAGGACCAGGTCTGATAGAAATGATTTTGAAATCCAGGCAACCCTGTGATAGTGGTGCCATCTTGAAAATTCACTGAGAAAAAAGCTGCTTTTTAACCTATAGCTTCCGATTCAACTAAAAAATTTAAGCGAAATGCAAAAAGTACCAGAACCTTACTCTAAGCCACATTTGTTTACACATGCGTCCATGCGATCAAACCGGTTTTTTAGAAGGCGGAAGTGGATGAGAATAGGTACGTTGATTTGTACTTCCACTTCACTCCCGCTTCTAAGAAACCGGTTTACTCGCATGGACTCATGTCTAAAAAGGGTCGTATAGTTACGTAAAGGGCTGCAAAGTGAAAGAAAAAGGTTATTTTAAGCAAGCAAATCTTTCAAGTTAAAATAAATTTCGCACGTAAAAAATATAACCACATTAGATTTTGCTTGAGATGGCGATATTTATTTATAATAGGACAGAATATGCACAGAATACAATTATCAGGGGGTGTTTCAAATATAGTTTTTGAAGATCGAAAAGGAGTGGAGAAGAAATAAGATTGGATTAGAGAGATCAATATTTTTTTATATAACGGGTTATCCATTTCATGCTTGAGAAAGTAAACTTGAAAAAACACACAAATTATTCGGAAAGTGATGTAATGTTTATTCCATTGATTGATCCTTGCCATTATATGCGAAACACAATATCGTTCAAATATCCTCCACGGGATTTCTTACAGGACTCAATCTTTTTGAGATAACTTCCAATGACTTTCCGGCACATTTCGGACAATATCTCGGCCATGACTTCACGAATATTGGCTTTCAGTTCGTCCAGAGTTATTTATTTATTGATTTACTGTCCAAATCAACAGAATAAATCCAACTATAGATTAGACAAGAAGAAAAATTAAAAATACATATATATAAACTACGAAAATTAATAAATTCAGAATGGAATTATAATACAAAAAAGAATAAAAAGCTAATCGATTGAAAAAGAAACAAACAAATGAGTAAATTAGGACATAGTCCGAGTATATGAAAGAACGTTATTTTTCAAAGTATTTTTAAACACAGATAACGTTCGAGGCAGAGGACCAAGATTAAAGCTATTGTGCTGAGGAGACAAATGCAAAAGGGGGGAAAAGAAATATGTGTCGGTACGAGCAAATGTAAGTAATAAATTAAATAATGTTATATTAGGATGGCCCGATTCTCTAACAGAACGGGAGTATTTTGGGGTCAACCAATATACTGCCGTTAAAAAGGAGGCACTCGACGAGGAACACTCTACGTGACTCAAGGGAAGGAATTTGAAGGATGGAGAGGCGCATACTGTAATCACAATACGGAATACTGTACTTATAGAACAACGAGCGCGTGAATCGACGTTGCACGGATTTAACCGCATCGATCAAGTATCCGTAATTTGGTCACTAAATTTGGCAACAGTATTCAAGAACACTACGGACGAAGGAAAAAAACAGATATAGAGAAGTGGAAAGATTAATCTGATAATGAAGCCGGAAAAACGAGAAGCTTTGGCAGTGATGTGTAGAATATGCAAGTCGAACTTCAATTTGGAATCAAAAATCACGCCAAGGTCCTTGATACTAGAAACAGCATTGAGAGGAGAGCCAAGGACACAGTAGGAGAAGATCAAAGGGGATGTTTTGAGGATGCAAGACATTTGATGATAGTTCACAATATTCAAAGTGCACCAGTTAGCCAAAGCATCCAAATCGTTCTGCAATATGGTACAGTAACTTTCGGATTCAATCACTCTGAAAATTTTAAGGTCATCAGCGTACCAAAGGCAGGGTGAGTTAAAGTGGGAAGGAAGATCGTTAATAAACAAAAGGAACAATAAAGGGCCAAGAAGGGATCCTTGCGGAACTCCTGAGGTAGGAAAAAAACTGTAGAAGAGCAAGAGTAAGAAGAGAACCAACAAAAAAGGGCACCGGAGAGACCAAACCCTGCTAACTTTGACACAAGAATATCATGGTTCACAGAATCGAAGGCCTTGGCAAAGTCGGTATAGAAGACATCTACTTGCTTTTGCTGGTCGATTGCGGAAGCAACGGTGTTTGTCAAAGACAATAAGTTTGTAACCGTTTGGGGATTGTTCGCATAAACACGATCTTTCGCGTACTCCCACAAAAAGAAATCCAGTGGTGTCGTAAGATAAGATAAGTAATCGTAAGATCTTGGAGGCCAATTCACATCAGCCAATCGCGAAATTACACATTTTTTACACATTACAAATTTGAACGTGTTGTTCGACTGTTAAACGATCCATATTCTAAAGGTATGTATCCATATGATCATTTTCGCGTATCGTATCACCGTTGCGTATCAGTGGATACGACAAACGTATCTTCGTTGCGTATCAAAATTTGATACAAAGAAACGCAACGAACTCGATCGGTCATTTGGCGGTTTCTTGCCGTCGTATCAAAGTAATGAAACGATACGCTCTCGAATCATATTTGGACAACTTGCGTTGCACAAGTCGCGTTGCATGATTTGACATTTGAGTCGTTAACTTGTCAATATTGTAGTGCAGTGCATAGATAATGGAGTGGAACAAAGAAAACATTCTTCAATTTATTGAAGTATATCGACGATATCACATTTTGTGCAAGGAATGATACGATACTAAGTGGAGTCATGTGTGGACACGTTGCGTTGTACACTATAGATTCGTGAATAAAAGCGTTGCAGCTGCGTATCGAGCTTTTTGCAACGGATCGTATTGAGGATACATGGAATATTGAGTAGTGTGGACACCGTATCCGTTTAGTGAATGATACGCAACAGGGATACGATACGGAAGAAATGCAACATATGGATACCTACCTTAAAACGCAAAACGTGTATCTTTGACAGATGTCGGTATTCAGCGTTTCATTTTCTGAAGCACCAAATGGATAATCTTATACATCGCGTTACTCAAGCGAAAAATTATTTTAAAACTAGTTTCTGAAAACTTAAAAAGATAGAAAATTAATTTCACTGACAATTAAGGAAACTGTGTCCCGTCCTGTGTATGCCTATGAGCACAACATTTTTATTCGAAGTGATTTTGCAGTTCAAAAAACAATTTTAACATAACAAAACGAAGGGAATAATCACGTAGTACATATATAAGGAATCACTTAAATTAAATTTCAGTTATTAGTTTGTAGAGGTGCACTTTTAGATGTGTGGTATACAATTATATAAAAGGGCGCTGACCAAGTTCTATTTTGGATACATTTATGTGTCCGAAGAACGTATAATTATTACACATTCTCCGGACAGTTCTCAAGTCCTTTAAGTTTAATATCGATCCTGAAGATTAGCACGAATTATCACGAAATCAGTGGATAAGATGCTGATAGAACTTGGACCTCAAACAGCAAAGGCTCATTCTATGAGCATCTGAATGCCGTATAAATTCCAACGGTGTTTTAAACTTTACTTCATTCAAACGATGTCCTACGGATTTTCATAAGTTTGAAACTAGCAGATGAAGTGTAAATTTATTTAAAAAACAATCATACATACTCCAATCTTGTTGAAATATTAAAACAAAAGATTCATCGTACCTGAAAAGAAAAAGAAAAATGTATGAGTAATCTATTGAAGGAAACTGACAAAAAATATCGTTTAGAGGTTAAATATTATTTATATATGTACATCATTTCGATTTGAAGATTGAATGAGAAGCTAAGATACGAAAAACTAGCAATGAATAAATACTTCAAAAAATAGCTCTTGCAGACATAAACAATTATACGAATTAATGCATGACGCTGTAATAGTAGGTCTGATCCCGTACTTTCAGTCACTGAATTTTCATGAATTTTCCTGAATCATGTGGTGGGAGAAATTCATGAAAGTACGGGAACGCTCTCATTGTATTTCCTGAAAACTGATAACCAAAAGTGTCAGTTTTCGGTTTTTGGAAGAACAATAGTGATTATAAAGTCATCTTAAGCGGTGATAAACTATCGCCACAAAAATATTCGACCTTCATAGCAAAATTACGCAAAAAATATGTTGCTTGCCGCGCACATTTGGAAATATTTACTTGCGCCACACCGTTTGACACTTTTGAGTAGCTCAGACCTTACTGAAATTTCATCGTACTTACTGAAAGAGGGGAAATTTTCAGTTTTCAGTAAAACGGAGTACGGGAACGGCTTCATTGCAATTAATCGTAGTACGGGAACAGACCTAGTGACAACTAGCAAGTATACATAATCAGCTTCTTAAGTAAGCTGAATAGCAAAAAACTAAACGACTACTGCAATTATGCACCTTCTGTTTAAGACATATATGAGGGTTGATCAATAAGTAATGATAATGAATATAAACGAAGGCGATTAAACTTAAAAGATATATTTATTTTTCAGCATAGTCTCCTAACAAGTTAATACGTTTAGTCCATCTTTTTTCCAAACCCAGGATACTCTTAGAAAAAAAATCTTTATCTTGATTCTCCCAAAATGCCTCAACAGCGGCCATCACTTCGCTATCATCTTCAAATTTCTAAGCCCTGAAGGTGTTGTTTGAGCCTAGGAAAGAGGTAGAAGCCACTGGGAGCTAGATCTGGCGAATAGGGCGGGTGTTCAAGCAGTTCGAATCCCGTTTCTTTAATTGGACCCATCGCAACTGCAGCCTTGTGAGCCGGTGCGATATCTTGATGAAACAGAACTCCAGCTCGCAGTTTGCCGCGTCTTTTTTTCTTCATAGGCTCTCGCAATCTTCTTATTTGGTCTGCGTAGTAAGAGTCTGATATAGTGGCTCCCTTTTTCAAATATTCCACCATAATAATTCCTTCAGCGTCCCAAAAAACTGATGCCATAGCCTTTCCTGCCGAACTCGACACTTTGAATTTCTTCGGTGTCGGTGAAGAGGGTCGCTTCCAAGTCATCGATTGCATTTTGGTTTCTGGATCAAAATTGTAGATCCAGGTCTCGTCCACGGTTACGAAACGCGACAGAAAATTCTCCTGTTCTGCCTGGAACTTTTCGAGATTCATCCTTGAAATGTCGACTCGTTTCTTCCTATGCTCGTCCGTTAACATTCTCGGTACCCAACGCGCAGAGACCTTCTTCATATGTAATTTGTTGGCAAAGATTTTTCGAACACTACCATATGAGATCTCTGTGATCTCAGCTACATGCCTAATGATCACTCTTGGATCTGCCAACACGACATCTTCGACTTTTTTGACGTTGTTTTCAGTGAGGGATGCAGATTGATGTCTCTAGTAGACAATTTTTTCAAACAGAGGGACTTAATGAGAGCTCAAATTTCGTTTTTCTCCATTTTGATGTTCTCTCTTCGACTGTTCGTATTCAAATGAATGTACCTCCCTGGAATCATGGCCTATTTATTTGTTTTTTTTTATGCTGACTTAGTGAATATATGTGGTAGTTAAAAATTTTTTTTTTTTGGAATTTTATTCGAATTGGAAATAACCGATTATCATTACTTATTGATCAACACTGGTATAAGCAGCTTGCGTTGTCCTAAGAAGAAACTTGGATGCTGTAAGGTGCCATGAGGCTTACACTATAGTGGCTAAACCAAAGTTAGGTATCGTCCTCCGCTTCAGAACCGCGGCTTCCATTATATTTGTTTTGAAGTCTATGGTAAACTTGACAGTTTGAACAAGAAAGCGTATCTCCACCGATCCTTATAGATAAACCAACCTAATTTTAGGCAAGTGGATCCACCCCTTTGATTTCACAGATGCCTTTGTTGTAGAAACCTTGTGAATTCTTATTTTTTTATCAGGCTCTAGTTTGCTCAGGATGTTCACGCAATTGACGGAGTACGTAAATTCAAACGTGGGAGGCAACAGGATTTTTTTTAGACCGCTTTAATTGCAGGATTTTGAGTTCAATACTGGAAGCATATATAGCATGCGAGAGCTTAGTACTGTTTCCATCTAAAAGATTTCTGTCTGTAAAACTTTGCAATGATTTGGTGAATTGAACGGCTTTTGTTTCTTCTGGTCTATAGAGTACATAACAAAGGCTATATCTTCAACCACTTTGGTGCCATTTCTTTTACTAGAACTCAAATTCATTATTTTTTGAGAAAGAGGCATGCCTCAAAATACCACAGCTTCATTAGTCAAAATCATCTCCTGCAGTCGTACTTTTAATCGAGAGGGTAAAGGAAGTGGTGCAAGTGTTGGGACCGCATTTATTATGCTTCAAATACATATTGGCCCAAGCTAAACCATCTCGGGTTGGGCCACCACAGCCCAATTCGAGGACAGTTACTACTGTCCACACCATGGCCGGAGTTGGTGAGCTTCAGTTGTCTATTGTCAGCCTGTCAATTCCGTTTGGTTGGTGCATGTTGGTGCCCAAAACCTACTCAGATCGGAATGCAGGCCAATATCGACCAATCGTAGCCATCTCACACCAAGGGGTTGTACACATATTGGCCATAGGCTCTGTTGGTTTAGCTTGGGCCAATATGTATTTCCTACATTATATTTTTTATTCAGACTTTTCCAAATTGCTGAACTTCGTCTTTCATGCCGAAAATCGTGGATATATTAGCAATTACCAGCTAAACCAAGACGTATAAACGCTAAAATCAGTCTTGCAACTGTCAGTTAGAACTTATGTGTGAGAGTAGACTAAACATTAATCTGATATGTGCGAGTAAATACTAAGAGGCAGAATTTGGATGGCTAAAATCAAGTTATTTCTCATGATAGTTTTTCCTTTTTTGTATGAAGGAAGAATGTAATACTTGAAAAGAACTGGGAATGAGAGCAAGATCCATCAAACTGGAAGAGAAGTTTGTACCCAAAAAGACGTTCAATTTTGGCAACTACTTAGTATTTTTTACAGCTCTCCTCAATGTTTCTGGGGTTTTTGAGACTAATTTCTTCAGTTTTTTTACTTCTTACGTCATGCTTCATGGGCTGCATAGCTCCATCCGCGAGCTCCAGTTAGGCTTCTATGATTCTGATTTGTCAAGTAAATTTTTTTTTTTTTAATTCATCGCAAACACAATCTTTGATCAACATCGCTTTAATACTGAAAGAACTATTGAGCTTGCCACTTACCATGTCCTACTAATAGGATAGCTTAGGCTGCGAAAGTTGTGCTTGAATCAATTCTGTTGCTTGGGGTGGCGTTCTGGTGACTGGCTGCTCTTAAGGCTACTTGCAAACGGCAGCTTGAAAAATTCCGGAGGATGGCTGCACTGCTAGTAACTGGAGCGCTCCGCTCTACTAAGGCATTTTTCGTGTTGCTTGATTGGCTACCAAATAATCTACTGATCTGACAGTATGCTAATCTTGCTGCTGTGAGACTGAATTGTATCTCAGCATGGAATAGAACAGAGTTCGGCCATGAGAGGATTTTGGCCGAGAGAGTTCCCGCTCCAGCGGGTGTTGACTACGTCGCTCCGCACTTCCGACTAGATTTTGAGTTCACAACTCGCATTCCTGGTAGAGATGAATGGCGTGATGGTGTCACCCTCGAAAGTGGGCTTATCCATGTGTACACCCATGGCTCAAAGCTAAAAAATAGAGTCGGGAGTGGTGCTATTCTCAGATGAGCTGCATCTCAAGCTGTCCCTCCGTTTACCAGACCACTGTAGTGTCTTACAGGCGGAGGTTGCTTCTATTTTTCAGGCAATCGACTGACTTCTGTATAATCGAATATTCGGGGTCAATATTGATATTTCCACAGATAGCAAAGCTGATATTAAGTCCCTTGCTGATCCTTGTACAGTGTCCATGGTTGTTACTGAATGCCGTCCGTCTCTTAGGGAGATATCGAGACATTCGGCTTTTCAATTGATTTGGGTACCTGGACATAAGCGTTTTCAGGGCAACTGTGAAGCCGGTAAACTAGCTTTGCTTGGTACTTTACTACCGGAGGTCTCTTGCTCCTTTAGGAGCAAGGTATACCGACGGTATACCAATAAGTATACCGATGACATCGGTTAAATTGCCCACCATGCCAAATCATCTTGAGGACGCTAGGAAGTCCTGGGCAGATGAATCATCCTGTGCGATAACAAGGCAGTCCTGGATATCCATGGATGAACATCACATCAGGCAGCTATTAGGTTTAACTCAAAGCGCTCTATATTGTACTGTGAGCGTTTTTACGGGCCATTACCTTATAGACCGATATGCGTAACGATTGGTCGTAGGATTCAATGACTTCTGTCAGAGTTGTGGCTCTGAGGACGAGGAGGAATGAGTATCAATGCTCGATTTTGGCAAGGAGAAGGGTGGCGACACTTGATGCACCCTTTCTCTCAGATCTGATCGAACTGTCCCTGGTCAATTTAAAGGGGATAATGCGGTTCATCAAAGGAAGCAGATGGTTTCCTGATTTCAGTGAGTATGTGAGAGTAATAAATTATTGTGATATCACAACGGGCTTCTCCTGTGCCTAGGTGTGTCTGTCGACAGGCCTCTGTCGATTGGCAGCCACTTCAACCTACCTATCTACCTACCAGACACATTGGTGCTGATTATATATCTGTTCGCATACTCCCATGAATTGCGATTAATCGCAATGCATCGCTATGAAACGGTTTTTGGACGCCGTTTGACTGAAAACTGAAAATTTCCCCTCTTTTATGAAATACGATGAAATTTACTAAGAGAAACTAAAATATGGCAGTGTGGCGCGAGTAAATATTTTCAAATTTGCGCGGCAAACCCCACCACATGAAACGACTGAAAGTACGCGAATAGACCTTATATATAAGTCGGTTCAAATTCTCACTACTTCTGATCTTTCATGAGCGGTAGCCATCAAAAATATAAAATTTTTCTACACCTAAATTGGATCAAAATGAAATTCACAAAACATGTTTGGTTTCAAAATGGAGCAGGTCTAGTAGAATTTTGGTGGTGATGGCATTCAAAATTTACACACATCCTATTTTCTTATGAAGAATTATATTTATATTTTATATTTTTATGCACCACTTTTATATAAAAATAAATCAAGAGAAGCCATATATATTTTCGTGAAGCAAAAACAATTAAATTTCGTCTGCATTGCCAGCAGAGAATCGTGAGTGGCCGAGTTTGTAGAGCACTGATTTCTAGAGTGTTGTGGTCCATGGTTCGAATCCAGCCATGATCATACATCGGGCTTCGAGTTCGCCTAGCTCTGAATAGGTATCTGAGTTAAATCAGGAAGTAAAGTGAGGCGTGAAACTATGCATTGATTGTGAATGACGTCTCTACCAACTTCAACCTCAACACATTCCTTTACATTACTGTTAAAAGGAAACAATTTTGTAAACGTTTTTTTATATTTTGGCGAAAATTCAAGTCTCATTTCATATGTGGAACCAATAAAGTCAATTAAAGAATTTAATAATAACTTAAATAGATATCAAAGCGTATCAATACGTGCAGCCTGTAATAAATAGGCTATTCTAGACCACCCGAAAACACTCTGCTGTTTCCACATAGGTACTAATTTTAAAAAGGTGACAAACGCCAGCTACTATTTACATACGATTTAATTAGTATCCAAACAAAATGTCTTCGTAGCTTGTGCTTTCGACAAGAAAAAAACCTTATCGTTTTCGCGTTGATAGTGTACAAATTTAAATGCCAACACTTCAAGAAGGCAGACAAGACAAGGTTTCGTGAAAATACTCATTTTTATTCGCAATTTTTTTTTTACCACTGTCTCGCAACCATATACATACATACATTGGCATTGGAAACAGTCTGTCTGCCTTCAGTTCTATCACGCTAATAAGAAGTGAAAAAACAAAGGCAAACGAAAACATAAGAGCGAAAAAAAAATCGCATATCTCGTAATCAGCCTATTCGGATCACTGAGTTGAGCTGAGTGTTCAGCGTATACGTAACTTCCCCTCTTTCCTGTGTTTTGTTGCAGCTCCTTTCCACCTTAGCTAAGATTCATTACTCGTAAAATTTATGAACGGTCTTGAGGTCGTGTAATTTGTCTGTCGTCCATTAAAAAAAAGTTACATTTGGTCGTAAAATCGTGCACCTTCTCGCCAGGCAGATACTGCAGTGCATACATATATGCGTCGTATTGAGCAAAAGTAGAAACAAATGCTATACTATCCGCAAATCGTACAGTACAGAACTAGCTGGTATAGTGCAGCTCGGTGCAGCAAGATGCGAAAACGACCCGCGGTGCAGTTTATGCCCCGGCAACAAGTGTCTGTGCTTGCTGTCTCTAGTTGCCAGCCAACAGCAACCGCAGCAGCGCCGACGACAACTACGACAACGGTATCGACGCGCAAGATCGTCGCGTTAAAAACTTTAAGCACAGAACTTGATCGCAGGCTATAATAAATCATCTTTGCCTTGAGGCTTGGACACATCTCGTTTCCGTTTGACCCTTCCATGCTCCTTCTGGACCGACCTTTGCAACGGCTGGACTGTACAGAGCGCGAGTAGACGTAGTTCTGATCTTGTTGTGATCCTCGAGTGTTGTCACATGTGCGCGTTGTTTTTCACATTCTCTGTATAATCGTTTTCTTTCACCTGTTCACATTTTTATCGTTTCTTCGGGAGCATCTTCGAGCCAGACGAATTGAATTGAGCCAAAAAATATTAGCTGAAAATTCTCATAAGAATCGCTAGGAAGAATGACGACAAGCAAACCACAATCGGCTGCAAAGGGTTGACAATGTTTTGCATTAGGGTGAAATGCTTGTTGTTTCGAAGCTCTTCTGTATTCGAAATTTGTTTAAAGATTTTCAATTCAGAAACCAGTGTTGTTTTAGACACTCTTTTATTTTCTTTTTGGTAACGTTGAAATATAATTCACTAAATTGTACGCAAAATGCAAAGATTTAGAACCAAAAACATCCATCAAAACCTTTGCTAATGAATGCTAAATATGAAAATGATGAATAAACAAAACTCTGTTTTATTTACTCAGATTCATTGTGATCTGTAAATTCTTGACGGTTATTAGATGATTTTTTCAAGGTTTTCATCTAATTTTGGAAATTTTCAATTCGATTAGTTATTTCATCTAAGATATTTTGGAGTAAGGTTTAAACGGCACATACAACCTACCGCCTCTCTCAAAGAAAATGCAATACATCCTTTAGCAACAAAAAAGGATTAAATGCATCTAAATCAAAAGTTATACAGCAGGGGTGGGCAAACTTAATACTGATATGATCGACATTAATTTTTTTAATTTATACGCGATCGACTTCGAAAAATGGATTAAATTAAAAACAAATAAAAATTTAATTAAGGTTTTCATTGATATTAATACATTAAATATATTGTATTTACTACTTTGTGCAATGCACTTTATTAATAAATATTTTGGATTAATTGTTTTGATGAATATACGTGACACTACATTTCATCAATTTCATCGCAATCGAATAGATGCCATTAAGTGGTCGCCAGTCAAAAAACTCCTAAATTGCGATTCGATGTTTTTCATTTGAGAAAACATTGCTTCACATAGATAAATGGAAGCAAAAAAATGCAAATATCCTCATTGCCACCAATCTCAATAATGGATATTTTTTATGGTAATAAAATCCAAAAATAATTTTCATTTGCGCGTGCTATTGTTAAAATTTCTAAATCTGATGAATTCAATTGTAAAGTATGAGCTGAAATATTCTTATTGATGAAATATTCTCGTTATCGAATTCTCTAAGAGGAAATGAAATAAATTCAAAAATCGGTTGAAGGTCATTGAAATTTGCAAATCGTCTCTCGAATTCTTGTTTAAATTTTTCCAGTTCAGGACAAAACATTTCAATATTATATGCACCAGTAGGTTAGGTTAGGTTGTACCAGCTGGCACAAGGCCACACATAGACCTATTGGTCCGTAGTGATACCAGATAAATGGGCCAGGAGAAAAAAATTCAGTCCAAGCGGCCATCGAAGGCCCCGGACTTTTTCGCGAACTGAAGCATGTCTTTCAGCTTTTGCATTTTGCATTCACCAGTAAGTTTAATATGTTTTTCTAAATATGGAAAATATTTAAAAATTTTGTCTATTTAATTGTGAAACAAAAGGTTTTAATTTTACTTAAAAAACATTTGCCGAACTCAAGAAGTCAACAATATTTTCCTTTTCCTTGTAATTGTAAATTAAGCAAGCTCCCATAAAATCTGTAAGAAATGCTAATTTCTTTACCCATACTGGATCTTCCAATTGTTCCTGTTTTTCTCCCAATGTGTTCAAAAATGCAATAATTTCAGGCAAAAGATTTAGAAATCTTTGCAAAAAGCCTCCTCAGCTAAGCCATCTAAAGCTTAGTACTGTTTTCGATTTCACGTAAAATTTTCATGCAAATTTTCACGTGAAATTTATTTCGGCGAAAATTTAGCTTGAAAATAAGCAAGAGTTGTACTCACTTTTAAGCGTGAAAAATTGCTTGGAACATGCTTTCGCTTTGAAAATGCAGATGGCTTTGGCACATGTCTCCAATCGTTTCACGCCAATTTAGTATGTGCAGTTCATTCTTTAGGCTAGTACTGAGTTAATCGTGAAGCTAAATTTTGACATGTCTCCATTATCTGGTCATTCTTTCGAGCGAAAATTTTGAAAATGGAGAAAAGCGGGGACACTTATCATTTCTGACAGATAAGATGTCAAGAATTTGAATTTTTCAATTTTCAAATTCAAACACCAAATGTCACTTATTAGCTCGAAAGAATGAACTGCACAAACTAAATTGGCGTGAAAAGATTTTAATTTAAAATTTTATTTTATCTAAAATTGAGATTAACCTTTGTTGCGCTGTGTGTGACAATCTAGGTAGCAGGGAGACGAATGCAAATGCAGACAAGGTGTATAGCGGGAAGCAAAAATATAAAGTGTGTACTTTAGAACAGAGAAATTTAAGGAAATGAAACAACCGTATACGATATTTAGTGAAGCAGTTTTACTAAAATGATATAAATCTATAAATTGCACAAATCGAGAGCATAGCGATCTCGGATTTTCCCTTTGGCTTCTCCGCCACCAAGGCTCTGCGAGCTTTTGTGTGAACTGAAACTGCGTGGACTGTCCGATTGGATCTATTAAGCCAAGGCCCATTCCAAAATGTACTGAATTAATCGTCTACTAAATTTTTAGTTCACATTTTAAATTAACCTAGTAAATTATTAATAATGTTTGTGATCGACTGTCGAACTGTTTGCGATCGACCATTTGCCCACCTCTGTTATACAGGAAGTTTCCTATTTATAAGCAACACGTCGTCAAGTTTGAAATAAATTCGATAATTTCGTCAAGTTTTCTGATGCGAGAAATGTTTTGAGATTTTTTCCCTTTGAGTTTTAAAGATAGTTTAGTAGTTAGAAGATATTAGTACTTTAGTGTTGAAGTCTTGAAACATTTCGAGCTGCATTACAGTTAAATGTATTATTTCATGAAAATTTCGTTTTCCCCTTTTATCGATGTTTGAAATTTTTTTGATTTCGATACGATAAATATATTGAAGATTATCGCAGTGGTCTTTTTCAGGAATTTTTTTCAACGTTATTATATATATATATATTCTATATATTTTATATATAGAATTATTATATTATTTTATTTACATATATTCTATATATTTTTTTAACATTATTGCACACAAGCGCAAAAAATTGAGATTTGCAGTTATTTAACTTACAACTATATAGTAAATATTATATATTTGAAAAAAAATCCTCAAATGCTGGATAGTAACAAATTACATTAAAATAAATCATAGAGAAAATGAAGCAGTCAAAGTGCTGAATTCTTTTTAAGCTTTTTTTTTTTAAACATGCATAGAAATAGAATTGAAATCAAACAAGCATATTGAAAGCTTAATGGGTCCTATAAGAAGGAACATATCATGTTTTGATTTTCCTCTGGTTCTGACTCTTCATGTTGAGGCAAAACCGTCTTGAGGGGGTTTTCGGAGGAACGAGTGCTTCCTGAGAGGAGCCTAGCAGCGAAGAAAGTTTTGAAATTTTATGGTCTGTTTTCAAGTATGTTCATGGCCAGTTAAAACGATCGTTGTGAGGAAGCAATCACAAAGAATCTAACCAAGCAAACTCAACTAAACAAAATCGCTGAAAACTTTTTTTTCAAGCGATATTTTTTTAAAATTTTTTTTTAAGCGATATTGTAACTTTTTATGTAAAGGACACACAACTATATTAGTATTAACTCATACAGAACCTCTTTAACTGGCAACATGGAGTCGAAATAAGAAAAAGTACAACAACACATTATTTTCAAAAACGTGGAAAATCCCGAAATCAAGTTTTCAAAAATTGCTAAAGAACTTGACCGATATGCAGCTCGAATCTGGTCAAAAAGTTCACAGTAGTAAGCAGCGTTTATTGTGCGACGATCGTGAAGGAAATCAACGAGTAAAACTCCTTGAGAGTCCCAAAAAAACCGTTGACAACACCTTACCTGTCAAGCGAGTTTAGGCTTTTGATGGTCCTGACACCCCCTTTTTTCTCCACCCTATAGAGGCTCTTTTTGACTCGGGGCTGTTGTGGTGAACCCAAGTTTCATTGCACGTCACAATGCATTGCGAAAAAGCCTGCCATTCATTTTGAAAACGTGCAAGAAGCGTTCGACAAACTTCAGCCTTCGCATTTTTGTTCTCTTGGATAAGAAGACGTGGAGCTACCACGCCGAGATTTTTCGGAATTGAAGGTGGTCTCGGATGATGGTGTGTACATTTCCAACACTGATTCCCGTTTCCTTACTGATTGCTACTACAGTGGAGCGACGATCTCTTTCAATGAGTTCGCGAACATACACATTTTTTACTTTTGCACGCCCTTCTTTGAACTCGGTATACCAGGCTTTCACTCATGGCCATGAAAAAGCATTCTCCCCTAACTGCGCACGCACCCGGTTCCGAATTTAAGCTTGTTTAAAGCGTTCATTAAAAACTTCATTATAATGCGTTGTGCAGCTGAAAGATGAACCTTTCTTTCGTTCATACTGAGGACAACTAAACAAACCGTCGGCTTGACCTTCAGCTATCTAGACGGTTTCGCTCTACCCTTTCCGACGCTCCGCTCATCTTCGACATGCTTTCTAAGTCCTCAAAAGTAATATGCTCGTTTACATTTGAATGTCTCTCGTTTGTTCAGTTCGATTTTTCTTTGCCCTTCACTTTTTCTCATAGCACTTTCTGTCAAAGAAAGTGTTTATCAAGAAATCAGCATGCTCCCCCCATCACTATTGCTTGACTATTTTTAGGCCAGGATAGGACATCGCAAGCTTTGAATTCCACTGGTCCCGCACCGTTGACCAGGCCGCGGGCTACAGGAAGGTTTATTACTTTAGTGAATATAGGTCTTAGCGACCATTCTCAAATAATCTCTTATTGCCTCGTAAAGAGAAGTATAGGAAGAAACAGTAGATTGGCTGTAAGTTCTGGGATTTAACGTCCTTTCTTCTATGTGCTATTTTTTTGGCGAGCCTTTTTCACTTCCTGTCCTTCCAGCTTTAGGATATGCTAGCTGAGCAAGAAGGAAACGAAAGCGATACATGGAAACCGTAGCAATCGAATTTGCTCAAGGGTATTCTTTGCTGTGGTATGTTTTTTGCCCATGCGGTGAATTGATGTGTTGGCACTGTGAGATATTGCCAAAGAAATATTAAGGACACCTGTTTTTCATTTTTTCAGGCAGCACTTGGTCTTTCGCTTCTAACAGAATAATATTTACCTCGGCATGTGCCTACTCTAGACCTTTCACTTGAGTAGTCTTTCTTCCTTTCCTGCTTCACTGCATATGAGTTTCGAAAAATAAAAGTTCCAGGCCTGATAATATTCCAGCGATTATAACCGAGTGCGAAAAAATAAAATTAATCGCAAGACAGTCGCACGTAGACAAAAATGAAAATTGTAATTACATGTCACAATGTTTCAATTCTTTGGGGGCGCACTGGCTATCGACGTGTCAGTAGGAATATTGAAAATAAGGTTGTTCGGAATCGACCGCCCTGCACTCTCTAGTACTTAAATGCAAAACAAAATTAAACAAAGCCACAATGATTACCCCAATCTCGCGTAGTAGGCAGTTCCTAGTATGAAAATTGGATCAGGATTGCACACGGAACTTTAATTTGACATCGGGTACCCCAACCAACCATGGAGCGAAACGAACAGTAATACCCGTTTCATATGTGTTCGCAAGAGGTTGCAGATTCTGACCTAGATTCAGAGCTCATTTCAACCACCAGCCGAAAACAGGTCAGATTTGAAAAAAGGGGGATTTCTTTGAATTGAAAAGGGGATCTGCAAGAAATTTGCTAAAAATATAAATCACTCTTTGGGTACCTAAGCAAAATGCTTTTCTATTCCATTTTTAGTATTGCTACTGCAGAATCAATACTGATATAGCAGCTAGCAATTAGGTAAACAAGTTCAAAAGCACTGTTCAAAGTAATACGTTTTGCAATCGGATCGAGAATGTGTATGACCAGTTCTTTAAATTTATAGCTGGGTACTTTATTTTGATGATACTGCTTCGGAAAAAAATAGGGTCATATGATGAGGGATCATCAACTTTTTTTTATGCAAAATTCATTAACAACAAAGTTCTCCTCGAATAAAATCAATATTTTGATTGATTTATTTCCTTCCATCTTATCCTTGTTTTGCATTAGCCGAAAGTTCCAAACAGAAGCGTAATATTATCATAATAACAAAAAATTTTCCTATCAACCAATCAATTAACAACTATTCGACAACAATCAAAATCATTTTTTTTTTAATCCAAAATCATTCTAATACCGTTATTGCAAAACATTCGTTCAGATCGCAATGTAAATCTATACATATTTACAGTATCTATTATCATCTTGACGATAACACCGCACGCAAAACGAGTTTTTGTGGTTTATCTCATTGCCACCAAAAACACACAATTGACAACATTTCTGTGGGGCTTAGCAAGATCTGCATGGCTGATAAAAATAGACATCGCGAAAAATCCAGCCATTATCGATTGTTTCATCGATCGATATGAGCAAATTCGATGGTTTCTCGATTGATTTACGGCGAAAAAATTTGAATTTGAAAAGATCATTTTGCTACAGATTTTGCCAGCCAGCCAGCCGGATCGGCCTTATGCACGAGCATAACTTCTTGCATATACACGCGCGCGCCAAAATTTCAGAGAAGCACGTCATCAAACTTTTCGCACTTTGAAGAGATTCGAATTCGCAAAATAGAAAACACGTTTTCGGCTGTGCTGTGCTGTGGTGTCGGTGCTGTCGTTGTCGTCGCTACTTCTGATGTTGCTGGTGCTGCTGCTGCTGATCCTCAAGTTCTCGATAAAGAGAGGAGTCAAGTCACCACAAGTGCGCCCAGTGACAATGACTTCGTGGCTTACATGCGCGAAACCTCAAATTCTATCTTTAGCTTTAATCTTTTTTTCTGGTTCTGGACGGATGAGCTTCGGGGAGATTGTTGGGGTATTGCTTGGATGGCGGATGGGTTGCGATGGTTTAGGTTAGCCGCCCAGTTGTGGAATGCACTGGGTAGAAATTTGATGATCGTGTACCGTAGCAAGATCATGATTCGATTCGTTCTTCTTGTTGCATACGTGAAGAACGACGGGTTCATCACCTAGCACGATTGGTATGTAGTTTTGCACCTACATACATAAGGAATGAACTTGATGTTTGCTTAGTACAAAGATCGATCTATTAAATTTTGGTAGACATCAAGTTGAATTTATGTATAAAGTTTTCGGGGAAGATGCTGCGCGTTGAAGAGCCTAGAAGCACCACGTAATATACGAAACGCTAGAACTATATTTTCGATCGTGGTGAGAGGATGTTGCGCAGGTTAGGTATTTGAGTAGAAGTTTAATGATCAAAGAGCAATATATGGTCTGCATTTTCGGTAAATCCTTTTAATAGCCATTTCGAGTTGCAGGTGCATTGAAGATCCACTTGATCCCGCCAAACCTATAACTCTACCTTCTCAGCTTAGTTATTTCGAAACTCTTCCATTCATAGATACAAATCGCATGACCTAACCAGTTCTCTTCACTACTTCCCCGTGCATCTTTCCTCACACCCCGGCGGTATCACTCGAACTACAAATCCGGATTCGGGATCATCTAGTCGTTCACGGACACCGATCAAGACGACCTAAGAACAAAATCAGTCAGAAAACGAACAAAATCTCGCATAAAGAACAACAAACTACAGTTTGACTTGGATGTACGTACGTGTAACGTTATTTTGGGTTCTGGAGGTGTACAGTCGAATCTGCCTCTTCAAGACAGATTCTGCTGTACTCGAAGCAAATGTACTCGTCGTTCGTATTGTAATATAATTTTCAGTTGTTTCGCTGTTCTTTTGGGCTGGACACCTCGACGAGAGATGGGAGGATCGATTTGATATTATTGGTATGCGCGCAGAGCAGAGCGCCTAGAGAACATAGGTAGGATGATGATGGTCGTCGTTGCCGTTTGCAGAAGACAAAAGAACAACAGAAGCAATTTCGTTTCGCACGATCGACACCGTCAGCATCATCGGCACCATCATCATCATCATCCACTGGCAGGAATCAACGCGATTCAAACCTGTTGAAAAAATATGGTTGCCGCGCGGTAGCCAATAATTCGAAAAATTGAAAGACTTGTTTTGCATCTTCCCAAACGTCGTCTGCACAGCCAGCACTCGTTCAAAGGCTAAATGCTGAATTTCGTGGAATACGAAATTGATAGCTTTGTTCGTTTTAGGACACATTATTGTTGTAAGTGAACGTGTTTATCTTTAAGTGTGAATTGAAGGATCAATTGTGTATTATTACAGTTTGTATCTTGGTTTCAGAAACTGTCGTGACAAGTCGAATTTAAATTTGTTGTTACAAACATGCAATGGATTCGTTTATAGATTTTGAGGAAAAACATTAAGACACTATCCCCATCAATAGGTAGCTTTTCATTAGACTTAAGATATTGAGGCAATTTCAGTGTGACAGCATATTTATAATAGTTGAGGAAAGTTGTGACAACTGACAAATCTATTTCAAAACCTCATGGAAAATTTCATCATTAAGATGGATCTAGTAGCTAAGTTCTTAGAAAATTAAATATCAAACAAGTAAAGATGCCCCTTTATACTGGAGACAAACTGCAATGGAATATGGTTTCCCGAATCTCGTTAAGGGACTCAACCCGTGTAACAGCAAAAAAAGGCCATTTTCGGGAATTTTTTTAATAAAAAGTTTTGCACTGATTGTTTTAAAATTTTCTGAGTATATTGATACATAATTGAAGGGAATTCACAATTTTGTTCAAATGAAAATCTTCTAGTTTCTTTTACTTATGCGCTATCTCTCAGAGGTAAAAAAAAAGATTCCGCACTGCTGCCCTTGTTACGGTCTTTACAGTGCCTGAAATAAAATCAAGCAAAAAAGGCGTTAAAGTAGATAATACATCACCTGTTGATTGACGCAGATATGTGGGAAAAAAATGAAATCCAAAAAATGGCGCAGCTTTGGAAAAAATATTACAATTTAGCTTAAAAATCTAATGGTATTTTCCTTAGCAAATTAACAATTTTCATTCGACTAAAATATTAAAATATAAATGCAAAAAAGAATACTTAAAACGACGAAACAAGATTTGAGTCGATTGGATAATTATTTTTCAAGTTACAGTGTCAGCAAATTTAGAAAACGCTATTTTGAGAAAAACCCGTTTAAAGCAAAAAATTCTGATCTCACATTTATAAAACGATAAATATCATACCTAATCCTAATCTGCTATTCCAGGCCCGTATAATTCACCTTCCTTTTCTTCAAAAAGCTGCTGTTGGTTTGCTGCAGCTCTCCTTCGAGCTGTACGAGCCTCTTATGTGGCTGCTTCATGCCGGTACTCTGCTATGCGAAGCCTCGTTTCGCCTCGTTGATCGGCATGATTACTTGCTGCATGTCCGATCGTAACTCCCATGACACTGAATATCCTTAGGATGGATGAAAATTCATCATTGAATATCACCGTGGCAAGGTAATTCGCTATTTCGGAGCAAAATGCCTCAGCAAAACATTGTAACTCTTGTTGTTGTTCTGGGTGTTATTCCCTTGACGACTATCGAGTAACTCACGCCTACTCTAGTCTTTGCATATTGGTTTAAGAATTTTTTGAACCTTTGGATTAATTGGAAAATAATCATGCTTGAACTTTCGCATGTTCTGTCCCTGAGCCTCAGCAACACGATAAGCATACCAGCTTTCAGCACCTTCTGGGCAGTTTCCATGGTTTGGATTTTTATCACTAGAACTCAAATGACAGAATGTAGCCCAGATTTCTTTTTCCATTTCATCAACATTACCTTGGTGTCTTGTGATCGCTAAGTATTTTTGGAGTTTATTGATCAGCTTATCTACTAATTTGACTGTATTTTTACTCCTTCCTCCCAAACCTTTATTTAGTTTTTTTGCGTTATGGCATCGAGTTCCCATTCTTTTTTTTAACATACAAATAACACTCAAGTTTTTCTACGGGGACATCATATGGATCTAACGTTAGTGATCCTGTATATGTGGCACTATCACCATCGCCAATATACCGCGTATATTTCACACCGTATTTTTCAATCGAGCTTCCGAACATCTCCTTTACACTATCGACTTAAATTTTTGAAGATGAACCTGAGTGATTTATATCGCAATCATCATGCTGGGAAAGCCATTCTTCGTACTCTTCAGGGTCTGTTCCTTTCTTCCTCTCCCAGTATATACATTTTTGATAGAAAGTAGATTTTACACGTGTATCAATAATCTTTTTGCAACACTTTCCTACAAGAGTTATTACGCCCAAACGTGAAGTATGACCACGTTTTTTCCACGTACCATCCCCAGAAACCGTCAAATTCGTTTCTGAGTTCAGCTTTCGCTCTTCTTCAACGGCTTTTCTAACGGATAATTAATAAACCGATTCAGCTGCTTTCCAAAAATTTTCGAAACAACCAGCGTAAGTGACATTATTGAATTTGCTCAGTAAATCCATCAAACCACAGAATAAATTCAAACCATTTATCCCGATACCTAGAAGCCGCATCACATCTACTATACGTCTATTCACTTCGATTGCATGTCCAATCATAGGTCCAGAATTTATGTACGATACACCGCACACACACACAACAGCAATCTTGAAACCTAAACCTCTCGGATTTGTTTGTTTGAAAGTAATATTTTTCACACAAGTTTTACACATCACTAGGTTGCTAATAGCAGTAAAAACCGACAAAAACTGAATAATATAATAGCCATGAGCAGGATCAATAAGAATTTCTTAATCGCTAGAATGTAAGAGTTTTCCAGAAGCCGTACTTGTATTTGCCGTGGACTGCTCGAACGTATGTTGATTTCCAGTAAATTTTCTTTTTTTCGAAGTATGCGCAGGTTTAGCATGATTACCTTTGTGGAAAGTATCACTAAATTTCTCACTCATTTTCACTAATTTTCAATTCTATACAAAGTTTACGAGGGAACTAAATAAATCGTTCAATTTAAAAACGTTAACCTGCTCTAAAAGAAGTACAAACAATTTCACAGGTAATCTACAGACATAAATTGTTGTATTCAAACTTCATAATAATACCCACAAGGCCGTCAAAACCCAAGCAATGACTCAGGCTTACATGACTCGACTCACGCGTTTTGTAAATACTCCGAAACTGTTTCAGTCACGTATCTGAAATTTTAGTATGTTTTTCTTAAAGGTATAGACAATCGAAAAATATAAAAAAAAAATTTTGATTTTTTGAAAGTTTCACACTGGTTGAGCCCCTTAACTCTTTCTATAAGGACACCATTAAATGTGTAACTACCCCCAAAACTTACTCTGGTCCTGTTAAAAATAATAAATTTACATTTGCTAATATTTAGTTCTAAATTATTATCAACGCAGTATGCATACAAACGATCAATATTTGACTGCAACAAATGTATGTCAGAAAGAGTATTAATATCTTTAAAAACTTTACAGTCATCTGCAAACAATAAAAACTGAACGTCATGAGAAACTGAACTTATATCGTTTATAAATATTAAAAACAATAATGGACCAAGATGTGAGCACTGAGGTACACCAGAAGCGGGAAAGAAGGGATTTGAGAATGTATCATGAAATTTCACAAATAATGATCGATTGCTTACGTAGCTACAGAGCCATTCATACATAGTACCATAGAATCCAATGTTTTTCAGTTTTTTGAACAAAAGCGTTAAGTTGATTTTATCAAATGCTTTACTAAAATCTGTATAAATTGAATGAACTTGGCCGGACGATGTCAGAGAATTACAGATAACAAGGAAGATATCAAGGAAGTGGCGGAAAACGAGGGTTTACCGATAGAATTGTTCAAGAATCCAGATGGCAATAGAAATCCGAAGAATAAAAAATTGTCGGAAAATCTTTTCCCAAAAATGATGTGGAAGAATTTTTAACTTCTAATGAAAAACCCCTATCTACCGAAGACCTTTTAGAATATTTGAGCGATCACCAGAATCCGAAGAATGCATGTTGAAGACCAGAGATGCACATTAAATTAACAAAAATGTCAAAAGCCTTCAACTTCTTCGATCAAGTGGTAAATATCCTGATATCTTTAAATGTTGCTTTTCGTTAATAAAAAATCGTTCTACGAGACACGTTCCGCATTTCCATGGACTACATTTTCGTTGGATTCGACATACGTCGTTTCGGTTTACGTCGCGTTTTCCCGGTCCCGAAAACGACGTAAACCGAGGCTCGCCTGTACATTAAAAAGCTCAAGCTCTTGGAGTTTCACAAAACCCGATTCGATTGTAGTCAATCTCTAGTAATAATTATATTCAAATCACATTTTGACATTTCGAGAGATTACCCTTAGTGGTTACGGGTTCTGTAAGCATTCAGAGATTTTTCTATGATTTCTATACTATAGTAAAACTTAAACAAGAGAAACTTCGTCATCCTGCTTTATTCCTAAACAAAATTAGCTTAAATTTTATTTATTATTTATAGGGGAAATCCCAAAAATTATAGGGGAAATCACAATGAAATCACTTTGTATTACACTTTTTTTCTATTTTATACGTGCTACAACAACTGTTCCAAAGAGAATCGCAATGATTTATTTACTCAATTTTACTGTAATAATTCTGTTTTATCACCTTGAAAAATCTACATCCGTAACTGTTACTTTCACTAATTTGTCAACTTAAAGTCAAATAATACAACTCGTTTTTTTTTGTGAGAACAGCTGAAGCAGCAAAAACAGTTATGACAATATTGACACCTGTGAAAGTATCAAGTTCATTTAATTATTGTCTATACTAAATTCAATCATGAAACTTGAAAAGTTAGGCTACACGCCGAAGTTTTATTGATCAAACTAAAAAATTAAAAGTAAATTAAATACAGATGCATGTATTTACACAGTAAATATATGTTGTATTCGCAACTGATCGGAAATACTAGCACTACAATATATCTGAATTGTGTTGAGAAATAAATCATATATGAGGGTCTAGTTCGAGTGGGCAATTATAATCTTATAAATCGGGTTAAGTTTTTATTTTTTTACAGAAGTGCGTTTAGTATGGGGTCCCGGGTTCAAATATTGATACAGATGCAGAACCGTGCACCGAAATTTGACTTAACCTGGCTCTGAATAATTACTTGAGTCGCATTGGGGTCAAAGTAAGGCGTTAAACTAATCATTTCACACTCGTAAAGATTTCAATTATGAAAATGGAGTCACTAACACCTCCACTCCGAAAGACCCCAAATGGCTTGAAGCGGGACCATTTTTTTTATCGCCAGCTTTTAAGGTAGCGTGCATTTGACAGTAAATGTTATTTCAAATAATCCGCCACTTTTCATATTTGGTGCTATTTTAATTCTTAGAATCATGTCCCTAATTTATTTATATCGATTGTCAATCCACGAGCCATTCATTGAATTATGTCAACTTTGACAACTGATTTCAATTTTTTTTAGATGGACATAGAATGGCGCTTTGAGGAACACCAGTTTCCGGACTAGAGATAGTCAAAAACAGAATCAGTAGAAAAATTTACTGAGATAAAACGAACGATCGGGCGAAAAGGACTCATGTTATTAGGTAATGAATGAGGGGAAATTAGGCACATCAATTTTTTTTTTAAAGATAAGATATGACAAGACAAAATTAGTCTTAGTGAGCTGATGACCATTTTCAGGAATATGGAATTCTATCAAAACTAGTTTGACTGTATTAAAGTGGGTGCAACCGGGAAGTTATGAGGAAATAGTTTCACTAAAAAGTCTGGACTTTCAGAGAGATTGAAAGTACCATCTGTCCAAGAGTAGGCTAGAAACAATTTTAGAACAGTAAACCACCGCTGGATAGAGCAGAAATACAAACATGATCAAGTTCAATTCGGTTTGGAATGGAGAGCGAGTAGAGGAAGGAAGGTGACGAGTAAGATACAAAACGGGTGAGTTGGAAACTGCAAATTGATAATTTATGATAATTGGGAACAACAAAGGAACGAGATTCGATTCTTGCGGGACACTCGCGAAATTAGTAAGCCAACAACACCACTTTTTGCTAGTTTCAAGGCATGCAGATCATAGTCATTGGAACCCAAAGTTGAAACATTGAAGTCAGTTACAGCAGTAATCAGTTAGTTAGAGGAGAGTTATTGAAAGACAGTAAGCTTGTAGCTAGTAGATATACACTTTATGCTGGAATAAGTCGGTGTTCGCAATGAATTCAGTTGTGAACTCTATCAAAAAACTTACTGAAGAAGCGATATAGTACGGTAGATGTATTTGCAACTAAGCTAAAAGGAAACAATCTGAGTGAAATTTATGAAGAAGTTAAGATGGGGACTCAGACGCTAACTTCGGACGGTATAATAACTTTGATCATCAAGACAGCTGCACAGAAATATGGAAATATTGAATTTATTAGGATATATAGAATACCATTGGAGCCACAATCAAATAGCTAAAAGGTAGCCCAAGACATCAGTCGAATAGTGAGATTAAATAGAGTACATTGTGACAAAAAAGTTCCCGGACATTGCAAATAAAATGCAAAATAATTAATCAAGCGTAATATTCATTTTGTCGGCTTCAAAGTATACCTAATTTGATGCAACACACATATGCCAACGTTCTTTTTATGTCCTCGATCGACTGAAAACTGCCTCAAAGGAGGGGTAATATCAATTTCGGAAACAGGTAAAAATCGAACGGGCCAAATCTGGTGAAAACGGTGACTGATCGATGGCATTTGTTGCGTTTTTGGCCTTAAGGGGAGATATACACCTAGGAACCGGATAAAACGGTCATTTTTGTGCATTTTTTTAGGGAAAACTATTTGAAATATCGGATTGGGAGTTTAATTATCTAAAAGTATACACATTCAAAAGTATGCTTAATTTTTTTTTATTTAAAAATATAAAAAATATACAAGGATATTGTATGATCCTTGGAGCGCTGTAAAAAAAACAGCGTTAACGGTACCCACTGGCATTTGTTCAAAAATTATCTGAAGAAAAAAATGGAAAAAAATTATTAAATTAGATACTATAATCTAGTTCGTGTCATAGCCGATTTTGAAAATATCGATTAATGACAAAATGGCGGACGTTTGAACATAAATAGTGATTTTTTGACCAAAAATTAGATATTATTTTGGCTATAAAACAAAAACTAAGTAACGAAAAAGAAAAATCCTATGACAAGAACTAGATAATGTTATATAAAATAATCACAAAAAGAATTAAGGTAATCAGTTAATTGGTTTCCGAGAAATTTTGGGTACTGATTTGAAAAACGTGTTTTTAAGAAAAACGCGTTTGAAAATTTAGGACTGAATATATCATTAAATTTGTCAACTAACATGGAATCACCGATACCAGACCCATAGTGTAAGTCTTTTACTGTTTACGGAATATTCATGGCTTCTACATTGTCTTGCCGACGCCGTATTCAACCTTCTTTCGTCTGTTCTTGCGCTTGCAGTTCGGCTTTCGCTATGCAAGTTTCGTCTTCTTGCGCTGCGTACAAGTGCGCTCCCGATCCGAACGATATTCTTAACACATTCATGACTTCTAGTGATGAGGTGAAACCATTGTTGAATGTACATGTTGCAAGATATACTGCAATGCTAACGATTTTGGCCCCGCTGTTCATCGTTTTTGGGGCTATTGTCCAAATAAGTTGGTTGCAGTTTTGGGTATATCGGCCAACACAGCGTTCCAACAATTTTTCATTGCTGAGGTCTTCGTTTACTGGTTTGATGACATCTAACACCATTTTTGGCAATGTTCAATAATTGTGACGAACATTTTCCAGTTCTCCTTTAGCCTTTGCTCGTTGCAACTGGCACCACATTCGGGGCCTTCGGGACAGAAATGTTGTTGAGGCTTGCTGTCTGTTGAGCCGTAATGGTAAAATGTTGCCCGTATCGCTTTTTTCATTTCATCCTTGGAGGCACAGTTTCTGAATATAGCTAAGCCATAGTAAATCTTCAGTATATCTATAAACTTTGCCCTCAATTTGTTTTTGCTGCTGATTCCAGGACTTTTTTCTTTCATTCGCGAAGAAGGGTTCACAAACGCTTTTGAACGTGACCCACTCATTCTTTTTTTGTAATTTCAATCTCGTTACCATACGGTTTCGCATTCACTAATCCCGTGTTCGTCTTAGAGTCACCATCCCCGGCGTAATTAGTGTACATAACTCTATACTTTTCGGCAGATTGTGAAAACAATTCTTTCATGGCGTCTACTTCCATTTTACCTGCCGATCCATCATGATTGGCCTGGCAATTTCCATCGTGATTCGATTTCCATTCCTCACATTGCTCAGTATTTTCGAGTTTATTCCAATAGATATAATACATTTAATATTTAATAATTTAATTTTATAATAATATATTTAGCACAATAAGAAAATTTTACAGGAATATCAAAATTTCCTGTAAACTGTCCAATGAGAACCTCAACTCCCTACAATGAGGTAAAACCACGTTTTCGCCCCGTACTATCTCCAAAAACGGTTAGTTTGGTTATCCCAGCACTCGAATTTTGCTTTTATTTCCCGTTGTACTTCTTTTACAGCTTGTTTTAACACCAATCGAACAATACTTGAAGCAGCCTAATGAATGTTACTAACTATCGTATCATACTTCGTAAAACACGTTTGATTATATCGGCTGTAACTAGCTTATTTATAGAAATATTAACTTGGTGTTTTCACCAGATATTTTTGAGACCTGTATCTTCACCAAAATGCAATAAAAAATAAATCGATTTTGCCGACCATTCTAGGTGGATATCTCTCCTTAAGTTGGATCACAATTGTGGCTCTGTGCAGTGGAACATTATCGTCGTGCGAACGCTACGAATTGTTCTTGCATGGCTATTGCCGTTTTTTTGACGATTTTTTTCAAGCAAATGCTTCAATACAGCCAAATAGTACTCCATGCTGACCGGCTGCCTCTTCGAAAAGAATTTATGATGGACAACACCATGAATATCGAGAAAAAAAAACCATTAGCATCACCGTTGATTTTTGAGCAGTTTTGGAGTGGAGTTATGAAGAGTTCCCTGAATGTGAAATCTGATTTCTCACGATTCAGCATATTTAAAGAGTTCATACTGTTTTTGAAGAAAATTCAGCTTAATCTGAACGAGTCGAGCAGAGCAGCGACAGCGACCAAAATCAAACGAACAGACTCGCAACGAGGAACGTCTTCATCGTAAGATTTCTTAACACTCGCAATTTGAGTGAGCCACAGTCTGTTCGATATTTTAAATCAATGTCAAAATTGTCACGCAATACTGAAGTATACCAGGTGTACGAGTATGAAATGCGGATTTTTTTGTGGAAAAATACCTGAAATTAATTTATTCAAAGTATGCTCCATCACTTTCGTGAAGTTTGTGGATACAACGCCAGCGAAATTCTTTCCCTGTTCTCGTAAACCATTTATAGAGCTATTTTTTCGCATCTTTGTACGAAACAAGTGGTAATCGGAAGGAGCCATCGGAAGTGACATCCAGTTTTTTGAAGGACATGCGCGCTGCAGCCAAAACGCGAATTAGGATCTTCTTGAAAAAGCGCTATGATCAAAGAAATGGGCAGGGAATATGCAATCCTACCCATGGCATTAGCTTCCAACAGGAAAACGCCAAGAATCGAGAATGATACTCCAGAGGACAGGTGGCCATAGAAATTAAGGGGCACGCATGAGGAAAACATCCTCGATACAGTAAAAGGGAAGTTCAGATAACTTAAAGCGGATTCTTATACGGTGCAAAAAAGGTGGTCATGCCTAAGAATTTTCCCGAAAAACTTTTCAAGATCGTCTGAATGTCTTTGAAGAAGAATTGTTAGTGCAGATATAGAGAAGCCTTATCTTTAGCTTTCTTGGCATTCAATGTAGGATCCCGGAGTCCTCAGCCTTATGAGTTGTGGCAACCAAGCAGTAGTTAAATATATCGGGACTGATAGCCAAGTACAACCAGTTTCCAATACACTTACTACGGAGGTACGATGCTAGGATGACCTAATTCTAGATGATATTTGGAGATTTTAAAAGCAGAAGAGAAACGCGAACGCTCTCAAAGTGGTACAGAAAAAAAGCTCATTTTCAAAAACTCATAGGCTGACAGTTAATTCTAAAGACATGAAGTTTACCCACAAAACTTTGAGGAAGGAGTGTTAGTGCAGATAGAGAGAGGCGTTATCGCTAGCTTTCTTGGCATAATCTGCAAAGTTGGCTGCGTGGATGGAAGAACTTCGATTGCATAGATTTATCAGCGGCTGAATCGATAAGGACGGACGCCCTAAAGAAAAAGCAGTGGATAAAAAAATCCTTGACTGCCGAACCCTTTTTATTTACTAACGACCTGAGAACGCTAGTAGAATGCTACAATAAGGATTTACATGTGAAATTTTGGAGAATATTATTCAAAGAGAATAAAAGCAAGTGCGCTATGTAAGTTATAGCATCGGACCAACCTCCCTTCCACCCTCGAGAAAAAATAATAGAGGCGCCAAAGCTATCCTCCGGTTTGAGCAAGTTCAGGTGATCGTGAAAGAGGCAGGTAGAAAAGTGTCAAAACCGTCGATCATTCCAACTACCAGAATGGAGAGATGACAATAGCGATGTCATCTGCATACGCTATCACTTTAGACACTATGGTGGCAAAGGCTGCATGGTGGTGTTCGATGGTTATTCAGTCGTCCCATCTGGTACAAAGAGAGCTGAACAGAGCCGAAGGTATAAGACAAAGAGATCAGTTGACATAAATTTGCTTGACATAAATGAAAAGAATAAATCGAGACTAATTTTATTTCTCATAACTGCTGTTACCATTCATGGAGTTGAAACAGAATCTGCATCTAGTGATGCTGACACATTGATCGTCCGAACAGCACTCATGAAATCCTTCATTTGTGACAAAGTAGCAATAGTCGATGAAGATGTAGATCTTATTTGTAAAGGTTATTGAATTGTGATCATGATTCCCCTCTTGTCTATAAATCAGCATAGACAACGTATATCGTCTCTAAAGCTTATCAAAGCAGAGAATAATTGATACGGGAAACTCGATCGTTTTGCGGAATAAGCTTCCGAAAGCAGAATCAAATTAGAATTGTTTTTGCGGGATGATTAAAATTGAAATTTTTTTTTTATTTACATAGAAAATTTTATTTGACAAAGTGGTTTGGAAAGTATGCACTGATTCACATCAGACACCAGCATACAGTGCATACTTGACTGGTGTGACCACTTGCAGTTGGAAATCATTAATTTTTATTTACGCTAGTTGTGACAAATTTTAACATCTCCGACTTATATCCATCGATATAATTGTCTCTATCAATTAGTCTTTGCTTTGATAAGCTTTAGAGACCATATACGTTGTCTATGCTGATTTATAGACAAGAATGGAAACATTATCACAATTCAATAACCTTTACAAGTAAAATACTTCACTAATTGAATTCAGAGCACTCAGATATTGGAAATATAAAGAAGCATTCTGTTAGAGTGTCTACTTTGAAACAAAAAAGTAGGCGCAAGAACGCAATGGTTCGGCCACCTCTGGTTTAGAACATCTTCAGTAATTAGCTTCGAATAAACAGATTGTAATTTGCAACATTTTCACATTACTTTCATGAAGCTTAAGACAATTTATATTTGTACTGATCATTTGTATTATTGACTTTGAATTGAATTCAGAAGTTAGGATTTGGCTCCAAATAATTTTCGTATCTACGAATAATATACATATATTCCCGCTAATCAAAAACGATCCAAAACCTACAAATAAATTGCTGTCAAAATAAAATCTACCGAAATTTCAAACAATGAATTTTCAATTTCCTCACCACTCCCAAAACTAGCTCACGATACAGACAAGATCATTTCTAATTTACAAATTAGCGATCCATATAAATACAACGAGCTTCTGAGAGACGTGGCCGTGCATACATTCTTCGAGCGGGTAACTAGATATCTCCGAAAAAAAAGTGCCCAAAATAATAGTCGAGATGTCATTGAACGGTACAAGCGATCATGATGATGCCCTGGAGTTTTAAGATCGCGCGCCAGAAAAAAAATTAAGAACTATCTCAAGATTCGACCCGTTCCAAATTGAGCACTTCCCCCTCGGTTCGACTGGCTCCGTCCGTTCCGCGAGGCAGTCTTGCGTTACCATCGTTCATAGGGAAAAAAAAGTTTCGACAATTGGTGATGGTGGCCTGGTGATGGTTACAGAACTTTACACTGGGTACTTGTTTCTTGTAGAGTGCTCGCTCGGTCTATGATGGCAAGTTCTGAAGACAGACAAAAAAAAAATGAAGACTAGCTCAGCGATGGCTTGTTCACTGGCTCGCTGACTGGCTTTCACTGTAAATAGAACTCGAAAACATAATGAAGAAAATCACGATGGCCTGATAGCAAACACAACAGCAGCACAACAAAAGTTTTGAACTTCTTCAATTCTCGCGGACGCAGGTTCTTGTACAGCGAAATTTTTTTGAGGTCATATATTTGAAGCTAAAAAGCTGAAGTTGCAGCGCGCGGTCGATGGTCAGCTCTATCGAAACGAAGAATATTTGACGATCCGGGTTACGTACACACACTTGAAGAGCCCAGCACTATATCGTCGAAATCGGACGCCTAATGAGTTGAGCGTTTTTCGAGGTTAGAGGATGGAGTAGGATGAAGGCGCGAAAGTTACTTGACTTATGTGTGAACGGACTTCGGTACTCCAAGACAGCAGCCACTTTCGAAATTCGGAAAAAAAGAGTTCGATAGCTGCTAGCGAAGGCGGTGGTATATTAAAATTCTTACATAAAATTCGATGCCAACTTGCCGTTAGGATGATCATTACCGAAGTTCCCTGCCGTGTTGGCTGAAGATTCGTCGTTAATTTTTTAAATTTATTGATACTTTCGCTAGAAAAAACTAGAAAATTCGATTTGTTGGTGCGAGAGTTTTCGTCGTGGACACGACGAATTAGGAAACATTTGAAGCCATTGAGAAAAAAGTTGACGCAAAAATTGTCAGCGGGATCGAATTAAAGATTTTCCTTTTGGAAATTGAGATCGAATCCCAGTAAATAACGGTGTGTGACAATAATCGTAAATCAGAATCAAATAATGGAATTCCGGTTGAAGTATCTGATATCTAGGCATTTGCTTTCGTCACTCCACCACACTATGTTTTCAATAGTTTGTGCGCATTTGCTCGTATGCTCCATCACTTACTCGACGTGAACTATGAAAAATATAAATTTCCCCTATTTTATCGTATTTTTTTCACCTTTGATGATTACATACGCGCTTGCATGTCGCCAAACAACCTATACGACGTGCAGGGCGTCAATAGATGCTAAATTTAGCCCAGGTAACTGCGGTCTTATCGCACTCGGATCGACGACAATTAGCTTTCTGAGAATAAACGATTTTTGCTTTATGACTGTATGACATAAATGCAGATAAGATAGTGGCGCGGTCGGCAATTCAGGCTAGTAGCTTCATATGAAAATGTACCGGGCACTGAGTATGTACATACATATGTAATGTATCTATGCCCTATATGGGTGATTTCCACCTCGATTGCGTTGAGTTTTTCCCCAAAGCTATGAAGAAAACGATAGACAGATTTGTACCGGAAGAGAGGGTTGATGGATGTAGATATGTATGTTTGTGTGTGAACAAATCGAATTTACTATGAAGCAGGTTGCGGCAAGCTGACTCAACCGGGCTGCAAATAGTGTCGTCTGAAATGATAAGCCAGCCGCTGGAGTTGTTGCAGTTTTGTAGGCGACAACGTTTGTGGTTGTTGTTTTTGTTGTTGCTGTGCGGTGACTGCTGTAATGCAATGCTTATCAAGCATCGAACAAGTTTCAGTAAGTCACACAGGCTTGATGATTGTAATGAGGTCAGTGCGAAGATTTCGTAAGGAGGGAAGGCATATTTGTCGCAATTCCTATGAACGTAGATTTTTTCGAATACCGATTAACGGGATTTCGCAATAAGTATGGCAAATTGTCTGATATGAGAAAATGATTCACAACTATCAGTAAATCCAATCACGTGCATTGTCCATTCCACTGCTAGTTTCCGTGATTTGGTGTCAAAGTGCGATTTTAATTTTATCAGAAAAATGAAATGACCCAGCAATGAAAATCGAATGGTCTTCCATGAGTACTTTTTATGCTGGCTCATCAGATTTAGACCGATAATGATGATGCACATGCTAATTAGTCTTAAAAAATAAAAAGTTTCAGTGCCTCGTTTCTGTAACTTGCAAATAGAGAAGATCTCTACTACAATTCTCTATTTGACGTCATTCTCCATTCGTGTGCATTTCTATGAAACTCTACTAGCATATTTCAATTTACTCTATTCACCACGAAACGGGAATAAATAAATTGTTTCTGGAATGTCATGAGTAGAGTTTGATTTTTCAATCAGTTGACTATATTGTCACCACCTTTTTTGTAGTTCAGTAAGACTTCTATAGGACGGTTGGAGGAAAGTGGAAGGTTTGTATCATATTGATAGATAACAGAGAAAAGCAAATATGGAGAATATTAATGAAGGAGCAGTAAGTATACATATTTTTGTTGATAATAAATTGATTACGTGTATTATTGCTTTTGTTATTTATTTTGATTTGTTATTAAAATTAATATCAGGTTTTGTACACAGCTCACTGGGCAAGTAAATACCATAGACTATTCACGAGCATTCATTGACGTTCTAAAAAATGATGAAGGAGAGCCTGTAGCAGCCAGTATGGGATGCAAGGGTCCTCAATCTTACGAGCTGTGGCAACCAAGCGGTAGTCAAATATATGAGGACTGATAGCCAAGTGTAACCAGTCACCAATACACTTATTCCGACGGTACGAAACAAGGATGACCTTACTCCAAATGGTATTCGAAGATTTTAAAAGCAGGAGAGAAACGCAAACGCTCTTTAAGTGGTACAGAAAAAAAGCTAATTTTCGAAAATTCATAGCCTAACAGAAGTCGTCTTTTCAAGCTCAATATCTCAAAGGAATTTATTATTGAGACATGAAACAAAGTACCAAAGCAAAACTTCATCACGTTATTTAAGTAGAGACTACACGAGCTTTCTGTTTTAATGTTAAATTCGCACATACAATTCGTAGATTGCGGCTTAAAAACATACTTCGGATATTATGAGTGCGCATCGAAAATTGACACGCGATTCACCCGATTGGAAACATGAAAAATTCTAAGAAACCGACTGAGGTTACAGAATTCGTGTCAAGAGCTCCGATCGTTCATTACTGATTTTCGAAGAAATCACTTTTTGACCAACGCTCGGCTAACTTCGACAAACAAGCGGTATCCGAACTGTGGAAGTTTTCGTCTAGAGCTATATTAAAGGTAATACCGAAGGACGAGATTTCTAGTTAGCCAAATGCAGGGAATAGATTTTCTGCTTCCATTCCGATTCAGAGGATATTCAAGAAATTTTCAGGTTTTTTTTCAAAACTGAAGGATTGCCAAAGTTGGCGAGCTTATTGAGAGCCAACGGGAAGCTCTTTTGATATTGAGGAGGTAGTCCCGCTTCTAGAGGCGCGTAAAGGCATCATCAATGCAGATGCGAAGGCAGCTTGTGCTGGGTCAATATTTGGATTACCTCACGAGTTGGAAGGCTGTCTAGACCTTCTCACTCTGAAAACAGAGGAAGCGGATGAGACAGCTATTGTGTCTGATTAGAACCATGACTCGACCTTTATTCGTAATGATGAAGGTACTTCAAATTAATCTTTATCATTCCAAAGAAGCAACAGCTAGTCTTCTCTGCTTGCCCAAGACTGGGGAAGAGCTTGTTTGGGCACAGTGACACTGGGGTTTTAGTAACCAGTTTTTGTGGGCTGCGAATCAAAGAGTTCAGATTTATAACACCCGATAGCCAGGAGACGCTAGGAATCTATATTCTTGCTCAAAATATTATTAAGGTCCCTGCTCTTCACAGTTTTTGTGATAGATATTGCTGCGGAAATGAATTGGATGAAATGCTAGTTTGATTTTTGTTACATAGCCCACGATCATGCTGCAGATCCGCCTTGCGTCATCGGCAAGAAGAAAGGAAATAGCTACAGCTGCAAGGATTTGCGTCCCTCTTATTCTAGCAGCTGCATCTAATACCCACTATAAAGCGTGGGATAGCTCCAGTATTGAAAACCGTGGTGATGCAATTTTTAACTTCACTCTGACCTATTGCCTGTCCACTGCCAATGCAGCCAATGAATCGACCTTTCTCACCTATAATCGGGAGTTGGTTCTCAACGTTGCCTTAGTCAGTGGGCGATACGCACATCTTCTGGATGGATGAAGGGTCATCCAAAAGTGTTCGTTCTCTGGTTTTCGTTCTCTCTCATATCCTTTAATTTCGGGAGACCGCTGCTCAATGGAGCAGGTAATATTTATTGATAAGAAGAAGAAAAACGGACCAAGTTCCAATCCCTGGTTCGATCCTTCCTGGAACCTTCTCCGGGGAGTATCAATTGTCACCAGCATCTGCCGGCTCTCTCAATTCTGCTGCTACGTCACCGTGTACCCCACCCACAGCCAAAGGGAATCCAAAATTCCAGGGTTGAATGTGAATAACACCACTTTGCAGAAAGCGTTCAGGAAAGAGTTAAGTTATGTAAAGATCTAGTAACTGATCATTGTATGAATCAAAATTTAAGGCCTTTACGTAAGGCAAAGATGTCCTAATGGAGATCCTGCTGCAGCAAAACGGAAGCTATCGATGAGTAGCACAAGCAGTACATTAAGCGGAGCGTGCTATCAGCTTATCCCCGACCCTTGGAATTACAGACTTCTTATTGAGTTGGGTCATAAACTTTCTCCAGCCGTTCAAATCTGCGAGCCTTGATGACATTCTTCCGCCTGTAATGTATAGGTTTTTGTATTCCAGCTGTAGTCTATAGACAAGTCTCACTAAAGATTCTGGAAATAATCATTGACCATTATACCAAAAACTCAAATGATCTTAAGTAAATCTCCTACAATTCAACGTTAATCTCTTGACTTACCGAAGTTAAACAGTCTCAATTGATCTGTGTTGATCCTTAACTCAGAGCTAATATAGAAAGAAAATATAGCATAAAGAACGCAGAAGTCTTTCAGTGATCTTTACTGCTGTAAAAGAGCTATAGGAACGATTCGTGGTTTGCAGCCTTTCATCGTTGTTGGCTTTAAGCCGCTGTAGTTGAGCCTAGACTACTATATAGGAATCGGAACCATTTTGGTGCTTTCTACCAACTGATGCTTGAAAAAATGCGAAGATTAGCCGCATTTTCGGTGAAGCTTCACACTAACCGTACGAAGACGATTTTTTGTACTGCTTCATTGGTTGCCAGTCAATCTACTAACCCTACACAAGCCAATCTGGCTACTGTAAGGTTTCATTGCTTTTCGCCTTTGGTCATACTATAATTTTAACTAAGGAAGTTTCGGCTCCAACACAAAGAAGCTTGTGGGATCCAGAACAACCAAAGTCTGGATAGAAGCATTGACTATGCAGGACGCACTAATTATGGCACAAGGTATGTAATCGGTATGTAAGCATTGAATAACTTTGAAAAAATAAACAACCGATTTCTATACATGAAGAATTTTTGAATACGACATTAATTAAGTGGTCGCCTTTATTGGCCGAAGCGAATTGTACTCTTTTTTCTGCGTTTTCCATTCCGTTTTCGAGCATCTCGGGCGGAACAGTGACGCTTTCGGCACGAATGTTTGCTTTGAGCTCGTCAATGGTATGAGACTTGCTGCGTATACTTTGCTTTTCAAATAACCCACAAAAATAAGTCCGGAGGGCTCAAATCTGGATATCTAGTCAATGTCGCCTCTTTTTGACATCAGACGTTCAGCGGATTTTCGTTGCAGAAACTGAATTGTTTGATTTGCACTGTGGCATGGCGCATCATCTTATTGGAACCAGTAACTGTCAAAACCTTTGTCACGCATTCGCGGGCAGACATAATGAGCCAACATCCACCCATATCGATTTCAATAGACTGTTCCGTTTAAATACGGCTCAATGATGGTTTTGGCGCAAACGCCGGCCCAAATGTCACTTTTTGATCATGCAATGGCGTTTCATGAATCTCGTATGGATTCTCCCTTCCCCAAATGCGATAATTTTGCTTATTAACCTCGCCAGAGAGTGTGAATTGGGTCTCGTCGGTCATCAAAATTTGCTTGCAAAAATGAAGTTCAGTGTCAACCATTCGTGTCAGTTTCAACCATTCGACTTTTAGGCTGTCTTCCAAACGACGTGGACGGTCTACCAGCAATATTCTTTGTGTTAATTGCACTTGATCCAAATGTAAATCATCCTTCAAAATGCGCCGCAAAGTGGTTCCACTGACGCCAAAATCTTGAGCGCGATGATGATACGATATTTTTGAGTTCTGGGCAACGCTCTCTCTGACCGCTTCAACGAGTTCATTGGAACGTCTTGGTCGTTGATGAACGGCATGTTGACGATCTCCCACTGCCCCGTGCTCAAGAAAATTCGACACCAAACGAAGAATAATGTTGTCAGACGGTGCCTGTTGGCCACGATATTTTAGACCGTATGCACGTTGAGTTAACACAACTGAACGACTATTTTCAATGTACACCGTCACTATTTCAGCGCGCTGTTTCGGTGAAGCGATTCATTGTTTAAATTGTACTGAATTGACGTTTTAAAAACATGTCTAACCAAGTCAATCGGTTGAAAAATGTCAAAGTTATTCAATGTTTACATACCGACATAAAAGATGGCGCACCTTGTACATACAGTCGGACAAAAAAGTCTCCGCACAATGCTGTTTTTTCTTGATTTACAAGAATAACATTCTGATATTACAAAATATTATTAATTTAAAAAATTATATGCTTTCTAAAACTCTTTAATTACAATTATCAGAAAAAAATTTTCAAATTTATCCATTCATAACGATATAGTAATTTACTAAAGTAAATTGTTCAAATTTTTATATCAAACAAGTCTCCGTACGAATAAATGGCAACACCGTATTATACAAACAAGTGCAGTGCTAGACGCGCTTCAACTTCATACAAATTTGAGCATTTCTCTCTCTTAGCAAACAGCTAGCATAGTTATAGCCCCGTGAAGATTTGAGCCAAGTTCAGAAAACATAACCATCGGCTATGGGTAAGGAAATCAGTTTAGATACGCGCAAAATCTTCGTTAAGCTGTATTGCCAAGGAAATTCAATGGGCGAAATAGCGAAAATAATTAGAAAATCGAAGTCTAGTGTGCAGTATGTCATCAAGCAGTACGGAGAAACCGGATCCTTGAAAAGTAAGCCTCGTTCAGGACGTCCAAAAATTCTAAGTGCTACAGTCCGACGGTCAATAGTGCGTAAAATTAAGGAGAATCCGAGAGCCAGCGCACCTAAAATAGCAGACAAGGTAAGAAAGGAATTCAACCTAACAGTGATGAAACCATCAGGAATGTTCTGCGAGAGAATAACTTCCATGGTCGAAAACCTAGGCGTAAGCCTTTTTTTTTCAAAAGTTAATCGAAAGAAGCGAAGACATTTTGCAAAAACTCACGAAAATAAGGATGCTACCTTTTGGAATCGAGTTTTGTTTTCGGACGAGTGGAAATTTAACGTGTTTGGCTGAGATGGCAGAGGAAAAGTCTGGCGCAAATCTAAGGAGGAGCTGAACGTAAAAAATCTAGTCCCTTAACAGTTGGGACTAGATTTTTCACACTACCACCACGGTGGTGGTAGTGTGATGATGTGGGGGTGTATGGCGGCTTCAGGAGTTGGAAAGCTGCACTTTATTGATGGTACAATGGATCGGCGACACTATCTTAATATTTTGAAAACATGCCTGCGCGAAAGTGTCAATGCTTTGGGTTTGGAAAGTGATTTCATTTTCCAGCAAGACAATGACCCAAAGCATACCTCAATGGTGGTCAAGGAATGGCTTTTGTATAACGTGCCCACGCAGCTTGACAGTCCACCACAGTCACTCGACCTAAATCCCATTGAGCATTTATGGGACGAATTGGAGAACGCAGAGTGCGGAAACACGCGATACAAGGCAAACAAGAGATTAAGGCTAAACTATAAGAAGAATGGAGTTTAATCGGACCGGAAATCACATCAAAACTTGTTAACTCAAAGTCCAGGCGTTTGGCAGAAGTCATTAAAGCTAATGGAAATGCCACCAAATATTAAATCACATCTATAGAGTATTTTTTTTTAGCTTTAATTTGATTCATTTCTACGTTCGTACGGAGACTTTTTTGATACAACTACAGTTGCTCACAAAAGTCAGCATACACCGCTTAAAAACGCGGAATTGGCAATATATAGGTAGAAAAAAAATGCAAAGACGGGTGAAAAACGAACTTAAAAGGAATATCAGAGACATTGTAATCTATTTTACGCAGAATTAATGAGAATATACATATACATATACATAGTAAATAACAAGAAATTCCGCTGAAACTGAGGAAACAAAAGTCAGCATACACCACAGAAAATTCAAAAGAATCAGTCTAAGCGATGAGTCATACTGCGATAAAGATTGCTACCGTGTTAATATACAAAGATAAACATTAGTACATTGCAAGTCGATCAAACAAAGTGATTTGGGTGCCTTTAATGCTTAAAAATGAGTACACGGAAGGAAACGAGTTTGGAAGTGCGAAAAATCGTCCTTAGTGAACGAGTGGAAGGGAAGTCGTATGGCGAAATTGATAAAATAGTTGCAAGAAGTCGGGCAAAGGTGCAAACGATTATACTGAAAGCGGAAACAGAAGGGAGAATACAAAATAAACAACGAACAGGTAGACCCAAATCCTTAAGTAAGAGAGATGAGAGAGACTTGTTACGGAAAATAAGTAAGGGGCCACAAAAAAGTGCTCCGGCAATAGCCACTGCACTTGCAAAGGCAACAGGGAAGCAAGTGAGTCCAGAAACAATATGTAGAGTTTTGCGTAATCAGGGTTATAACGGTAGAGTTCCGCGCAGAAAACCTTCCATTTCTCCAGTTAATGAAAAGAAGAGGCTTGACTTGGCTCGCCTGCATCTTAATAAGGACGAAAATTTTTGGAATCAAGTTCTGTTTAGTGATGCGAGCAAGTATAATATTTATGGCTCTGGCGGGCGCGGATACGTGTGGAGGAAGCGGAACGAAGCATTGGCAAAGAAGAATTTTCGTACTACAGTGAAACACGATGGAGGGTCAGTCCTCGTATGGGGCTGTATGTCGGCCGCTGGTGTGGGGCAATTACATTTTATTGATATTACTATGGATCAATACATGTATTTGAACATATTGCGAGGCGATTTGATACCTTCTGTGCAGAAATTAGGCCTACAGCCAGGTTGGATCTTTCAGCAGGACAATATCCAAAACATACAGCTAGAAATGTCAAAGAATGGTTGCTGTTTAACGTCCTTCATCAGCTTCACAGTCCACCTCAGTCTCCCGATTTTAACCCTATAGAGCATTTATGAGAGGAATTGGACCGCAGAATTCGTGAGCCAGCCGTAAGAGCAACTATTACTAGCAAAGAGACCCTGAAATCTGCTCTGCTGTGTACCTGGATGGCCCTCCACCCGAAATTACCGGATATCTCGTTCGTTCAATGCGAAGGCGTTTAGAAGCTGTTAATAAGGCTGGTGGAGGGCCTACAAAGTATTGAGCTCACGTTTTTTGGTCATTCTCGTTCTTTTCGGAACATGGCTCGAGTGTATGCTGACTTTCGACTTTAAATTTTACGTTTTCATTGCATTCTCTCTTTTTCCACTGTACCATATTCGTGTTTTTACATGCTGTATGCTGACTTTTGTGAGCCACTGTATAAGTCACTACTGAAGTATGACCTTTAAGCTAACTACAATTTAATTTTTCTTTAAAATACTATTTGCTTCTTGATATTAATTAAATGAAATTAGCAATTCTGAATATAAAATAAGCCCCAGCTCAGAATCTTTGAATGTCATTGATTTTTCAAAATCAAAATCCAAATAATTCCAAAATATTCAAAAACAAGATAAACTCTCCTTCTAATAACTTAGCTACTTCAGATCTAGTCAGACAGTTGAAATTGATTCTTCGAAACATTCGCTTCAAATCCCGCAACGCTCCAAACCAGTTTCTTCGCCGTAAGTACATGCTACTTTCTCTACGCAACATACCTGAAACATGAAATTAGTTCAATTATTAAAAAGATCTTGTAGAAAATCATTGAACGTCACTACGAACAATAACCAACAGCAAAAACAAAACGAAAAAAATTGTATTCATTCCCAGGCCACTGCAAGAGATCCGTCCATAACAAGCCCAAGGGCAGAGTGAAATGTAACATTCTCAACAATTCACCAGAACCACCCTTGGGACCCACTCTGCGCGCACTACTGCCATTATCACCTTCCTTCCTCCCGCCACCACCACCACATCGATTCGTTGTCCCTTGCGATTCTTTCGTGTGTAAATAATTTTATGTGAGGGCAGTGCAAGAGGGTGGCGGGGCAGTCGTGGTGATTCGATAGTCGTTGTTTGTCGAGGTGGCGGCACTGGTACTGTTAGCTGGTGGTTGCAAGGAGCAAATAGAAAAAGAAACATCAACGGAAGTATGGAAGATTTTTCCGCCACCCCAATTATGCCTTCTGCCAGCGAAAAGAATCATAGACTTCACCCGTTTCGTCATTCGCCCGGGTCGTCATCGCCCGTCATATCATCGCAGTCGTCTTTCTCGTCCTGGTCGACGTTGTCGTTGTTGTTCCATAAGGACACGAATTTCTTCTGTTGCGGTATACACAACCGAAATGAATAAGGATCACTCACGACGACCAGCCAGAGGGAACGGGAGGTCGACGCGACAGTCAACATTTGAATGGACGGACGGACGGACGGACAGACGAACGGGTGGGGTGGGCAATATTGGATGGCTAGTACTGTAGTGCGCTATCAGCCCGCTGTTCCTCTGCATAGCTTAGGATTGACTCTCATGCACAGCGCGAACAATAGTAACGGGCGACAGGCAAGTACAAGCACCCGATTGCGGGTGACGGTGCTGGCTTTGTTGTAGCGACTTGACGATGACGGTTTCTGAGCTTTACGGGAAAACCGTCGTCCTCGTCGAACGAGCGCGTTCCTGCGATGACGGGCAGGATGTGCGGATGCGGTGCACGACACACTCACCGAGTCCCGATGAGGCAAACTTACAGGACGACGACAAAATACAGTCATACACAAATGAAAATGGAAAATCAATGACAACAAAAACAGTATTCCGAAGCTAAGAACGATGATGTGCCTATTTGGCATTCTTAGTTCTTTCGCTACAGCGCAGAAAACATGCAAAGAAGCTATTTTTCCTAAGCCCGTACCATCCTGCTGAAACAACATCCGTTCTCTTCCGAAAAAGATGTGATGTCCTCGATATGGTCTCCTCGGGAGCTGTTCGTGGTTCCGGTTCGGGAGAAGATAGATATTCGCAAATGATGAGGTCGTAGAATTGTACAGCTGAGCTTTAACCAAACACTAGGCTGGCTCTGCTGGCTATCGACTAAATTTCCAGAAAATGAAAGTATCTTTTTCGCAGTAATTTCTAGTCTTATTTGCACAGGAAGTTTCGGTTAAATCATTTTCCTAGTAAATTACAGTCTCAGTCACGAACGCGACTACATGATATTTTGCATAAATTTGAACGTCCATTACTAGCATGCAAGTTAGAAAATGTTCTATTCGAGGAGAATTTTGTAATTGAATTAAACTGGTATGGATTTTCAATTAATTAAATTGCAAAGTTTGCCTCGTGTAACAGAACTTGTTGTTGTTGTTTTTTTCAGAAGCCGGTGAACATTTTTTTCAAGGGAATTTAAAGTGTTTCGAATATAATTTTTTGCTTTAAAATTGCAACAAAGATTTCTTTATAATTTCAGAGTTTAATGTTGGTAGTATGTGCATATATTTGTTTGTATATTTAAATGTACCGTTACAATAGGTTTCGTTCATTACGACTGAAATTCTAATCTCTATAAGGAGTGAGCATTGAAGTTTAAACTTTGAGAGACATTTTATTTTGCATTTATCTCATTTTAAGCCACAAACAATCTTCCGTCGCGCCACCATCTTTTCGAGGCTTTTGATTGTCTCAAGATACAATACTAAGATTGTCACGGAATGAACATGCAGATGAATCCTATGCCAGACGGAGTCTTCAAATCCACCCGTGCTGGGCAGGCAGAAACTCAGATTCTGCACGACTGCAATGAAGGATACCCTGGTTTCAACAAAAAATCACATGGGTCCATAGTGGAGGTTTCCATAGCCAGTGAGTTCTCGAATTTGCTGATTTCATCTCCTGCGGTCGCGAGCTTTGGAAAGGCAAGTACAGTGTCAGTTGGAAGTCTGATACCGACCGTGCCTAAGAAAAAAAAATTATTTCTCCCAAAATCTCAGAAAAGAGGAGGAGGGAAGCACTGAAGAAAGTAACTTTAACTAGAGCAAACGAGACGTCTGCGGGAAACACCGATGGAAAGAGTGCACTTTGCTCTGGACTCGACAAACCTGTGGAGGTTTTCAGTCAAAGGCAACACAAGAAGCTGTGCAAAACGGGGAAGCTAACGGAAAAGATGAACCAGAAAATAAATGCAGCAGAAATGGCAAGTTTTTCCCTGGAAACTGAGGGACTACCTAGAGTAGAGAGAGTGAGTTAATGCCGATGTTGTTAGTTACAAGCGAAAATATCTCAAACACCTGACTGGGAGCAAAGCCAGCATAGCGTACATTGCCAATTAGATAAAGCTTTCAACCGTAAAGTGAAGAAGTCTCTGTTGAAAAAGTCAACACTTCCCGATATAAATCGAAAATCAGATACAAAACTGAAGGGAAAAGTGGAACCAGGCATACCGGAGAACTCTATGACAGCTAGCTCAGACACCCAAACTGTATAACACTATCTCTGAAATTATCTATGCCCGAAGCTATTAGATTCATTTAGATAAACTTGCTGCATCTCAAGACTTCATCTTTTTTTCTAAGCGAAAATCTGGGAGAACTGCAAGCGTCTTCTTAAATTGCGCTAGTACAAGAGATAAGGATTCGACTTAATCAAGGAGGCAAAGATCTTTTATGAGGAACTACCAATGTGGCTGACAAAATGCGTTCTGGTTTCTAATTGGTTTGATGTCAGCACGCTTAGATAGGTTTCAAGCCGGGATCGGCCAGCGTGCTGTACCGGCAAAATAGCAAGATGAAGTGCTTGAATGTCATTTCAGCTTATTCAGCTTACTCTCCTGTTGACTTCTTGGTATCGCGACAAAAACAGGAGCTGAAAGGCTTTGTTTAGTACGTCGAATTGTATACACTGGAGAGACAAACTAGTTATGGCAGCAATAAATGCAGCTACAGAGGAGACAAACTCTTTCATTTTATAACTTCTGCTGCACTAATGACATTAACATTAACAGAAACATAGATCAATAACTGGATAGTGTATCAGCAAGAGTAGATGCAGCAAGCTGGTTCCTTCGTCGAATCGAGAATTGTAGAGATTCAGAAAAGAAATCAGGAAAAATAATAAAAGCAACAAAGAAGATGATTGCACTACCCACAAGATCTTACAAAGAATCTACAAATATCTTGGGAGGACCTCCCAGAGGGTATCATTAAGGTCGTACCTCGAGGGTATACACGATCTCGAAAAAAGACCAATCAGCTAAGCTGAACGCTCCAAACCTCGCTGATGGTGATTTCACTAAGTTCAAAAAGGAGTCCTTATACATTTTAATTGAGAATTTGATGATTGAAACACAGAAGGCTTCTGTTCCTCTGACCAAACCTACTGCACTTTGTGCTGGCAAAAAAGCTAGTACACAGCTAAATCTAACGAAAAATTCGGGGTCGCAATTATGTCCTTTGGGAATCACATGCTAAGGGAGGGAAATGACTAGTTGGCAGCAGACGTAAAGTTAATCTTTTCGATATGCCTAGCCGTGGAGTATGATCCATCACCTTGGCAAAAGGGCAAGGTAGTCTATATACCAAAACCTGAGAGAGATGACTATTCAGATTTTAACTTGAACGAATTTGTTGAACGGCAAATACGCACTAGGCCGCTTAGGTCAAATCCTTTAAATGATGAGCAACATGCCTACGAGCGAGGAAAATCATGCGAGTTGATCCTTCATTATCTGGTTGAGGGAGCTGTTTCTACAAATTTCTTTCTGTTTCGCACACTAGCTCTGTACTCAAGTTCAACGTTGGTAAATGGACCGTCTTCATAAAGAAGCACGTATTGGTTAGCCAGCACCGTGAGTCCGCGCATTGCTTTTGAAATTATGCAGAGATTTTATAATCCAAGAGAAGATTCCGACGTGGAAAAATGGACAAGACCAAAATTCCGCACTGAAAGTTGGTAACCGGGATAAGGTAGATACCAGACTCGTCTGATTGATAGTTACTAAAAAAATATTTTGATGATCTTCATACTTGAATAGTCAACAACGGATCCAAGTAGATAGCGTCATTGGGTCTGAGTGGTACCTTCTTCACTATAAGAATATAAGTCACATAAATAATTCACAATTCATCTACTTCATTTACTACTGCCTTTTAGGGGCTGTTTGCAGTACATTTTTTGCGCGTTCTGCTTATGCGCCAGTTTCATCAAGTATCGATAGTAAAAATTTTGCGACATAGTCTTTATAGTTTCCTGGTTTCTGTAGCCGATACCTGGTGTTCGTCGAACACTTTGATGTAGCTTTAGTCATATTAGAGATTCGACGAACAAACTAGCTGAACCAACAAATCTACTTTATAAGTCTTTTCCTCTTGTAAAAAAGTATAGTTTTTTTATTATTTATCGAGTTAAGGCAAAATATAGGCCAGCCTTCAGGATTGTGAAGAAAATTTAAATATTTTTCTTTGATCGGACGCAATAACCATTGATTTTAGTATTGAAGATTGCTCAGCCTCAAAGATACAATCAAATTTGAAAATTTGATAATTGACGCATTGGGTCGAGGAAAGATCTCACCTAGATTTTCAAAAACAATGACCACCCATGAAAAAATGACCTTATAAGCTGGGAAAACAACGATTTTGAATGAATTAGCCGAACAGTGTTTTAACTAGGAGATCGTATGCAACAGCAGGATTTGGAAAACTCGCTGATGGTATGAAAGAGGATATAATATTCTTCTTGGAATTGACTCGGGAATTCTCTCAGCTTTTGGTCGACCACAAACCCAATGCCAACGACAGGCTGGAATCCGTAATAATTTTGAAAACATTGGGTTAAAAACGTAATTCTTAGAAAATTTTCAAGTGACAGACACAAAGGGTCTGAGCTTAGGATAGAATCTTGATAAACAGAGTACTTCAAACTTCCTATTTGGAATGTAGTAAAGACAGGTGACCTCAAAGCGGACGATATTCTCCACAATGTAGAAACACGTCTCTCAATACAGGTTCAATGTTGAACGTAACTACCGTTTGGGAGGCCGTTCACATTTAAAATTTGAAAATGAGACATTCGAGTTGAAGAGGAAGAAAAGGAGAGTCCGGCGACGGTTAATCGATTAACGGTTAAATCGATTCACCGATCGAAACATACGACAATATGTTTCATATGAAACATATGACAATATACGACAATACCACACTGGAACAACCGGTTCTCGTCCGATCACCGAAGTTAAGCAGTGTTGGGCCGGTTAGTACTTAGATGGGGAACCACTTGGGAACGCCGCGTGTCGTTGGGACGTAAAAAATTTGTGCTATCCCTTATACCAACAAACCAGTTGTCTGGGAAGCACTATAAAAAAAAAAAAAAAAAACCGGTAATCGCTGGCACCCAAATCTATTAATCGGTGAAATGTTTCGGTTAACGGCACGCAATCTGGACCCAACATTTCTAGGATCTTGCTTTAAGAATTTTGATTCTTCTTAGTAGAAAATCATTCGCAGAAGGCTTCTTTCTCCAAGGTGTTGCTACATGCATGCGTCCTCCCAGTCAAACAGTTCGGTTGAATACGGACAATACGGGCAGGTGCATTTGGCGGTATCCTGATAAAGCTGCATCTGTCACGTCCGCCCCAGGCTTTCTGATCAAAATGAAAGAGCACAGGATGGGCGTGTGCAGTGTTAAGGCATCGATACACGGTTGTGACACTTCGTTAGTTTCAAGTGATCGTATATCGGGAATGATCCGTGAATCTAGCCGTCCTGTCGCCCTGGACGTTACGCCTGACGGTGAGGGCAAGGACTCCACTTTAGAAGTCTGGCCAGCGGCAGATGGTCTCTTCTGCCGAAGCTCTGCGGGGCTGCAGATGCCATCCCATTGAAGCTAAAGGCATACCACAGCAGCGCCGTTGTGGACGGGCACACAAATCCAGATTCTATAATGGTGTGGGGCTCGATGAGAATTGGGTATGAACATGTATGAATTAGCCATGCTCTATCTGCCTTTTATGGCCACTTCAACTGCTGCAGAGCGCCTCTTCTACCACGCAGGTAGTGTGCAGTGCAAGAAGAAGAACATATTATCTCACAAGAACCTGAACATGCTAGTCTTCCTGCGTTCTTTTAACCAGGAAGATTAGTTTAAGTGCAGCGACATACGATTATGTTTTTCCAGGATGAAAAACCATCTCCGGTTTTTCCCGTCGCCGTGATTACACGACACACGGATAGGTTTTTCTCGAGCAGTATGCGGTTGGGAATCATTAATGTTGTTTGGATAATGTGTCGGTGATTTCGGACTTACAGTTATGTTGCTTTTGATTAAAGACGAACAAGTAATGAAAAAAACAATTGCAGCGTAAATTTTCAGTTCACCCTTTAATGCCATATACATGGTCTTTTCTCCACTTCCAAAATTAATCTCTCTGCATCCAGCATTTTAGCAACCAAAAACAATCTTCAATTATTTTTAGTACGTACCACGCAGCTACTACACGGATGAATCGAATTTTAATAAACCGTTCCGGGAAAACCTAATCGTATGTCGCACTATATTGAATTCAATGAGTTTTGCTTTCTTTCGGCTGCAATACCGTCGAACCAACCGTTGCCGAACCGCGGTTGCTTTCAGGTTCCGAAACCGATTCGGTTTTGACCTGAATGTTGATTGTATGTTGCAGTTAACTTAATCACTTGAGTTTCATTTAGCGATGGAAAAGCCGTGCGGGAAAAACCTAATCGTTAATATTGTAATGTGTCCGTATAATGTATTTATATAGCGTAATGCCAGATTTATACATTGGAACGAGCGTCTCGTGTACAAGAGTAAACAAGACTCAACAAGACATTGGACGAGACTCAACAAGACAAAGGGTGAATTGTTTATTTAGGATATTGCACCACGCAACACGGACCATGCACTATGCACCTTTCATAGGGTGAATTGTTTACTTAGGATATTGCACCATGCATCTTTCGACAGTTGTGAGCTGTTTTGTTCAGTTCAGTGAACGATGGCTGAGGTACAGGCTGTGGCTATTGCAACTGCCTGGTGTGCGTTGAGTGATTTCAATCTGGGACACGCAAAGACATGTTTGAAGTCCCAGCGAAAAATTCGAAAATGTGAATGAGCACATGCTACCCTCTCGAATCCCTTTGACTCGGTACATAAAACCGACTTCGCTTTGAGCGGCTTCGAACTAGGACGAGACGGTCATAAACAGTCAGGCACAGCAATAAAAGGATCATTATCCCTTCGTAAAACAAACAAGAGCCGACGAGCAAACCATTTACACACGCGTGCTTGCCATGAAAAACACAGCCGAGACTAGACAAGGAGACCGTTTACACACTCACCTTGTCTTCATTTGGCATTCCTCGGCGAGAATGTAAATCCGGCTTTAGAGTTTAGTTTGCATCTAATTTTTCTAATATCCTGATTTTTGACTAGTCTAAGTTTAGGGCGTTTATATTTCATTGCGTCTTTGCTAGTTGTAAGTTTAGAATATTATATAATATCATTCTATTCATTCATTTTTGAATTTTATATTGTTTAAAAATTCTATTTAATTGTTCTCTTGACTGCGTTAGTTCATAAAAATAAATGCTATTTGAAGTTTTTGAAGCTTGATTAGCCTCATTTTTCATTAAAATGATCAAAACTCATTGCAAATCGGAACATATAATGGCTTTACCAATTTCACAGAATTTTTTCAAGAAAAATCGAAGATCAACCGGTAAAAATTTTCCAACCCTAATCTGGACATAACTTTTTTGAGCTATTATGAAGGCGCTTTGATTTTCACTATTTTAAGTATCAAATGCTGCTCTTCTTCAATTTTCGACAAGCTGTGGATTAGGAAGTTACATGGAAAAAGGGGGCCCGATAGCTCTGCTCGCTAAGGCGTCAGGCCGAAAAGCGGCATGCTACGGGGCCTGCGAGTTCGAATCCCGCCAGTGCCATGGCTGTAAGTGTGAATGCGTGTGATTGCCCATGAGGGTGGCAAATGGGCCCAAACTGGTGGCCTAATGCTGTCCGCGTTGCCGGCAGCCCTCTTCACTAACCTAACCTAACCTACATGGAAGGTACATTTTAAAGTATGAGAAGGCTCTAAATGATAATTGCGTAAATATTTTAGCATATATTGATGACCAAAGCGCAGGTTGTCCAAAAAAGGGTTGATCAAAATTCCAATTTTGACCAATCCTTTTTTCAACTGAAGATGGCAGAGATTTTTGGTTTCGACTTTTAGATTTCTGAGGCTCACAGTGTGTCTATAATACGTTTACAACAGAAGCAAACTAGGTTGTCTAAGATACTCGTATTAAAAAAGTCCATGAAGTATGCCGCTTTGCTATAAGAAAAAAAAACGAAACCAGTTTGAACCATAGGGCGAAGGTAGCCTCAGTCACCTCACTGCCAATTATGGAAAAGACGAAGGGTGATATAAGATGAATACTCTTCTAACAGAGTCCCGGCTACAAAGTGACTGCAGACCTAGAGAATACTAAGAAGATAAGGAACCAGTAACCAGTGTCTGTTCATGTGATATCTGCTGGAAGTTTTGGCATATAGAAGCAGAATATTAATTCGCCCCCATATTAGTTTCTGATTGCTATATGAAGAAAAAAGTCTTTCTTTGCAGATCTTTTTCAGCTTTGGGTATTTTACCTAGCCTTTCTTGTTAATTTTGGTCTCCACGATCAAGAGTGATATTTATGGAAGGCTTATGGTGATCGTTCTATGAATTTCTTTTTGGAAGAACTAACATGAAGATAATTAAACATTCACATCGAATAAGATAATATTTTTTATCAGCTGAGCTCAACATCCTCCTAAATAATTTCGTAGCAAAATCCAGATTTTTTTTCGTCTCAAGTTCAAAGCTCTTTATATCCATCTTAATCTGGCTCTAGAAGGAATCTTAAAGAAAGATTAAGCTCATATTCTGAACTATTCACAAAAATCATCCAAACACCTAATCCAAAGCTGAATTCAAATGAGATAATAGCACTTCACTACGTTCGCACTTTTGCGACAACGATAAGAAGTTATAAATATTCTCCATTTCAACAACAAAAAAAGCAAAAAGTTCCAATCGAAAAAATGTAAAATATCGAGTTGCGATAAGATAATACCGATGTGCTGACGTCCCTACCAACCCATACTACGTATTAGTAGTACCGAGGCAGAATAAACGATGTCATAATATTTTCCCGAAAAAATAACATCAACTATACACTTAGTCAGTGATAAGCACTTTCGAGTATCTATCTATTTTATCTGTTTATCTACATCTATCTTATCGCTTAATCTGTAAACACATAGTCTTATTGAATATATATTAGGTTAGAATCGACTGGAATACATACGTATACACATGAGACTGTCCGTCGTTTTTGGGAAAATAAAAGGCGAAAAAAGAGTAAAACAGGGTCAACTTGGAACAACAGCTAGTGCGAGGAGTTTTCGATATCATTCGAATTTAATCGATTGAATTTCATAATCAATCACTTCAGCAAACCTTGTTAAGACGCTAATCAACCAAATAAATTATTTGTTAATGTCAAATCATTTGATTTAGAGGGAAAGAGTAGTGTGATAGGTGTTGGATTGGCAAGTCAAGATATTGATGAATGCTACGAATTGATTTTTAATGTGATCTTTTAATGGGCGATTAAATTTCAATGAGAGTAGATTCACGTCATATTTTCGGTGATTCCGAGTTTAAGTTAATGGTTTCATTGTTTTGTTTCATTGATGGTTTGGCATTTTTTGTGAATTGTTTCTAATCGTTAATGAGCTTCGTGGTATGATTTTATCTCGGGCATTTTTTTTCGCAATTGTACACCTGTTATTATTTGTTGGGAGAAACAATGTCGGTGAAAATTTGAGCTTTATTTTTGGCAGTATTTTTTCGTTTATCTTAGGTTTTGGTTTACATGGAAAGGAATTTTGCATCTTAGTAGCTGATTTGTCTTTTTGGGGGGAAATCCAAGTACTAATTAGATTTATTTATTATTTTTATATTTATATTTATACGTATCGTAATATATTTATATTTATACGTGTAATAATCATAAAATTTTTATAATAAACAAACATTTATAATTTCTATCTCAATATTTTAATTGCAATGACTTACTACATCAAAAGCATGAAATCACAAGCTTACCTGTAAATAGAGAAAAAAAAATTAGATTTAGTGAGGAAACATAAATAAAAATTAAATAACAAAATACATTTTATTTTTTACATTAATTGTAGCTAATTGTAATCGGAAAGTCTTTCATGTATTCAAAACAAATGTACAGGAAAATTGTCTTTCAACGTTTCAAATCATGTTTCATATTTCAAGAAGAAATTTCAATTTTCTTCTTACAAAAGTTTACTCAGATTCATCAACAACGTTTTGACAGGACAGATCTATAGTATTTCCTATTTATTTTATTTTCTACAAATTGAAAAGACGTAGTTGCAATGGAAACCTTTGATGATGACAAATATTGATATCAAATTTCAAAAGCATCTCCAATGAGATACGTGGAACAAAAATTGCAGCCACTTCAGCTGGATGTACGCGCCCAATCTTCTCTTCAGACTCTTTCTATCTCTTTTTCCAACTTTCAAATTGTTCCAAACGTTGCTTTCGGGACTCATTTTGGGGGCTTGTATGGAGAAAAACCACCACAGCCCTACAAGATGCCACCTTTTAGCCCCTCACAATAATTGAAATATAACAATCATGAAAGATACGCTAGAAGATAAAGCTACAATGCAGGAATTCGGATACCCAGGGCCGGAGGCTATGAGGAGTGACGGAGCAGGCCCCGGGTCGTCGATATCCTGTCACTGCAATGCTATGGAGGTGGATGACCTGGCCGCCATAGCAGATAATGCCACAAGTACTACTCAAAACGTAGAGGTGGTGGAAGCGGTGCTAGACCCTTTTCCTCCAAGCAAGAACATCTCCCACCCTCAACAGGAACATTGAAGGAGACAGGCGACTCCGCTGGCAGCCAGCCATTCAAGCCGGGCGAAACAAACGCTCACGTGTGCGAGATTACATGTCGACTGCGATTCGGAGAGTATGGTTTCTTACGAAGCGGAAAAGGAGGTTCTCAAATCTCCTGAGTGAGGCAAAGACGCAGAAGAAGAGCAGGCCCAAGCCAAGTAATGAAAGTATGAAGGCGATGACCATTGTCGACAGGCTTGGTGACAAGTCTTTGGACTCCGCGTAGGAGAAGGATCGGCTAAGCTCGGTTCTAAACGGCAAAAAAGGCGTTTATGCTACCTAGGACAGAGTTGCACAAGGCCGTGAATATTTCGCCAGGAAGAAGAAGCTGGTGGTGAAGTACTCTACTTTTCACAATAAGGTAGAGCAGAGCTTGGGCAAGAAGCTAGCGGCGAAAAGGGGATGAAATACCAGCAATCAAGAGGCTGCAGAACGACAGTATTCGACTGGAGACACAACAGGTCTTCACCTCCCAGTTGAACCGAGTCAAGCAACACTTAATCTTGTCTTTGATTGACTGCAGCAGCCCTTTGGGTCAATTATCGCTATAATTGGATTTGTTCTGTGGATTTGGACAATAAATAAATAAATAAATAAATAAGATTGTAGAGTTAGGATTGCTCAATGCAATGATCAGCCGGATGGAAAAGCTTCCTGAATTGATCATTCACTCATTTGACGGAGCGAATTGGTTCCGGGAAGATCATCAAGTGTAACGAGGAGCTCACTTTGCGCTCGTGTAGTACAGTAGTCCAGGAATCACCTGGACTCTGGTTACATATTGTGAACAGACGCAGTATTCCGACACTTCACAGAGCGAAGGTGGTAATACTGCGAGTAGCGGCTGCAGAAGTAGAACCCGGACTTCCCAACGAAGGATTGGAAGATCCTCGACGTGAAGAAATTACTACTACTGACTCTGACTCGTTCCTCCAGAGAAGGTCACTAAACAAGCTGCGGAGACCAACATTCTGAAGAAACTGCAGCTAATAGGAGCGGACACATATACGTATCATTCCGCCTGGGGCACCAAAGACATCAACGAAAGAGGTGGATCTGAGCCTAGATTTATTATTAATCATAAGCTAGTCGCAGCAAATTAGGGGAATGTCGCTGCCTGTAAGGAACCATTTAGCGAAAACGTACTGCACATCACTCTGCACAACTGATCGAACAAACAATTGATAGAGAATTGAGGAATCTTGCGAGGATTATAATTTTTTTAGCATGTTGACATAAGTTTCACTCTGAAATGCACCTCAACCCACAACTCTTGCCCATTTCATAATCTCAGGAACATAAACTGGGAGACAGCCAAACAAGTAATTGTTGGTGGGTTAGGTTCTTCTCCAGGATTGACCCTGTAGCAGACCTGGAGCGAGCGGTAAATACCTTCACGGGAAAATTGATTAAAGTTTTTGAACGATCCTGTTCCAGACTTTGTTCTAAACGCAGCCCTAAGTTATCTTGGTGGAACAGGTTCTAAATTGTCGCAGAAGACAAATACGGAAACTGTTTGAATTACCCAAATTAGCTGATTGCGAGGAATGCTGGAAATTCTATAAATCAGAGATACGAAAAGCCAGGTGGAACTCTTACGGTGGAAATACGGTGGAAGCTGCCCTATAAAAGCCATCCACAAATTGATCCAGAACATCTAGGTTCAAGAAAAAATACCGCAGGAGTGGTGCAAATCCATCATATGCCCTATCCACAAAAAAGGAGACAAACTTCGGTGCGAAAACTACAGAGGCATATCACTACTTTGTACATCCTATAAGATACTGACGAAAATTTTAAAAGATAAAATAAATGTAAACGCAGAAAAGGTCTTTGGGGAGTACCAAGGAGGCTTTAGGTCTGGTAGATCAACTACGGATCAGCTCTTCACAGTCAAACAAGTGCTTGAAAAATGCTGGGAATTTAATATCGACGTCCAACAGATTTTCGTGGATTTTAAACAAGCATATGACAGTATTGACCGAAACATACTGCAAAAATAATGCTATACTTCGGCATCCCGGCAAAACTAGTCCGGCTGACCAAAATGACGATGACGTCGACAGCATCACAAGTCAGAATCAACAACGGTCTGACTGACGCCTTTGACACAAATGTCGGACTAAAGCAAGGCGATGGTTTGGCCCCTCTGCTGTTCAACCTAGCACTTGAATACGTGATAAGGAAGATTCCTGTCGACACAGGGGGTACGCTTCTGTATAAGTCGAACCAGTTAGTGGCCTACGCGGATGACATTAACATCTTGTCCCGTTCCTTCACATCCGCCAAAGAACTCCTGTTGAAACCTGATCAGGAAGCCAAAGAAGTAGGCCTGAAGATCAATCAGACGAAAACAAAAATCATGACGCAAACAAGAAAGAAGGCCTCCATTAGACAAAATATAATTTTGGACGAAACTAATTTAGAGAATGTGGACGAATTTATATACTTACACGCTGAAAAATCATTGTTCTACCCTTAATATATTTTGCAGCTAATATATTTATATTAAAAACATTTCTTAACATTATTATATTGACCTAGCAATAACATTATATTGCCCGCACATAGCATTCTTAAAATGTTATATATTGACATGCGTGTGGTGAATTTTTCTGTTACAATATTACATTAGTAGGCCAATATTAAATAGTAACATGGCAATAAGTTATATTAGCATCTTACAATACTATATTGACACACCAATAATATATATTAACATGCCAATATATTATAGTAACATGGCAATAAGTTATATTAACGTCTTACTATAGTATATTGGTATACCAATTATTAATATTAACACGCCGTCGATACGATTTTTCCATAGTCACAAGAGGTCCCCCATCTAACTACTAACCGCGCCCAACACTGCTTAACTTCGATGATCGCGGAACATTAGGTTATTCCAGTGTGCTATTGCCGCATAAAATATGAACATCCTAACTAACAATACAAGCAATGTACTTTGTTGTATGACCAACAATTTCACCACCCTTGCTTAATACATTTATATTAGCATAGTAATATATTTATGTTAAGATGTTAAAACATTTATATTTACAGATGTTCTGAATATAAAAAGTTAACAGCTTAATATGTAATGTTAAACTGCAAATATAATATTGTAACTTCCTAACATACAATATTGAGCTGTTAAAATTATGTATTAGGGACAATGCTGTTACTATAACAATATTAAGATGCTAATATATTGATTTCGGTCATTTCTCAGCGTGTAGGCTCGAAATTGACAACGAAAGGCAGTGAAACTGACGAAATTAAACGGAGAATACAGCTCGCTAATAAAACTCTCTACTCCGTTCTGGCCCTACTGAAGACCAGCTGCATACACAGGAAGACGAAGCTTCAAGTCTACAAATCAATCATCAGACCTGTGTTGTGCTACGGATGTGAAACTTGGACCCTTACCCAAGCGTCCGCAAATATGTTGAACGCCTTCGAAAGACGGGTCCTCAGGCGTATAATTGGAGCTAAACAAGAGTGCGGCCAATGGCGGATAAGGTACAACCACGAGTTGTACGAGGGTTTTGACGAGCCAGAGGTTGCTACAATAGTGAAACTGCGGAAGCTGCAATGGGCTGGTCACGTGCAACGAATGGACGAGCATCGAGTACCTAAGAAGGTATTCGACGGAAGGGCCGAAGGTCGAAGACCAGTGGGAAAACCCAGAAAACGCTGGTCTGACTCTGTCGACGAAAACTACGCAAAGCTGCTCGGCTTTCGAAATTGGACCACGCGGTCATTGGACCGAGACAACTGGAGGCGTCACCAGCGAGAAGCCAAGGCCCTAGAGGGGCTGTAGTGCTACGACGACGACGACGAGGTGGAACTCTTGGAATGAGCTATGCGACAGAATTGAAGCCACTTCAGAAACAATAAGATTAAGGAAATTGCTTGCTAGACTCTCTGTATCGCCAAATGATATACAATGGAGTTATAACACCTACTGCATTCCCTCAAACCATTACAAAAGTAGACATTTTGAAAGAGGACTTAATCAGGTCCGGATGTTGTTACAGAAGATTTTGGAGGAACTTGCAATTTAAAAAAAATTTCGTAGGATTTGCATATGTTTAAGTTCCAGGAGGCAATCCTCAATGAAAGCGCAGGATAGCCATTAAAGGCTATCTGGGTAGACAATTTCTTTAATCTGCCCATGCAGAAATTGGTTTTCATCTCCAGGCAATTGTTTATTATTCTCACATACTTGAGTGTCTCTGAGGCAACTACGACTCAGCACAGAGGCGATTATTTACCACAAAAACCATTTAACAGAACAGAAGATAAGGGTACTGGAAACAACGAAATTAGATAACTTTTCCAACACAGTGATTTACGCAGGCAGATGCTTTCGCGAATATCACATGTTGCTTTTCCATGTTGCTTTTTAGACAATAAGTGACTAAACGCACTGTGAATTCTATCAGGAAAAATTCGTTCAATCAACTTAGGGAAATAAAAGAGGAAGGATATAGGACGGTAGTTGGTAATATTACCAATATCCCCTGACTTTAAAATCGACAAAAACATTGGCAACTTTCCAGCAAGAAGAAAAAAATCCTACGGGAAAACTCAAGTTAAATAAAATAGACGGAGAAGCACATAAGAAGGTACAAGGTACTTAGCAAACGCACTTGGAATATCATCAGGCCAAATATTTCCAGATTGGTCCAACAAGGATATTAAGATTTCTGCCTAAAGAGGATTAATGATTACGCCATTTACATGAGAAGACTGAGACGAAACAGGGTTTCCTGAACAAATGTTCGGAGGAGAAAAGAGAGAAGCGAAAAAAACTTGGCAAACAAATCACAAATATCTTGAGTAATAGAAACATTAGTTCCCTCCAGCAAAAATGTATCAGAGAAATGATTGGTTGTTTTAAGGGAACGAGTATAAGACCCGAAAGGCTTCAAGTTATTAAAAGAGCGACACGCTTTAATGTGGGCGAATCACTTTCGCTTCGTTCCTTCAACCGGTTTTTAGCCAAAGATTGGTAACGCTGATAAGCTTGATCAGATGAACTCCGAAGAAATCTATTTCGAACCTTAGCCTGCCACAGAAAATCACGGGGAACATAAACCACGATGAAGCCGAGATACAGGAATAAACTGATATACAAGGGAATTTTGGAGAGAGATAGTAAAAAGGAGAAAAGGATTCATTGATTTCAAGCTCTCGAAAAAAAAGAAAACCAGTTTATAGCGATGAGTTCAGCAATAATGTTGATAATCGGTTTTAAATAAAACTAATAAATCGGCACAGCTCTGTTCTACATGGGTTATCCAATAAATAAAAATCGATAGGAAGAGGGGAATCAAGAGGATCGGGATCAATATAAGGGAAAGTTGACAAGGAAAGAAATAAAAGAAGGAAAGTTTAAAACAAAAATAAGTTCCAATAAACAGTTGCTATCATTGGGAACACAATTAAACAGGGATAAGGAACAAAAAGAAAGAATAGACAAAAGGACAAACAAGAGTGCATTTGGAGCCAAAATTTGTTAAGGGGGGTAAGGTTAATTCAGTGAATAAAAGGTATGTTTATAAAATATTTTTTTTACAGAGAGCCTCGAAAATCAAATCGATTTCTCTATAATAATGCAACATTTGAACAATATTTTCCGAAATTTTCATTGCGATATATTGAAAACTAAGCAACTGACAGTAAATCTCCGAAGGTGCCTCGAAAAAAAGTTGTTTAGCGGTGTTTATCATAGCTCGTAACAGAAAACATCTGAAACAAAAAAATCAAAATGCATTTTTTAAGAGAGATGTTTCTCGAAGTAACCCTGGGAGGGTCTTTTCTTTTTCGATTTTTTAATTTTTCGTAGCACTTGGAAGCTAAAAAACTGCTTTTTACTAAAAAAAATAAACAAAAAAATAAATAAATCGGCTAATTCGTTCTTTTAAAATTAATTGTTATTAAAAAAACACAAAAAATTATGTGAAGAAGAAGAGTTCAAATATGGCGTACACGGACTTCAAAAATAACAAGTTTCAGAAAAACGCTCGTATAGAAACGCGGACTGTAGCAACGGACGCTCAATACTCATAATTTCGGCAATTTTGCTCCAATCAACTTGAAATTTTGACACAATATTCTTGAGATATTATGCATACATTAAAAAAATAGAATAAAAAAGCAAAAAAAAAGGTTAAATACCAAGACACTCGCATGTGAACTCATGACTAAAAAAAAATCAGCAGAGAGCCAGGTTTCTGTCAAATAGATAAAATCCTCGGAAGCTTTTATCGGGATAGGCCTGATTTGGACCATTTTGGATCTCAGTCTACGAACACTCTGATAACAGAGGTCAACATGAAGATTTTTAGGAAGATAGGATCTGTTTAATTGGGTGGGATCCGGGACGTAGTTTAGTGAAAATTTCCATGATTCAAATTCTTTGACAAGAACACCAACACTTAGTTCAGTCGGAAGCGTCAGTAAGAAACAATCCATCATACAATTGCTGTCAGAATCCTTGGTGAGTTTCTTGCAAGATACATTGGCAGGTCTTCCAAGATTGCAAGATATACACATCTTCAAGTTTTGCTCGGACGTATCAGCTACGACACGAGAAAATAAAATTTGACGAGAAAGTAATAATACTCTAATGAGGCCATTAAAATTATCATTATCATTTTCAACATCATTTCGCAAATTTTGCGATATGTATCGAGTCAAATTTGACCCTTATTAGCGCAATTAAGTTTTTGCTTTAAACGAAAACATTTAAAATTCAAAAGTAAATGCACCAATAATTTCGTCAGATATATATGTATTTCTTGATCCATTAGCGAAAGTCAAAAGCTAAAAATAAACAGTTTGAACTGACCACACCTCACTTTAAAACATTCTCTTTTTTTTATTCCATAAATTGAGATTAAAATTCCACACATGCCGATCTTATTTAAAGTAAACCGAAACAATATCTCAATAAATCACTCCCAAACTGGGTCAAAGTAGCCAATTCGTGAAATCTGTTGTCTCCAAAATGCTTATCGATTCAATCAAAGCTGATTTACAATGACAGAATTGTATCAGTAGTTCTAACAAATTGCATATTTCCATGAATCAACAAAAACTGCAATACTACACTCTCAAACCGATTTCATCTCCGTGTGTCCATAAACAAAAAAAAAATCAAAATGAAAACATCTAGTAAAATTTATTAAAAGCAAACAAACAAACAGGCAAACGAACATGCAAAACGACATCTAATTTGTATAAATCACACACGGATCTCTCAACAACGACCACCAAGCCCAAAAAAAAATCCCACAAAATCTTTAATCATAATCCATAAATATTGTAAATTATCAACAGTGATATTTGAATGTCACACAAACAAATTCGATATGGTGTCGCTAACAGGTCATAAATCTTCGGGGGCATTCTTTGTCAGTCGTCAAGTATAGTATAGTATAGTAAATGTTTCGCCCGATAGCAGAAAAGTAATCGGTGCTGGGGCCGCTCGGACCAATGTCCCGACTTCTGCACAACACACCGCAGATTAAATTTCAAATTGGGGGTCCGCTGCACAGAGCGTAATTACGACGTCATGTCGGAAAATCATGTCGTTCTGCTCGCAATGTGCGAAGCTTTTAAAAACATACAAATTTACTACTGTCACGCCTACAACTTTCTTGTTGTTCCCACGGGGTCTGCAGCACAAAACTACTCGTATACGATACTATATGCATAATAAATTACTGCGGTGTAGTAAAGAGAGAGAGCTGCGACGGTCTGGTCTGGTCCGGGCCGAGCCGGACCGGCATGGTGAGTCGGTCCATTGAGGAATTCAAATCTGACGAGGGAAAAAGTGTAAGGAGCAGTGGGCCACGGAGACCGGGTCAAGTTTGTTAATTTCAATTTAATCGCTTGAAATATTATGTCCGGACAAGCGGCGAAATGGAGTGGGACTCGAGGCAGCAGCAGCACCAGCAGTAACTGTCTCATTAAAAATTTCGCTTCGACTGTCGATCGATTGACTGTTCTGGTGCTGCTGCTGCTCTAATCAGCAATTAAATTTGCATTTCTGATTTGAGACGGTTCCGCAAGTGGAGGAGAGTGTTCGCGGCTGTGAATTTGCTGCCGGGAAAAGAAGCAGCCAATTCAAATGTTGATGATGATGGTCATAAACAGAAAATAAATTACTTTATTTTCATGATTTGTTTACAAACATGTGAGCCGTAAAGTTAGCGAAAGAACACTATCGGGAATATGGTGAGATCTGTGGTCAGGTGAAGATGATGGCGCCGCTGTTGCCTCGTAGTGAAATTGAAGCTTGTTACGTGTATGATTGATTTTATGAATGAAATGTTTCATAGTGAACGATTTGGTGTATATGGGATGAATTTGTTGACTCCTATGTGTTATTTAGGCGATTGGATGCCTTAAGAAGAAAAGGAGAATTTACTCAATCGTTCGAAATAAATTTACCTTCTCCCTGAGGTCTTTGAAGGAGAAGATTTTATTTACTTTCAACCAAACAAGGCGTACAAAAAACACTTACAATTAATATTTAACAATTTATATAAATTTGTACAACACACAATAATGAAAGAATTTTAAAAATATAACCATCTTTGGTAGGGAATTGGATAGGGCATTCATGACGTGAGCACCTTAGTCAGAGCAGTTTTAACCTTGGTCGGGAAATGGTTGGGGAATAGTGTTTTGAGAAGCTATTGAATATTTTGCAATATCTATTGATTGGCTAATTGTTGGCGTAAACTGTGTGGTGTCGGTATTCATTCAGTAAACGAATGTGCCTCGTCTGCCTCACTGATTCGTTGAAGATGATCTTATTGGACAGAGACACAACATTGATCATGCCCCTAATAACATCCAGCCCCTAATAACATCAAAAGTAAAGCAGGAGCATATGACTATCCTCCGCGAAGATAGACTTGATAGATTTAAGAGATTTAGCCTGTATCTGTACGAAGGTAGATTATCAAATTCGTAAGGATTATACAGATCTCTCAACGCAAAAAGCAAGAACTGCTTCTGCATCGATTCGAGCCTATCGCTATGGACATCAAAGGTAGGGTACCAGACAGTACATGCATATTCGAGCAATGGCCGAACTAGAGCTATGTATAAAGACTTCGTGACCCATAGGTTTTTGAATTCCTTCGCACGTCTTTTGATGAATCCAAGCTGCTTATTAGCCTTGCTTAAGACTTTGTCATAGTGTAAATTAAAACGCAGCTTTTTATCCAAAGTAACCCCGAGGTCGATGACATTGTCAACATTATTGATTGCAACATTATTGAGGCGGTAATCAAAATTTATATTACTGGTTTTGCGGGAAAAACTAATGACTTGACATTTACTGACATTAATGTCGAGATTATTTTGTTTGCACCACTGTTCAAGAGAAAGTAGTTTCGATTGAAGGAAAACTGAGTCTGATTTCGATTTAATTGTGTGGTACATTTTCAGATCATCTGCATAAAAAAGATGCGGGATGTCTGATAAAACTTCAGAGAGATCCGATACGAAAATATTGAATAAAAGAGGCCCCAAGTGACTACCTTGTGGTACACCTGATAAAACTTCGATTTTTTGGATAGGATACCCTGAAACGTACTGCGTCCTATTTCGAAGATAAGAGTCTAACCAGTTTCATAAGAGACCCGAGGTACCAAATATCTGTAGTTTGATTCGAAAAATAGGCCTTGCTGAAGTCTGTGTAGATGGTATCAATTTGATGCCCTTTTTCCATGCCACAGAGAACTTCTGAAACGAGAATCACGAGGTTGGTAGAAGTTGATCAGCCTTTTCTAAAACCAAGTTGTTGTTCGTTCAGAAGAAGTTCTATTAGAATAGTGAGCTTATCACAGACAATTTTTTCAAATAGGATAGGCAATGCTGACAGTATTGCAATACCTTTGTAATTATCAACTCATCGCTTATCACCACTTTTGAAAATCGGGGTCAGATCGGATGATTTCCAGAAGGAGGGGAAAACCCAACAAGAAAGTGTTTTATTGAAAGTTAAATACACGGGTAAGATAAGCGACTCCACGCATTCGAGTATGAAACTTGGAGGTAGCAAGTCAGGACCAGGACCCTTGTTGACATTAAGATCTTTGATGGCCTTTGCAATCTCCTCTCTAGTTAAATACATTTCACAGATGATATTTGGTGGAAATGTTTGAGAGAACTGAATGTTAGATATGGTTGTACATGAACAAATGGTCAGCGAACAGGTCACAGACTTCGTGAGGGCTTGACGAACAAAAGTTCTTTTTGTACATTAAAGTAGGGCAGCCCGAAGTTTTCCGTTTGGTGTTCACGAAATCAAAAAACTTTTTAGGATCATGAATTATATTTTCGCCTATGATATTAACATAGCGCTCATACGCATTACGGGATTTCGTCAGGAATTCTTGAGCTAATTCATTATATTTGTCCTTGATATCATCTCTGACATTAGTGCTGGTTGTAATTATTTTGTAAAGTTTATTTCTTTGATTCCGCAAATACCTTAGACTGCTATCAAGCCATGGTTCAGATATTTTGTCTTTTCTCTTAATCTTTGGGGTGAACTTTTCAACGGCGTCAAAAACTAACTCATAGAATAGAGGATTGGGAATAATATCGTGAGGAGGGTAAGCAGCTATACAAATAACTCAATATAATAAATAACTCAAACAAATATTGCATGTCTAACCAGTAAATGTTCTTCGCTTTGTATTTTTTTATCAGAATGACCAAATTTAATGAAGTTCTGCTAGCGAGTACACTGGATACTCATCATATTATCTGCTTCACCGAAATATGGCTTAGCGACAATATTCAGAACACAGAATTCCTACTATGTCCCTCCGTTTGCCGGAGAGATCGTATCGCGTTTCTTCCTGCAAAGCCGAGGGCGGTGGTGTTTTAACCGTCATCTATAACACTCTTCGTGAAGCACTCTTTCTCCAATTTATCCTTTCTCAAACTTCCGATTTACGGGTCTGTTGTATTTATATCCCTTGCAATTCGTCTGTCACCAACTACGAACATTTTCTCGTTGAGCTTTCTAGATTCATTCTCTCCCGGCTTTTTTCATGTTCCCTCCTAATTTTTGGTGACTTGAACATGCCATCTGTGGAGTGGCACTCCTATAACCTCAGTATACTATCTCACAATCACCTCTGTGTTGCGACTTCTTCCTTTCTTTCACTTTGTTCTTGTTCTCAAATTAACTACCTTCGCAGCACCAACAACAAATCGTTGATTTAGTTCTTTTCTAGTATTCTTTTCTCTCTCTCTCTCCTGCTCTTTTCCCATATGTGCAACCTGATCCTCATCACCCTCCTTTCCTGGTTGATGCTGACCTTAACTTCCACACAAAAAATACATTGTCCTTCTATTCAGCGTTATAGTTTCTTTAAAGCTGACGTTCAGAAAATCTCCATTGAAACCAGCCTTATCAACTGTTATTCAACGGATTGGATGTCGATTGTACATTGTTCAAGTCCTTATCTTTCTGTTCTAAAATAAGAAGAAAAAAAGACGAGTTCACCCGCTTATCTTCAGGATTTCTATAGCTTGTGTCCTAAAAGAGTGCGGAAGCAGGCTATGTGTGACTACTTCTCGAGCATCGAAGCTTCAATCTGTTCTAATTAACCAAAATCCTTTTGGTCCTATATCCGTTTCCTTGATTTCAATTCCTTAGTTCCTCATTCTATGTATCTTGATGATGTTATTGCCTCCAATCCTCAGGCTATTTGCGATTTATTTGCTGCCTTTTTTCCTCTTCCTTTAAGAAACACACTCTAAATGCCTCTATAACATACCTCGTTCCTCTCCCCCCTTATCTGTGTCTAGAAGCAATCCCTTGGAAGTTGAAATTCTTATCCACACCTTAGATTACAATGCTAGTTCCAGTCTTTACGGTAAATATGCTTGTCAAATCCTTCGTATCTTCTCTGTGTTCCGTTAGCTATCCTTTTCAACATTAGCCTTGCATCTGGTGTATTCCTTTCTTTATGAAAATCTGCGAATATTTTCCCAATTTTTAAATCTGGTGACCCTTCTGTAATCTCCAATTATCGGCCTATATCCCTTCTCTGCTGTTTTAGTAAACTCCTTAAACGTGTTGTCTATAATACAGTTTTTCCGTCTATACAACCTTTACCTGCTCCTGAGCAGCACGGTTTCGTCAAGGGCCGCTCTACTACGACCAATCTTATGGTATTCACTAATTTTGTCGCTTCTGCTTTCGATTATAAACGTCAAGTTGATGTAATCTATACAGACTTTTCGAAGGCTTTTGATTCTGTGAACCATAGTCTGCTGCTGAATAAACTTAACGGGTTTGGTAATTTTGGTTCCCTCCTTTCCTGGTTTTGGTCTTATCTTCATAGTCCTCTTTGCATAGTCACTTTAAACGGTTCCTTTTCCTCTCCCATAATTCCCCCATCCGGAGTTCCTCAAGCTTCTATCCTAGGTCCTTCACTTTTTATCTTGTTTGTCAATTACCTTCTTTCTGTTATCAACTCTTGTTGTGTTTTTTATGCGGATGACTTAAAACTGTATAGGGCAATCAAGTCTGCTGCCGTTTTAAACAAATTTCAAGCTGATTTGTTTGCCCTTAATCACTGGTGCCAAAACAACATCTTACCACTAACCATTTTGAAGTGTCACCAGATGTAATTCTCATATAAAAATGCTCCTCATGTGTTCTCTTATTTCTTGACAGATGTTTCCTTATCAGTTGTCCAGCATTTTAAAGATCTTGGCGTAGTGTTTGATTCTAGGATTGCTGGCTTTGTCTTGCGTTCTTCGTATATGTTTACCGACATTTCCACCTGTATTCATTGATTTGTCTCCATAGTATGCAGTTTTTTGGAATACGCGTGCCAAATCTGATCTCCTGGCTTTCAGTATTTATCTGACGCCACTGAAGATGTTCAGCGTAGGTCCACTCGTTGTTTTTTAAAACTCAGCATCCCCTATTGTCCTTACTCCTCTCGTTTTCCTATTGTCCTCTTTGGAATCGCATAAAATGTTCCTCGATGAGTGCCTTCTTTTCAAACTTTGTCAAGGCTTTTTTTGGTCAGGTCTAGGTTCCCACATAACATAACGAGACGTGAATCTAGTCGTGCTAGTCGATCTTGACGTGAATCTAGTCGTCAGCCCCCAAGAACGGTAACCCTTCACCAAGTTACCTGTTTTTGAACAACAAAAAATAATGTTGGCTAGAACTCGCAACCGGATCATCAGATCGATATGAAATTCACAGGTTGTATTGGTCTTGAGTAGGAAAAAAAATTAATAAATATGGGTAACTCTGTGGATGTGGTACCATCTTGAAATATCGTCAATAAAAAACACCTTCTATTACTTCGGATGGAGTCATCAACTGAAAACGAAATTAACAGTGTAGTTGATTCACAGAAATCGAATTGAAATACAATACACAGGGTAACTTGATCTAGACCTAAAAATAAGTTTGATAAATTTTTGGTTTTGGTATTGGTTCATTTTCCTCATACCATGGAACTTTTTGGGTGGTGATAGATTACAGCGGCGGTAGCGGATTTACAAGTCTATTTTTTCTATGATAATGCCGAAGCTCAGGGCCTTTCAAAGGCCAAGGCCTCTGAAGCGCATGCTTAGCTATGGCGGTAGGGACACACATATGGGAGAAGCCGATATCAATTATTCCATTATTCTTTAACTGACACATTTTGCCTTATTTTTTAAAGCGCTAGTGCTATGCGCCTATTCGCCACTAAAGCTATAATATGGCAATTAATCAATGGAGCGCTGGTGTTATGCCCAGTCGCCGGCTGTTAAGACAACAAAAGACGAACAAATATAGCCATGATCACGGCGCACAGTGGGCTGAATCCCGATTCTAGCTGGACAAAAGTCAAAAAATCAATGTCAAAATGTAAGGTTTTCAGGTATAGGATATTTTTCCTAAGGCTTCAGTAAACCTAATTTCACAAAAAATTTTTAATTATGCCGAACTTTAGTGTGTAAGAACTTACTGTGAAAACGGTCGAATGCAAGTAGAGCGTGAGACGCTCTCGCGGTACATTAATGTGACCTTCCTTTGTATTATCTGCTCGGTGACATGAATGTTTATTTTCGTTTGAGTGTTAATCTAACTTGTTTAAATACTTTTCAAGAAAAAGTTTCAAGCACTAAAAAGGCCCAATTGAAAAAGGTAAGTTTATACCATTAGAATATAAGAGAGTGTCATTTTGCTTCGTGGAAACTGAAGAATTCTTCACATTTTAACGCGCAACTTTTTTTCATTAGATTTCATTGACTTCAAACTTTGAGAATTTCTTTATTATGGTATAATTAATAACATATTCAAAAATTGAGAGCCATAATTAACCATAAATTGAGATATAACAAACATTCTGGGGTCAGAATTATAAAATTTAAATTTTCAGTTTAAATCCTAAACGGACCCTCATCTTCTATTTTTACTCTATACCTTAAAGACCTTAAAACGAACATTTAATCCTATTTACTTTTTAATGCTAATTACTTTTTAATGCTAAATTGGAATTAAGAAAGCCAACCATGTGGGGGGTACTTCTCATGAGAAGTACAGGAGGCTGACATCAGGAAAAAATATCCAGAAGGCTTTATGGAACTCTATAGGGATAAAAGTCGACAAAGTAGTTCAAGAAAGTGGGACGTCCAACACCGGACACTTGTCCCGCCGATTTTTTAAGCCGCTGCAGCTACAGGAGCTAATAAGCGATTAATATCTAGATTAGAACTATTCTTCAGGTATTTATAAAACAACTTCCTCAAATTGTTCACAATTGTTCACTTATTCGTTCTTTCTTATTGTTGCAGCTTATTTCAAGCGGAAATACAATCAGGGATGAAAAGTTCAACACATTTGCTTATGATTCTGCCAAGCTGTTTGTGGAGCTATATAGCTGGGACAGGATGCCTCCCAGCGTACACAAAATCCTTTTGCATGGCTCTTTAGTCATCAAACATGCTCTTGTTCCAATAGGGCAGCTTTCAGAGGAGGTAAAGGAGGCAAGGAATAAAGACATGAGGCGAATCAGAGCCCAGCATATTAGAAAGTCCTCATGCATAAAAACCTGTGAAGACTTAGTTCACATGTTTTTGGTTTCATCGGATCCTGTTATTACAAGCCTTAGAACTTTCTAGAAGGTCCCGTTGAAAGGGCTGAGTCCTGATGCAAGGGAGCTGATCGCGGATTCAGTGGAAGAGAATACGAATGATAGCGAAGCGGAGAAGGATTCTCCGAGCGAATCGGAAAATGATTCTGATTTTGAATTTTTGTAATATATATAATAAAAATATTTGATTTTACTGGAAAATAAAAAATTATGTTTTAAGAAATGAAACACCTACTTTTTATCTCGTATATTTTTTTTAATTATTTTTTTAAGCTATTCCACCCTTTAAGCCCTTATTAAGCCTATAAAATAATTTTGTCCAGCTAGAATCGGGATTCAGCCCACTGTGCGGCGGGATTCAAACCCACAGGCAGTAGATCGCTGCTTCGGACTGGCGCATTAGCAGGGTTAGCTATTGGCCTCTCAACGTTCTTCGTTTTAGCTTACCGAAATTGAACGGAGTCTCCATTGACTTCAGCCCAAGGGTCAAATATATGGGGCTGATCCTTGACTCGAAGGTCCTATGGAACGACAACATAGCAGGAAGAGTGTGGAAGGCTATTGGTGCATTATACTGCTGCAGAAAAAGCCATATGAGCAAGTTTGGGTTTTCAACCTCGTATTGTGGCATGGCTATATACTACTGTGGTAGAGCCGATACTACTCTATGGGTTGGTGTTTTAGTGGAAAGCTGCTTGAACAAGTACAAAGGTTGGCTGCACTTTTGGTAGCAGGAAGCCACCGAACCACCCCCACTAATCTCAAATATTCGAAGTGAATATATACATTTTCACAGATAGTTAAGAGGGCATTAATTTCCTTATCGGTATTTGTACAGTTTTCAGAGTTGCTCCGCGATGCCGTACATATGTTAAGACGATCTCGAGACATTGGGCTGTGCAACTGATTTGGGTACCTGGACATAAGAGTGCTCAGGGCAACTGTGCGGCCGATGAATCGGCATTATTACCGGAGGTATCAAGCCCTTTCACGATTGGTACACTGATGTCATCAGTTACACTAGTTATTGGGGAAAATATCTCACCGACGCTAATAAGTCTTGGGCTGAAGAATCATCTTGCGCGATCGCAAGACAGCCCTGGACCTCCATTGATGCACGTCGCACTAGGTCGATGTTGAGTTTAACTCGTAGTGTTCTTCGCTGTGTTGTGGCCGTTCTCACGGGCCAGGGTTGGGCGCAGGGTAAGGGACCAAAAAGAAAGAGTATATCTTTGGCATCACAACGGGCCTCTAATGCGCCTATGTGTGTCTTTCAGTAAGACTGCGCTTGACATCCACTTAACCTAATCTAACGTAGGTTGACATGAATTTATTCCATTTATATGGCATTTCTTTGAAATATGATATTACTGGACGTTAAATAAAATATATAAAAAAAATTCTAACGCATATGAACCGCTAGAAACAATGATTTTCAAAGAAAAGTAGAGAAGTCATGTAGATTTTGAATGCATGCTCTACCACGCTTGCTCTTTATTACAACCAACTAGTATCATTCAAACACATAGGGTAGAAAGGTTTCCAGGGTTGCCACTCGCATTAATTTCAAAATTTAGGAAAATAAAACACTTGTTACTTATTTTCACTATACGACGCTTATCATATAAAGCTTTGATGACGTATAACCTAAACGATGAAAATGCTCCGTGCTACAACACTTGTTTCTCGATCCTGTTCTTCAACTGTTTTTTGAATTTGGTCTACGTCCACACTATTTTTAGTATTGCATTATTTTATAATAATCAATTATTTACTAACGAAATTCTCCGACTGGACTTCAGAATCTGTCCCCCTAATACATGCCCAAACACTTTTCATTCGGTGTTTTATTCGATGCGCAGCATAAAAGCGTATATTCATCACCGAAATGACCTAAAATCAATCATCCTGTTGATTGGGTAGCTAGAAATCATCTCCTATTATTTGCTACTAAAATGCACCGTAACACTACTCCCCATATCGTTCCTTCGCTTGCAGCAATCATTCAATTGCACCTTTTGTTGCGTTTTGATCGCTTCGAACCAACTTTTCCATACAGACGTTTCGTATTTCACAAAGTTTTCCTAAAAGTCTATGTTTCAGTCAAAATTAGTATTGATCCATTGCCGATTGGCATGACAAGGACAAATTGTCACTACAGTGAATGACAGAAGTTGTGGTAACATTATTCAATTTGGGGTTTGATTTTTGTAGCTGCATTTTTTTTTTAAAATAAGTAAATCAAAATGCAGTGATGGTTCTTCGTTGATTCATGAATTTGTTTCAAGCATATGATGTAATTGCATGATCTAGCAATAAAAAATTAACATCCAGAGATGACTTCCAATAGGTTCCTTCATGACTTCGAAAATAATATTTAAGCACCAAGGAACGTCTGTTTGTCTACAAATGTATCTCTGGTAATGAAAATAAAAATTGGAACTGACAACTCATTATATCAATTGCTTCTATCTCGGTAGACACTGCTTTGTAGCATTAAAATCTTCCGGGACTTTTTGGAACATTGCTTAAATTAAATCCTTATGCCGGGTTTCCACCAAAGAGACAAAACAAGAAACACGGACAAAAAAGGTGTTTTGTTTACTAAAACAGTTTTCAGAGACAAAAATGCTCGCGAAACTGTTCAGTTTTTACAAAACATTCGTGTTTTTGTTCAGAAAAACATGTTTTGTCCGTGTTTTTTGTTTTGTCTCTTTGGTGGAAACCCGGCATAATAAATACTATTTTTCCTTAAAACTTTAGCACCGACCAAAAACTTCCTTTTCCGAATTTATTCACTGTAAGGTCATATGCATACGTCATGTACAAACTATCAATAAGGTACCTCATGTAAAAATCTACCAGAGAAATAAAAGAAACGGACACGAAAAATGTATAGAGTGACGACGGAGAGAAGGATGCGGAGTGAAAAAGTCGACGTCGCCCTAGGGCTATGATAAACAGGAAAATCGACTGAAATATTCCTAGGTACTCATACTATTGTTGTTGTCCTTGGGGGCAATATATGCTGTGTGCACATACACACTTCATATTCCATTCCAACAGCGAGTATTATACATATATGTACTTTGCATGGCCGTATGTCCGTAGCTACGATATGCTTCCTGATTCCCCGTCGCAATTGTATTCGATATGATAGATATGACATGTAGTAACGTTTCATGACTTATTATCGTTGTGCTATTTACGTACGAAAAAACTCTGCTTTTTTTCCCTTATCCTTCTTTCAATTCGTTAGACTCGACGGCATTTCCGTATGGCGAAATTTTTTTTACGGTTTTCGTTGGAAATTATTCAGTAGATTGGTGTAAATAAGGCTTAAAAGGATTGTTGACATGGCTGGTGGGTTGTAATGGATAATTTGTCGATGACCGGTAGTTTTGAAAGTAGGTTATAGAAAACAATAAGTTTTTGGGCGAGAGTTGGGGAATGAAATCGATTAGTGTTTGCTTAGTGCTTTCATGTTTGTTGCTAGAGTATATAATTTGAGCTGTGAATTAAGGAAGTAGAGTATTCGTTTGTAGGCAACACAACTATATGATTGACAGCTATATAATCGAGAAAAAAACATCAAGACAAATTTTATTTACTACTAGCAACCTATCTCAAGCTAATACACGAAGGTCTTTAATTGCGTTCAAATAATTCCGTTTTTTAAATATTTCGCACTATTTAATTGGATAAAAAAAACAACAGCACTAAGTCCTCCAAACAGTTTGATTTTCAATAAAAGTAAGCCTAAGTTAAAAGGTTGCTGGACGATGACCAAATTTCGCTCAGCTACTCATAGTTAGATACAATCATGGGTCAAAATTAGGCTTGCCAACTAGGCACCGCTGGTGCTTGGTGGTTGGAACCACCAACTAGGCTCGGTATTGGAACCATTAAGATAGAGCTTAACCATCCTAGATTGAAGTTTAAACCAATTATATACATTGCGTATATTAATGTAACTGCAGTCAATTTTCAAAATGAAACTGAAACTTAGACCCGCAGAGACATAGCTCCCATAAACCATCATTAACTACTTAAGTCAGCATGACAGAGTTGCGGAAGGCAAAGCGGAGTGGCACTCAGGTGCGAAGTATCAATACAGCAGACACACTATCAAGAACTTGTAATATTAGCCAATTTCCATGCAGAAAAACTATGCGCCAAAAGCAACGAAAGCATTATATTAAAATGTGTCCAAACTGTGAAGGTAACCATATTGCTAAGAATATAGTATGTTAGGCTTATTACTGAGAGAGATTATATAGCCATCTCAATGCCAAAGTAATAAACCTTGGATTAATGAGCCACACAGTTTCTTGTGTAAGTTCAACTCAACCCTCCCCCTCACCTCTTTTAGCCTACAAAGTAGTTGTGCTTTCTACAATGCAACCCCCTTCCCATTGAGACAGCTTGAAACATATCTATATTCATACGATTGCTTTACCTTAAATTTGCATGGAGAAATATTCGTTCAAGTGGCCGATCATGTGCACGCCCCTGATTTAAAGTTAAAGCTAGATGTTTGACCAACAACATCGCAGACCAGAATTTCAGTTCATTTAATTATGAAAAGTTTAGCTAGTAAGCTAGGGACGTTACCTGGTCTGCCCTAATTCGCATAAACGTTCTATCTACATATTTGTCATTTTTGAGTTAACACCGGACTCGAAAACTACATACTCTATTACATCATTCCGTAAAATTTGAAAAACCTATCTTTTGCGAAAGTATGTTAAAATCAATATTGAAAAATTCACTCTCCATATATCTCCAATACAAATCAAAACACAAATCATTGAATATCTCGAAAGCGCTAAAATGTAGATAGAACGTTTATACGAATCAGGGCAGTGATCCTAATCAATTCACACTAGTGAAAACTTGGCCTATGATACCGGCTTATAATTTTTTTTTTATCAGTTATTGCGCATATCTTTCTATTTAAAAAAAAAAAAAACAAAAATTAGAGGTAACCAGGATCCACTCAATTTTTCTTCCCATATTTGGTGCTGGTGATTATTTGATAGATACTTAGATGCATATCCGCAAAGTGAGCCAAAGATGATATCATGACCAAACAAATTACCATTCCTTCCATAGATTGTTCTGTGTATCTGGAGATAATAAACCGAAAAAAATGTCTGCAGCTTTCCCGGATGCTGTAAGAAGATTGTCTGCTCTTAATCTTAGTCAAGGAGGATCGTCCATTCTTCCAGCCACCCTGCTTCAACAGACGACAGAAACAAAGGAAATTGATGGCCTTAAAACAGCAGCACATAGGTAAAGGATCTGCTTGGACTGATGGCCCTCAGCTCTCCATGGTATATTGAATAAATTAGTATCCTCCGTAGCCGTGATGAAAGGTTGTGCTCAGGTTGCTCTTTTTATGTTCGGTATATTTGGAAAAGTTTAGGAGAGGCTGGTCGAGACAATATAGCCAAGGAATAGAATAGTGAAGATTCGTTAAGCAACCAGCTTTTAAAAATTTAAATAGCTATTCGTGAACAGGATAACTCATTGACGAGTCCACAAGACAGTGCTCTTTTATTTATAAAATTACATACAACTGCAACAGTTGTGGCTTTATCTTTATGACGTCAGCACTATTAATATAAAGCAGGATCCTCTGCGAAAACTGGGTCCCCATGGCAAGGCTTTGCGAAGAAGGCCGTAGTTTGACTCTTAATTTGTTGTCTAGTTTAAAGCTAATTCTTGCCTTTGAAATTCCAAATTTAGATGGGGGTGGAAAGTGAATTTCTGGTTTCCTACACTAAACAACACTAGTCTTCAGTAAACTCAATCGAATAAATTTTTTTTTAATTTTTTAATTCCGAAGTTTGAGATCGGTTCAGAATGATTTATTGATGTTGGATATATTAATGCTGTTATGATCATGGTGTGGAAATATGCGACTTTTCGGTTAGAATTCAAAAACAAAATGAATTTAAAAAAAATTGTCTTCATATAGCTTAAGTTTGTGATAATTCAGGGAAAATTTCGAAACAAGTTGCTTATTTTAAGATTGGTTTTGTTTTGAACAGTACTGGAGGAGAGTTTTGATTTTTTCGTAGCACAATAAAAATTAGGGCTTAAAAAAGGAATGAAAGTATGGATTCTTGATGAGTTAAAATACAAAGAAAATATAAGATCTGTCATTAGGCACAGGGGGCTTTCACTAACCTAAGGAATTTGGAAAGCCTAAGGTCCTTTAGTTACCACAAATTACCTCCCATGAAAAACAAGCTGGTTGCACAGGGAGCACTCGCTTCTGTGTCGACTCTAGATGTCACCAAGAAATACAACCGCCCGACTCCCCGGATCGATGACAAAATAGATCTTGGCTGACGCGAAGTGGCTTGCAACATTGGAGAACAAACTATGGCAATTCATGGTAATAGGTCACGTGGGTTGAGCTGGAAAACATGCCTGGTACACCCGGACGATATCATTGTCATAGGAAAAACTTTCGATGAGAAAATACGGAATCAAGGATAGCCACTCTCAAGGCTGCGGACGACAAATTTGAAACTGAGTCCCAAGAAGTGCACATTTTTTTGCAGCTGAAATAAAATACTTGAGCCACATAGTGTCCGCAGACGGTGTCAAGACTGGTCCAGAGAAAATAGAAGTCGTCAAAAGTTGGCCAGCAACGAATAAGTTTTCTGAGACTAGTTACAAACTACTGTAGGTTCGTCAAACTTGGCTATTTATCGCCTCTGCTACTCTGCAAGAAGCTAACACCAGATAACCTGCAGAATCAAATAACGGTAAACTCAAAATAACGGTAGCTGCTGGTACTGATCTTCTGCTTCACAAAGAATTCTGGCCATCTGAAGTACTGTTTAAAGAATTCACCAGGAGACTTCGTAAAAATTTTCATCAAACAAGACCAAAGATCTCCATAACGTAAAAAACCGTAGCCTTAAATGACAATGTGTGCTTATCAGGAATCAGAACCAATGGAATCCATACTTTCGAAATTAATAAGATCAATCCAATTCATGTATACTACCAGAACGTTCGTGGACTTAGGACTAAACTAAGCACGCTGAATCGCTCCTCTACTATTTCTTCTGATCATATAATATGTTTAACCGAAACATGGTTAACAGTAGATATTTACGATAACGAGCTGTTCCCGTTTCATACAGTCTTCCGCCGTGATCATGATCGAGCTACATAAGGTAAAAACGATGGCGGTGGTGTGTTAGTTGCAGTTCACAGGTCTCTTCAAGGAACACTCTATATTGATTTCTCTCCGTCTCCTCCTGTTGAATGTATTGCTGTGCGCGTTACCCTTGCTCCTACAAAAGTTCTCATTGCGTTTTCAGTATTTGTTCCTTGTAATAATTCCCCAGTTGCGGTTTATAATAAATTTTTTGGTGAGCTGCCTTATCTTTAATATTTGGTGATTTCAACTTACCGAACCTGATATGGAATCATAACTTTTCTTCCATAATCTCATCCAGCAATATTTTTTTGATAGCCTCATCCTTTTTATCTTTGTGTTCAATCTCCCAATTAAACTGTGTTCCCAATGTAAATAACAAAATACTAGACTTTGTTCTGTCTAATATTCCCCCTCATAATATCAGTGCTCATACCGGCTCCTTCCCCTATGTCCAAGCTGACTTACATCATCCAACTCTCTCAGTCGCACTTCATGTTGATCTTCAACCCTTTAGAGCCCCTTCTCGAGCCATGCGCTTTAACTTCCATAAAGCTGACTTCGTTAGTATGATGACTGAAATGAACTCGGTTAACTGGTTCTCCTTCTCTCGCGGCCTCACTGTCAATGACCTTGTCATAAAATTTCACAACTTCCTATCCAACCTTATCTCCTGTTTCACTCCTTCCAAACGTCCTCGCAAGCCTAATGACGCTCCTTGGTTTCGTCGTGATGTGGCGTCAGCCTTGAAAGCTAAGGATGTTGCTCGAGCTAAATTTAGACGAACAGGCTCTCATGATGACTTCATCGAATTTTCGAGGCTACGATCTTCTGCGAAAACTGCCGTAAATCAAGCTATCGGAGATTACTTTTCCAGCATTGAGTCCTCTATCTGCTCTAATCATCAAAAACTCTTTTGGTCCTATGTCCTTTCCCCTCAAAAGTTCCCATCGTTTCGCAGATTCCATGTTCCTCGATAATGCTACGGCATCTAATCCACGTGAAATTTGCGACCTCTTCGCAAAATATTTTTCTTCCTTCTTTTCTCAACATAATCATATCTTGCCTTGTGAAATTTCCCATGTTGCTTCACCTTCCCTATCTTCCATTTACAGCAATCCTCTTGAAATTGAATCCTCACTCGAATGTCTTGATGTCAATGTCGGTCGTGGTTCTGATGGTATCCCTAGGCTGTTGGCCAAATTACTATCATCGTCCTTATGTGTTCCTTTGTCTATTATATTTAAACTCAGCCTCTCCTCCGGCTCCTTCCCCTCCAGTTGGAAATCTGCTTATAGTTATAGGGATACATGGAAATGCTGATGCGTTCTCTTGCCGTCCCTGTCCAACCAACTACACACATCGGCACCGACGGGGGGAAAATGAACCAAGCATGGAGGTACGGATACTGACGGTTGAAAGGAACGAAGGATGGTAATCGGAGATCAGAAACGCTCAGCAAGCCGACGATGAATTTGGCCCATTTCTGGTATGGAAGGAGTTCACAGGACGTCCGGAATGGAAGGATACATCGGAGCATGGAGCTGCAGTGAAAAGCTATTGGGCCCAATGGAACTATCTGCGATTGAAGCTTGCGTGCTGAAGCGGTGGTATATCGTGCAGGACGCAAATTGTTCTTCGTAAAAGTCGAGTCACCAGGAAGTAAACAAAACCCTAGCAAAAGCGCGAGAACGACTCTATTGCCTCCGCGATCGAGAAGACGTAGAGGATTGATGCCGAAGATGTACCATCTGCGCTTCCGTCAAAGGCTCAAAACGAAGAATAAGGGGACAGATGCGAATCTACAGCGCAGGAGTACCGTTCGAAAGAATTGCCGTGGACATCGCCGCACCTTTCCCTGAGTCCGAGTAGGGAAATCGGTATACTCTGGTTGTGGTCGACTACTTCAGTAAATTGCCAGAAGTAGTCCTGAGATTCCAGAGTGTTTACAGGAATCACCTATGCGGAATTTGACTAACCTGGACATGATATACCGAACAAAGTATCGCTTTTTGGGTGGGCTACTAGCTGGAGTGGCTTTAACTGCGATGAACTACTGAATTTGCACTGGTAAGAATATTCGCAGCATAGGATTGAAATCTGCTTTACATTCGAAAGGAGAAGTTCATTAAATCTGTCCCTCAAACAGTTTTGCTTAATGAAAATGTTCTGAAAAGTCAAATAGCCAATTGTCTTTTAAACTAAGGAAGCTTTTGGTAGCGAGATCCAAAATGGAACATGTTGGCACTAAAAAAATGTTTGGTGCTGGGGCTCCTTTTTGGCTCCACTTCACTTCAATGTTGGCTCTATTATGAGGCATTAATTTTTCTGATAGCATTAGGATATGAACGTAATGTAGGCATTGGGTGAGATATGCTAAAATACTATTATACTGATGGTGTTTTAATGGAACCATTAGAGATTCAAATTCTAAGCAAGGGGTTGAGTGTAAGATTCTCAAACTTATCAATTGGAAAAAAAACATGCAGTCACAGTTCTGTATCATTTCGCCAAATATGTTTTTGCACATCGGACAGGTAAGCTTTTGAAGAACCTTGCGCGATAGTTTAGAATCAATTAAACTAGGATTCAAGAAGATAGTCAGCGCGTATTCCCATTGGTCCATTTGCAGTACTAACAACCAGAAATCTGACTCAAATCCAGGGGTTTCAGATGGATTTTGTACGAAACGATTAGGAGAACTATTAGTCCCTTTTCCTTTCACATACAGTAAGCAAACATTTGACGTTCAATGCACCGGATTTAAGCATTCAAAATGGTTCGAGGGTTCTGATTTCATAATTCTTTACAAGAAAACAATGTTTTTGGACGATGTGGTTATACAACTTGGACTACTTTGTCCTAATTCAAAAATAAAATGAAAATGATGGTCGTGAGTTTTCAGAATAATGTGGTGTCAAATAAATTGAAAAGCATAAAACTGTCGGGAATACGAAAATAATTCATAAAACGCAGGTTGATCAGGAGCTCCTTCCACAACTGCAAGGTACAAACAAACTTCAAGTGAATCGAAATAGGGATCGCTACATCATTTTCTAATAGCCGAATGCTTAATTCAATCATCAACTACCAGTTCAATTAGATTACAGATGGTCCAAACAACTTCCCGGAGCAATTTCAATTTACCCCCAAAAAATTTTCATCTCAATTTAATTTTATTCAATTCTATCCAACAATTACAAGAATCTAGCACACGCACATTATAATCTGGCGTCATAAAATCTTCATTTTTCGCATACACAATCCACCTACGAAACGTGGGAAAAACATTTCGTTCGATTCGTGGCCTCCACTTCATCAATTCGGTATGTACGACTATATGTGAAATAATTGTGAAAATTATCTACCCATCCTGCCAACGCTGCAGTCGTCGCCGCCACCACCACTACTTTCCTGTCTCTCGCCTTCTCGAAACAAATAACACATTGCACTAAAAATAATTTTTATGCCCGGCATATGATTTCTATAAAGAAAAATCGAAACCAAATCGTAAGAAAAAAAAGGGTACAAAACAGACTAGAGCTTGTGAATCGTTCGATCCGCACTAACCTCACCTCTCCGCCTGATCGGAGAATTTGTCCGCCAACAACGACGAACGGCATGGGTGCGTGGTGTTTCAATAATTCATAGGCGCAAAAAGATAGAGGCATAAAAATAACCACCATCGCCGGACATTATTGGACGCGCCATCAAGGTGGTGGCAGCAACGGACGCACCGGGCCCCATGAATCACATATTGAAAATTCGGGATCGCGAACCGTACAATAATCTGTCTGTTTCAGGCAAATCTATTGCTAAATAGGAAGCAAATCGTTCCAATGACGACAACGCGGACGGTCTATTTTTTTTCAAAATGAATTTCATCAAAATTTTGCGCGACTGCCAAAATTCGCAGCTAAAAATAAAGAACGGCATTTCGAAGATTCTTTTTTCTCCAATAACTCAATGTGAGAGATTGCACATTGGCAGTGTTAGCCAGGTTTGACTTGTGGAGCCGCGAGAACGGTGAATAGTTCGACGTCAAAATATTCAAATAAATTTCGAGGAGCGGCGATCAACGCGTCTCTATATTATTGAAAGGCAGATGAACACATGCGAGAAGATCGAAATCTGTTGCAATGATTCTGGCTTGCTTTCTAAATTTAAAGAATAGGCACACAATTAGCTTGTGAATTTCGTGTGTTTCGATTAGAAATAGCGAAATGTACATTTAGAAATTGTAGTTGTTTAAATTATAGCTGTACATTTGAATGATATAGATTTTTGAACTCACTCACCCTTGATCCATACGGTCTACGGGTTGTGGTCCTCCCATCATATGCGCCGGACCCATAGGGCCCATAGGATGTCCACCGGGTCCATGACCGAACGGTGAACCGGGTGGCATGCCGAACTGTGGACCACCGAAGCCGCCAGGTCCACCCGGCGATGCGAAGTGTGGTCCTCCAGGAAATGCGGGTCCCGAACTGCCGGGTCGGCCGAACGGTGCATTAGCCGCTGACGGTGATCCGAATGGTCCACCAGGTCCTGGACCTGGCCCATTATATGGCGGACCCGCTGAATTCGGTGGTGGAGGAAAGCCGGCACCGCTTACATTCTGTGGCGGACCAGGACCAGGCGTCGATGATCCTGACGGGGCGGGTGATGCTGTGTACTGAGGTGTATTCGAACCAGGCGCGGGACCTCCTTGATATCCTACCGACTGATTACCGCCAGCAGGCGAACCTTGACCCGCCTGCTGAAAAACCGGTACCGAGTTACCAAACGATCCTGGCCCTGTTGGTGTAAAGCCGCCATTGCCTCCCCCACCGCCTGGTCCGTTGCCCGGTCCATTGCCGCCGCCACCCACTGATTGATTATCGGGACCACCTGTCGGTCCACCTTTCCAGCCGGCCGACGAGTCCTCCAGCGTGGATGGCAGACTCAATGGCGGCCCTGGAGCGCGACGCCCTACACCTGCAAAGATAAGAGAAAAAAATGTACATTATTTTTAACTATAAATAACAGTGTTGATTATATTTAAGCTGCATAATGAATGCACTATTTACCAGAACAAACTGACAGTACATGATCAAACAATAAAATAAATAACAATAAAGTGAACGAAATAGACGGAAACACACCAGTGACGAAGGAAGTAAATCCTTTTAACGGTAGGCCAAAGATGGAAAGAACACCACCTGTGGGGAAATACTCCGTAATATAGCCTATAGCCCTTTAGATATCGCCTTTCCCCTTATAAATAATATAAGTTTTTGAATGCTCCCCCATCTCTTACAATTTTTAAATAAGGGCAGTCTGAAATACCTACTGCCCTGAGTTCTACTGTGGCAGGTAGTGTAGCCACCACAAGTAAAGTGGGTGAAGAAACTCTGCGTGCGGAACGGTGTTTGGTCCAGAAATACATACGCAGGCGTTGCGTTGTAGTGAGTACCTCTCCAGCGATGACGGCACGCTCTTCTTCAAAGGGAAGCTATATCGCTAAAGAAAGGGCGCAAGAATAAAAAATGCTGCGAAAGTGCCGGGAAATAATTTAAAAAATGGCAGCTGCATCCCAAGTGCAGAAAAATAGATCGCGGCAGATGAAAAACGGCCTTCTTGAACTCGAAGAGGCTCTGGAACTTGCAGAAGCTTGCAGAGAAAATTGGAAAAAAGCTGAGCTCGAGATAAGGAAGGCCTAAGCAGTAAAGGATACTACTGAAATTCTATGCACTGCGCAAGCCTAAGCACAGAAACGGGCAAGAACGCCTGAATGTACAAGAACGCCAGCAACGACCGGCAAAATAAGTCGACAAATTCTAGATCATCTAAGAACTTGGCGTCGAGTTCAGAGCTTAACCCAAAAAAACCTAGGAGAAAAAAAAAGACATCGTGTAGGGCAAAAAAGGAAGCTGTGGCTCTAAAGCCTACCCAAGGGAAGAGCTAAGCAGAAGTCCTTCAGCATATCCGAGCAGGGGTAAGCCCAAGGAAAGTAAGGGGTCAAGTTCACCAAATCAAGAAGACGGCAGACGGTGGGGGTAACTTGTGACACTGGCAAAGTGTGAAGACATCTCGAAATTCGGCGATGCAATCCAGGCAGCTGTGGGGGGTTTGGAGTGGTTAAAAAAAAACTCGTCTCCAAACCCAAAATCGAGATACTTGACCTCGACATTCTTGCGACAGAAGAAGTAGTGACAGCAGCGATTCGGGAGGAGGGGATTCAAAACGTAAAAATTACCTTATTTCCCCCGAATACAATGGAACCGAGGAAAGCCGTCGTTGAACTGGATAAAGCAAACGCTTTAAAAAGGCAGTTGATACTGGACGAATTAGAATTGGCTGGGTTAACGGCAGGGTAAGGAAGCGGGCCTGAAGTTGTGCGCCGTTTCAAGTGCAAAGGGGTACAATCAGGGAAGCATAAGCAAAACTATTACAGCTGGAGCAGTACAAGGGTCCATTCTTGAGCCAGACCTATGGAACATTGCTTATGATGGTCTCTTGCGCCTCGAAATGCCAGAAGACGTGCTCTTGGTGGCTTATGGCGCTTTCATCACATCTAGAAATCCTCACTTCGTCCAACTCAAATTCAATGAAGTAATGAGAAGGGTTGAAGGCTGGATGGAAAGCCATGGTCTCCAGATGGTGATCGCAAAAATTGAGATTGTCATGCTGACGAAGAGGACGATACCAACCATTATACCCGGTTCGCTCCCAACACTCAGAAAATGTGATACCATTGAAGACATGATTATGGTCTCATAAAACAAAAGGATAAAAATTCTCATGAATTGCTAAGAAATTGGATGGACTTAATAGTATTTTTATCGTAAATGTAATAGGATCAAAGCTATCAACCGATTTCTTATTATTAATAGCATGCATTGCGTATCTAATGGTATGATCCCATAATGTCAATAGTATCTAATATTAACAACACACAGGCACGATCTTTAACTAATAGTAGACAGTATTGAAATTATGGGATCGTGTCATACGAAATTGTGTGTACTATAGTATTACCAGGTTGTTCAATAAGTTTTGTCGTTCGATAAGAAAAACACAATTTTATGGTTCAAAATAAACTTTATTATTCAGTATAATCTCCCTGAACATTAATACACTTGCTCCAACGATCCTCCATTCTGTGGATCCCATCCCTGAAGTGAGAATCCGGAAGGTCTGCAAAATACGCTTCAACAGCCGTTATGACCTCTTCATTTGATGAAAAACGCTTGCCACGCATAAATTTTTTGAGTTCTGGAAACAAATGGAAGTCGCTGGGGGCCAAATCCGGTGAATGCTCCAACAATTCGAACTTTAATTCATGGATTTTAGCCATTGTCAAAATGCTCTTGTGACACGGTGCATTATCCTGATGAAAAATGATTTTTTTCTTCCGCAAACCGGGTCTTTTTTCACGAATTTTTTCCTTCAACTGGTCCAAAAGGTTGCAATAATATTCAGAATTAATTGTTTTACCAGTTTGCAAGTAATCCACAAACGAAATTCCTTTCGCATCCCAAAAAACTGATGCCATAACCTTCTTGGCCGATTTGCGGACACGAACTTGTTTCGAAGCCGAACAACCAGGCTCACACCACTCTTTAGCCTCTTGTTTTGATTCAGGATCATGGTGATAGACCCAAGTCTCATCCATAGTGATGAATCGACGCACAAAATCCACTTTATCCTTTTTAAAACGCTCCAAATGTTGCTGAGAAAGTCGCATTCGAATGTGTTTTTGTTCCATTGTTAGCGAATGCGGCACCCATTGTGCACACAGCTTTCTAAAACCCAAAATTTCACTTAAAATATGGCTCACACTGCCTAATGAGATGTGTAGAGCCTCTACTAAATCTCTCTCAGTCAATCGACGATCTTCCAAAACCATATCCTGTATTTTGGCTATGATTTCTGGTGTTGATGCGCTTTTTGGACGTCCTTCACGTGGATCGTCTTCAAGGCTTGTACGACCACGTTTAAATTCACCAACCCATCTTTCTACCGTTCTAATTGTAGGTGAACAATCATTATACACTTTTAACAGTCGTTCGTGAATTCCTTTTGGTGCCACACCTTCCAAAAATAAGAATTTTATCACTGCACGATATTCAATTTTTTCCATTGTAAAAAAATACTGTGACACGGCGACATTAAATGGCTTGTGAACAAAGAATGAATTGACAGATTGAAATGAAACTTCACATACGTTCATATGAAGAGTGTACCAGCAAAACAAAAAAAAATTTGGCTAGTAGCAACGCCCTCTCTTATCGAACGACAAAACTTATTGAACAACCTGGTATATATAACTATAAAAATGATTCGATTGTCTCATAAAATCATACTACGTTGTATTGAATTTCCTTTGCAGATTGCGTTAAACGATTGAACATTAAAGTGCATTGGTCGTGCTTCGCTTTGCTATTTCGTTAAATATCAACTAAAAAAGTTTACTTTTGCTCGGTGTACGAAGAAAAATAGTTTTTTATGGATTACTTTATAAACACGGATTTTATTTGGTAAAAATGAAAGAAAAATGTCCTTATTTATTTGCATTGGCAGAGATTTAACGATTGGCGATGAAAGTGTCATACATTTTATTTGCAAAGAGTAGTCTGTGAAATTTTTTTAAAGTTAAGTAGAGTTATTTATTTATTTATTTATTCACCAAGCCAGGTGTACATGTATAGAAGAATAAATAAAATAGTACATGGATAAAATTACGAAACAAAATAAAAAACAAAACTTTATATGAATACAAGACTAATAAATAACGCATAAATAAATTAATTACAAATAGATAACAAATAAAGTAATAAACAAATGACAAATAACTAAATGAATAACAAATGACAAATAGCTAAGTGAATTTAAATTTAAATTAAATATACAATAACAAATATATATATATATGTATATATATATATATATATATATATATATATATATATATATATATATATATATATATCTATATATATATATATATATACATATATTAGTATGGTGGGGGACACTATGAAGAGGGAGCTTTCATAATATTTTTTTTTAAAGTTACTTTAGCTATCGTAGGGGATAAGTCCTCGCTCATGCTATTGAATAGCCTGCAGCACCTATTAATTGCTCGTTTGCTGCATATGTTGTGTTGTGTTGGTATTCAATAAGCAATCGTCGGGATCTAGTGACTCTTAGGGGCTGATTGAACACAAACTTTTCTTTCAAATAGGCGACATTAACCACGTCTCTGATGACATCGAAGCTGAAGCAGGCTAATAACATTAATCCTCTCGACGCAAGGGGTAACAAGTTAATACATTTAAGGCGATATTCGTATGGTGGTAGATTACTGAAATCATAAGGGTGGAAAAGATCTCTCAGAGCGAACAGTAAAAACTGCTTCTGAACAGACTCAAATCTTTGGCTGTGAGTTTCGAAAGCCGGGTTCCAGATAGTGCACGCATATTCAAGAAGAGGACGAACAAGTGAAATATGTAAGGATTTAGTAGCCCAGAGATTCTTAAACTTTTTGGCTCGTCAATGAAACCAAGTTGTTTACTTGCTCGGGAAAGCACTCTATCGTAATGTAGATTGAAGCGGAGCTTTTCATCCGGGATGACACCGAGATCTAATATGTTGTCAACCCTGCTGAGTGCCGTGTTGTTGAGGCGGTACGTTTTGCGACAGAAGCTAATTGCGCGGCATTTGGCAATGTTAAGAGGGAGCTTGTTCGCGGGGCACCAATGGTCTAGAGCAGGGGTGGGCAAACTTAATACTGGTATGATCAACATTAATTTTTTTAATTTATACGCGATCGAATTCGAAAAATGGGTTTAATTAAAAACAAATAAAAATTTAATTAAGGTCTTCATTGGTATTAATACATTAAATATATTGTATTTACTACTTTGTGCAATGTATTTTATTAATAAATATTTTGGATTAATTTTTTTTATGTATATGCGTGACACTCCATTTCATCAATTTCATCGCAATCGAATAGATGCCATTAAGTGGTCACCAGTCAGAAAACTCCTAAGTTGCGATTCGATGTTTTTCATTTGAGAAAACGTTGCTTCACATAGATAACTGGAAGCAAAAAAATGCAAATATCCTCATTGCCACCAATCTCAATAATGGATTTTTTTTATGGTAATAACGTCCAAAAATAATTTTCATTTGCGCGTGCTATTGTTAAAATTTCTAACTCTAGATCCGATGAATTCAATTGTAAAGTATGAGCTAGATTTGATGAAATATCTTCTTTATCGAATTCTCCATAAGGAAATGAAATAAATTCAAAAATCGGTTGAAGGTTATTGAGATTTACAAATCGTCTCTCGAATTCTTGACTAAAATTTTCCAATTCAGGACAAAACATTTCAATATTACATTCACCAGTAGGTTAGGTTAGGTTGTACCGGTTGGCACAAGGCCACACATAGACGTATTAGTCCATAGTGATACCAGATAAATGGGCCAGGAGAAAAAAATCAGTCCAAGCGGCCATCGAAGGCCCCGGACTTTTTCGCGAACTGAAGGATGTCTTTCAGCTTTTGCATTTTACATTCACCAGTGAGTTTAATATATTTTTCTAAATATGGAAAATATTTAAAAATTTTGCCTATTTAATTGTGAAGCAAAAGGTTTTAATTTTACTAAGAAAACATTTACCGAACTCAACAAGTCAACAATATTTTTCTTTTCCTTGTAAATGTAAACTAAGCAAGCTGTAATGGCTCATAAGATCCGTAAGAAATGCTAATTTCTTTACCCATACTGGATCTTCCAATTGTTCATGTTATACTCCCTATGTGTCCAAAAATGCAATAATTTTAGGCAAAAGATTTAGAAATCTTCGTAAAAAGCTTCCTCAGCTGATCCATCTAAAGCTTACTGTTTTCGATTTAACGTTAAATTTTCATGCAAATTTTCACGTGAAATTTAATAATAAGCAAGAGTTGTACTCACTTTTAAGGGTGAAAAATTACTTGGAAGGTGCTTTCGCTTTGAAAATGCAGATGGCTTTGGCACATGTCTCCAATCATTTCACGCCAATTTAGTATGTGCAGTTCATTCTTTAGACTAGTACTGAGTTAATCGTGAAGCTAAATTTTGACATGTCTCCATTATCTGATCAAAAAATTTTGAAAATGGAGAAAAGCGGAGACACGTATCATTTCTGACGGATAAAATGTCAAGAATTTCAATTTTCGATCGATTTTGTTATTGAAAAGACATTTACACAATTCCTTTTTCAAACTCAATCACCAAATGTCACTTATTGACTCGAAAGAATGAACTGCACAAACTAAATTGGCGTAAAAAGAATTTGATTTTATCTAAAATTGAGATTAACCTTTGTTGCGCTGTGTGCGACAATTTACTACCTCGGTAGCAGGGAGGCGAATGCAAATGCAGGCAGGGTGTATAGCGGGAAGCGAAAATATAAAGTGTGTCTTTAGAACAGAGAGATTTAAGGAAATGAAACAAACGTATACGTATACGAGATTTAGTGAAGCAGTTTTACTACAATGATATAAATCTATAAATTGAACAAATCGAGGGCATAGCTATCTCGGATTTTCCCTTTGACTTCTCCGCCACCAAGGCTCTGCGAGCTTTTGTGTGAACTGAAACTGCGTGAACTGCCCGATTTGATCTATTAGGCCAAGGCCCATTCCAAAATGTACTGAATAAATCGTCTGCTAAATTTTTAGTTCACATTTTAAATTAACCTAGTAAATTATTTAAAATGTCTGTGATCGACTGTCGAGCTGTTTGCGATCGACCGTTTGTCCACCCTTGGTCTAGAGAGTTGAGTTTAGACTGAAAAAAGGTCGTGTCAGATTGTGATCTGATGACATGGTATATTTTGAGGCCTTCCGCATATAGTAAATGGGAAATGTCAGATAAAACCTCCGATATGTCAGATATAAAAATATTGAAAAGAAGAGGGCCAATATGACTTCCTTGCGGTACACCGGATTTAACGTCGACTTTCTTAGAAATAAGACCTGGGAATTTCACGAATTGCAAACGTCGCGGAGGTAGGAGCCAAGCCACTTTAGTAAAGATCCTGCAATTCCGAATTGTTTCAGCTTGGGAATCAAAATGGAGTGATCAACTCGGTCGAATGCTTTGCTTAAGTGTGTATAGACTGCGTCAATTTGATCACCTTTCTCCATTTCGCACAAAGCATCAGAAACAAGCACCATAAGATTAGTTGTAGTAGAACGACCTTTCCTACATCCATGCTGCTGCTCGTTCAGTCGAGCGTCGACCAGAGGAGAAATTTTGCAGAAGATGATTTTTGCAAATAGTTTGGGAATAGCAGATAGAATAGCGATGCCTCTATAATTTTGAATAAAACGTCTATCCCCACTTTTATAAATTGGTGTAATATAAGAAGATTTCCAATACGAAGGAAATAGTCCAGAGGAGAGAGAATTAGTGAATATAGTATGAAGGGGCGAGATCAGTTGTTTTACACACTTGATCAGAAAAGTAGGAGGCAGGTCAGGTGCAGGGCCCTTGTTACTGTCAAGCTCCATAATGGCAGTAAATATTTCATTTTTCGATATGGTCATATCCTCAGCAAAAATTGTTTGAGTCGCAACCGGCAATCGATACAATGTTGTGTTCTTGAAAATGGTCAGCAAAAAAGTTGCAGATCTCCGGAGGAGAAGAAGACAACAGTGCCAGCGTCAACCGAGAACCAAGTGGGGATGTTACTGCAAGGACGAACTAAGATAATATGTTTGGCTCTAATGGTATTTATAAAACAGTTAAAGGAAGAAAGGTTTCACTAGTATGGAGATTACGAAAAAACGAAACCCAGCAGCGTGGAAAGAGGAGGAAAGAGATAGCCGATCAAAGAGAATATTAGAAACGGTAGGGTCCAAACCATTTTTGTTTAGAATTTAGAGGGCAGGAGCTATTAGTGAAGCTTTAGGCGAATCGTTAAAATATTTAAAAAATGAGGTTCGAAAACCAGTGGAAAAGGCACAGGACGCCTTTAAAACTCAGTGTATATATTATCAGCCTGTACCTGCTGATCAAGTTTGTGAGAGTTACAAGTTTAGATGCAGAAGTTCTTTAGTTAAAAGGTAAAAAAACTGAAGTAGTTGGGGATGAAAGTATTAGATGACTGAATATTCTTAAGGTAGGTATCGATATGTTGCATTTCTTCCGTATCGTATCCCTGTTGCGTATCATTCACTAAACGGATACGGTGTCCACACTACTCAATATTCCATGTATCATCAATACGATCCGTTGCAAAAAGCTCGATACGCAGCTGCAACGCTTTTATTCACTAATCTATAGTGTACAACGCAACGTGTCCACACATGACTCCACTTCGTATCGTATCATTCCTTTGATGCGACGGCAAGAAACCGCCAAGTGACCGATCGAGTTCGTTGCGCTTCTTTGTATCAAATTTTGATACGAAACGAAGATATGTTTGTCGCATCCACTGATACGCAACGGTGATACGATACGCGAAAATGATACATATGGATACATACCTTTACGAAAAGAAAAAGGAAAATTGTTTAGCAAACAATTCACAAATAACTAGAGGTTCAGACTGAAACAAGCGATAGCTAGAAGAAATTGTGCTGGTTTGGGCAAATAGAAAACTCAAAGTTAACAAGGTGTAGCAACGTTTCCCGTAGCACGTATCATTATCTTAAGAATTTTATTTCAATATCGAGAGCCCGAAGCTGTTTACTTAGCACGAGGAGCACTTTGAACCGTAAATGTCCCCATTCACGAGCAGTCCAAACGGCCTGAGTCCATTTGGCTTGAGTCCGTTTGGTTTAAGTCCAATTTAGCTCGCCAATCACGATAGAGCCTCTATCCAGTCAGTTCATTCCGTTTTCCGGCATTAATTTAGAAAAAAGTAAAGAAAAACTTGAAGAAAAAATTATTTTTATAAATTATTTAATGGATCTGAAGCATATGGACGAGTTGTTTGCAATTGCAGCTTGCATCTGCATAAAGAAACGAAAACCGAAAAGTGGCGAAAAGAATGGCTTGTCGAACGGAAACAAATGAGTTACGTAAATTTGGTAAAAGAACTCACACTTTAGCCTTCTGACTGGCAAAATTATTTAAGAATGGATGAAACGACATATCCGAGGGTTGATCAACAAGTAATGACAGTGAATATAAACGTAGGTGATTAAACTTAAAAGATATATTTATTTTTCAACATAGTCTCCTAGCAAATTGATACATTTAGTCCATCTTTTTTTCAAACACTGGATAAGTACCATTAGAAATAAATTCTTTGTCTTTACCCTCCCAAAACGCCTCAACAGAGGCCATCACTTTGCAATCATCTTCAAATTTCTTACCCCGAAGGTGTTGTTTGAGCCGAGGAAAGAGGTAGAAATCACTGCGAGTTAGATCTGGCGAATAGGGCGGGTGTTCAAGCAGTTCGAATCCTGTTTCTTTAATTGCATCCATGGCAGCTGCAGCCTTGTGAGCCGGTGCGTTATCTTGATGAAACAGAATTCCGGCTCGCAGTTTGCCGCGTCTTCTTTCCTTCATTGCCTCTCCCAATCTTCTTATTTAGTCGGCGTAGTAAGAGCCTGATATAATGGCCCCCTTTTTCAACTATTCCACCATAATAATTCCTTCAGCGTCCCAAAAAACTTATGCCATAACCTTTCCTGCCGAGCTCGACACTTTGAATTATTTCGGTTAAGAGGGTCGCTTCCAGGTCATCGATTGCATTTTGATTTCTGGATCAAAATGGTGGATCCAGGTCTCGTCCATGGTCACGAAACGTGACAAACAATTCTCCTGATATGCCTGGAACCTTTCGAGATTCATCCTTGAAATGTCGACTCGTTTTTAGGTGGAATTTTGTGTTCAGCCTGCGGACTAAACGTGTGGTGTATACGCTACCAAACTGACCGAAGAATTGTCTTTAAGGTTACCGAAAATCGTTTCGCATCTCTTAACACGTTACATCACGAGTTACAAGGCAAAGGAATCGACATATCTTCAATGACGCTAACACTGGATAAGTACCATTAGAAAAAAATTCTTTGTCCTTACCCTCCCGTTAACATTCTCGGTATCCAATGCGCAGAGATCTTCTTCATATGTAATTTGATGGTAAAGATTTTTCGAACACTACCATATGAGATCCCTGTGAACTCTGCTACATGAATGATTATCACTCTTCGATCTACCAACACCACATCTTCGATTTTTTTTACATTGTCTTCAGTGAGGGATGTGGACGGACGTCCTTCGCGGTGTTCATCTTCAGAGGATGTTCTTCCCAACTTCAACTCCTTGGCCCAACGTGCAACGGCGGAATATGGAGGAGCAGAGCCCCCTAATGTTTCCACCAAGTCTTTGGTAGACATTTTTTTCAAACATAGGTACTTAATGGTTTTTTCTCCATTTTGATGTTCTCTCTTCGACTGTTCGTATTCAAATGAATGTAAGGTAAAACACCATAATTTCGTCAGGGTACTTAATTTCGTAACATTTTACATTTTCAAATAAAATAAGAAAATTCTAATGCTCATGCTAATTTTTTATCATTTGACATAAAGAGGTTTAATATTTAATTGCATTAAATTAATATAAATGTCGTATTGGCTCCAAATTATGTAAAAGTTCGCTTAGAAGCATGCGTCACTGCTGCGTCTCGTAGTTCGCTCATTGCGTGTTAGTGTTTTGTGTAGTGCGGGCGTGAACTTTGTTAAGGGTGCCAGAACCAAGGTTGGTAAGCTATAAGTTTTTTTTCATACAAGGGTAAAAGTTAGCGCATCGTTAGTCACGAAATCAATAAAAAAATGTATAATTTACCAATAAATTACTAAGAAAAAGGCATGACGAATTTACCAATGGCGCGTTAACAGCAATGTAGGTAATTTCGTCATAGTGACGAAATTTAGTTCTTAGAACGTCGTTTTGTCTGAAGAATTTTGCTAAATTTATCAACAATTTTTGCTAAATTAAAATGGATAATCAATGTCAATAGAGTATTTAAACCTATGACATAATTTCGTCCTGTCAATTATTATTATATATTAGTTAAATTTGCTTAATATTTTTACCCATTTCGGGAAGAGGTAAGGATGAAGAATGTCACGATTTAAGATAATAAATCTGTTTTAAATCGTGTGTTTTCTGGCGCAACAAAGTATTATTACCATTAAGATTTAGTTTGATACTATGCCAAAAAAAATGTGTTGAGAAAAATTCCGGTATCCTGCATGACGATTTTCAATTCTCTCAAATGCATTTTTTCTTAATTTCGTCACTTAATCGACGTGTGCAAAGTTAAAGGAACCTAAATGACTTGAGATCAAAAATTAACCTTATTCTAAGCGTATCAGATTCATCGAGCATTTGCCAATTAAGAAGAGCATTATATTTCTGTTACAGATATAGATATGACTTCTAAGAAATACACACAAGAGCACCTTTCAATGGCGCTAAAGGTAGTAGAAGATGGGCAGTCTACCAGAGACGTTGCCAAAAGATTTGGTATTCCGAGAACGACGCTTTAAGACAAGAAATTAAAAAAGCATTCGAAATATGTTGGAGCGTCTACAACTCTTACCCAAGCAGAAAAGCAGACTCAACTGGATTCTTGAAGTCGCGAATCTAGATTTTCTAAAACAAAAACCCAATTAATTCATAGTGTGTCAAAATTTTCGAAAGAAGTAAATAGAGAGAACAAATTCAAAAACGGTGTCCCCGGAATAAATTGGTACAAAAGATTTTTAAAACGAAATCCGGAGATTTCCTTGAGAATGTCTCAAAAGTTGACAACTGGGAGGTACAGGATTACGGAAGAATCTATTAGAAATTGGTTTACCAAAATATCAACCTATTTTAAATTTTATTTAAATTTTAAATGAACCTAATCGAATCTTCAACTGCGATGAAACAGCATTCTTTTTATGTCCCAAAGACAAGAGAGTCCTGGTTCGCAAAGGTTTAGTCCATACTTATAATCGCACGGCCAACGACGGAAAAGAATGCATTACAGTGTTTGTAGGGGCCTCAGTCAGTGGAAAGCTTATGCCTCCTCTTACTTTATTGCCATATATAAGGATCCTTAAAAATTTAATAATGAAAATAGGACGTCTGGTAGGCTCATGCCTAAAGGAAGCAGGAAAGTCAGAAACAATTAAAAATGGTTTCAAGAAATGTGGCTTGTATCCATTCAATCCTTACGCTGTTGCATACGACAAACTCAAAACAAGAACATCAGTGCTTTGCCTGAAGCGAATACAGATATTATTTGCAACGAGGTTTTTGCTGACGACCTCGCTGATGATAGACGTTTTGTCGATTACAACTCATTTTTATCCACTCTAGAAAAAGAAGTAGGAGATGTGAAGGTTGAAATTTTTAGAGCGAATTCAGAGTATGCGTGGCTGAGATGCGAAAAAGATGAAAGTCTTTTCTATTTGTGGAAATCTGTCAACGAAAAAATTACCTGTGAAAATGAAACCCATTTAGACCTGTTCGATAGCATAACGCATCATGAACAAACCCTAGATGCAAATATAGACGAAGCGGTGTGGAACAATTCAAACATTTTGGAATTCGACGCACAACTCGATGGTTCATTAATCGCGTCCACACCAAAAGGTAATGTACATCCTAAAAACCAAATTTTAACAGATAAAATATCAGCAGACCAAACAAAAAACCCCAGAATTTAATATGGAAGAAACGTCTGAAATATCCCAAAAATATAAAATATCCCAAAATGAAACTACGGACATAAAAGAGGCTTCCACAGTTGTCGTCCATTCTCAGTATTACCCCACTTCTTTTAAAAAAGCTCTATTTTGGCCTGAAGTAAAAACCACGGAAGCCACAAGAGGTAAACGTAAAATTACATCAAGCGTTACTACTGCTGAAGAGTTTTTAAATTATCAGCTTAAAGTCGACAGAGAAAAAAGGAAAGGAAACCAATAGACTAAGAAAATGCAAGAGTAAAGAAAACAAAAAAGGATGCGAAGTAAATAAAGGTGATTTTGTTGCCGTAAAATATTTGTGAATTCGAATTTTTCAGTATTTTTTTCTAAAGAATATATTTGTTTTCGTATGACATGACATGACGAAGTTAGGTACATGACATGACGAAGTTAAAAAATATGGATAATTGCCCTGACGAAATTGGGTACAAAAATAAGTTTGAAACTAATTAAAAAAAAACTTTGATAATGACCAAATCGAGTCCTTTGAATATGAGATTTACATAAACAACGCTTCGGTCAACTACTTTATGTATCCGCCACTTGAATTTATTTAAAAGAAATATCATTTCACTCTGAGCTAAGTGAAATTTTTCTTAACATGACGAAATTATGGTGTTTTACCTTACCTCCCTGGAATCGTCGCCTATTTAAATGTTTTTTTTATGCTGACTTAGTGAGTATATATGGTAGTATAAGAGTTTTTTTGGAAATTTATGCGAACTCGTAATACGTTGCTACAGTTGGGCACCCTATTAACCGAAATCTTGGCCACCACTACCCATTGTGCTGAATCAATAAAATAATCACAGAAACAGTTCATGAGCTTGTCACAGGTTAGCGTGTGAAGCAAGACTGCCACGTTGTTTGGACTGAGGCTTCAACACACGCGACCAGTCCATTTTATGGATTGTCAAAACTCGGCCTATTATTTCCCCACACACGATCGAGCCAAAAAATGGCCCGATGGCCTGGGTCCATTGAATTTGAAAAATCCATGAGTCATTCCGAGTTTTCCCACGCACGTTGAGATTTTGGCCTGGTCTTAGGCCATTTGGACTGATCGTGAATGGGTGCCTTTAGGGCAGAGGCCACATCCGAACGAAACCAGGTGAATTCCATAACATTTTTGCGGACGATTGATAGGAGTATAGCAGAAAATGAAGACAGAAAGGTATTTTTAGAGTTTGAGGATACATTCATCGAGAAGTAAGGTATCCAATTATCGGTTAGCCAATTTGATTTTATAAGTTGTGCTATTGGCATTGGATCATTCATAAGACATTTTGTTCTTTATATTCTGATAGCTAAACTCTAGGTGTTCTGCATAGAAAAAAGAAATTCTCGCTTTATTAAATTTGCCTAAAATAGGATATTTCAGAAATTCAGAATCACATCAGATAAATACCCTATCAAAGCTAGGCTAATTGGCGTTTATTCTTCAAAACCAACTTAGGACGAAACCACGACAATGATATCTATCCATACTATTTATCTCTTGTCTGCTAATCTCTTTTTTTATTTCTTAAAACCTAACCGTTATATTCTATTTAATCAATCAGTCTACACAGTTCAAACTACTTAATCAACTTTGATAAGAAAAATCCAAAAAAAAACAACAAACCTAGCATCTCGACTTTTAGTCCTAAAGCTGAATAAAACGTGTTTAAGTCCTTTTTTGTCCAGTGCTATTGCGAAACGTGTTTCTAACTCCCAGACGATTCTGGACCACCTTCCCAACAAAAATGGCAAGAGTTTCTTCTCGGTGAATCCACCAGCAACTGGAGCAACTTAGTTAAGTACAAAACCACCTGCAAGGATAGCACGCGTCAAACTTTTGCTCCCCCTCCTTGGCTTACTGCTACTGCTGCTGTTGTTGTTGCTTTTATGTGTATAACTTGTCTTGTTTTCTTTATTATTACTTTCTCGTTTCTTGTCTCTTGAATCAATGCAAAGGCGCACACCACATCCGATGATCTTGTCTTGTCTCGTCTCGTCTCACAAAGTTTCGATTTCTTCTTCTGTCTTCGCGGAGCTTCAAATGAGAGGAATCAATTTCCCAACGGATCCGAAAATTTCAGAGCTCCCGACAGCCATAAGTTCAGTGTGTTGTGTTTATCGATTTTCCGGATTTTCCCCTCGGATCAAGGAGCAGCGACAGTTTACATGCGACTTTCTCATTGCACGGTCGGATGTCAAAATCGAGAGAACTCCTGTCGTCCCGTCCAGGAGTTTACAGGCTGGAAGTGTGCGAGGAGCGACCAACCCTAATCCTTGCATTCTTCATCGTTGCCGACACGGTCGCAGGTAGACGAGCACGAGGGGCGCAAACACGGCAACAGAGCAAGGTTTCATCATTTCGACTGGCTGGATCTGTGAATTGGAGGGTTTCGGTCCCGACACTCGATACTCGGCTGGTACGGCTACGGCTGCTGTTCGAACGACTGTTGCTGTTCAGGAGCACGACCAGCTAACTATCCGTATCACTACCGAACCGCATTTGACTCCACCGGGCAACTGTCGCAAGGAATACCGAATTCACACACAGCACCTCTGTCACAGGATGCGCATCCGCGGGCACAAATTCACGACACTTTACACCAATCGAACGGCAGGGCACTGTTGGGACTGATTTACGAGACGTGGATATGGAGAACCAGAATCACATGTTTCACGACTGACGAGCATCCTTTCCGGAAACTGTTTCACTTGCCGATGATCTCGCCGGTGGGCTCTCTATAGCTACGCCGCAGAAGGATGCTCCTGGGAAGGACTGTAAGCTGCTCGAAAGGGATTAAGTACACGGCCTCGATGCTGTCGGTACGCTGCTAATCCTTTCTGGCAGGCTAACAAATTTTTTTTGCACCACGACAGGATAATCTGTCACAGGGACCTGGTCACTTCACCTCGCCTGATGCGAGCGACTTTACACAAAACACTGTCAAACATCTTGTAAGAACTCAATATTTTTGTTTACAGCACTCCGCGACATGGACACCAGCATCCCCAATCGATCTCGTCAATATTAGTTACACGACCCGCCGACCAATCGTACCGCAAATATTCCACTAGAAGTGTGTAAAACTCTGATAAAGGATGCACAAAACGTCAAGTACCAACTGCATGTAATTTTTCGCCGACGATAATCGTCACACGGACACTTTTCGCCGCCGCGGCGACACAATACGGAAGAAAAAAGTCGCGCGGCTTTTCGTTTACAAAACGTACGACGAACCGCCCGGACACAACAAAAAGCAACGAGACCGCGAAAGATCGCGAATAATTTAATCGTCGCGAGCGCTCGAATAGATAATTTTCCTCCGATTAATCGCGATAAAAACGCTCGGAAAAACGTTGTTCTTGAAACGCCGCTAGTACTGCCGTCGTCGTCGACTCGGTATCGGGCTCGAACTCGTACGAAAGCTGACATCGACTCGACGCCATATCAAATTGTGTATGTTTGAATGCGATGGCGCTGCGGTCCGCGGCTACTCTTCTACTTCTCTATAACTTCTTCGTCTTCTTCGCTCCTGTACCGTGTCCGTGTTTCAATCGAATATCGTCGCTTGCTGAATGAATGATTGTGTGGATGTGTGTGGTATGGAATGGCAGCGTGTTGGTTGAACATCGAAATATAAATATACGCACACGCAGCTGCACATAATGAAATTCACCTGAAGGCTATGTGTGCGCGACCCTGCCGCTACCACCGCCACCATTGCACATTCACACATAGCGTGACTGATGAAATGATGCCACATAAAAGACGGGTGCGGGAATAAAGATGCGGTTTTGAGGACGAATATGTACCTACAGTGAAACGAATAAGATATTGGAAGTCGGAACGTTTTTGAAAAATAGGTGGAAAAATGTATTTGAACGTAATTTGAAGTTCTTTTAACAGTGTCAACAATGAATTTCAGGAAGTTTTATGGGTCGTTCGAAGAGAATGGTCTAGAAAAAAGGAGCTAGACAAGCAAGTCGTAATTAAAAGATCGTTTCGAGGCTGAAAACTCATGTATTCAAAAAATTTAATAGAGTTTGCAGAACTTACAGCCAAGAATGAGCAAAAGTCCAACAAGCTCATTTAATAAGCTCAATTTCCGCCTTGAATGTATCGAAACTTCTTCCAAAATGGATTTTGTCTACTTTCACTTTAAAATTAAATTTTATAATCATCGTACGCGAAGCAGTTCTTTCGTATTTTTTTCGATATGGCGTATCCATTGTTTTCCTTAATTTGAATAGAGAATTTTAAATTTCGAAACCTTTCAAGTAAAATCATTCAATTTAAAAAATATATCCCAAAACTTCTCGTTTCAACTGTACAAGATTCAGGGTGACAACAGCCGCGAACACAATTTCAAAATCTCCTCTTTCTCTTGTATACCACACACACACAGCCACATCACTAAATTCGCATGTGTGCGACACTATGTTACAGATTTATACGTCGTTCTCCCTTATGTAGATAAGCTCCCTGCTACGGCACAGAACATGATAAATAAAGATTTCGTACATAGCGACCAGCGTAGAGTAATAAATTTTTACATAGTAGCTTCTAGACTACGGAACGTGCGGACGAGCCGAGAAACTAAAATAAAAGAAAAACGACCGATGGGCATAAAAAAATACGTTCATTCTATGTACAGTGCGCTCTTCGAGTGTATATAGCGTGGCAGCAAAAAAGAATCACACAGAGCAGTGGCGAAAAGGGAGGAAAAAAAAGAAAGCGAAACAAAAAACCAAGGAGGAAAAAAACGATGGAAAATCGAAACAAAAAAAATACGTCAAGCAAAATAACCGAAACGATTTTTTATGTGCGACAAGGAGATATGGGAAAATATTAAAATTAAGTGTTGCCTGATTGCTGGGAATTTCGTTGTTGTTTGGTTTTTGGGACACGGGGAGCGAGTGCATGCAGAAAAGGGACAGGGCAGGCAGACACCATTCGTATGTGGTGGGCTGACGCGGGATTTGGATCAACCACGCAGGCATCTTGGAATTTTTTCTCGGCAGGCAAGGTGCAAAAGACGTTCTGGTGCGATGGAGCTGCACCCCGAAATCGAAATGTCAAGAGTCTCCAGACACCCAGCGTGCACGGTGGCTTCGCGAAGTGATATTCTAACGAACGGTGAGACTGGCTCCGCAAATGGGTACTACCCAGCGCCGTGTACTGTGTTTCGTGGAGCTCTCACGAACCCTGCGGATGGCCTGGCTGGTCTCGGCTGGCCTGTTGTGGCGTCAGTGCATAGCTCACTCAGTTCGCACACCTGTAGCTATCACAAGCGGACTAGGCTAATATTGCAAATTCGCTATATGATTATAAAACAGCGTGGACGCCGGGCGGAGGAAGCAGTCGAAGATGCTTTTTGCGAACGAATAAAAATTGTTGGCTTATGAGCGAAACGCTTTCTGATAAGAAACGAATCGAACTTGCGAGGCACTAAAGTTGTTGAGATCTTTATGTTGCCTGTCAATAGGTACAGATACAACAATCATGTTGATCCTGATTAATTTTCATTGATAATTAAGAAGAATTTAGTTTTCATTTCAAAGGAATTATTACGTGTATCGAATGAAGGGTGTTTGACATTGGATTATATCAATGAAAATTGAAATAATTTTTTTTTATTCCCTGAATATTTCGAAAACTTCAATTTAGGAGTGGGTTCGTTATACAGCAATATTTTTGATCTGCCAATTCAAAAAACACTAACTTAATTATAGGAAGGACATTTTTCGGGGATATACATTTTAATATCAGTTGAAATTTCAACAGGAATCCTCATAAATACACCTGGAAACTTTTAATTTAATAATCCGATGCCAGGAATCCGACTTTTATTCTTAAAAAAAATACAACCGTTAGATGAATGCTAGTTAGAATGTTTTTTTTAATTACGCATGCTTCCAGAAATGAGGTTGTGTAGCCCCGTTTAGAACAATCTTTTTGGAAGAAGCTTGAAAACATCTTTCCAGTTCTATGAAATATTTGATTTTGGCTTCTGTACAAAAATACTGGTCAATAGAGCAAAGTAGCGCACAAAAGTCATAAAATTCGTTCAAGTATGAGGTAATTATAAGATAAAGTATCGTCATTGCAGAAAAAATGCATAAATATTTTCGTTACGTAGCTCCTAAGGAACTTTTTAACTAGCGCCCAGTGTGGGATCGAAGTTATCAATTATATTGATTATTGTATGCGTTAAGAGCGTTTTATGTGAGAAACTTGAAAAGAAGTGCTACGAAAGTGATTTTTAATTGAATGAACAATTTTTAATGAGCTCGACAGGGAAAACTTGCATAGTTCTAGTAATTCCACTGATTTCTTGCATAGTTTTATTTGCACATTTTTGAAATTGTAATAGAAATGAGCGAAATTTTTCTAATTTGATGCAATTTTGTAATGCACTTTAAGGCGAAAAAGGAGATTTCTGCAGATATTTCCAAATACACAACGCTTGTGATTTTGAGAGTATTTCAAAGGTCTGTCATTATCTTACCAAGAAATTAAC